>CM050166.1:304679082-305279082 GCA_027410445.1 Discoglossus pictus | reverse complement strand
TATGCATAGTTAGCGTTGAGACTAATCTATTGATCCCAGACATGTTTGCATATTGTGCACGTATAATTTAGGAGATTATGTGAGTACAGATAGCTAGTGCTGACTGTTTCCTATTTGATTCACCCATAATTGCTGTCACATTCAGGTTTTATTTAGCTGAAAGGGGCATTAGCTTAAGAAGCACATTTTAATAATATTTACTAATGTGGGGACTTGGATAATGTGATCACTCTTGATACTTGGTACTTGAACCAATTATTTCTCTTAACATGTAGTCCTAGTCATTTCTGATTTACTTTATAAATATATAAAAAAGACAGAGGAGCCTTGCTGTTGTACTACTTGGATGAACGGTGAACTGACGTACCTAAGAAGGAATGCTATTGATATATATACGTTTTTTATAAAAGAAGAAGGGGGGAAAAAGGAAAAGAGGGAAAAAAGGGAAAGGAAAGGCAATGGGGAAAAGGAAAGAAAGGGGTAAAGGGAAATGGGAAGAAAAGGGGGAGGGAAAGGGGAACATTTTTGTTCAATTTATAGAAGTAAACATACCTAGTTTATATTTCTATCCTTTTTTTTGAGGGAAGGGAGAAGCTTAAGAAAAGTAGAAGAAAAGGAAATAGAAATAAGAAGGGGAGAAGTAAAAGAGAAGGAAAGAAAGGAATAAAGAAAAAAAGGGAAAAAGAGAGAAAAGAGAGAGAGAAAAGAAAATGGTAAATAAAATGTCTAGAGTGAAGATGAAAGACAAAAAAACAACATTCCTAAACCCTCAGGAAACTTTTTCTCTCCAGGGGGGAAAAAGAAAGAGATGGATAATATTCAGACTAGTGGGGCCTTACCCTCGCAATTAGACTCCTCACTTTCTCATTCAGAGAAAGATGAACTTGATAACTCGGTAGAGGCAAAGGGTAAAAGCCCAAATCTAGGTAAGGAGACTTTAACTGTCTCTGCTATTAGAGCTATTCTAGCAGACTTTAAAACATCAATAGTTTCTGAATTAACTATAGAAATAAATAAAAACTCCCTAGCCATAAACACAATAATATCAACATTGGATGAGCTTGAGATTAAATAGATAGCAACCTCTAAGGAAAATACAAGCTTAAAAGAAGATATGGATAGACTTTCTGACTTTCTCATGAAATAGTTGAATTATGAAGCAGATGTTCAAAATTAGAAAATTTCTCTAGGAAAAATAATCTGAGAATTAGAGGTGTTAATGAAAACATTCTACAGAGAGATCTTTCTGGGTTTATGGCCACTTTCCCCCCCAATACAATAGAACCAAATTTTGCAATTGATTTAATCATAGATAAAATCCACTGTTTACCTTTGCCCAAAAAAATCTCCCAAAGGATTCTCCTAGAGAGATATTGGTTAAACTAAAAACATTTTTATACAAGGAGGCAATAATAAGAATGTCGTTGAAGTAAAACACTTTGCAGCCCCGTATGAGAACTTACATTTTTTTTCAGATCTTTTAAAGAGAAACCATACTTAAACACAGGGAAATTAGTCGTCTATTATTAATTTTTAATCTATTACCATTTTTTTGATAGAAAAATCAATAAGGTATAAATGGGATTTCCCCACGAAATTGATAGTTTCTGAGGAAGATACAATTACACTATTGAATTCTCCATTAGAAGGAGAAAAATGGGTGGAAAAGTGGAAATCAAGATACATTTTGGTAATTATCATGCTTAAACTGTATGTAGGTCTAAAAGGGGTCGAGTCTTAATTGCTTTTTGTACTGTGCTTCATGATATGAATTTTTGCAATATTGTTTTAATACAATATTGAGATTGGTTGGGGTTTGTTTGAAGATATTATTACTAGGTTTTTATTTTATGAATTGATTATAAGACAAATTATTGCACTACTGCTTTATTATGTTGCTGATACACTTTAATATAGAGGTTTGTTAATGTTTTTTTTTATGATTTGTTGCACGTTACAAAACATATTCAATAATAGCTATCGATTCCATACTAAAATGTAAAATAATGAACTGTATGATCTATATAATTATGTGGAAATGTTATTTTGAAGACACATTTTTATTTAAAGGCAAATGAAAATTATCTTGACAGATACATTTTGAGAAACACTTTTTTTGTTATAGGAGTATACAATTTAATACAAATGGTCTTTGAGATCTACAATTAAAGAGATTGCACAATAGGAAAAGGTTAAACAACGAAACAACAGTTTCAATCAAATCTTTGTTTACTTATTTATTTGTATCTTCACTACTATCTTTGTCTTAAATTAAATTGTTATATTGCACATATGCACTTTAGGTGAAGGATTTTAAATCACATTATAGTAGAGCATTAATTCTATCAGGGATATGAATTTCATAAAACATAGAGGTTAAAAGGGCAAATGAATACATAAAGAATCACCTCCTACGGAGTTAACTCTCTTCAGGAAATATGTATTAACATCTTTATGTATAGGAAAATAGATTTTTCTTTTTTCTGGTGTTGGTGGGGAATTCCAGAATGTTTATAATAGATACAGTAATTTTAATAAAAAGGGAGGGGGAAGCCAGGAAGGAGAAAGAAAAGGAAAAGGGGAAAGGAAGAAAAGGAGAATCAATAGTAAAAAGAGGGTGGTAGCATTTTAATAAGACAGTAGAATAGAGGTAACTGAGTTAGCAGAAATAAAGATTTGTACATAAACCCTAGGGAAATAGTTGCCCCTTGTATAAGTTAGAATCAGCCTTCTGCATTTTTTAACATTATTACATTTAAAGCTGTCAATTTTTTGGCTCCTTGAACTTATTTTAGTTGATCTGTTTGCTTTGCTCGAAGGCTGCCCTTCTATTAAGGGCAGATGGGGGAGGGGGCGGCAACATGTACCCTCATATGTTTTCTTGTGTTTTTTGTGTTTCCGTTTATCTTTTTTTCTTTTTTTTTTTGGGTTGTGTGTCAACAGTGCCGTGGGAAATGGGATTGGGGAGGGACCTCAAGTTGGACATTTTCAGTTGCTAGTTTAAAACTATTTGATGCAAATTAAAATAGTAATTCAAAATACCAATTTAATGTGCCAGGGAAAAGACAATTGTTTTTTAATTAATTCTATAAAACAAAAGCAGACATAATTTGTCTACAAGAAACTGATTGGAAAATGGATAAGGTCCCGAAATACTTTGATAAACATTATATGTTGGTCTGTAATCCCCATTTAAGAAAAAGATAGAAGGTACAGCCATCTTCTTCAATAAGGTCCTGGTTAGTAAAGACGAATTTACAAAAACAGATGTAGAGGGTCGCTAGTCCCTTTGGATAGGGACAATAGATGGGCTTAAATACACAATTCTTAACATGTATGCGCCAAACAAGGGTCAAAATTGATTTATTAACTATACCTTGAAACAACTTTAAAAAAAAATTCAGTGGGCTTTTAATAGTTTGTGGCAACTTCAACCTTTGTGTTAAGCCAGAATTAGATAAAAAAAAAATCTAAAAAGTTAAAATCAGATCAAAATGTTTTGAACATTTCATAAATAATTTATAAAATCTTGCTGAGATACAACTTATTTGATTCCTGGAGATGCTTCCCTCCTTCTCAAAACGACTACACATTTTTTTCACATAGACTCAACTCTTACGTGAGGTTGGATTATATTTTTGTTAATAAGGCAGCTTTAAAAATTGCCTCAGGCGCTGAAATCGATCCAATCTCTAGAGCAGACCATGCGCCAGTGCCAATTACTATGAATATGGGTAAAAATCCTCAGACTTAACCAACATGGAAGTTGGATAGGTCTTTATCGAAAGACCCAATGCTTATGTATAAAATTTAGACAAGAGATCAAAACAGATAAATAGAGGTTCAGTTACATGTAATACAACAATATGGCTGGCGCATAAAGCCTACATTAGTGGTTGTTTTATTAGTTGGCGAGCTCTAATTAAACATAACAAAGGAAAGACTTTAAGAGAACTTCATATGGAATTGGCTAAATTAGCTCGTCAAAATAAAATGAGTCCCGACAAACTTCTCACTGAACAGATTAGATTGACCCAGATGCAGATAAAAAAAAGAACAGACAATAGCAGACAATTCCCTTTGGTCTTTACAGAAACTTTAAAAAAATATGTATATTAAAAGAACAGTTAGACTTCTTCATGAAGGGAAACTAATTACGAACCCACAAGAAATTGTAAACTTTTTTGGCAGTTTCTATCAAAAACTTTACAATTTAGTAGATAATAATGAGATAAGTAAATCATCTTCGAATGACATTTTAGAATTTCTTGAAGAAGATAGAGCTACCTCAGATATCAAAATCAGATATTGATATGCTGAATTACCAAGTTACAGAGAAATAAATATTAGTGGCTCTCCCAAATGTGAAATTGTTCTCCAGGCCCTGATGGCAATATTAATCAATACTATAGCATTTGTTAAAGAACTATCTCTTCCTATGACTGAAGCTCTTAATGAAATTTAGCAAATGGGAAAAACTCCTGCAGGGATGCTAGAAGCATCAATTATTAATATCCCAAAAGAACAACTGGAGAACCCGCAGTGCAGGAACTTTCGACCAATCTCACTTCTAAATGTATATGTGAAGATCTACGCAAAAGTTATTGAGGAAAGATTAAACAGAGTAGTTAATAGTTTGATTGGTAAAGACTAAATGGGCTTCATCTCTAGCAGGCAGGGTACGGACAAATTAAGAAGATTGATAAATATTATTTCCTGCGCAAAACATACAAAGGAGCCTTTGATTCTTTTAACTTTAGATGCAGAAAAGTCCTTTGACACGGTGGGGTGGGACTTCATGGAGAGTACGATAGCCAAATTCGGCCTAGGAGATTTTGGGACGAAGGCAATTTGTACTGCCTATGGGGCCCCCTCCACCTCTTTCAAGGGCCTTGGGTTCACCTCTGACAAATGTTAAATTTCGAACAGTACAAGACAAGGGTGTCCCCTTCCCCTATAGTCTTTGCACTTGTTGTAGAACCGTCAGCGTTTGCTATTAGTGCTTGACAAGAGATAAAAGGGCCTTAATATCGGCCAGTCCCAATATAAAGTCTCCTTATTCGCGGATTACATCTTTCTGTCCTTGGAAGATCCAGCAAATTCTTGACTGCTCTTGTAGAGATAATAGAAGAATAAAGTCAGGTGTCAAACTATAAATTAAATATAGCAAAGTCACAAGCCATGGTAATTAATCTCCCAGACCAAGATATGGATATATTAAAACAACAGTTTAAATTTAAATGGTCATCTCACATAAAACATTTGGGAATACTATTTTTTCCTGATTTAAAACAAACAATAAAAAATAATTTTGAGATAGTTTTAAATAATCTAAAAGATAGTATTTCGGCTTGGAAACATGTTAATGTGTCCTGGTCAGGAAGAATAATCGCCGCCAAAAGTATTCTTCTTCCAAAAATTAGCTATGTAATGAGGTGTATACCTGTTATGGTCCCAACCTACATACTTAACTTACTACAAAATTGTATTGACACATTTTTACATAACTCTAAAAAAAATAGAATGAATAAAAAAATTTAATAGAGGGGGAGTTGCCTATCCCATTATTACTAAATATTATGAGGCCATTGGTTTGGCCTATATGAGTAGTTGGAAGGAGTCACCTGAACTCAATCATTGGTGACAAATGGAAAATTATCTTACCTCTTTAGGAGATACAACTGGAATTATATTTCTGGATGATTCACACACTTTAGATATCTCCTCTGAGTCTTAGACAAGTCCATTAAGACTTTGATTAAGCTTAACAATAAATACAAGTTACTTTCCTTTCCTAGCCCCATTAACCCTATTGATTTCTTTGCGACCCATTTGGAATCAAAGTTTCTTAAGATTTTGGCTAAAAAAGGGTGTCTCTATGTAAGAGAACTGTACGTGGATGATACCCTTATCCCCTTTGACAACTTGTGTTTAACATATGGACTTTCCCCTAATTTGTGGTTACACTTGCAAAAGAAAAGTGTCAGAATTTGAAAAATCTTGATTTTGAAAAAATCGATACATGTCATTTTGAAATGTTACATTGTTATTAGAAGACGCTTTAAATTTTCTAAATCTTCCAAACTCAGATCATGGGAACTTGATCTGAAGAATACATGGTCATTTGAGAAATGGAACAAAGCTTTCAAGTTAACAGAGAGATATATCAAAAATGCTGCTTACAAGGAAAAATTCATCAAAATAATTAATAGATGGCACTTAGTACCACTAAACCTATTTTTCTAATAAGTAAAGGTGATAAAATGAAACAGTGTTGGAGAGACTGTAAACAGTCTGGTACTTATTTACATGGTTGGTGGGTCTGTCCCAAAATGCAGGAGTTTTGGGGATAAATATCTAAATTTATTTCTAAATTTAGTTAGAAACAATTAATTCTCTCCCAAGAAATGGTACTTTTTTATATTTTTTTCCGGAACAGTTTCTCAGGAAGTGAAGGCTCTTTATGGTCACTAAGAAATTGCCAGTATCGAAATGGAAACAGAAGGAACTCTCTTCCTTGACTGAAATCAAAAATTCCATCTACACAATTTTGATCTAATAGAATTAGGCCTGAACCCTATTTCTCAAAGTACTGTAAATGGCGTTTATGGGACAAAAGCATAGAAACCATGGGTAACTGAGATGTTGAAATATCAAAAGGTAAAAGGAAGTTAAAAAGAAAAAAGAGAAATATCTGTAACTTCTATGGATTTAGTCTAATTAGTAGGTCCTTTCCTTCTCCCAGGACTGTGGTTCAGTTGTTACACCCAAAAATACATATACTTTTTTATTTTGTTTTGTTTCTGTGTTGTTTAGTTTTGTTTTGTTGTATCTAATCCTATTTTTGTTTTGAGTGTGGGGGTGGGGACATAATATTAGATTAACTCAACTGGGCCCATTGAAAAGTCCTCTCATTAGCTACGTTTTCTTGTTGTATAAAAATATATTTGGAACTATCCAGAGGCTCTTATAGACATGAAGTGATATTTCTGTGATATTTCTGCCCTTCTGTATATATGTACTGTATGTGATGTTTGTAAATGTTACATGTCTTTTTATGTTTGTATTGTACTTTTTTTTATGGAAGAAAATAAAATGAATAAATAAAAAAATAAAAAAATAGCATCCGAGAGCCATGTAATAGCTACATAAATACTCTAGTAAGAGCTCCCTTAGCTAGATAACAGCCTTGTGGGAGTTCCTACGGGAGCATGTAATCAAGCTTTATAATACTATAACTATACCATAACCATAAAGCCATTCCTTCCTATACTTGATTTTATTTGTCAACATAGTGCTAAATGCAGCATTAGTTCTACATTGGAGGAATGCCCCTAAAAACAAAAATCTGTTTTGCACAATTTCAGAGACTATTAGAAAGAAACATATCTTTATATACTTTAAAGGCATATCTAAGGTTCCCTGTTTTACCTTTTTTTCTGATCTAACACATGCTGCTTATATAAGAAACACAAATTACATATAAACATACAGATTTATTTTATTTAAAAACATTTTCCACACCCCAGAGCTGCCTACATAGGCACCTGATACCTGCCAATAGAAACACTGCATTCAAATATGGATTTTAACTCTTTACTCGCCTTCAAGCCAGCAGCAGTTCAATGCAGAGATCTACAGAACAGTGTCTGGCTCTTCCTGCTTCCTTCTGCAAGGGGGGCTACACATCCCATGATTCTGTCCTGCACAAACTGCCATCATTGGTTGATACATTGTATTAAAAAAAAAATCTGACCTAAAAAACACACTGCAATATAAGACACTGCAAAATTCTTGAAAATATATTTATGTAAATACTGTTGTTAAGATACAATAGGAACCAAAATAATTAAAATAGGTAAGACCTACCTGGATGCATAGTTAGTGTTGAGACCCATCTATTGATCCCAGACATGTTTGCATATTGTGTACGTATAATTCAGGAGATTATGTGAGTACAGATAGTTAGTGCTGACTGTTTCCTATTTGATTCACCTATAATTGCTGTCACATTCAGGTTTTATTTAGCTGAGAGGGGCATTAGCTTAAGCAGATTTTAATAATATTTTCTAATGTGGGCACTTGGGGAATGTGATCACTCTTGATACTTGGTACGTGAACCAATTATTTCTCTTAACATGTATTTTCAACTATACTATACAACAAATCATTTTCTTATTTTCTTACTAGGAAAAAGTGGCAAACGGTAGTATAATGGGATGATAATATATAGCTATTCAGCTTTTTAAATGCTGTAGCAACTAACAAAATTACTACAACTTTGTGTTATTGATTACATGAATCTATATTGGAATCGTGAGTTGATGTTTAACAGAACATATCAAAATAAAGAAGAAAAACTAGAATATAACATGGATGATACACACATTTGACACCAGTAGCATTTCTGTGCTATGTCTAAGATTGATGTTGTTTGGAGTTGCTGGCATGGAAGGGAGTTGGTAGTGCAGAGAAAATAAACCGAGTAGATGTTAACTGTTCTACTCCTCTTTTATTTATGAACAATAAAGTACATCTTCTGTCCATAAATAGGGTTCCTTTCTACACCTCATAGGTAGAACAGGCAGCAATATTTTGGTAGCCTTTCATCATAACAGGCAGAGCATGGTAATACCAGTATCCAGGACAAGAACATAGTTCTTCCACATATGTCTTAACCCAAAAATACAATGGTAACTAAAAACATTAACAAAATGTTATTAAATAGTACTGCCATTAAAAACTATTTTTGGTCATATATTTAAGATCATTTGATAAGAAGCAAGTAAATCTAATTACTCAAATCTGTTGTATAATATGTGACTGGTTAGTAATCTGGTTGTTTGCAACTCTTCACAGGAGGCCTTCAATGATAAACTGTCCCATTTCAAGCATTGTGTCAGCTCCATAAGGCATTTCTTCTATCTACATTTGCAAACAATAATTGGATTACACTTCCATAGACCAGGTCACACAATATACCATGAATTGACACAAAAATATTTATAAAACAATACATACAAATATCATGTATGTGTAATATCAATATAATTACTATAGCAACCTGTTACACACAAATATAATCACCAAGTATTACAGTACAGTAAAAAATCGACCTCTATAGTACAGTGAATATACCCAGGTACCAACGGTAATCCCTTAGCCTAGAGGTGTAGGTCCTACAGCCCTATTAAAATAGCTCAACAGGTAAAACTGTAGCCTGTAACATACTCCTAAAGACGTACAGCTATTAAATTAGACCTGTAAAGCAACCCGTCAACGACTTGTGGGGTAAGGGCAAAAAAAGGCTACAGGACGTGGAAATTAGAACTGCGCGGCCACAAATCTTTTGATCTGTCATGCTCGTAACTGTTAAGTTTCCAATAATGCTATTAATTTGAAACAAATTCACTGGCGTTCAAGCCCATAAGCCGCAAATGGAGCACAAAAGGCACGAATACTGGAGAGGACCCGCTAGAGGGGAAAAGTTCAATCCTTAGCACTGTAAATGCACATATACACACGCTACTGTACTTATATTAAAAGGGAAAGTGATGTTAGGCAATACAATAAATAGCACAACATTCTGAAACTTGCAAATTGCCAATATAAAATAATATTTTTTATGTTAAATTTCCATGTCATATCGATTCCGGCAATCAATGTGTTAATACATGTAATGGAACTCGCATGGACTAGAATATCATATTTACGGCTTTATCAATATTGCATTACATCTGGAATGTCTGATTGTAACTTGTAATTGTACCCCGTAAGACTTTGAAATCCAACCTCCGTTTTTCAATTTCACATAATGATGATGATCTCTGTTTCCATTGGCTCCATCTACACCCGTAACCAGAGGTTTGACTAATTGATCGTATTCACGGCCGTGCATCCAACGTTCGAAAAATGGTTTACGGTTTGAGTATCAAGCCCGTAAATCGCGGCCTGTTCTAATTTAATAGCTATGTAACACAGCCGAATTTTAAGTCAGCAGCCCTTGCATGCTTTCCAATGTGGGCTCCTAATGTATTAGGGCTGCTAGAGTGCAAACAGCAGTTTTCACATAGTCCTGACAGACACACTGTAGTATGTGACATGGGTGATGCATATTGACAAGGGGGAAGGTGCAAGGTATGAGACAGTTTTAAGTTCCATATGTTACGAATGGATCAGAAATAATAATTCTAAATTAATTTATAGATGAAGAACCACAAAAAATTAACATAGATATGAACCAATTACCTCTAAATACCGTATTTTTCCGTCTATAAAACGACCCTATATATAAGACGACCCCTATTTTTGGAGCCCAAAATTCAGAAATAAGTAAATATGCAAATGTGTAAGTTTTTTATTGTGTTACACATATATTTAGGGACACTTTCCGTCATGATTTTCACTGATTTCCATTCCAGCTCAATATCCTTGTGATCACATTACTGATTAGTCGCGATGTGCAATTGCATTTTTCCGGTTTATCACAGGGATCACAAAGATATTGAGCTGGAATGGAAATCTGTGAAAATCATAACAGAAACTGCCCTTAAATATATGTGTAACACAATAAAAACCAATAAAATACAGTATTTCAGTCTTATCCTATTATCTTTACAATGACTCACTGTTCCCTCATCCCCCACCATCTCTTCCCTCATATCCAACACAAACACCCTCATGATTCAACTTTTAAACAGTGCCTTCAAAAGTTCAGATTTTCCCTAAAAAATGCCAATGGCTTACACAGCTCCTAACACTGTTAATGCTTTTTATAATTGGCAAACAAATGTCTTTTTTCTTGAACTGCAGTGGTCTTTCAAACAATTAATTATAATATTTTAATCATTGTATTGTATTGTATTGTGTCTAGAGTGGGAGCCCTCCAGAGGAAAACACTCTCCAAACAGGAACATAGTATTTCCAGTATGCTAGTGGGAGGTGGCTAGAAAGTATATTTGTGTACATTTCTAGCTGCTAATGTTACACTACTGCCTGCTACTAATTTGCGTTTTTTGGAGTGGTCTCAAAATGTTTTCAGTTTATTACTTCCCTCTGGGTGACACCCCACTACCGAGACAATATATCTTTCAGAGGTTGGAGAAATCTTATACATTGAATACATTGCTTAAATGCACAATACAAGTTTAACAACGTTTTTTTTTTATCAAGATCTGCCCATCTATTGTTTAGAGAGTCCTTAACATAACAATGATATTTCTGCTTTTGAGGATTCAATAGAAGTTGCCCTGTCTTTGTCCATGCTCTCTGTCTGATATTATTTTTCATGCTGCTCCTACATAGTAACATTAAGATCACTTAAAGAGACACTTAATTCAGCACAATTTGGACCATATCACCTTAAAGATCTTCTAAAATCATGTTGAAATACTTTAAAAAATATGTGCATTTTCACTGAGGAATCAAATCAAGTAAAATCTGGGTTTATATGTTTGAAAGACTGCCCACAGCGTACTCCATGTCTACTTTATTACTGCAACCAATCAGGTTGCAGGGGTGTTACCCCCCTTTCAAGTCAATGGTAATGTTTTTTGTCAGACTGCTGATAATTTCAGTTGAAGGGAGCAAACCTTGTAATGTATTTATTTTTTCTTACTGACAGAAAATGTAGGTTTCTCTCTGGAATTTGAACTATGCTTTCAGTCCAGTTCAGGGGGAGGGAGGGGGTTATTGCTCAGTGTAATGATCCCAACAAAGAAATATTTAACCCTTACCACATCTATCTGGTACTCATCGGTAAGCTATGGGTTAACTGGTCAGTGCAGTGTAACCTGAGACTACGTGGAAGCTGTACTATCAATCACAGCCTCCCCCATAGAGCCTCACATGCAGCATGCTTAACTCTGCACTCTGCTTTTCTAATGCACCAGTCAGTGAGCAGAATATGTAAATGCATGCATGTAAATAAAGATCTAAAACTTAAGATTTATTATCTATTATTATTGTAATTAAAAAATATTGATAATTTTAATAAAAAATCTTTTGCTCTTTCACACCACGAAGAACACTTATAGTGATTTAATTGATCTTTTAAATTATTAGAGGGGTGCTATTAACTCTGAATATTCAAGCCCTATGTCAAGACCCAGGGGAGGGTGTGAAATGCAGCTCCAGAATTCTCCTGCCTTGGCTACAGGAATCCTCCCTTGGACTGTGAAGTGGATGGGCATCTCGATGACCGGCTTCTATTCCTGCACCACCAGGATGCAGAACCCAAATCAAGGGGTTAAAAATAACAAAGAGAGGTTATAACCTTTAAATAAAAGTGAGGACTCCTTGCTTATATTCTCTAGAAGAGTGTGTCTTTATTGAGAAAATTGGAACATTTATTGGCAAACCGAACAACACAACTTTGTTTCAACCCACAAACATGATTACATTATCTGCCCTTAACCAGGTAACTTAATCAGCCCTGTGCAGTACCTCTTTTTATAATCTGGTGAATGTTAGAGTTAATCCCATTTTAGGGTGAGCTGGTAATTGTATAACAAACATAAGCAGATTCAAAGTTCCCTTCAAAACTAGTTAACTCATCTTAAACTATTTGAATTTCCTGTCCACAGCTAGATAATCCCATCAGACAGGTTGTGATCAGGCTGCACAATCCACTATTCAAACCACTTGTCGCTGGTGATGGAATCTGCTGATGACCATGGGGGAGGAACAGCAACCGGCCCCAACCATACCCAACAAGATCTCTAAAATGGTCCTTTTAATGAACTGTATATTATATTGAGAGCACATTGCATACATTATATATAGATTTGGCCCTATTTTAACTTAGAAAATAACATTAGACCCATATTGTTACATCATTGTGAGAAATAAACTTGGTTCTAATGTAAAATAACATCTTAGTAACAAGGCACCTTGCCAGCATAAATTGGTGAGGATATTTTCCTAGGCCCGCTGTAGGCTTAGTGAATTCAGAGAGGTACCAAACTGCATATCATTTACACAATCACACCTAGAAAAGCACCCAAAAGATATACAGAATTAATTGCTAAGCAACAAGAAGGCATAATGTTATTGAAACGGTCATTAAATTTACTTAGTGCATACAGCAAAGCTCTCCTCACCTCTCCACTAGCATGCACATTAGTGAATCTAGGTCATGGAGTAAAAGGTTCTAGCAAATAATCATTGTATACATATACACATGTGCAACGTGTACTTTAACGTATGTGTATAATAAAATATGCTTACAGTATGCAATAATGATACAGCCACATCTGGGTCAAACCAGTGGAATCAGTCATTACATTGGCAATGCTCGTTAGTCATCCCTGGGTGTATTTTTACATCCATTATACTGTTTTAAATGATGTGCCTATTTTTGGATTGTGAGAATAGATAATCATTAGGATATGCTGACATATTGATTGGCTCTGTCTATAGCAAACTATTAATCCAAGTATAGCCACAGCCTCTCACATATCATTTTTATGGTAGTTTCATAATTTCAAGTACTCTTACATTACAACACATTTAAATAATGTATTTTTGACCTAGCACGGTTTCTATTTGTAGTTTCTAAATCAATAACCATTAGTCAATAATAAAACTGTTTTACCATTTGTGTGGATCTTTCACAAAATACATTGCTGTTTACCCTTCCTGACTTTCCTAGAAAAGCAAGTAACGTAATACTTATAATAAAGATGTTTATTGTGTGTTCCCACATTAGGAGAGTGACAGGTCATGTACTTTTCAACAGAATATAAATTACTCCAAACTGCAAACTCTGTATAATACAGAGCTGAATTCTAATGCTGATGCCACAAGATGTAATGTCAACAGTCAAATCATATCATGCAGGATACAAATTAACTGTCCAACATGTATGTATGGCCATTTAATGATATCCCTGTTTGAACAAAGGTGATCAAGTCAGAATGAACCACTGATCACACCATCACTGGCTTTAATGATTTCTTTTCTCACTGTTAACCATACTGATATATGATGCAGTGGTTAAAGGCGCATATATATTTTTTTTTTACATTAATATTTTTATTTAAATTTCAATAATTAAAATTAAAATTACTTTTATAAAAAAAAAAAGTTACAAGATTCAAACCAGCAACTAATATTTTATAGTCAGGCAATTATACTACTAGGATATGCCTTTATGTGCTTTGGTGCTTTATGTGCTAGCTGGTGCAGCTCATTATGCTTTCTGAAGATAAAGCCACTAACTTCAGAAGCTCATAATTCCATGAATTTAGCAACAATTTAAAAAAGGAAATTACTTTTCTTTTTGCCTTCCCATTCTCTGTCTAATTGTACATCACACATAGTTGTTGTGGTTCATTTATTCAGTCTATGGCCTGTAACACACGTATGGCTGACTTGTTAGTGATCCTTGAAGAATGTGTTTGGGAAACATTTGTTTAGTACATATATCATACACACGCATACAAATGTCTTAATGCATAGATACTATTTAAATTGCATGCTGTTAGGGATTCTTCTTTGTCTTTAGGTACCAGTAGACACTTACGAATCACTGGGTGCTATCTATAGGTCTTTCTTGCTATTAATCTATCTCTCACTATATGTATGTGTGCACTCTTCCCATACCAGCACTATTGATGCTTTCTTCCCTGGCCTGCCATTCTTAAGTTAGGATACAGGAGAGCAGATGTTTGAAGTCCCTGACTTGTGGACTCATGTACATTGGAGAGCAATAATCAGCTCCAGTCTATGATCATCTCAGACTGTTATCAGGCTCCTCTGGGCTATCCTCCTCAGCTCTACCTCCTCAGCACACAGCACGATCCAATTCTGCTGTAAGGACTGACAATGTGTCATATGCCTTCGTTATTTTCTGTATACAATGTACGCTCAGTTCATAGTCGTAGCAGTCATTATATCATGGAATGTAGCAACGGCCAGTTGTTACTTCCTCTTCAGCATCAGGCTCCCATGGCTCCTATTGAAAACATCGTCACAGGACTTTAAATAAAAGTACTCTTCAAACAAAGTCACACCCACTTGTTACAAAATGCCACTGTATGTTTGAGGCACTGATAGTTTGAATATAAGGCAGTGTCACTTTTAGGGAGACATTCTAGAACGAGTGCCACTAGTGTCTGTTGTTAGTGGTCTCTTTAGAATGTTGTTATTCAAGCTACTATTATCATTTATGTGTCCAAATGAATATCTTAATAGCATTGTTCTGTCTACTCATGGCTAGTTTTCTCAGCAGAGCTGCTGAATTGCAGGCAATGTGCACAAAATAATAGATGATTCAGTAAGAAAAAGTACTCTCTCTCATCTCCCTAATCACACAATGTAGGTTTCTAGAGCTCCATGAGTGCAGCCAATTTTAAATTATGAAATTTTCACAGATGTAAGCTCTAATCTCTAGATACATAATGATTTTTAAACAACACCTGTTAAATACTTTTTCTAGGAACGTGGAGGTAAATATCTTTTTCCAAAATCTACAGCACAAGCAGCCAATGAGACCAAGTTTGATGTGGTTGGCCCAATGGTAAGCAGTAGTATTTTATTTGTTTTTCTTGGTGGAAGTATTTGAGTAATATTTGTCTTTAAAAGGTTTGAGTGTATTCTCTAACAGTAGGGGTAATTGATAGTTAGGTGGGAAAGATTGAAGGCACACGAAGAAGGGGACGACCGAGACGGAGATAGATGAGATAATTGAAGCAATGAACATGAACTTAATCGAGGTCAGAGAGGTGGTGACTGACAGATGTACCTGGGGTGCTGCGGTCTATAGGGTAACGGAGAGTCAGACACGACTGAACAACAACAACAACAATATACTATGGAAAAGACACCCAAGGTCATTGTTTGTTAATCAATCAGTATTCATCAAACTGTACTGAATTGTCACTATTGAGTCACATAGATTTATACTGAAGTTAGGAGATTGTTATGATGATAATAACCAATTCAGTGAATGCTATTTTTTATTTAATTGACATATATTAACACCTTCTAGAAATCAAATAGACTTCATACATATTTTTAATGCAAATAGATTTGTAAACAAAATTGTCTTATAACATTACCAGGTCTTCACATGTGGTCGTGTCCTGTGTTCCAGAAGATTTGGCAGCATATTGAAGGGCTTATAGTAAACATGTATGATAGACCAGATCAACTCACTCTGCTGCTATGTCTTTTTGTAATTTTCCCACATAACTTTAAATCCACTGGGCAAAAATTACAATCCACAATTTTGAGGGTATAAAACTACACATTGCTTCCCAGTGGAAATCCCCCTTCATTTCGTGGTCCATTATTATTCACAAAATCGAAGAAACAGCCACCCTAGAAACACTAACTGGAGATTAGATCTGATACGACAAACGCCACAGTGTTGTTGAGGGCTTTGTACATTAGCTGTATATGTCATGATTTTGAACTTAATTCTAGTGGGTATGTGAAGCCAGCGAAGGTTTTGCAGATTGAAGCAGAGTAATCCCAAAGCAGCATATTTTGGGTACAGGTATAATGGAGCAGATGCTGACTGTAAGGATGATTTTTGGAGCAGGGGATGTGGGAAAGAGTGGGATTATTGCATCTTTGATATGTTTACTTTGAAGTTTTGGGAAGCCATCAAGGAGATGTTGGATAGACAGGTAGAGAAATTAGTTAGAAGGGAGTTAGAATCAATAGAGGAGAAACCATTTCTAGACCTCCAATGGCCTTTTTCAGAAGTGGTGTCTAAAATTGAATGCCATATTTCAGATTAGGTTTTACCAGTAAATTATATAGTGGCAGTTGCAGTTACAGTTGTAGTTCAGGAGGTGCTTTGAGATTAATGAAAACAGGTGGCATCATGATACAAACAAAGAGGATTTTGTTTAGTGTCCACAGTCTGGTGTTATGTAGAACTTAATAAGAAACTAGTTTTATATTCTAAAACTAGTCGTTTGCCCTTCATAAATGACAGGATAATATTTATTCCCCACCCTCTTCCCCGGTATCTCTTCTTCCCTCTCCATCCATTGTGTCTCTTCCCTCCCCCGTGTCTCTCTCACCCTCTCCCTCCGCTGTGTCTCTTCCCCCCTCTCCCTTCCCTGTGTCTCTTCCCCCTCCTTCCACTGTGTCTCTTTCCCCCCTTATCCCTGCTCTGTGTCTCTTTCCTCCATCTCCCGTGTCCCTTTCCTCCTCTTTTTGTTTCCTCCTTTCCCCTGTGTCTCTTCCCTCCTCCTTCCACCCCTGTGTCTCTTTCCCCCATCCCCTGTGTCTCTTTCCCTCCCCTCTCCATCCCCTCTGTCTCTTCCCTCCCCGTGTCTCTCTCCCCCTCTCCCTCCGCTGTGTCTCTTCCCCCCTCCTTCCTCCCGTGTCTCTTTACACCTCTGTCTCTTTCCCCCTTTGTCTCTTTCCCCCTCCTCCCTCCCCTGTGTCTCTTTCACCCTTTCATCTTTGTCTCTTCCCCCTCCTCCCTCCCCTGTGTCTGTTTCCCCCTTTCCCCTGTGTCTCTTTCCCACTCTGTCTCTTTCCCCCTTTCCCCTGTGTCTCTCCCCCCCCTCCATCCCCTGGCAGGTGCTGCACTTTACGCATGCACGGCTTGGCGCTGCACTTTGCTCATGTGCGGCTGGGGCTGCTCGGTGCGCATGCACGCCTGGCGCCGGGCGGTGCACATGCACAGCTGGTGCCACGCTTTGAGCATCCTCGACTGGCACTGCACCTTGTATGGAAATCCGTACAATATAGGGTGTATCGCTTTAGAAACTATATTAGTGAATCCAGGGCGGGAAAGCAGAAGCTGCCCTTTTTGTCAAAGAAAATGTTAAAGCCACTTTAACAGATAACTCTGAAGGCAATGCAAAAAGTTTTTAGATAAAAACTGCAAAGGCAAGTTTTTTAGGAAAAGCCTAATATATATGCCTACGGGATTAGCAGTTAAGAGCATTAGTAGTAGTAGTGCTTTAGCAGATCTATAATTAGTTTATTCAAATTAAATCACTGTTCTTTAGGATTTCCCCTTCTTAAACCCTTTATTATTATATGAACTTAATGTGTGATCACTATATCCAAGATTTCTAGTAACTTCAAGTATTAGTTGGACCATAATAATCTCTACGTGTATTCAAAAAACCCTCATCTTCAGTTTGTTTTCTGTTCAAAGACTGAAAGTAGGCGGATTTGTTGATATACTTCCTTTTAAGCCTTGTTTTCTTCTTGTTATTTGGTGCTCTTTAGTTATTGTAGGGATGAGGAGGGGACTTAAGGTTCCTGCACTAACATGCATGAACACTGATCAAGGAAAGAAACGTAGGTGTGAACCTGACCTACATGTTTAAACATTTGCATAGTTCATGATACAAACATTTATTTATTCCAGCAGAAAATATATAAAGCTCTTAGTTTTGGGCTTGAGAATATGTCTGTGCAGACCACACGTCTCCGCTGTGTGTTCTATCGACAGTCTCCTCCCTCAACTTTTTCTGCTATACAAGAATTGCTTGTTGTTTGCCCAGATATTAGCTACAACAGCATCAGGGTAAGCAAGGCACTCTACTGCACTAGCTCCAGTGTTTCTGCTGTACAAACCCACTGCAGCTCTGAAAAGTATCTGCAATATGGCGCAAGTTGTTTCTTGCTATACACTCTGTGCTGCTATGTTCATTGCTTACTGTTTCATTGCCTGTTCACCACTGTTTGTGTAGCTCACTGTTTAAACTCTTCACTGTATGCAGCTTCATTGTATGCGGCTTCCAGCTGTGGCCTTTGTACTACTGTGTGTGTTGCTTATTTACCTTCTACATCACTGTGTGTAATGGACACTGATTTAGCTCCTGTATCATTGTGTGCATTATTACTGCTGTACTCTCTGCTATAATCTTTGCACTTATGTGTGCATGGTTACTTCTGTAGCCATTGGCACATTTGTGGATTAGTGCTGATGAACATAGCTACTATGAATTGGTTCATGTTGATACGTATAGCCATTGCATCTGTTTAGTGTATTGATATCTGTAGCCATTGTATGTTAATGGTGTGACAGAGTTATACAAAGTGTTTCCGTGAGCTATATATATATTTTTTAAACTCTTTTCTCACAGAAGGGGTGAAAGAGTTAACTCCTGAAGCAGGTGATTAGCTCCAGCTGAGTCTTTTGAAAGTTGTACTCAGCTGGAGCTAATCACCAGCTTCAGGAGTTAACTCTTTCACACCTTCTTTAGGAAAAGAGTTAAAAAATATCTATAGCTCACAGAAACACTTTGTATATCTCTGTCACACCATTAACATACAATGGCTACAGGTATCAATACACTAAAAAGATGCAGCCTGTGGTCATGGTTTTGAGGCCTGCAGACTGTGTTTGAGGACTACAGTTTCGGAAAGTTGTGAAATAAACTACAGTCTTGGAAATGCTGTGAAAGAAACTGTGTGCAAAGTTTGCTTGGCGCAGAAGACAAACTCACAGAAGTGTATGCTGTTTATTGCAGGTGGAAAGAGAGAAACATAGAGAGGTGTTTACTGGAGCTGAGAAAAGACACGGATGTGTGTACAGTTGGTTTGAGTTGGGAAAAGGCTCTCCCAGAGCGAAGTGTCCATAATGGTGTCTGAAGCTGCCGAAAGACCGAGACACAGAAGCCTGGAGCTGATGAGCAATCTGAAGCAGGCTGAAAACTTGGACTGGTGTAGCTGGATGAGAGCAGATAGTTAGGGAACTATCTAACTATCTATCTGGTGGGAGCTAGGTCTGTTATTTTCTTTGATTTGTTTTGGTGAATCATTTTGTAACACTGGAGAATATATAATAGTAAAACTTGGAAAAACGTTAAAGCCTTCTGTAATTGTGTTCTTCCGTAAAAAAAAGTTGCCAGAAACAAGGGCACAAACCCAGTAGAGACTGATAGCTTGTCACATGTAGTGTTAGCAGTGGGTTTACAATGGAGCAACTTGTTAAAGATACGGCAGAAGCCACTGCAAATCAGCAAGAGAACGCACAGCAATGGTTGAGAAAACTAGAAGAGGACGGAGCACGCTAGAAATAATTTACAGAGCAATGGCTGAGACAAGCAGGAGTGGGAAGCAGCAATGATAGAAAAGGAGCTGATATTGTCCACAAGAGCAGAGGTTGGCCAATCTCTCTGATCTGGATGCTGATCTAAGAAGAGACTGGCACTGATCTCCAGGACCATTGTACAGAAGGTGCTGCTTTGAGTGATGTCTGCAAAACGCTCATATGTGAATCATAGAGCAGGAGCTAGTACAGGAGAAACAGAAGGAGAAAGAAAGTATGGATGAGCAGACAAAGTTATTCTGGGAGAATCTAATGAACAAGACAAAGGTTTTTTTTGTCTGAACATACAGCAAGAGATTCAGAACAAGTAGAGTGAACTGGATATGCAACAAGTTAAGGAGGAGAAGCTGAGTCTAAAGTAAGAGAAGACAAATGAAAAGCTGGAAGCCTTGGATGCAGCAAGCTGGGAGTATTAAGCTGGAGCAGAAGCAGGCTGTGCGTATGAAGCTGTTACAGTTCTGTGAAAATGATCAGCTAGTGTATTGGGACACATGGAACAGAAATAACAATGGGCTCAGGACAGTTTGCAGCAATATGAAGCAGATATAGATGAATGGTGGGAAGAGAAACAGCAAACAAAAATTGCTGTTCCACAGTAAAGGTGATGATGATGATGATGAACCTTAAGAAGGAGAGTTTGAGTCCCCTCAGAAAGTTGAGGAATGGAGCTTGACACGCTCAAATTGTCACAGAGTTTGACCAAGAGTTACCCAGATTTGCAGAGAGAGTCAGCTACTATCTGAGCCAGACACCAACCCCCATCTGGTTGTATTGAGCTTAAGACGGAGTGTCCTCAGCAGTGTAAGGCAGGACCTGGCCAAGTTAAAAGTAGAGTTTGAGAGCAGAGATGCAAAACAACAAGTCAAGGTGCAGAAGCTTCATAGGGCCCTAGTGAATCAGAAGGCCACTATCACTAGTATAACAGGAGTTGCACAGGAAACTCTCTGAAGAGAATGATTTAGCCTAAAGCTTCACAGAGAGTCTTACAGGGGTGAGTGCCTGGGATTCCCCAGAAATAGGAAGCAAAAGGCTAATTCCTCAATTGAGAATGGACATTTGGGAATGTTACCGAACATGTGATAGAACATGTGCTGTAAGATGGCTCTGTCTAAGCACACTGCTGAATACAAGACATCTTCCCAAGACTGTCAGCAGAAGCTGGACATTTGCAAAAACATAAGCTGAATCTATAAAATACCATCCAGTCACTATGGAATGCCTTTATGCAGATGGCACAGAAGCAGAAGAAGGGTGCACATAATACTGGAGAGACCAGAGGGGTGAGCTGTTACACAATGTGTAGAGTTAGCAGTATCTACACCTGGAACAAAAGCCACATCCCTACTATCATAGTCTTGGAGACTAGAGCTGCCTTTTGAAAGGAATGACGAAGGCAGTTAAAGGAGAGTGGGAGCTCCAGGAGCTACAAGATATTCACACCAGTGCAAAAGTAAAATGAAGCAGAGATGGTAGTCAGAATGGTACAGCAGATGCTTTGTCCTGCATTCATGGCCTCGTGGCGTTGGCTACTCAACCTCGTGGTGTCAAGCTGGAGAGCGGATGTGTGACAGAGTTATATTAATTGTTTCTGTGAGCCACAAACTTTTCAAAACTCTTTTCCCCAGGAGGTGTGAAAGAGTTAACTCCTGAAGCAGTTGATTAGCAAATATATGATAGTAAAATGTGTAAAAGCATTAAAGCATCCTTTAATTGTGCTCCTCCATCAAAAGTTCCAGAAACAAGGACACAAACCCGCTGGAGACTGATAGCTTGTGTCAATGGGTTCTTTCTTGGTTCTGTTTTTTTGTTTCCTTCTGTCCACAAATGCAGTGTCACTGCATGCACCTTCTGGACTCATTGTTTTCAGGTCCTTCAGGCTGCTATTGCCATGCATTTGCACAGGCATTCAGGTCTGTGTTATTCCAGTTTTCTACCAGTTGCACAGCTGCTGCACTTCATCGTCTCTGGCTGCAACTGCCAATGCCCCACTTTTGTAAGTTCTATGTTTTTTTTTCACCACTTTTGGGTAAAGCTTTTTGCTTTATAGAACCATGATGAGTATACTAGACTGTGTATGTTGAGTCTACATTAGCTCCATTTTGACTCACTTTGAACCATAAATGGACAGAGCAGCCATGTGTTTTCTGTAGTTTATTACATACTGAACTTTGGTTTTGTGTCTTCCTACTTTACTGGCTTGTTACTTGGTGCTTCAAGCTCTGAGAAGAGCTATTAAGAAAACAGAACAATTTTCTGCTTTCATTACATTATCGCTAAAGGAGGAAGGAGGTTTCTCATCTTTACACGGGAAGACTGAAATTCCCAAGGTCAAAAGGGACACAAGAGTACCATACTAAGAACACTGCAAATGTTTCAGTTCGCTTTTAATTAGGAATGCATTTCATTAAATGTTTTATAATAAGTTAGGAACTCATTACAATTAGCCATGACTCCAAAAGAAATGAAATTCATAAACAAATGTCACATTTGAGTGAAATATGAAGTTTGAGTAGTTCCCTGTTTTCATTTGCTGACACCTTAAAAGGATGCATAAATTTTTTGTTTTCGGTTATCACTGATTTGTTTTTATTTTATTAAAAAATAATAAAGTTTATGCAACCATAATTACAATTTTTATTAGTAAAGTGATGATTTTCTGACACTGATCGATCTGCTCACGCATGATTATGCCAAAAACGAAGCATGCCAAGATACCTATACCTAAATACTGTCAATAATAATAATTCACCTAATAAAACTTCCCACCTCGGAGATAAAAAAAAATCACTCACACACTGAAAATCAATAGCAATGTTTATTGTATTTACAATACTTATTACAATTATTATTTTAAATTTAGGATACATTTATTGCATTTTATGAATTATTTTTATTTCATTTAAAAAATATATAATAAGTTAATTGACCAGTCATGATTACAAAAAAATTATGCTTTATTTAGCAGTACCACAGATTTGCATTTTAATTATCAACTGAAAGTTCACCTTCGTAAGCATTGAAGGGTGTTCACTTTTTTAATTTCCTGGACTTAAACAAGAGCTGAAGCCTCTTTTCCACAAAAGAGCGTGAACGTATTATCTTTATGTGTGAACATGTAAAACAATGGTCCTGCTGCACTTTGCTATTGGTTCCTCCTTGTAGGACTCTATTACTTTAAATATTACCAATGTCCACAAAAAGAGTGCCAGAATTTCATGTAGCTTTTAGATACTGATTTCCAGTTTAGATACTCAAGTCCATTCATTCATCCTCTAAGGCAAGGGAAAGGCCTGGCTGTGGATGTAATGCTTTGATGGATGGTAGTAGCTATATCAAAGTATACATTCTGCAAAAAAAAAAATAGCAAGTAATGGTTGAGAAGTTAGGCCACCATGATGTTATGAGATAGTATCATGAGAAAAAATTGTAAATTAAATTGACAACTCTTCTATTTAGGAGCTACTGGTTCATGTTAAGCTTCTGTTTATGCTCTTTTAGATATTTTGTGTGAGTGACTGGTTGGGTTTATTTGCAGGACTTTATTACTTGGGTGTGAAACATTGCCATGTCATACATGACCCCAGCAAGATCCATTAGCTTGTGAAATAATGACTGACACCAATTTGGGAGTAACACGGGCCACAGCTTTATTAATTACCAATGGATTAACATAATCCATAACTTAAACATAATTACCGTAATTAACATACATTCCTTAATTAACATAATGGAGGAGGAGCCCGGCCAGGACAGTAACCTCACGCCCTGGGCCCGCGGCCAGGGCCACCCAGTGCTTTTCCAAGCACGCCCATGAGGCAGGGCAACGCCCACTTAAGCCAGTGCCGGTCAAAACACCTCCCGCCGTGATACACCAACATCAAACAAAACAAGAAAGCAAATTTTGATACAATGTGCCACATTACACA
This sequence comes from Discoglossus pictus, assembly GCA_027410445.1. Classification (NCBI taxonomy): domain Eukaryota; kingdom Metazoa; phylum Chordata; class Amphibia; order Anura; family Alytidae; genus Discoglossus; species Discoglossus pictus. The sequence continues at coordinate 305,255,121 of CM050166.1, read as the reverse complement.
CTTCCTACTCAATTCTACTCCTATAACACAAGGAAAATATAACTATATATATATATATATATATATATATATATATATATATATATTATTTTTTTTATAGACCAACCCAATTTTCTTAACTAACTTGGGGTGGTAAGGGAGGGAAAATCCTGGCAATGGCCGGCGGAAAGTGAAGGAGGAAGCCCTCGAAACGGGGGCGGAAGTCCCTCCTCCACTCTCCCGGCCAATCAGAAGCGCCCCAGGCTCCGCTGGGTCACGCTGCGCTGCGTCAGACCCAGTGCCTGGGGCTGCCTCCGCACCAGACAGGAAAAGCAATTGTCATTACTTTATCACCATCATTTTCTTTTAAGCACATAGCATCATAAGCAAGTTTTCCCCCCATCACAATCTATAATGCTTCTTTTTTTGATAGGGTCAGACTTTTGTTTTTGTTTTATCCAGTTCAAGAGGTAGAGTTGCCCATTGTGTAATTCTGTGATGAGACTTTTTAACTGGAAAAAGAAAATTGTGCTATGCTATAAAAATAAAAAAAAATATGAATGATAAGTAACTCTTTAAAGTAGGGGTAGGTAACGTTGGTCAGGGAGTGCTGAACACAGTACTAGTACTGGATTTCTGCTTTTCCCTGTTGTGCAGAGCACACAGCAGGCAAATAATGAAATCCAGAACTGTGTTCGGCACTCCAGAACCAACATTGCCAACTCCTGCTTTTAAGGGGCACTGATGTACCATATTAATAATGTGTTGTTTGGAAAAACAATAAGTAATAATGGGCAACATATTTTTTTTAAAGTTAACAAAACCAACCAACTGTTACATAGTATGTGCAGTCCTGGACCCATCATTCAAAAGCACCTTCCTGTTTTACCTGATAACTTCCCAAAGACAATTATCTATGAAGAGATATGTACTGATAGTTCGCAGGGAGGAGGTGTTATATGACTGAAACTGACTGAAAAACTAAAAAGAACATATCTGCACATAATTACGTATACAGCAGACTCTCAGTTAACCAGAACTATCAAGCAACCAGAGAAATAATTTAATTCTCTACTTTAAATATACATTCAAAAAGGAAAGGGCTCAACAAATGCCTGGAGCCAGGTTGTCATGCCACACAATGTTTATAGGCACCTAGATAATCCACAGTATGTCTCTGCAAAAATGAGTGACCGAGCCAGTGCAGTGTTGGCGTTACATTCCCCTGGTCAGCACCGCACCCTCCAGCCGAAGGTACCTGTGTGAGGGGTGAAAGCTGCTGCTGCTAGCACAGCCCTCCCTGACAAATATACTTAGCACACCATCCTATGTGCAGCTTATCTAGGCCTCTTTTAATAGTAACACTCATGCAACCAGAAACTACATTTATCCGGCATCTACCAATCTCCATGGGTGCCGGATAACTGAGAGTCTACCGTGTTAGTTTATTAAATTAAATGTGTTTTTATGTATTTTATTTTACATTTCTAAAAGAATGTTGTCCGTTATCAGCTTTAGTTATTCAAAACAACATGCAATAAATATGGGACTTCAGCTTTCCTTTGCTATAGTTTTATTTCCTCTTATTTTCTTGTGGCATGCACGATCAATTGTGGTGGAGTACTCATTTGAGCAATAGTTTTGAGCAATGTTAGAAAACAAATATTTGTATGCTAAACTACTAAAAACTCCATCAGTGTTTTATATAACTTTCTTGGTTATTATTTTATATTATTGGTTTCCTGGAATTCATAGTCCATACTCTAAGTGTAATTCCATTAAAGGACAGCAGAGGATACCCTTGAGAAATTAGAGCATTTGGTAGATTGTGTAATGCAGTTAATGAAGTAGGACCACTGCAGTTCAAGAAAAAAAGAAAGACACTTGCTTGTCATGCATGTACCAAACTAACAATATTAGCAGCTGGGTAAGCCACGGATATAAAACATTTTTTGGGAAAAATCTGAAATTCATTTTGTACATGTAACATCACATCATGAGACCTGGATGATGGTGGTGGGTTTGTGCTTGTAGTTATCAGTGGATGGAGGACTGGGGAGGAGGGTACAGGCAAAACCCTTTGTTTGATAACTGGATAAGTTGGACATTATTATTTATTCTAATTAAAAATTAGCCGTATGACGTTTTTCCTGCTTAATTACGCCCTTAGTAAGACTGAGTCTTTTTAGCATTGTGTAGTGATCCTTTAAAACACATTATATATTTTGACTTTGATGTTGTTAATAGTAATTTAGTACACTACAATATGAGTGAACTTTGTTTTATCCATATAAAACAGGATCGTTGATCTTCGCCCTGCTTTTTCATCTGCTACTGAAAATATTTATTACATTGTAGGACATTCTCTTGTAAACAAATATTGGAGTATTTTTACATGTCCAATGATGTCTTGGAAATGTAGCGCATCAAAATACCAAAAGTGTAAGGAGTTGAATGCACAAATTTGTAAAAAAAAACTGTGTTCGGAAATATTTCAAATAAGGGATATAGCATGGGTCTGCCAATTTGCTTCTTAAATAGATTTTTTCTGGGGAGGTGGTAAAATTAATAAATATATTTAAAAAAAAACAATAGATTTAATAAAAAACATTTTTAAATGTATCATTTTAAATGTATCATTCAATGTAGGATGAACTTCTCTCTCGATTTTGAGTATCAGTGACTTTAGCAGTCTATTAACACCCAATTTTTGCAATTGCTGAGTACACGGGTGGGGCAAGAAGCCCTTCTATTTTGCCTGATATATATTTTAACAGTAAGATTTTCCTTTTTTTAATATGTTTATATACAGAGCTTTCCTATATGCTTGCACATATTTTTGATAATAACATTTTCATTATAGATCTACAATTATTGTATTTATGCAAGTGAGCTGGGTTATTAATGCGTCTAATAGAGGAGAATTTATATGGTCTGATACAAATTGTTTGCATGAAAAAAAACTTTAAACCGTTAGCCTGAAGTTTGCTGAATATCTTGCATTAGCAAACTGTTTTCTCTCAATGTTGACACCCCCTGAAATTCCCAGGGAATATTAGCATAAGTAATACCTTGTATCATTTTGGCCTGGGGGTTGTGCAGGTATGCTCAGCACTTGAAGTCTACCCTACTGTGGGAAGTCACATGATTTCAGACACTTTACTTTCCTTTAGCCAATCAGCAGCTTTTATTTTGGGTAATTTTTTTTTAATGAAGTATCCGATATGCGCAGTGCCCTTGCTGGGGGTGTCTACATCACACCCAGCACATTTTTTCGGGCAAACATTTTTTGCTAGGTGGGTTATGATGCATTCTACAGGATGAATTCATAACCCACCTCACTTGCATACAGTATACCTTTAAGTGTCCAGGGGTGAAAAGGGATCTCCCAGATGGCTATCAGAATGTTTCTCTTTAGGGAAGTAGACAGGTGGTATCAGGACACTAGATAAAGACTCCTGTCAGGACACCTTGCTTAGCAGATCCTCCCCTGGTCCCAGGAAACATAATAGAGATCTGAAGTCCAAAACACTAACATTTTAAATTGAAAAGCTGCATTGATCTTTTATTTAAACACTGGTCTTCCTAACCAGTTACTAAATAAATAGACTAAACCCTGCTGTATGAGCACTACAGTAGTCCTTTAAAATGAATTATACTTATGGTAGGCAATATATTATATGTATATAGGTGCAAGATATTTGTATAACACAGTGCCAAGCAAATGCTTAACTTAAGTCATCTTACCTGTACAGTCAAGGCATTTTGTACATCCTCACTGTGTCTAATTAGGAAGTTTTTTGGACATCTTTAAATATAAATCTTTCACCTTTTTCCACAGGGGAGTCATGCAGGTCTGCCAAGACAACTTTCCTTGGACTCATTACCACATGGACATCACGCAAGTATCCTTACTGACGTCAATCAAGGAGCCCATTCATAAATACAGACCTTGCTCTTTTCATATCTAGAAACTGTTACGTTGGCAAAATGTCCAGTGAGTGCTCTGCATTATTGGTCCTAAAAGGGATTCTAAAATATTTTCTTTATTTTTCAATACTATTGCAGTTTATAACAGAAATGACAAATCTAAGTAGGATATGTTTAGATAGTTTTATAACCTTTGTGTAGTTTACTGTAGAGAAAGCCTAGCGTACAGACTAATGGTTTAAAAAAAAGACTACAGATTTTTTTTAAAGGCCACTCTCGTGGTATAGCTAAAATACTCTTGAAGAACTTCACTTGAGAACAGTGTTAAAGTTTTAGAATGTAAAAAATATAATAAACTTCATAATTTATGACATTTTATTCGCATTTATCCTGCTGTGGAATCTGCAATTTTAGTATCTACTTTCTAAGCTGGGAGGAGACTTTGAATGCAGATTAAACTATTATATGTGTAGTGGAGAAACCTGCCAGTGCATTCCTTTGGGACTAATATAAAGTTCATTATTTGAAAGAACATCCCCTCGTTAGACAGAAGCTGCAATAAGCAGCCATGTAAAGGGAACTAAACGCACAATCACATATAAAAGTTGTGGTTAGTTACGAATGTTGGTCACACAATGTTAAATGTTATGGGCCGAAGGCGCTCATCGCGAGGCCTGCACGACTTTGCTGCAATGAGCACCGAAGGCGCTAATTGCAGGTCTAGCAATGAGCTCCAAAGGCGCTCATTGCGAGGCCAGCAAGACTTTGAAAAAGGCTTGCAATGAGCGCCGAAGGCACTCATTGCCAAACCCAAGATGTGCACTGAAGGGCCATAGGCCTTTGGCGCTCATCGCGGCCCGGAAGACTTTGAAAATGTCTGGCAGTGATCAACGAAGGCACTCATTGCCAGGCCCACTATGAGTGCCAAAGGCGCTCATCGTTAGGCCCGCAAGACTTTGAAGAAGGATGGCAATGAAGGGTGGCAGGCACACAATGAGCGCGAGGCAAGCAGCACATTGAAAAAAAAATTTAACGTCCGCCATTGTTTTCAAGCCCGTAACTCTGGAGCCGTTAGAAAACCGCCAATTTCTTCAAAAATTACCTTACAACATCAAACACAGCACTGGGGAGAGGAAGGGAGCCTGTAAGTGAGGTTGCAAGCTAATTTCAGGCTTAATTGGCATTTTAGGAGATCGAAAATCGGCTAAGCAAGGAAAAAAACTTGCAGCCATAAACCCGTAATTGTTTATAAAAAGGCTCAAAATGAGGCCGAAAAGGAGTAACACTTAGCCACTCAGCCCGAGGCATGCAAGACTTGAGCAGGGAGAGAGAGGCGAAAGACACAGGAGAGGGAGAGGGGGGAGAGGGTGGAAAGAGACACAGGGATGAGAGAGGCAGGGAAAGAGACAGAAGGGAGGGAAATAAGGGGGAAAAACACAGGGCAGGGAGAGGGGGAGGGAGAGAGGTAGAAACAGACACATGGAAGGGAGAGGGGGGAAAAAGACATAGGAGTCAAAGAGTGGGGAGAGGCTCGCAATGAGCGACAAAAGCCCATCGCAAGGCCAGTAAAGTAGAGAGGGGGAGAGGCTCGCAATGAGCGGCGAAGGTGATCATTGCGGGGCTCGCGATGAGCGCCAAAGGAGCTCCTCGCTAGGCCCGCAAGTTAGAAGGTGGAGAGCATCGCACTGTGTGGCAAACAGCATTACCAGCCTTCGCATTTTATTGTCGGAATTTTTGATGGGCATGTCGCTAGTAAAGAATAATTGTGCATATAATTGAAATTCTTTAAATATTTTTTTTTTCCTTTGTAAAACCTTTTGCCAATTTACATATTTCCACTTGTCTTATCTACTTAAGTAACACTGAACACTGTGTAGGTTCCAAATATTGTATAATGTAATAACAAGTGCTTTATTACTTGAATGTTATTTGGAAAATAAAATTTTCCTACAGTAAACTAATAGTGAAGTTTGTCAATTGGAGCAGTCAACCCTTCAGATCCACCCAGAAACCAACAGCCCTATTAAATTCCCTGAACTTGTAAAACCGTAGAGCGTAATGTAACCTGTAAGACTTACGGCTATTAAATTGGCCCCATAATGCAACCCGCGAACGATCTGCAGATTAAGGACAAAAAAAGGCTACGGGAAGTGGAAATTCGAATTGCGCACCTGCAAATCCTTTGTTCTCTCAAGCTCGTAACTGCTACGCTCCAATTTCGCTATTAAATTGCCACGAATTTCCAAAGACGTCATTGCATTAAAGCCTGTAACCCGCAAATGGAGGCAAAAACCTTACGGGCTCCAAATAGGACCCGCAAAGGGTTTACAGACAACTATTAAACACTGTAGAAGACAATAAAAACACACCAGTGTAAATTAGAAAATGGGGAAAGCATTGAAAGGGCATTTCTATTACTTGCACAATAATCCCCCAATAACAAAAATGCATTTTTTTTCATATGTTGGAATGGTCATGCATGTGCTAATATGAAAAGCCATGCTGCAACATGCAGAAAGCAATTAAAGACACACTACATGATTAAATAGCAACACAAAAACAGGAAACTGATGCCATAGTAACCCTTTCTCACTCACAGGCTCTAATGTGGACGCTGAAATATAAATATAATTGCATATACATCTCGCTTATCACATCCACATTGGGAAAACAAAATGACACCGCCACATCACATATATCAAGTACTAGGGGAACATTTTATTATTTATTGTTCAGTCCTTCAGTCGTGTCCGACTCTCTGTGACCCTATGTACTGCAGCACATTTAGCTAGATCTCTGCCTGTGCTGTACCACATGGTTTGCATGCGAAAGATACTGGAGTGGGTTGCCAGTTCCTTCTCTAGTGGACTGTGATTTGTCTGACCTCCCTGTTATCACCTGCCCACCTACACTGGCCCTACATGGTATAGCTCAAAGCTTCATTCAGGTACACAAGCCTCTTCACCTCCACCACTTAGCAATTCACACTAATGTAAATTAATGAATAGCAGAACATAATGGGAGATCTCACAATGGGAATGGCTAGACATCTTGGCACATGGTCACCAGCAATGTCGTGGGACTTTCCAGGATGGGCGTAGCGGAGATTACCCCTGATGGAGGTGATTTGGCTGTTGATGCACGTGCCTCGGCACAGCCTTCATGTGTTTTTGCGGCTTCTCTTGATGGGGTAGAGTAGATTAGTGTGGTGTATGTTCCCCTGATCCCCTTCAGCATTGCTAAGTGGTGGTGGTGAAGGGGCTTGTGTACTGCCATGCAGCTGTGAGCTATACCATGTAGGGTCACTCTAGGTGGGCACGTCATAGCAGAGAGGTCAGACAAATCACAGTCCAGTAGAGAAGGAACTGGCAACCCACTCCAGTATCACTTGTCATATTCCTTTTAGGCCATCAGGGGAATGTTCATACTCTACAGTATCACTAACAGGACTTGACATCTGTATTAACCCTATATTATTATAATATATGATATATAGTATTATATGATATCTAATGCTATTATGACTATTATTATTTTTATTTGTATAGATGTATTGCATGGTAACTAGGGCTCATTAGTTTACAGATATAGGAATGTGACACTAATTTGATGTATGTGAATGTCCCATAACCCCAACCATTGAAAACACACTGACATGGTTAGAATGATATAACAAAGCTTTATTTTATGCACAGACCACAATTAGAAATGGTCAAGACTGTGCATTAATATTATGGATATAGTGTGGGGGAATCCCGAGAGAGCAATAGGCTTGGTGGGAAAAGGGGATACCTGCAGGGGGTAATGTCATAGTCTAGAATAAGCATGATGCATAGCACCTACCAGGGTCACATGTGGGCACTACATCATTGCAAACGGAATCTGATGAAAAAAATCGGCAACCCCCCGGGAGACAGCGGCACAACAAGTGGTGGTGAAGGCATGATGTGAGGAGAGGAGGGTCCGGGCTGCGGGTGTCCTTGCGATGCCTCCGGGGTAAAGGAGGCAGGGCTGGGGACAAGTTCAATCCTGAGCAGCTAGGCTGTGCATTACCTCCACATGATTGGCGGAAGTAAGTCCACCTGCTGCTGCATGAGGGCCAGCGTCTCCGCCTGCGCAGCCTGGCCTGATGTGGGGGATGGAGGCCTGTGGGGCGTGGCCAGGTGAGGAGGTTGCGGTGACTGAGTGGGGAGGGTCTGGGGCCAGGCTAGAGCCGGTAGCGGAACTTGTGGCGGTGTGAGTGGGTCCTTGGTGGTGGTGGCGGCCAGGCCAAGGCACTGCTGTGGGGGGAAGAAGGTGGTGGCTGGCTGGCCTGGTCACCATATATCCAGTTGGAGGGCCCGGGAGAGATTCGCAGTCTTTGGAGGAGGGGGATAGTGGGGTTGAATCTTGGCGGGGTTGCCGGAGGTCCGGACAGTGACCCTAACATATTACCTCCTCCTCCGAGCCAGGGTACTCAGATCCTCTTCCTTCCCCCTCCCCCTGCGCCGGTTCCTGCTGGGCGTGGGCTTCCTCCTCCACTTTCTGTTACGATGGAGCCGACGCCCCCGCCTCTGGCTCGCCACTGGACCCAGACCTCCTGGATGCTGACAGATAGATAAGAAAGGTATATGCCATTAGTATGATGAATAACACATTAATACAATACTGAATGACCTTTTTATTTAAAAATATATCCAATTGCTTTTTAAAGTTGCCTATCGAATCCTCTGTCACCACCTCCTTTGGTAGAGAATTCCACAGATTAACCTCCCTTACTGTGAAGAACCCTTTTCTTTCTTTAATGTGAAATCCTTTTACTTCTAATCTCAAAGGATGTCCTCTTGTGAGTTGAAAACCTCTTGCCACAAAAAGCTCACTTGACAAAGCCTTGTATTGACCCTGAATATATTTATAGAAGGCAATCATATCCCCTCTTAGATGCCTTTTTTCAAGAGAAAATAAGTTTAATTTGGTTTGTCTTTTTTCATAATTTAGGCCCTCCATTCCCCTTATTAGTTTTGTTGCCCTTCTCCGTCCTTTTTATGTAGTGGTGCCCAAAATTGTACTCCATATTCCAAATGAGGGCGTACTAGGAATTTGTACAGTGGCAGAATTATATTTGCTTCCCTTGTTTCTATACCCTTCTTAATACATGCTAATAATTTTTTTTGTCTTTGTAGATGCTGCTTGGCATTGAGCACTTTTAACTATGTGGTTGTCCACAAGCACTCCCAAATCCATTTCAATATCTGATACCCCCAGATTTGCTCCATTAAGATTATAAATTGCATGGCTATTTTTCCTTCCTAAATACATAACTTTAGGTTTATTTGTATTGCATCTCATCTGCCATTTAGTTGCCCATTTCTCTAATTTATGCAAATCCCTTTGGAGGGAAAGTACATCATTATCTTATTTAATTACCTTGCACAACTTAATGTCATCAGCAAAAATTGAGACAATACTTTCCAATCCTACTTCTAAGTAATTGATAAATATGTTAAAAAGGAGAGGACCTAATACTGAACCCTGAGGAACTCCACTTACCACATTAGTCCAATCTGAGTATGTTCCATTGACAACAATCCTTTGCTTACTGTCTTTTAGCCAGTTCTCAATCCATGAGCATATATTTACTACAAGTCCTGTATCCCTTAGTTTGCTCAATAGTCTCCCATGTGGCACTGTATCAAAAGCCTTTGCAAAATCCAAAAGGACTACATTGAGTTGCCTTGATCCAAGTTCCTACTAACCTCTTCATAGAAATGAATTAGGTTTGTTTGCACGACCTATCCCTCATAAATCTGTGTTGATTTCTACTTATAATCTTGTTTAAGTAGACATATTCTTGTATACTATCCATTATTAACCATTCTAAAAGCTTTCCTACTACAGAAGTTAGACTTACAGGTCTATAGTTTCCTGGTAGATACCCTGTGTTGAGTGAATCTTGAAAAATTAGATATAATGGTTTGGCTATTACAGAGCCCAGTTCCCTCAGTACCCTTAGATGTATTCCACCAGTACCTGGGGCTTTATTAACATGTATTTTTTCAAGCCTCTTTTGGATTTCTTCCTGCGTTAACCAATTATTTGGTGACGGTTGTGCAGCCCCATTTTTTGCAGCGTCATAACCACTGGTACCTCCCTTGTGTATACAAAAACCTATTTAGCTCATCCTGCCTTTTCCTGGTCACTATCATGCGGCCTGTGTCACATTGTAATGCTCCTAAAGCTTCCTTCCTGGCCTTCAACCCATTAATATATTTAAAACATATTTTACGATTAGTCTTACTCTCCTTTGCAGATAACTTTTCATTTTCTATTTTAGCCAGTCTAATAGCCCTTTTGCAAGCCTTGTTGACTTCCTTGAACTCACGTAAAGCAATCTCTGTCCCCTCTTTTTTGTATAATTTAAATGCCTATTTTTTACTCCTCATCTTCATCTTTAAGTCATTGTTAAGCTTCATGAGTTGTGATTTCCTCCTTCTACTTTTATTTTCATATGGTATGGTGATAAATATGTATATTTAGTAAGGATTTAAAATGTGTCCATTTATGTTCAGTATTTTTACCTGTCAGTTCTCTGTCCCTGTCTATACTTTGTATTGTTAACCTTAGACAGTTAAAATCTGCCCTTTTAAAATGAAGAGTTTTTGTTGGGCCCTTATAGTTTTGTTTTTTTAATTCAATCTCAAATGAGACTGTGTTGTAATCACTGTTTCCCAAAGGTTGCCCTATTTCCACATTTGATACTATATCAATATTATTTGTGGTGACTAAATCCAAGATAACCTTATTTCTAGTAGGTTCTTGTATAACCTGGGCCAGATAATGATCCTTAAGCGTACTCAAGAACCTGCTCCTCTTAGCTGAGCTGCTGGTCTCATTTATCCAGTTTTATTTCAGGGTAAATAAAGTCTTATTAGAGCTTGCCCATGCTTAGCTGCATTTCCAATCTGTAATAATAATTGCATTTCCTCACTTTCAGTTATATTTGGGGTATCATAGCATACTCCAACCAATATTCTTTTAGAATTTGCTCCTCCACCATTTAACTCTACTCACAAGCATGTATAGGCTTAAATTCAGACTTGCATACATACAGACAAACCCCTCCTCCTCTTTTACCTATTGCCCCTATCTTTCCTAAATAGATCATAACCATCCAGATTAACAGTCCGGTCATGAGAATCATCCTACCATGTTTCGGTAATGCCTATAAAATCCAATTTCTCATTAACTGCTAACAATTCTAACTCAATTTTCCCTGACAAGCTTCTGGCATTAGCTAGCATACACTCTATATTACGAGTCTGTAGTTCTGAACTGTAGTTCTCTCTTACAGTAAACATTTTCTCCTGGCTGTTAGAGGGAGAAGCTCTATCTGGCATTGCCATTCCTGAATGGACATCCCCAACAGTTTCCCTCAATCTGTCAAATATGTTGGTGTGTGCCAACTCAGAACTGGCCCACCTCCTCCTACTGTTCCCCCTGCTTCCCCTTGTAATTGTAACCCAGCTACCTCCCTGTCCATCCTCACTAGCCCCATCTCCACCCTCAATGCTAGGCCCAGCTAAACTGCGCTCAGTGAGCAGCAACTCCTTTCCAGTGGAGCAATATCATTAAGTGCTGCAATTCTTCTCTCCAGTTCTCTAATTTGAGTTTCAAGATAGGCAACATGCTCACACCTGTCACAGAGGTATGGACTCTGGATGAGCTGTTCCAACAGTTCATACATGTGACAGGATGAATACTGAGTGAGGTTGTCACTGGGCTAACTCATAATTATTTACATTGGCGGTGGATTCTATAAAGCACTACAATGTGCTCCACTTTTCTTTGAACTCCCTCCTTTTATTTAAACTCCTACACTGTTTATATTAGGTTCTTACTATTCAGCTGCCCACTAATCATGGCACAAGTACCCAAACACACTTTACTGTTCAGGAAAAATCACAGAACAGAGGCAAAATTGACAAAATACTTGTTTTTACTTATACTTTTAAATGATATTATATTGGTTTACAAGGCCACACCCTTCAGAGAAAGTAATAGGCAGCAGCAGGCAAGAAAGCAAATTTAAGCCGGCAGTAATAACTAATATCATCTAATAGTTGCATACTATAAAGACTGCATATACATTTTTTTGACCATTATTAAGTTTAGGTATTCAAAAGACCATATGGAAAAAATTGAAGAAAGTAAGTGTAGCGGAGATGCAATATTACACTCAATATCTCTGCTGGTAGACTGTAAAATATCCAATAGAAGCACTGTACAGTCTCATAATCCCAATCTCCCCATACTGGACGATACACAGTTGGGAGTAAAGAAAACACTCATTTATTTTCTCACACACAGATATATATATATATCCTGGGAAAACCGGAAATCAACACATGTAAATAAACACATGCCCATTTTTGGCCACACAGTACACAGAGAGAGAACAGTAGTTGTGGTCACATCACACATCTCCCGGTGCCTAGCTGGCTACTCTGACACAATAACAGGCATTACCATATAGTACACAGATTGATAGGATCATCCCTCTCTTTGCCCTATCTGTCTTCACAATGTCTACCAAATAGCTACCAAGCAATCCGCCATGAATCTGGCAGGGCAAAGGTTAACCCTTCCCCTGCCATACCCTATAGCTCTGCGTATTACACCCTGCTCTCTGTATATTAACACATATTAATAACACAATGTCTTAAATTTTTCTCTTATACATACTCGGTTCCTTACAACTCAAAATGTATTTATTTCTAATATTTATTCTGTTGCATAGCATCACTCTTTGATTGCTCTTTCAAGCATATGTTACAAATATGTATATTTGTTTTGTATATTTTTTGTGTCTGTTGCAACTAAACCACCAGTTCACAAAATAATGAAATATCAGCATTTATGAATAAACTCATTTTGAATAATTCTTATACTGCAGAAGTAAATCATTTTCTTGGACTGTTCTAACTTTATACTGATTAAATCTTTTTTTGAGTCTATTAGAACCTTCTCAGGTCAGTGGTTTGTGAACATTAGAGATCAGCAAAGCAGAACATTTTAGTACAGTATGTCGTGATTTATGTACAGAACTGTTCTCAAACACACAGAATATTTAGTAAAAGGCATACACTATGGGAAGAATTTACTCTGTACTCTCTTACCTGAGATGAGGTGAGAAGAGCTGCGATAAAGGGCGGGATTTACTAAGCATCTCAAGTGCATGTCACATTTTCTCCTTGTTTACTATTGTGACAGAGTTATACAGGGGTTATATGAGCCAAAGACTTTGCAAGGCTCTCTTCCCCCAGGACTGAAGGAGTTAATTTCCTGAACTGTTGATTATGGTATATTTAGCTGGAGAGACCTGAGTTAAGACTGCTCCTGTAATATAAGGGTGGCTGTTTTGACTGCAGGCTGCTAATGAATTGAGTTTTGCATTCTGTATGGGCTGAAGAAAGACACCCACACAGTGAAGTGTGTATGTGGGTGTCTAAACCAAAAGAAAGACACAGAAAGAGAGACAGCAGCTTGGAGCTGCTTCGTTTTGAAAGAGTGGAAACCTGGACTTCTAAAGGATACAGGCCAGAGATTTTGAACAAACTATTGGGCTGTTTGCTTCATTTTGCCCCACCGAGGTTTGGTTGGATGGGAGTTGGACAGTGAGAGAATGATCCATCATTATGGATTATTTTGTGAATATTTGTCCTGTTGTTTTCTTTGATTTGTTTTGATTTATTATTATTTCAACATTAGTTAAAGTTTTACTAAAACTTGGAAAATAATTATAGCCTCCTGTATTGTGTTCCTCCATCAAAGTGCCGGAAAAATGAACACAAACCCAAAGGACACTGGAACCTTGTCACATAGAAGTGGGTTAAAAATGGAGGAATGCTTAAAAGCCTTGACACAAGCCATTGCATGCCAGCAAGGGAATTCAAAGCAATTGTTGAGACAGGCAGCAGAGGACAGAGTCTGTATGACATAAGTCTTGACAGTACAGGAAAAAAAACTATTTTTGGTCCAACTGCAGAATCTGATGACAAGACCAGTGACAAGATTAAAGCAAATCTCTTCCTACAGAAAATCACTAGTGAAGATGATGTGGAAGCATTCCTACTGACCTTTGAAAAAAACTGCCTTCAGGGAAGCTTGGCCCCAGAGTCACTGGGCCAGTATTGTTACCCCTTACTTATGTTATGAACCTCAGAAAGCCTGCTTTGCCCTGGATACAGAACAAGCAGGGAATCAGAAAGCAGAAATCCTTTTTAGGGTTGGAGCCACCAGAAGTGTCACAGCGCAGAGATTCCACTCATGGAAGTTTGTGAGCCAAAAGACCCTTGCTCACTGAGGTTTGATCTGCTATGTCTATCAAAAAAGTGTCCTAAAAATAGCAAGAAGAATTATTGAACTGCTGGTGATGCATGGGTGTAGGAGCCAAAGAAACATTTATTTTTTGGGGGGGTTACCATACAACTTCTTCTCTACAGATGAACACACACATGGAAAAATCTGGGGGGGGGGGGGGGATTTGTCCCCCTCGTCCCCCCCAGATCCTATACCCATGTGGTAATTGATCACTATTTAAGAAATCTTCCTTCAGTCTTACAGAAATGGGTGGGACAAAATAAACCAGTGGACCCAGTTGAGCTTATTACACTGACAGAAAGATACCTGTATATGAATGAACTCTCACATTGCTGAAAGGGGAAGAGCTACAACACTCACAGATAGTTTAAAACCCAAAAGGCGCAAACCAATAATGGGGATAGAAAGTCTGGATCCAGACAAGGAAATGTGAATTCAGAATCTGAGATAGATCCACTACAAAAATACTCTAGAAAGAATGGTTGTTTAAGAGCCAAAGCACAGACAAAACCCAGTAAGTGCATCTATTGTGGAGAAAAATTGTGGGGGAAATATCGCAATGCAATTTAACATGGGAGAGCGCCATTACATTTGTAACCTGATTATTGTGGTAGGAGTGATAGAAAAGTTTTACCAATTTACCAAAACTGTAAAGGTTTATTGTAAAGAAACCATTCAGGAAATGCAGTGACTCTCTTTACAGGCAACATCACGAAGCCTGTTAAAATAAAAACATTTAATTGAATAGGCATAAAACATATATACGAAACAGTGAAGTACTGCAACATTTTAGCAAGAATGATCACTACACTCAAAACGTAAAAGTCTAAATACTCAGGTGAAAATTTAAAAACATCCAAGAGAAAAAAGGATTTGAAATAAAGATGATCACATTCTTCAACACTAAAAATACAGGGCTTAATATGGACTTGGGTTTTCCAACACATTATCAAAATTTCATGTGAATGTTTCTTATTATACCACTAGCGACTTTCCCGTCAAAAATGACAGCAATAACATTTGAAGCCTGGCAATGCTGTTTGCCACACAATGCAATGTTCTGCCCCCTCTGAGCACCTGTGGTGTTCATCGCGAGCCTCTCCTCCCATCGACATTACGGGCCTCGTGATGAGCACCTTCAGCGCTTATCACAAGCCCAGCAATAAGAGGCTTTGCTGCTCATTGCAGACCTCGGCAACCTGCAACTTTTGTGCTTGGGAATGCCATGTGTCTCTTTTCACCATCTATCCCCTGTCCCTTCCCTGTGTCTTTCTCCTCTGTGTTTCTGCTGAATCTTTGTGTGGCGCACGCTGACTGCCGTTGGTTTTATTTTCAAAGTCCTGCATGCTTGGCGTTCTTCGTGTAAGTGTTACTGGCTTTTGTGTTGTGCATTTTCTAAGTCCCATATGCCTGGCGTTGTTCGGGTAAGTGTTAATGGCTTCGGCCTCATTTTGAGAATTTTTTCGACCGTCATTTTTTTCCTCGCTTAGCTGATTTTCGATCTTCGAAAAATGCCAAATATGGCTCAAATTGGCTTGCAACCTCACTCACAGACTTAATGGCTCTCCACCTGTGCTGTGTGTGAGTGTGTTAGTAATTTTTTTTTACTATTTATCTGGTTTTGGGGGTCTTTCGAGTTACGTGTTTGAGACCTTTTCGGGCGTTAAAATCGTAAACTGTTTCGTGCCTTCGGTGCTCCTTGCATGCCCTGCTCATTGCAGCCTAAGTCGTAGGGGATTCGCGTTGTGCACCTGAGGCGCTCATTAATAGCACTGCAATGAGAACAATTGCAGCCTAAGTCGTACGTGCCTCTGCGCGCATTGCGCATGCGCAAGGTCGTAACATTCCAAAGCGTTACCAACAAACTCGCAAGATCCACAACTATTATACTGTATGTGATAACAGGCTTAGCACTCTTAGTGAGATGTTTATCCATCAGGAAGGATACCACTGTGGACTACAATACTCTGCTTTTTCATGTATATATTGATGTATATGTGTATATATGTTTCCTATACTATGTTGTGTTTATCCCACCTATATGTATTTACCTGATGATGTCAGATGCTGTCTCCACTCTATCTCCATCACTGTTTTTATTCAAACTTAGGGTTCCATCTCATGTTAGTATTGCTTGAGACTTGATAAAAAGAGGTTGAACCTCTCGAAAGCTTGTCACTATAAGTGGATTTGAGTGACACTCAGATGGAATAACTATAAACTCTCCAGAAAGATGCAAAGTGAATCACTGAAATCGTCAGATGAGCTTTTACAGTGAAGATTTAAAACAAGTAGTTTCAACTTAAGCAATAATGCTTATAACACTATTACATGATATACTTAAAAATAGATAACATGTTTTTTTCAAGGATATATCTTATCTTGGGAAATCAATTTTCTTTTTTATGACTAAAAAAACAAAAATGAGGAACTAACCAAAGGAGAGGCGAACTAGTTAGAGAGCCAAGACACACAATAAGTTTTAATTTGTAAAAATCACACACTAAATATACCTGGGCAATCACATTTAGTATATCAAAAAGGTAACAAGTCCATGCTTTGCAAATGTTCCACCAATAAGAGACCAAGGATTACATGCAAGTGCGCAAAACAGAAATACTGATCAAAGCATTAGCAAGCACTTCACTAGTACATAATAAATAATGTATGTGGGGGAAGGGGGGGGGGGGGGGGTGGATTGCCCCACCACCTTGGGACCCCAATTAACCCTTATAATAAGCACTTAATACATTGTTAGGGGCTAGGGTGGGCCATCACCCCCAAATAACTCTAATTACTGGGCTAAAGTGAGGAGGGGGGATTAGGATGAGGAGGGGCGTTTAGGATAAGGATGGGGGGGTTGAGGATGAGGATGGGTGGGTTTAGGATGAGGATGGGGGGATGAGGATGGGGGGTTGAGGATGATAAGGGAGGGGGAGGGAAACAGAGACACGGGGGGAAAGAGAGACACGGGGAAGAGATACACGGGGGGAAAGAGAGACTCAGGGAGGAAAGACACGCACGGGGGGAAAGACAGACACGGGGTGGTGACTCGAGTATAAGCCGCTGGGGCCCTTTTCAGCCTTAAAAAAAGGGCTGAAAAACTCGGCTTATACTCGAGTATATACGGTATATATATATATATATATATATATATATATATATATACACACATATATACAATAGTACAAACAATGAATAGTAATTTAGTACATTAGTGGTTCGATTTGAATGTCTGCAAAAAAAGTTAATAAATGTATTTCCTGCAGTGGCAACATTCTGCAACATGCTGCTCGAGAAAAGTCACTGATTAGCTAATTTGAAACAGTGCACTGCACAGTCTGTGAATTTATGAGCTGCATTTGCTACAGAGGGCAGGTACACATTTTATTATTTGGGCAGAGAAAACAGATCTCTTAAGCAATTTTTAATAAAATAAAGTACAGATACAGAGATAGATACAGCGTTATATTATATACCATGTCCCTTTAATACACAGAGCTGATGAATATAGGTCAAACGCTGCAAGTGTTCTCAGCATTCAGAGCTCCTAGACGGACTTTAAATCTTAAAAGTCAACAGGTTGTTGTGTGTGTGGTCACAAGATTTATCATATTTTTGGGTCATGTAGGTGCTGCTCTTTCAGGCAATACTGTGTTTTATTCTGTCCTGCCAAATTGCCTGGCAATAGAGTAGATTATTCTTGGCCTGCTCACAGAATCCATAGTTCTGCAGCTAGCACTGTATCGATTTTCCCTCCACACGACTGATAACCTGAGACAGAGGGAGAGAAAAGAGGGCTCAGTCAAACAGCGGAGGCTTTGAATTTGTTTATTGACTGTCTGATCAGCCAGCAGCCGGTCTCTCCTCTCCATCTCCGTAATCTATTGAGCTAATTTACTAATCTCGAGAGCAAATGTCAACACACAGTGAAATGTGATTTCACACAAGCAAAGAGCTTGAAAATAAGAGGCTGAAGCCAGTGTGTAATATCATACACTGTAACTATTATAAACAAAGCCGTACCTTTAACTAAACCATAGAGCAGCTTCAACCATCCAAAATGGACATTACGGTGCTGTCATGGTGAGTGCCATATAAACTCTAACAATAACGGATTAATGTTACATGGCCTTCTGTGTACAGTTTTTCACTGGTGTTTTATGATTTAAACGTAGATGTAATAAATACAGTTGAGAATATACTGACTTCATTAGCTGCTCTCTTGTTATATCCGTCCTGCTCTAGAGATATAAACGACAATAAAGAAGCAGTTACTCCTGGAGGCAAGGTGAACTAGTACAACTAAATAATTGACAATGTATTAAACATTAAATAAGTTAAACATGGTTCTTTATTTTTAGACCACAGTTTATAACTTAAGAATTGTGGCACTTTCTCACTGACCTCTTATAATAATAAGTAACACAGCAATATGGTTCAGACTGTTTCTGTACATTGAATGGGGATATATGTAGGCAAATCTAAAGAAATTGTATGGTCTTAATAAGGTGAGCAAAACTGACCACAATAAGTACCATAATTGCATTTTTTTTATTAAAGATGTCTATAATATTAGGCATTATATACCTATGTATATATATATATATATATATATATATATATATATACGTAAATATATATTTCTGTTATCACATATGTAAATAGAAATAAGTAAAGTATAAATCATAGGTTTAGGAACTGGGGGGGACAAATCCGCCCCAGATTTTCTATGTATGTATGTATAAATAAGCTATTTTACGGCCTATGTATATAATGAACTGTATCCCCCCCAGAATTATTCCGGCTCCTACACCCCTGAGGGGACACCTGACAATATATTAATATCAAGGACCTAATAAGGAGTATGGCCACTATTTGCCTTCCGACTAGCTGCAGTCCTTCTTGGTGTGCAATAATATGGTGTGTAGCTGGATATCGCACCATTCTTCAAGAAGAAAATCCACCTTCACTCCTTTTTTTCAAGGCTGAAGGACATTGCAAACTACTTTGCACTCCAAAGCCTGTCATACAGATTCAATGATCTACCTATCTATCTATCTATCTATCTATCTATCTATCTATCTATCTATCTATCTATCTCTTTTAAATGGTCCAACTACAGCAGAAAAGTCTAAATACTTCACTATGTATCCCTACACTGAAAGCTCAAATGTTTGGTTTGGACTAATCTACATAAAACATATTTTAAATAAAATACTAATAACCATTTCATAATGCAGGACAGAACTGTCAGTGTAGGTTATTAGCACTCATAAAATTGGCCGACTGGCTGCTCACAGCACATCCATCTTTACATCACACATTTTCTGCTGCTTGCTTTGGTATTTAAATATTAACTTGGAAATTGTGTGCATTATCATTTGATTTAGCTATTCTTTGTGGGCTGTTTCTGTGCACTGCCGGTCAGGATTTTACATAAATCAGGCAAGCTGTCCTCCCTGTTTCATTTAATTACCTTATTTAGTGCTCTGCGAGGTAAAGCTAAGTAACTTATTTATATAATATAACTGTAGTGCGTGAATATAGAGAAAGGCTAATACTCTAATAAGCATAACAGTTAAAGGGTTCCTGTGCATTTCCAACACTCACAGGTATTCTATAGTCTACAGTAAAATAAACAACTTTGCAATACACTTTTAAGTTGGAGTTTTTTTTAAATACGGCTTTTATTATGCCTGATGTAACTTATATGTATAAATGGCCATGACTTGGATTACATAATTAGCCTAACATAATTAGCTCTGCCCCATGGCCTACACAGAGGTAATAGCTCAATTGTAACCTGCTCCTTCATAGTCCCCACCCAGTGACAGTGCATGAGTCATCATAGGCCCCACCACCTTTAATGTGCATGTTCAGTTTGAATCAGAGTCTGACAGGTCAGTCTTTTTTTATTAGTACAACTTCCAGGCGGTGCTGGTAACACCTCCTGATAGACTGGTAGGAGGAAATAATCAGCACACCTTGAGGGAAAAACTAACACAGTCAAAAGTAAGAAAAACATGAAAGTAACGGGAAATGCATAGCACATACTTTAACGGCCACTCAAGTCATGGGAACTGCTCATCATCATCAGATACTTGCTCTTGCATTACTAATATAGAAGCCCTATACCGCTAAAGAAGCACTTTACCATAAGCCAGGAAGGACTCAGAAAATAATATATATTTATTTTATTGTACATTTCATTGATCATGGGAAGGACTGGACTCTGCTAGTGTGCTCTCACCTGTTGATATACAGTAATACTGCTTGTTATGCTTTGCTCTATCTTGCTCTCTTTGGGTTACAGGGTTTCCTCTCCATGAGCCAAACCTATGTACTGCTCATGGAGGGCCCAGCATCCCAGTAAGAGGATAGAAATGCAAGTAGATGCATTGGCTCCTCATTGAATGTTGTATTTTTAGGGGCTGATTGGATTAGAGGGAGGCTGTGCGCTACTCATAGTTCATGTTCACATGCATGACTCATGGAGAAGTGCTTTCCTTTCAATCAAGCTCTTCATCAATTTCCAGAAACACATAGAATCTGATTGGCTGAGACAAGCTTATATGTACTGCTCACAGAGGAGCCAGCATCCCAGTCAGAGCATATAAATGCAGGGAGGTGCCATGGTTCCTCATTGCTTATTGTCTTTTTAGAAAAAAATAATTCCATTTGCCTTTAATGGCTAACACTGCACTACGTTTAGGATAAATTAGAACAATGAACTACTAGGGCAAAACACCCATTATATGTTATTGATGGTAATGTGAAGCTAGTAGCCAGTGAGACACATTTAACAGTATAATAGTTCACAGCAAAGTGCCCAATACTAACAATACAAATATAATTACTGAAATGTATTTATTTTTGTTAACTGTAGATTTACTCGTTCTAATGTCATATAGACCTACTTACTTAGGGACACAGACAACACTCTTTTCACCATGCATGTAAAAGAGCATGCTTTAAACATTACCAAAGGTGTGTTTTACACAAAGAAAGTTTGCCCCTGGATACAGAATAGGAGGAGGGGGCATTTGACCGGGCTAGGTGCTGGGGGAGTGTTAAGGGACATTAGGGGTGGAGTGTAGGGAGGGTTTACAAATAGAGGAGTTTCCCGCTCTTTTATTACACAAGAGCTGGGACATCGTGTTTGGCCGCCCTCCCTCCCTATAGGTTAGGCATTTGTCACAGCATGTTGCGGGGGTTCTGCATTTGCCTTAGGTCATTAGTTGGTAAGGTATCCGGTAATGGTGGGCCCAGAGGTCCATTTGGTCACAGGGTTCCATTGGGCCTCTGGGAGGGTGAGCTCCTTCCGTTGGCGGTTGTACAGCTACCTCTTGTTAATTGTTATGTTATCATTATGGTATGATAATAAACCTGTGGCCTGGTTATACCCCAATTTATGTGTTGTGTTTTCATTGGGTTATGGGTTTAATATTTAACATACTTAAGTCACATATGCTTAGGAAAAAAAAAAAAAAAAACAGTTTAAACTTCATTGAAACTAGAGTAGCACTACCGATTTTCTTTGATATATGTAAGCATTCACTCACACACATCACACACATACACACAGCACATCACACAAATCACAGACATCCCAGACACAGACACATCAGACACTCACACACACATCAGACACACATCCATCATACACACACACACATCACAAACATACCACATACATACAAACATACACATACACACACACAAATGACATACACACATATACACATACTGCATGCATATACATACACCACATATATATATATATACACACACACACACCAAAAACATACAAACATCACACATTAATCACACACACATCACTTACATACACACATATACACACACACATCACACACCACATGCATACACATCACACACACCACATACTTATACACATAGACACACATACATATAGGCACGCACTGCATACATACACACACACACACACCACATACATATACACACCCCATCCATACACACACACCCCATTCATACACACACACACACTAAGTACACCCATCCATACACACCGCATATATTCACACACACACCATATACACAGCTAAGCAGAATATAAAATCTACCTGTGTCATGGACTCCCAGGATTAGCCTCCTGAAGGACCTTATCCTCATGGGCAGAAGCAGCGCCGCTGGAGGAAATGGGAGGGCCTGGGGGAGGAGCCAGCTCCTGGCATCATGGGTGCTCTGTGTAAAAAAAAACCTACTCACTTCCTGTGCCTGCAGACACTGCTGTGTTCTAGGAAGTAAAAATGAGGCGCCCCTGTCAGAGGCCTGCCTGTAGGCTAGGGCCTATAATGCCTATTGGATGATACCGCCCTGAGCATATGTACATGTGTAGATTTCATTGACAGGAAAGTATGACCCATACAGCTATATTACAGCTCATTGGCTGACAGTGCCAAGTCCCCAGACCTGCTAAACATTATATATTTTTCTGTTTTGAGAGCATTATTTGAAACACAAAGTAGTACCCTCTTTCAGATACAACAAAGAAAAAATGCTTTCAATGTTCACTTAAGCTGGTGCTCCTCATTACTTTTTTGGGGAAAATTATGTGTACCTTAGCTATCATCTTTTGTTAGTTACCTAAAAAGTATCACCTACATAAACCAACCTCCATTTTACTGGATCCACACACTGATCCGATATTGAAGAATCACATATTATAATTGTTAAACTGCGATTTGTCGTCACACTTGCTAGCCTCGTGAAGCAAGGTGAGACGTTTGTGGCGCAGAGGGCCGCAACTGCGATCCTCAAGAAGCGAGGTGAGCCTTTGAGGCATAGAAGCCTTCCGAGCTCGGAGGACTTAGGCAATGAGCGTCAAAGGCATGGAAACACGTGGGACTTAGGCTGAAATGAGCTCTAAAGGTGCTCCTGCGAGGCCTTGCAGAGCGAGGCGAGCATTTGAGGCATTGAGGCACGCAAGATTTAGGCTGCAGCAGTTGAGGAACGCAGGACTTACTTTGGCTGCATTGAAGAACACGAGACTTAGAAGAAAAAAATCTGACCTCGGAATCTCAGGGGCAAAAAAATACCAAACTTGCAAGAATACGAATGTAACGGCCGAACCGCGGAAATCAAAAAACACGAAAAACAACAAACAAAATGTTTTATTGAACAATACTCACACACAGCACAGGGGAAGAACCAGGACTTCTTGGAGTGAGGTTGCAAGCGAATTTACGCCAAATTTGCTGTGTTTCATCACTCGAAAATCGTCTAAGCAAGAAAAAAAATGGCGGATGAAAAATGTAAAAAAATCTGAAAATGGAATGAAAACGAGGCTAAGCACATTCCGACCTCAGAAAAATATGTGGGACTAAGAAAATACACAACTGCAAAGACACTGACACTTGCAGGAACAATGCCAGGCACGCAGGACTTTGAAAATAAAAGCAATGGAAAGATTCCGCAGACACACAGAGGAGAAACACACAGATAAAGGGACAAGGGGGAGATGCTGGAAAGAGACACATGGCATTCCCAAGCATAACATTTGCAGGTTAAAGAACCCTGCAATGAGCGGCCCATACAGTAGGCAGGAGGAAAGGTTTGCAATGAGCAGCAAAGGTGATAATTGCAAAGCAGGAAAGTTGAAGTACATGAGGGGAGAGGCTTGCAATGAGCGCCAGCACAATCACTCTGCAGGGTGCAGTTCCATAGTTGGGATTACTCTGGACATTTGATTGGAGTGGACGGGCAGCCTCCAAGGAATGGAGAGGGGACCACGTTGCAACAAGGAGGGTCAAGAGGGTCAGCTAATGAACCTAGATATACTTGGATTTTTTCTTCTCATTTCACTTTCTCTGACTTCACCTTACAACCTGCGGGATGTGTCATGGGGGAAATAAGGCACAGCACATAAAACAATAAATACGATTGTTGTTCTTTCATCAGGAAACATGCTGTAGCTGTGCTTCTTGGGAAGGGACAAGGTTCTGAGTTTTCCTGAGTTACACTACAGTAACTCATTCCCCTTATTATAAGAGTTAAGCAGTGATTACAATGTATAACATGTAAATAATTGAAAGTATTGATTGTGTAAGAATATGCCCGTTTAATGGATATCATTTGTTTGAAAACATTATTTTAATTTGCTGACTATTTTAAAATGTGCAGGATTTAAAGGTCAGTATGGTTCTGATAACATGGACACATGGAGATATGCAAATCTAGGGTGATAAAGGACAAGAAATTAGCATTTCACATTCTTGGTGATCTCTGTTTGTTTAAAAAAAGCACCTAGTAGTAATGGAATCTGTGACAACACGTAGATATTATGCTGATCCTTAAGTTTAATTTAGTGTAAGTGTTTATGTAACAAGTAGAACATGTAGTTTGGTACCTAGTGATGAAGGATAAGGGATAAATGACTGCCTAAAACAGATGAATTGTCAGAGTATTGCAGTAAATAGTAATATATTTTTAATTGACACACATTCTAGTTAGGGTGACAAGTTTTCCAGAGTTTCATCTCTGTCTCTCAAGTCAGAAGCAATACTGATTAAGGTTAACATGAGCACTAAATCATATCAGAGATTCTGAGAAATCCACGTGGGACAGAAGACAGGCATCATAAATAAAGCACTGTTTGGTCAAGTGTGCAAGTCTATAACAGGAAAGTCAGCACTGCCAGTCAGGGCTGTATATACCTCCATACATTAAGTAGTTGAAAAACAACAATAAAACATGTCCAACATGGTTTTCTTATTACCCATAATCTCTATGCTGAATTCCAATGTTCATGCTAAGCCTTAACAAGTATTGCCTCTGGCTTGATAAAAAGAAGTGCAGCTCTCAAAATGTTGTCACTAACTAAAACATTAGTCCAATATTTTTTTAATCACTATATACTGCAATAGTCTGATTATTCATCTACTGGACATTACTGGACACCCACGGCTACCTCACTCTGCATAAAACAGTAAACGCGTGAGATTCTGGGGCATTGTAAGCTGTACCTTACTGCCCTCAACTTTATTACCACTAGTGAGCTGCATGCTGCAACTTTATCTCTTTTTTCCATGAATACAAATATTTGAATTTACTGCTTTGTGGTGCTGTCCTTTTCTATTTTGTTTGGCATTTGGATACTTAAAGCTCTGGGGATTCAATTCAGAAGCGTACCAGCTCTAATAACACACTCTTGGTGCACAGGAGCCCGTTACACACATGGCTTACTAGAGACCTGTGCAACCAATCTTGAGTGAGCTCCATTCTCTTGGGTGTTGTAGTAGTGAAGCCTACCTCACATGATATTTGTGGTCTTCTGCCTGTCTAGTTGAATCACCCTAAGCTAATCTGACATATTTTGGGTTGAAGACCTGCTAACCAAAGCTTCTTATTTATTAGAAGGTACAGATGTAAATATTTCCCTGCCTCATACAAACAATATACATGGTAACCAAAACCCCACGCCACTAAAACTGCACACATCAAAGTAAGAGCTCTTTCAACATTGAGAGGGTAAGGTTGTATTTGCATTTAAAAATGAGCTACGCCGATCTCTTTCAGCTGGCGTTCTCCTAGCGCAATAAACATTCCCATAGACGTTAATGACACAACACAACAACTGCAATATCAATAAAATAAACCAAAGCTGACATTATTTTAGTGTAGTGTTTCTGGCTTCCATTTAGACCATTATGTATGTATCTATTTCCTGCTAAATGTCTAATTCTATTACATAAAGAACCATCACTTGCATATTCTGCAATCACTTGTCACTTGTTTAGTTGTTTGTCTCTTGTGTCAGAATGAGCTCTTCCATTGACCTTGTTATATGACCTGTTGTCTATCCAAGCTGAATAGTAATGATATATAGCAAGAGATAGAGAACTGAGGCACAAAATGGAATAGTTAGACCTAGATAAAGACATGGAAATGAAATTGATCTGATGACATTGCTATATTTATTTCTGTAACTCTCAGGAAAATGATTTTAATAAGGATGACATATTTAATAAGGTAAATGGATGCGATAAAGGACCGCAGTACTTTAGGAAATATTTCACACCTTTGTGAAGAATGTAACAAATGAAACAACATTATCAGTTGTGTCATATATGAGCAAAAAGCAATTTTGGAAAATGTTTTAACTTGAGCATTTCTGGTGGCTTGGAATTTATACGGATACTATATGTGCCTATTAAAGGGCTTTGAGTAAATAGTTCACAACTTGTTAGTTCAATAAATGTGTGTTTATAAAGTCATCAATAAAACCATCTGTAAATAAACAGTTTTAAAAATTATTTTAACTTACCTGAGGTGCTGGGTCTCTCTACACTTCCTCCTGTCATGACTTGCATTGTTTGTCTGGAATCCACTGAAATCATCTGGCAGCTGTTCAATCATTCAGGAATTGTGACTTAGATGTTTCTTTTATCTGGTAAGATTGCTAAAAACATTGACTTCACTAAAGGCATCAGGGAGAGGAATGGTCACAGAAGTACAGAGCACAGGGATAAGGAGAGATAAGTCACAACTCCTGAATAATTAATCACCTGACTTCAAAAGCTTGCAACCAAACAATGTGAGTCATGTAACAGGTAGAGACAGAGCCACGACAGGCAGCTAACATTAATTTTAAAGGACCACTGTAGATCAAGAAAAAAACTCACTATTAACAGCTATGTAAGTCATGGACATAAACATTTTTTTGGTGAAAATCTGAACTTTTGAAGACACTGTTTACGACTATAGAAATCCATTTTGTATTTGTTACATCACTTCCTCAGAGATGGATTATGAGGGTCTGTGTATTGGCTATCAGGATGGTGAAAAAGGACTGAATAGAAAGCTTTTGTTGAGATAACTGGATTACATTAAAATTGTCACCTTGGTTCTTCCCCCTCACTGGCAAGAAGCAGGAGGTTGCATTAATAGATGCAATCACAACTCTCTGTAACTGTAAACACCCTTTTCACACACACACACAGCTTCCAGTAAAATGTATTTTTTTCTAATTACAAACTAGCTTTATGACTTTTTTTCCTGCTAAATTCTGCTCCTAGTTAATCACATTCTGCTCCTAGTAAAACCGAGGTCCTTCAAAACCATTTTATTTACTGATTACATATTGTGTGACTTTATAAACACAAAATTATTGAACAATCCAGTGGTAAATTGTATTAAAATGGATATGTTCTCCCTTTCGGCAACTTTCTACCAAATTCTTAACTCAAGAGCGTAGGGGGGATGTGGAAAAGGAGGAGCTATTGCTGTTTGCTTTGTTACACCCACCAGCTTCCCCATACAGCGCAGAAGCAATCAGTGTGTAACTATAACTTCAATCTGGTGGATTAGTATTTAGGAGGAAACCTATATACATTATAACACAGGGGTAAATGTTTTTGTAACAAACAGAAATAAAACAACAATACACAACTTATAAATAAGGATAAAACATAGAGCATGTCAGCTCCAGTTCCAAACTGTTGTAACCCAATTCCAGATTCAGGTAAGTCCAGGTAAGTGCTATATTACTGGTGTAGTAAAATGTCTGTCTTAATTGTGCCTTTGTGTAGGGTCTAGAAGGCTGACTTCGGCCCATATAATGCAGTTAAAATTTGAAAATGCTAATTCAGTCCAAAAAATACTTTACACATTACATCCCACATTTCCAAGAGCTACCTTTGTAGCTATTGATAATTATAGTGTGTCACAAGTGTGCATACTGACCAACACAGAGAAAATGGGTATGCCTAAAAAATTATATAGTTTAGGAAAAAAGGCTAATGAATTGTATAATATGATTTAATGCTGTTGGGTGCTATATATCATAATAGTTCCTCTTGAAAGATTTTAAGACCTTTGTAAAATATTTGAATAACTGTATTTATATATCAATACGTAATTATTATTTGTCATAATACAAGAAAATACATAAAGTCGCTTTAGTTGATAAATAAGATGAAACTGTCCAGCTCTGAAATGCATAGCTGGATGGTGGTACACAAGAACTCCATTTACTGTATACTTGCAGTGACTGTGAAAAAGAAGAACTATACTGGACTTTTAAACAAGGCTCTTTGTACTGAGAAATTGTACTCATGTATTTTAAGGTTCAAGTCTAAGTCCTGCGTGCCTGGCTTTGCTCAGCCTTGTTTTCATGCAGTTTCAGATTTTTTTATGTTTTTCGTCCGCCATTTTTTTTCTTGCTTAGATGATTTTCAAGTGATGAAACACGGCAAATAAGGCACAAAATCGCTCGCAACCTCACTCCCAGGCTTCAAGGCTCTCCCCCTGTACTGCGTGTGAGTGTGTATTAATTTTTTTAAAATTCTTTTTCTTGTTTTTCGTACTTTAACTTCGTATTTAACTTCGTATTTTTCCAAGGTCGGATTATTTTGTCTCCGAGATCGGATTTTTTTTAAATCTAAGACCCTGCTTTCCTCAACTGCTTGCAGCCTAAATTCTGCGTGCCTCAACTGCTCGCCCCGCTTTGCAAGGCTCGCAGGAGCGTCTTTGGCTTCAATGCCTCAACTGGCTTTGTGAGGCTCGCAGTTGCGGCCATCTGGTCCGCAAATGGTTCACGTAGCTTTTCGATGCTCGCAAGCATGACAACAAATCGCAGTTTGACAATTATGATATGTGATTATATTAATTGTTATTATACTTGTCAAACAATTGTCTTAATTCTTGAGCTGCAATGGTCCTTAAAAGCATAACACCTCATCAATTTACACTTTAATAGAAGGTATTTGTGGGGAGGGAGAGGTCTTTCTTTTTGTGTTAAAAGGCAGCTTGGGCAAGGAGTGTGTTTTGTCTCTTACTATTTAATAAATATGAACACTATAGTATGCTAATTTTATAATGCATTTACTTGACATATGTCTAAGTCATTTTATCGACTGGGGCTGCAGGATAAGGTCATGGAAGAAAGTAAATGAAAATGACCAAAATTCAATACAGCTTAAATCATGGCCAACAGATGGCTTTCTGTTAGTGCTTTAAAGAAACATATAATCAAGTCTGGCATTTTAACCCTTTGAGTCACAAAGGGTTAAATCAACACCACACCTCTTCCCTTTCTCTATAAATCTCGATTTGTTCAATTTGTAAACCTTTGCAGCTGTGTAAACCATGGTCATAAAAATATATTTAGAGAAAATCTGAATTTTTGATTGCAGGAATCCATTTCATATTTGTTATTCCGCTTCTTGAGAGCTGGATCATGAGGGTGTGTATGTTTATCTATCAGTTGAGGATGAGTGGGGGAGGAAGGAGGTCAGTAGTCTCTGTTAGACAATTGGGTAATATCAACATTGACACCACAATACACAATTAGATTTACGTAGTTTGATCTTACATCTAAAGACACTCGCATATTCAGTAAGGTGTCTCTCGAACCTAATGATGTATGGTAATATGTTGCCTGTAATGTTTAGGATGACATTGAGGCGAGTGAAGTGCTAGGTAAAGGGTTATGAATATCTAGTTCACCACTTTTAGTTCAATTAAGCCATCTGTAAATAAAATGGTTTTAAAATCAAATTTACCTGACTTAACTGTGGGGTCTGTCTCCACATCCCGACTGTTGCACTGCTCACATTGTTTGTCTTGAAGCCATTGGCATTAGCTGGTAGCTGTTTAATTATTCAGGAGTTTATTAGGCATTCTTTGTTTAATTAATCCTTGAAACAAATAACATTATGACATCATGTTGGGCATTGTCACACAGGCACACAACATAGATTTGGTAGCTAATTCACAACTACTGAATAATTAAACAGTTTCCCAGACTTCATTGACAAACAGTGTGAGCCATGTGATAGGAGGCATTGTAGCCAGACCCACTTGACCCAAGCATGATCCATTTAGGCTTATCTTAAAATGATTGACACCACACCAATTGATTGGGAGAAAACACGGGCCACAGCTTTATTATAATTTAACCAATTAACATAACTTAAAAACTTGTATATATTATACATATTAACATATTAACTAAAGGGGGAGGAGCCCGGCCAAGGACAGTGACCTCACGCCTTGGGCCCTGCCTAAAGCCCCAATGCTTATCTTAAGCACGCCCTGTGAGGTAGGGCCACGCCCACTTAGGCTAGTGGGCCGGGCAACTCACCTCCCGCCACAGAGCACGCGAAAGACGCCTCCCGAGACTGCGACCCCCCCCTGCTTTCCATAAAAGCCAAGGCCCGAACATCGCTCTCCCTAAACTCCAACATCACTAACTACAGTCCTATTTCCGTGAGGTGTACATTGTCTTTTCCGAAAAAATCATCGGCACCGGCCAGCTCGAACTCCTTATATCTAATGGCAATGAAACCCAACTTCCGAACGAAACTTGCAGGCTGCTGGTTAATCTTCTGCCTTGATTTATCCAAACCGACGGGGTCTCGCGCATTCCGCCAGGATCTTCTCTTTATCATCTCCGACCATATCATGAACGTACCGGGAACTTCTTGGTCCAGTTCTCCATGTCTCTCTTCATAACTTTCAGCATTCTCTGCAGGGGAACCTTCCTAGATCGTTACCGCCGGCGTGAATTATTATTAACGTGGGTTGACCGTACCGCTGGGCGTAAGTGTCCCACAGCCCATCCAACTGCGCCCACCACAGGCCTCGAACCCCGAGCCACCGCACGTGTAAGTCTGTGACAGGAAAACCCAGTTGTGTCTTTCCCTCTGTAACTGCGGCCAACCTGTGGGCCCAGTACACGTACGAGTGATGCACAATCCACAGTTGTTTCTGTCCTCCTGAAAGCAGAAAGCAACATCCATTAGACTACTGCCTTAGGCCGTACATAAGACCGAAAATGTTCTGACTCCCATCTACCAATCCGCTTGACCGCTGCGTAGGTCAAGCCCAACCTAGCTGCTTCGGTAGCAGCCCCGATTCTGAACGAGTGTGTTCAAAACTGACTGGTCCTTAAAAGCATAACACCTCATCAATTTACACTTTAATAGAAGGTATTTGTGGGGAGGTAGGGATCTTTCTTTTTGTGTTATAAGGCAGCTTGGGGGGGGGGGGAGTGTGTTTTGTCTTTTACTATTTAATAAATATGAACACTATAGTATGCTAATTTTATAATGCATTTACTTGACATATGTCTAAGTCATTTTATCGACTGGGGCTGCAGGATAAAGTCATGGAAGAAAGTAAATGAAAATGACCAAAATTCAATACAGCTTAAATCATGGCCAACAGATGGCTTTCTGTTAGTGTTTTAAAGAAACATATAATCAAGTCTGACATTTTAACCCTTTGAGTCACAAAGGGTTAAATCAACACCACACCTCTTCCCTTTCTCTATAAATCTCGATTTGTTCAATTTGTAAACCTTTGCAGCTGTGTAAACCATGGTCATAAAAATATATTTAGAGAAAATCTGAATTTTTGATTGCAGGAATCCATTTCATATTTGTTATTCCGCTTCTTGAGAGCTGGATCATGAGGGTGTGTATGTTTATCTATCAGTTGAGGATGAGTGGGGGAGGAAGGAGGTAAAAGTAGTCTCTGTTAGACAATTGGGTAATATCAACATTGACACCACAATACACAATTAGATTTACGTAGTTTGATCTTACATCTAAAGACACTCCCATATTCAGTAAGGTGTCTCTCGAACCTAATGATGGATTGTAATGTGTTGCCAGTAATGTTGAGGATGACATTGAGGTGAGTGAAGTGCTAGGTAAAGGGCTATGAATATCTAGTTCACCACTTTTTGTTCAATTAAGCCATCTGTAAATAAAATGGTTTTAAAATCAAATTTACCTGACTTAACTGCAGGGTCTGTCTCCACATCCCGACTGTTGCACTGCTCACATTGTTTGTCTTGAAGCCATTGGCATTAGCTGGTAGCTGTTTAATTATTCAGGAGTTTATTAGGCATTCTTTGTTTAATTAATCCTTGAAACAAATAACATTATGACATCATGTTGGGCATTGTCACACAGGCACACAACATAGATTTGGTAGCTAATTCACAACTACTGAATAATTAAACAGTTTCCCAGTGACTTCATTGACAAACAGTGTGAGCCATGTGATAGGAGGCATTGTAGCCAGACCCACTTGACCCAAGCATGATCCATTTAGGCTTATCTTAAAATGATTGACACCACACCAATTGATTGGGAGAAAACACGGGCCACAGCTTTATTATAATTTAACCAATTAACATAACTTAAAAACTTGTATATATTATACATATTAACATATTAACTAAAGGGGGAGGAGCCCGGCCAAGGACAGTGACCTCACGCCTTGGGCCCTGCCCAAAGCCCCAATGCTTATCTTAAGCACGCCCTGTGAGGTAGGGCCACGCCCACTTAGGCTAGTGGGCCGGGCAACTCACCTCCCGCCACAGAGCACGCGAGGGACGCCTCCCGAGACTGCGATCCCCCCCTGCTTTCCATCAAAGCCAAGGCCCGAACATCGCTCTCCCTAAACTCCAACATCACTAACTACAGTCCTATTTCCGTGAGGTGTACCTTGTCTTTTCCCAAAAAATCATCGGCACCGGCCAGCTCAAACTCCTTATATCTAATGGCAATGAAACCCAACTTCCGAACGAAACTTGCAGGCTGCTGGTTAATCTTCTGCCTTGATTTATCCAAACCGACGGGGTCTCGCGCATTCCGCCAGGATCTTCTCTTTATCATCTCCGACCATATCATGAACGTACCGGGAACTTCTTGGTCCAGTTCTCCATGTCTCTCTTCATAACTTTCAGCATTCTCTGCATGGGAACCGTTCCTAGATCGTTACCGCCGGCGTGAATTATTATTAACGTGGGTTGACCGTACCGCTGGGCGTAAGTGTCCCACAGCCCATCCAACTGCGCCCACCGCAGGCCTCGAACCCCGAGCCACCGCACGTGTAAGTCTGTGACAGGAAAACCCAGTTGTGTCTTTCCCTCTGTAACTGCGGCCAACCTGTGGGCCGAGTACACGTACGAGTGATGCACAATCCACAGTTGCTTCTGTCCTCCTGAAAACAGAAAGCAACATCCATTAGACTACTGCCTTAGGCCGTACATAAGACCGAAAACGTTCTGACTCCCATCTACCAATCCGCTTGACCGCTGCGTAGGGCGAGCCCAACCTAGCTGCTTCGGTAGCAGCCCCGATTCTGAACGAGTGTGTTCCAAACTCCGCCTGCTCCAAACCCAAACTGTGTAGTGCAACTTTTAGCATCCTTTCGAATTGGTACCGGGATAACGCCGTCCCGTCGGCATGGATAAGCAGTGAACACCGTCCCACCGGTCGCTGACCAAGATACTCCACCATACACCTGTAGGGGCAACACTCCGTGCCCACGCGGTGCAACACCACCTCTTTACCTTTACCCAGCTGGTCGGTCTTAGACCTCTGGAGCCATACCATCACCGTGCCTTCCCTGAAGCAGGTATCCACCACTTGTATGCCCCCGGTACCGTGTCTACTGTTCGTGACTAACTCCCCTATCTGGAACGCTCCGATGAACGCCAGGGAAAAAGCCGTTCAGAAAAGCAGAGATTCAAAAGGGGTCTTACACTTTACTGCCAACACCTGCGCCATTCGCAGTTACAATGAGAAGGTGATCGGCCGCCTGGTACGCACTATGAACTCCTTAGTAAGGTCCCTCTGCCCCGCCAGCTTGAACATGAAGGCCAGGGCCGTGACCTGTCTATCAACTACTGCTTTTTTCTCGCCTTCCTCGGCACACTGCAGCAGAAACCAAAGCAGTATCCCTAGGGTCGTATCCTCTGATGAATACCCACCAGCCATTTTTACTAAGTCGTTCCATTTTGCCCACACGCGTTTATACGCACACCACGTCGCCAGGGCAACAGACTGTCTGATGAGCCTCGTCACCTGGCAGCTCCAAGTTCCCAGATCTCTTCGGGAATGGCCTCCCCCAGTGTGTTCGCCCGGGGGGCCAGAGCCCTGAACCGTTCTTTCTGAAACCGAGAAAGGGCGTCAGCAATGACATTCTCTAACTCCAGTTCTTGCCTCGTCTGGAACCATATGTTACGGTGAAGGCAGCACTAGGTGCCGAAGTAATCTTACCACCAGTATGGAAGTTGCTGTGAGGTTATTTACTGCTTGTGCAACTTCCTTACTTTCCGTGTGGAATAACACCCGCCGAACTCTGAACCCCATAAGTGCACCGCCACTACTATGGGGAATAGTTAGAGGAATGTCAGGTTCTTTGTAAGACCTGCCACCTCCCCTTCGTCTGGCCATGTTGCGGTGCACCATTTTCCTTGAAAATAAGCGCCGCACCCGATTGCTCCGGACCCCCCCGTAAACAGTTTCAGATCGGCGCTAGTAGCGCTCCCTTTCTGAAAAATCGCCCATCCATTGAAATCGGCCAGAAAGACCGACCACACCTGTGCATCGTCCCGCATGGCCCGGGACACTTTTATGAAGTGAAGCGGCCTAATGACACCCGCAGTAGCGAGTGACATTCTCCTACAGAATACCCTTTCCATAGGGATAATCCTACAGGCAAAGTTCAACTTTCCCATAATGGATTGTAACCGTCGCAGAGTCACCCTGCGCGCACCTGTTAGCGCACTGAGTTCCGTTCTCATGTCCACTACCTTTTCCAGGGGAAGACTGCATTCCATTGTCTTGGAATCTATCTGAATCCCCAGGAAAGTCAATCTCGTCGTGGGGCCCTCAGTTTTCTTGTGGGCCAGTGGTACCCCAAAATCCTTACAGATTTTGGTGAACACTTCCAAAATGAAACGGCAGGTGTCTTGCCCTGCTGGACCAACAAACAGGAAGTCGTCCAGATAGTGTGTAATGCTCTTGTACCCGGCTTCCGTGCGTGCAACCCATTGCAAGAATGAGCTGAAAGCCTCGAAGTAGGCACATGATATGGAGCACCCCATAGGTAAACATAGGTCGATGAAATAGTTGCCATCGACGTAGCAACCCAGGAGCCGGTGGCTCGTCGGATGCACCAGTAACAATCTAAAAGCCGCTTTGATGTCAACTTTTGCCATGAGCGCCCATGCGCCGGCAAACCTGACCATTTCAGCATCCCGGACGAACGATTTGTAGGATACAGCTAATTGATACTTTGCGATACCGTCATTAACTGACCCGCCTTTTGGGTATGAGAGATGCTGGATCAACCTAAATTTACCCGTCTCTTTTTTGGGAACGACGCCTAGAGGGGAAAGGATAAGGTCTCTGATGGGGGGGGGAGCGAATGGCCCTGCCATCCTCCCCAGCTGCACCTCATTGTGCACCTTAGCTTCTGCTACCCCTGGGAATTCCCGCACCGAACGCAAGTTCGGTGCTGTGGACCCCTGTAACTCTGTTGTGCATGGGATCCTAAATCCCTCCTGGAAACCCACTTCCAGGAGGCGAGCTACGGCGCCGTTGCCCGCCGTTCTACCGTAACGTTTTAGCCATGGCAGCATGCTTGGGAGGCGTATGGGCGTCCTGCCCTTTGGCAGGGGGCTCTGTTCTGCCGCCTTCCTTTGGCCTGGTGCATCTGGCCAGGGGGTGTTCACCGCTGCAGTTGGAGCACACATGCTTGAACTTGCAGTTAGGGGCCCATTTACATACCACTTCGTTGTAGGCAAAACAAGTCTTGAGACCTGCAGCCAGGGTAGCGGGGGGGCTCCTCACCCCACCCGAAAAGGCGGCATGACTCGCATCTGAGTCATAATGTTAAGTTAGTATGCCACCGCTTTGTCGCTCCATGCCATAGCTGGCCTAGATGCCAGGTACTGGCGGAATTCTTCATCGTACCGCCACCATGCCATGCCCCCGTACACTTTGTGGGCGTTGAGTATCTCGTCTATGTATACAAACAGCCCCGAGCCTTGCTCAGGGTGCCGTTCACATAGCACGCATGCCATGATTGAAAAGGCCTGTAGCCACGTGTCAAAGGTTCTGGGCAACCGCCTATAAGACCTGCATCGGTCATCTTCTTCTCGTAGACTCCTCTCGTCTGAGCCCATCTGTCTGGACATAGGCAGCAGAGAGACCAATTCGACGAATTCCCTCCTCCATATTTTTTCCTTAACCTCCTGGGGAAGATGCGCCCCCAGGTTGTCAAGCGCGCACAAGACGATTGGTCTCATGGCTGCATCTGAGGCTACTGCATTGGTGCTGCTTGCTTGCGGGCCCGGCCCGCCCATAATAACCGGGGGGTCTGGTGCCGCCATAACCGCGGCCGGCTCCCCACTACCTATGCTGTTGGACTGCTCTGACATGCCCCTCTGGCTAGTCCCCCTATCCACGCACCCATCTTCTGCTCGCTAACCACGATGTTGTGTGTGGCTTAGAGGGCCTTAAGGGACCCCAAGAAACCCCCTTTAGTGTGTGGCAGTATACATTTGTCTGCTTCCTCCACTCCACCAACTGCTGGAACCTCACCTGCTTCTGGTAGCCTCGGAGTAGATACTGCCAACGGGGTGTGCCTACGTCTATCCTGACGTCCTGGGGATTCTGACCGTCTGGCCCTCCGCAGGCTCGATCCTATTTCAGATCCGCAGGCACAGCTGCATCGGCAGTATCTTCTGCTCCTCGATCTTGATCGCCTTCCGGACCTGTGGGTGCAAGAGGAACAGTCACTAGCTCTCCGTGACCTGCATGCCCGTGCCCATACCGTTTGTTCCTCCCCTGAGGACTGGTCGTGGTCACCTAAGCTTGCGCGGCTGGAATGGGCTAACGCTGCGGGCTCTGCATTCTGTACCATTCTGCATTCTGTAATTAGTCACTTTTTGCTGTGGCCTAACCGTAACGCCCTCAGTCTCTGTCCTCTGTTGTCTTAATGGGGTGTGGGTGAATAGCAGCAGGCTTTACCTGCTTGTGGTCTTCCTAGCTCTGGTGGGGCGCGCCGGCCTCGCCACCGCCGCTGTTACGGGCATGTTGTCGATCACGACCATGCTGTCCTGGCTGTTCATTTCTCTGACCACTCTGCCTCTTCTCTCACGCGTGGTAGCCATGTCTATTTTTCTGCCGTGGCTGCGTCCTTGCAAAGCACCAGAAGCGCTGTTAATATTGGGATTAGAGGGGACCCCCTGCACCCCCTTTTTGGGGTGGTAAAGGGGTGTTCTTTGTGCTTTTCCGCAGCCGGAGCCCTTTGGGCAAAATGACTGGTGGTGGCCGGAGTTCTAGGCCCTCACCCTCACCGCCCGTGGGCCCGGCTCTCTCCTGCCTGAGGGGTAAAGGGTCCTGGCTAACCTGCCCCGTATTACCCCTGTCATCCGTGGCCTGGTAATCCACTGGACGGTGGTCTAGTGGCTCTGCATTAAAGGGATGGGAGACAAGCCCAATGACACCCCCAATATTGTCTAGGCTTCCAGCAACTGCATGCTGAGCCTGTCCAATGTAATGGGGGCCTCCTACAGAAGGCATGGGAGGGCCCAGCCTGTCCTGCACCCACCTGACCCCTTGGCTTAAGGCCAGGTCCTAACATCAGCCAGTAAGGCCTCTAACTCCAAAGCATCCATACCCCAATGCACAACAAAGCCCCCTCCCAAGACAGACAATCGGACCGCGAGGACAGGAAAAAACACAAAACAAAACACACGGACACACTGATAGACACTCTCACACTGCCCCTTATGTGCTTTATAGCTGGGGAGTATTCTCAAGTTTAAACCTCCTACTTTAACTGCTTTTCTGCAGGAGCCCTCAGACCTTCGTCCGTTTTCCACAGAGACTGTGCCAAAGTAACTCCTGGCGCGCGAATGCGGCGGAAGTCCCGCCCCCGTCGCTTCTGATTGGCTGGTCCGCCTTACAGGCTCCGCTGGGTCACGAGACGCTGCGGGCTGACCCAGGGAGCCTGTGCAGCCTCCGCGTCGACATTATTATCACACATTTCTTGGAATCACAAATAGTGAGCCTGATACTCACAGTCCTTTAAAAGAGCTTTTTTTGGATTCTGTAATGTATTTATGTAATGATGGCAGCAGGAAATGATAAATAGTTTTGATACATTTTATGAGATATTGCCATTTGTCTAAGGTCATTGTACAGAAAGGCAAATGCCCTTACTGCATTAAGGTTTATAATGATGCTTTGGTTGGCTGAAACATCTGTTGTCACTATTATTATGTCTATTGTATTTCATGGTGTGAATTCACCTTAATTCTGGTGATAGGATTTAAGGAATAACCAGTGGTTGAATTTTGTGTTAAGAAGAAATATTATCCTATGCAATATGTGCCTGGGTTATATAATGTTTGGAAAGCACTCCTTAATACCGATCTCTAAGAGACAAAAAAATATGTTAAAATATAACTTTTATTCTTTTTCTGATATACTTATTGCAATTATCCATCTCTGTAGCACCCGTTTTTATCCAAATATGGGATTCTATACCTTGTAGATATCCCTTTTTCTTGTGTAAGTGATATCAAATGGGTTATACAATGCAATGATCCCATCACCAAGTTATAATCATAACTTTTGACATTTTGTTACAAATTTATTTTTATTAATCTATTTATGTGGAGTTATGGACTCATGGGAGCTTACATCATAGAAGAGATGGAGATGCCAAAGAAAGCGCAGTGGGTGGAGCAAGGAGCTGCAATATTTTTTAAAAGTAAGGCTTTTACCCTTTACTCGTACATGCACTTTGGAACCAATACACTGCTGAATACATCAATATCTGAATAAAACAATATTAAGCTGATGACATTTCAGTTTTAATATGCATTTTGAGTCCCTTTTGAGAGAAAAGTGTGATAAAAAGTAATTAATGTTTTATTATTTTTTCATTAGAAAAACATTAAATATAATGGGAAAGATGGTGGATTTAAATGTACTATATAAACGCGATAAATGATTATGTAATATAATTATACCGTTTGACACCCTCTCAGTCAGCTATCTAAACATGTTGTTGTTATTGTTTGTTGTTCAGTCCTTCAGTCATTTCCGACTCTCAATGACCATATGGATGCAGTACATCAGGCACATCTGTCTGTGTTTCTGGTTCTGCTTATCCATATGGTCTACATTAAAAATATGGTTGCCAGTTCCTTCTCCAGTGGATTGCAATTTGTCTGACCTCTCTGCTATGATCTGCCCTACATGATATATCACACAGCTTCATTGAGGTACACAAGCCCCTTCACCGCCACAAGGTAGCGACCCAGAAGGGGATCGAAACATGTAATCTGCCTTAATAACTATCTGTTGACTACATATGGATGAAATAGGTTCCTGATTGAGACTGTAATTACTAAGGCCTTTGTTTGACAGATCTATCTAGACCAGGGGTGGGCAAGTTAGGTCCTAGATGGCCGCATAAGTGCCAGGAATTGAAGATTTCCTTTCTGTGCACTGGTGAGTCAATCAGGGTGACTGAAGAAGTGATTGACTCACTTGTGCGCAGCAGTGATATCATAAAATCCAGGCACGTATGTGGCCCTCCTGCCCACCCTTGATCTAGACCAATTTAAGGTTTTGTCTCTGATATATGTAACATTTATGTACTGATATTTTAAATTACGTTTTTTCTATTATTAAGCTTCAAAAGTCAGATGTATTACTTTAAACATTTATCTACTGCTCTTTAGTACTTCCTAATAGGTAAACAAATTATACTTATCATTAAAAGGCACACTGTGTAGGCTCAAAATATAGTACCATTTAAAACTATAAGCATAGTAAATGTAGATTGAAATTTGTATTTTTTCTCCCATCAATCAGTTTTTCTGATCTACTCATCAAGCCTAGTCTGATATATTTTTTTTGGGGGTGGTTATTGACACAAAATGCGGATTACATCATGGGACCTGGGTATATTAACTATTAATAATTAATCCACATATTACAATGATCAGAGGAGATCTAAAAAGATTGAACGTGATGGACTATAAAGTATTTTTTCAACCTCTATTACCATTCCTATGTAACTC
This sequence comes from Discoglossus pictus, assembly GCA_027410445.1. Classification (NCBI taxonomy): domain Eukaryota; kingdom Metazoa; phylum Chordata; class Amphibia; order Anura; family Alytidae; genus Discoglossus; species Discoglossus pictus. Next base: position 305,214,962 of record CM050166.1, on the reverse strand, counting down.
CCTGGGTCTGTACACGCTCCGCATTCTCATGTCAAATAGCATTAGAATAAAATTTACTTACAGCTCTCTAGCTTTATTAATTCTCAGGAAACCCTATGCATATCCCTGCCGAACTTTCAATCTTTCACTGTATTTATGCAGAATAATAAAGAAGGCATATATGAAATTATTTATCAATTTTCTCTGAGCTTCATTTTTTGTTTTATCTCCTCATATTTTCAGGAAGCAAATTGAATCATATGATATTACTTTCCTGAGAAAGATGGAACAATTTTCACCAAACTGTTAAAACCAAATAATAGTAGCAAACACAGCAATGCAGGCCAGGTATAAAAATATTCACAATAACAAATACAATAGGTGAAAAAAGGAAAAAATACAGGGATAGATCAATGCTAAGAAATGGGATTTATCAATATATTCCCCACATGGTGGTATTAAAAGAATACTTGCAGGTAACTGCAGCAACTGCTATATTAATGTGTATAATAAATGTCAAATGAACTCTCTTATCATTTTAACTTCAGTGTTGGAGGATTAAAGCCACAGACGTATTTATTACTGTTTTTATATTCAGCTGCAATTCTAGACCAGTGATTAAATTTAGTTTTTTGACTCTCCATCAGAGAGAGAATATAATAACGAGGGTTCAGCACTAACAATAAATGGCTTCAAGGTAACATCCAAAACGTTTTCTATTTCAAAGGGTAGAACATTTGCATTATGGATCTCAACCTATGCTTAGTGTACAAAGAAAACAAATGAAAATATTCTATCAGGGGCAGCTGGTGCATAGGGGCAAATGGGCAATCACCCTCCCAAAATGAAGACATTATATCATTTATATAATAAAAAAATAAAAAAATGTTTTATCATGTTCAATATTCTGTTTTTTTTTAATAGCTGCTGTTGTCACTTTAAATTTCAACACCCTCTGTGCTGCAGTTAAAAACACTGAGTTATCCCATCTAGACCCCTGCTGGTGACTTGCCTAGTAATACAGATTAGTGTACATGTGAGAATAAAAAAAAAAAACAGTCACAATGCTGTCTATACCCAAACTGTGCTCTAACTGATAGAGCTGAGCCTGTCTGTCAAAAGCAGAATGGCTGGGAGGAAAAGTATCCTACAACTCTTACAGACGCCCCGGAAGTGAATACATTGGGGCAATCTCAATAAAGTTTATTAAAAAAAAACAACTCTCAGCTCACAGTGCATGCAGATAGAGGGAGCTTTGTGTAGAGCTTCAGTTTTCTCAATACTCCGGTGGTCTTATTGATTCTGACTACCCTGCTCCACACACCAAGCTTGTCACAACCCAGACAGAAGCAGCTGCAGAGCTCAGGTAAGTTCATATACCTATCTGTGTCTTGCTGTTGTTGTTCTGTCCTTAAGTTGTGTCTGACTCTCAGTGACCACATGGATGCAACACATCAGGTACATCTGTCTGTGTTTCTGGTTGTGCTTATCCATATGGTTTTCATGGCAAAGATTCTGGAGTGGGTTGCCAGTTCCTACTCCAGTGGACTGCATGTTGCCTGAACTCTCTAAAATGACCTGCCCATCTTGGGTGACCCTTCATGATATAGCTCACAGCTTCATTGAGGTAACAAGCCCCTTCACCATGACAAGGTAGCGATCCAGAAGGGGTTCTGTGTCTTAGTCTCTCTCTATGTCCATATGTATTTATACTGAGAGGGTATACTTACTTTTGGGAGAGATCTCTTATTGTATGTATAAGATATATATAATGTTTGTGTGTATATGTGTATATATATATGCGTGTGTGTATATATACAGTATATATATATGTGTGTGTGTGTGTGTGTGAAGGAGCAGAATTACAAATATATGCCAATTAACCACTCAAATGTGTTTTTTCAACTTAATATTAATTATGTAAAGGCAGCCTATAAACTGAATACAATTTTATAAAATATTTTTTAGAAAAAAACATATATTGATTCAAATGTATTTTATAAAGATAATAATGTTTAAAATGGAGGGAGAAACAAAACTGTACTGAGTCATGCAGAATCAACTTGGGGTGCAACATTCTTGTTCTGGTCTGTTGTTGGTGAATTATCACCCTGTTCTTCTGTAGGTACAAGATGTTCCTCCCACGTGTGTTTAGTCTCTGTTTGTTTAATTAATCTATTTGCTTATTTAACAAATTATTTATTCATGCAGTTTTACCGCTCAGTATATTTGCTGCTATCATAATATCTGATTGTATCATTATTGTTCATAAAATACCTTACCTAGGCTCAGAGTGATAGATAGAGATGTATGGAGGTGGGGGAGGCAGTGGGGTATTGGGGAAGGAAGGAGAGGGGTAGAAGGAGAGATGGATAGAGAGAGGGATAGAAGAAGAGGCATATAATCTCTCTAACTTTCTATCTTCCTCTTTCTCTATCCCTTCCTCTCTCTCTCTATCCCTTCTACTCTCTCTCTATCCCTTCCCCACTCTCTCTATCCCTCTCTTTAACTCTCTATCCAGCTCTCTCACTACTCCCCCACACTATCTCTATCCCTGTCTTTCTTTATATGATCACTTTTTTGGGTGGAGACTGTGTCACTAGGCAGGGTCTATACATATTGTGTTAGCTTGTTGTGAAGGGGAGGGGTTTATACTGTTGGGTGGAGTCAATATAAGGGGAGGGACAAGTTCTCTCTTTTCAGCTCCAACAAGTTGGAAAGTCACCAGCAGCCACTGCATTCTATTATGACAATAAAATGTTAATAAGTGGTCTGAACCATAGGGACCACACAAACAGTATTCTTTGACCATAATTCTTGTAAAAATTTTTGTTTCTTTAGGACACTTTTCCTAATTTTTTTTTTTTTTTTTGCATAGTATAGTTTAGTTTCATTAGGCAGCTGGGGGGGGGGGGGGGGGTAAGTGGCAGATCCCCACAGCCGCCACAGTACACTAGGGTCCATCTAATAGGGTTATGGTTTAAGTGTAGATTCACCGTTGGAGGGAGTAAATTGCGGGCTCCAGTACTGCCACCTTAATAGGGTTTTTTTCTTTCCCCTTTTTACTTCTTTCTTTTGTTTTCCTTTAGTACACAATTTTTTGTTTTATTTAGATATTTAGATTAGTATATTTTAGTTTTGATTAGGCAGCTAGAGGGGCAAGTGGCAGATCCCCAGAGTCGCCACATAATTTTAGGGAATCTTTATTAGGGTTTTTTTGGGGTGTTTTAGTGCAGGAGTGTAGGGTAGTTTACACTGTTAAGGTAGCAAGTGGCTCCAGTACTGCTACATATACAGGATTTGGAAATAGCTTTTTTTTATGTTATTATGATATCTACTTTGTACTAACTCAGATATAATTACCGTAAGATACTCATCATAATATTTCATTGAGCACTTGACACTTTAATGTGTGATATCATTTATTAAGATTGATTACTATATAGCAGGGATTATATTAATTATTCAGATCCCTGAGGACGGATGTGATTGTTTAAGATTTTAAACGTTGGATTTTATGTTTGATATTTTATGTTTGATATTTTATGATTTGTTAATAAAAGCTAATTTTTTATTGATTGTTGCCTCTTTGCGATCTAGTTTATATAGAGATCGATGTTGAGTACTTAAGAGAGAGATACTGATTATTTTTTAAGTCTTTTTGCTATATGTTATTTGGATTAATGAATTATTTATTTACCAGTATCAAGGTGTATCCCCTTTATAAATGGTAACATTTGGTATTTGGTGAGTACTCACTCTCAAGGTGAAGTTTATATACCACACAATTTGAACATATATACATATACACACATGGATACACACACACACACACACACATATATATATATATATATATATATATATATATATCTATATATATATATATTTGTTTCATTACAAATATAATGCCTATTCGAAACATACAGCTCATAAATAACATTCCTGTTTCATAATGTGTGTCATAGCAATATTCAATATTAAATTCACTTTCTTGAGTGAATTGACATTCAATTAAGTTATAAGTTTCCACGCTGATAAAGTCATCAAGGAGGAGCTAAGAGCTTTGGATGAGTAATAGATGTAAATTACTTTAACAACAATCTGATTAGATAGGAGGACAAACAATCATCCACAGGCTGTCCTCAAAGCAAAAGATTGTCTTCAAGCAAGTCACCAGCAAATGGACTTTAGTGCCTTCACAAACCTTTGCGCCTGAAAATTTTGCACTGCCACTTTCCATCACTGACTTTATAATGGGCGGAGACCAGCAGCAGCTGAGCTTGATCTTAGAAGGTAAGTTTAATATTCAATAAATAATCATTTCATAGGACAGGAGGCCTAGTGTAGTGTGCTAGCCTATCAGTGACCATATCTGAGCAGACTGTTGCACCATTTTGATGAGAGATGGTCACGCATTATTTAGTATTCGACACAGCACAGCAAGTACAGTAGAGTATGTGTTTGCATATGCTGCAGTGGACAGACCCATACAGAAACTATTTGTATGATTTTAGGCAGGAAATACAATTTTTTTTGGTACTTAATAAAACAAAATACAAAAAAGTAATTGCATACATAGGTGTAATACATACCTAGCAAAATCCAGAAATCTTCCATATTCAATTTTTAAAAGAAAAAGAGAATAAACAGGGTACTTACAATTCTAAAAACAAAGGCCCCTATTCAATTGCAAGCCCGCAGATTACGCTATACAGGCTGGAAGTCTCTGGGCTTGAAATTTGCTACATTTACAGAGCAATTCAATTGAAAAAGTCTGCAATTTACGGGCGAAAGCCGAAACCATAAACCTTGCAATCGTAAGTAGCATTTCAGAGCTTGATCATGATCAATTAAGCAAGGCTGTAACTACTGATTTGGAAATGGTCAATAGTAAATGAGACCGTCATCACTACGTCAGTAAAACATGGAGGTTCAATTAGCCATTAGGGGTCCAATATTCGATCAGTCTCGCAATCTCGCAATGTACAAATTAATAAAAAAGAATGATGATAATGTTGTAGTCCATGTGGGGGGCTTGATATGTATTAACTTCTTGATTACCGAGATTGATATAACAAGGAAATAAAAAGTAAAAAATGTTTTTATTTACGAGCTTGAGACTGTTGTGCAATTAATTCTAATGTCTATCATCGCTTTCCCCGTCTTTTAAAGTGCAGTATTGATTTTTTATTTGCATTTACAGTGCTATGATCAAGTGTTTAACCACCTTGTGAGTCCTACCTGGTACTCATAGGATTTTCTTCGACGTTTGCCATTTACTGGTGTGAGAACATTTGCGGGCTTGAGGAATTGTAGCAATTGAATAGTGATATGCAATTGTAACGTTTACGGGCTTGAAAGATCAAAGGCTTAGATTTTTGGGGAGTTACGATTTTGAGAACCATAGGAATTTTCAGCCTGTAACTCGCAAATCATTTGCGGGTAGCTAAAAGTCACCAATTGAATAGCAAATTAGTTTACGGGCTACCGCAACCAACAATTGCTCAATTGAATAGGGCTTTTGCTCAATGAGTTCCATCTTTGCATAGTTAGTTATAAAAATAGGAATCAATAAGGTTAAAATAGAGCCCGTGTAACAGTTACAATCTGCCTCTTATTATCTAAGCAGTTTCTTGCGGGAGGGATTTAGGGGCTATAACAAGCAGCAACTAAAAATAACAAGTCCATTATAGATCAGTTAAAAAAAAAAAGGAGAGCTTTCCACATAATTTTCTAGAATGCATATGGTGACCTTGGTGTGCATTTAAAGCGTTATGGAAGGTTTCTGAATTTTACTAAGTATGTAATATACCAATGTATTTATTTAGTTTTCTTAAAAAATAATTAAAAGCTCTGTTTTTTTCTGCCTATAATTATACAAATAGTCTCGCACGCAGAAGTGTATGCGGACATAGACTCAGTAGGACTGGATGTGGAGTGTAGGGTCCACGTTTCAGCAGCATGTTGTAGTGTATTTTCTAAGATACAGTCCCCGATAGGCCAGTACACGGATGTATGACTTCATACACTGCAGTGGGCACACCCATACAAGGACTATTTGTTTGAATTTAGGCAGTAAGAACAAAGCTTTTAAGAGCTTCTTAATAAAACAAGTACATACAAGTAAATAAATACATAGGTATATACCTTCCATATCCCTTTAAAGATACTGAGATAAGCTACTTAAATCTATTACCGAAAATTATTTCCTTCTTGCCGTCCAACAGCCTTATTAAATTGCGATTAAGCCAATTGAATAGGGCTCTATATAAGCACAGAGCATATTTTCTTTACAGAAGTTTTTAGTTAGTGAACTTCTATTCAAAAGCAAGGTCTTCACAAACTAAAAACTTCTGTAAAGAAAACATGCTATGTGCTTATATAGAGCCCTATTCAATTGGCCAAATCACAATTTAATAAGGCTGCAAAACTGTAGTGACTGGTTTCAAGTCAAAAATAAATCCCAAACCAAGAATACATCTGTAAGCTCCATATATGTCAAAAATAATACATTTAGTAGAGCTGCCTTCACAAGACCTATAACAATCAATGTCATGTCTATAAAACATCATATCTTTATAAAAGCTCAAAAACAGCTAAAAGTAACACTTTTGTTGAGAAATGATGAGTTCTGATATTCTCCTGGACAATATGAAGACTTGAACTCCCCAGTTCTCAAGTGGTAGCTATTTTGCTAAAATTCATGTTCCATTACCTTTACATGTTGATATAAATTGACCCCGAGCAACCAGGAGACCTCTGTTCTTTATAGAGTGTGAGTTTTCATATGGTGATTTATACAGAATTAGCTGCTGATGGACATTACTGTTTGATGTCTCTTGTCAAATTGCCTGCATCGAGCTGAATCTCCGCTTCCTCTGGATAATTGTATTTACAAATTATAGTAGTGCATTAAGTGCCTGGCTCTCAGAAAATCACAGAGCTCTGATATTATGTGCACTTTCATTTACTATTTGAAAGTGTACATAATGTCAGAGGACTGTCTGATATGAATGAACTCAGTGTATATATAATGGTATTAAGTGCATTTACAAGTGTGTTTATAACATTATTTAGATTTATTTTTAGGCAGCCCTATTTCTGTTCCAATATTTATTTTCAGTACAAATATACATTATGCTGTAGTTTAAAAGCATTATTAGAGCCAGGAAATGTTCTTTTATTTACTCTGTTTGAAGTATAATTATAATGCAGTCATTTTTCAGACATATAAAAAATGGAGAATAGCCTAGTTAAACATTTTGCCCATAGTAATATCATACAGGTCTGGTGTCTCTAAGTGCTTTTAAGGGCACATAATTGTCATGCTTCACATTACTTTTTAGTACTAGTTTCTTGTTACCGCGATGTCTCTGGGTGAAAGGAACACTAAGACATCATATTTACATTAAACCAGTTTAAACAATGTCCATATATATAACATATAATAGTTGTCAAACTGCGAATCGTCGTCACTCTTTGCTAGCTCGCAAAGCGAGGTCGCAGAATTGCGTCCCTCGTTTTTAACTTGTTTTAGAGGGGCCGCATTTGTGGAGGTGGAGGCACCAACATCGGCTGCAATGAGCCAAAGGCTCATTGCCGGCCTCAAATGCAGACCCTCGCGAAGCGAGGGGCCGCATTTGCGGAGGTGGAGGCTCAACGCGCCTCACTCCCGGGACAAATAAACCCCAGAAAAGCACGACTTTGCAAAAATAGAACCACTTGCGGGACTTCAAAAAAAATATGACCTGCAGGACTTAGAAAAAAAAACACTAACGCGTAAAGAGGAAATACGGACTTACACAAAAAAAATTAAAAAGCATCACACACAGCACGGGGGGACAGCCAGGACCTCTAGGGGTGAGGTTGCATGCTAATTAAAATCAATTTTATGCAGTTTACCCACTTGAAACTTGGCTAAGCGGAAAAAAAAATGGCGGAGGAAAAAAATGAAAACGAGGCTTAACGACCACAAAGCTCATAATACACTGACAAGGATATACCACTTTTAATTACGACCTGCGGAACTTACGAAAATACGAGGTCGCAAAAATACAAGGTTAACGGACGAAATGCGTAAATTCAAAAACAACACAAAACAATACAATATACAACAACAAAAATACACACAAAAACACACACAGAGAGCATAAGTGGACAGCCATGACATCTGACAGTAAGGTTGAACGCTAATTAAAGTCCAATTTAACAAGTTTTGACAATTTAAAATTGCCTAAGCGAGGAAAAAATGGAGGACGAAAAAAATTAAAATGAGGCTACACGACCCCGAAATGCGCATACCACCACCAGACACGTACAAATTTTGAGAGGGACATACGAGGTACTAAAATACACACTTAGGCAGCACGGAAAATGATTGCGACCTGCGTAGCACATAGACAAACAAAGCAATTTTACAACCCTAACACTACCCATCTAAAATGGAGATTTACACAACTAAAGCAACTGTTTGCCCTAGCACACCCACCATATTTCTAAGGCAGAGCCGAGACATTGATGACACTTTCTCCTTACACCAGCAACAGGCCAACTGTACTTTGTATGCTGCAGGAAAATAAATATAGATACTCAGCTCTTCAGGCTATTCATTGCTGCATATATCAATTACAAATAGGTATATTATTTTATTAAGTAAATAATTAATTAATGATTATACTAAAAACATTGACATATATATCTGTCTTTGTCATTAGAGCACAAGTCGCTCATAGAAACAAAAGTAAACGAGAGGAGCGGCTCGCTGTGAGCCCCGAATGCGCTCATTGTGAGCCACACGATGAGCGCCAAAGGCGCTTAGTGAGAGGTTTTGCAATGAATGCTAAAGGTCCTCAGAGTATAAAAAGATTTACACAACATTGCCATGGCTTAAAATTGAGCGGCTCTCTAGGAGTGCCAAAGGCGCTTATTGCAAGCCACGCGATGAGCGCCGAAGACGCTCAGCGCGAGGCTCGCAATGAATGCCGAAGGTCCTCAGAGTAGAAAAAGCTTTACACTGTGTGTCAAACAGCATTGCCATGGCTTAAAATGTTATTGCCCTGTTCTTTTTGTCGAGGAAGTCGCTAGTAGTAAATAAATAGTACATCTGTGTTAACATTTGAATGTCTAAAACAAGTTAAAAAGTTGTTTCCAGCTCAGAATTCCAAGAAAAACAGTTATTACACTGCATTCTGGGAAGCTGAGCAGGGACATGCAATTGCAAATGTGCTCACAAATGCCTCACTCTTCAATCCATAAACCATTTTCAAGTATGGCTTCCTTTAAGCTTATGCCTGCTGCATTAGACAGCTTTTATGCAAAGCCAAGGTTAGATTAAACACAAGCCAAGAATCCTATCCACGTACAGCTGTTTCAAGAAAACTGGATATGATCAGCGTAGAGCTGATACTTGAAAACTTTCTGTCTAAGAGGATAAATGCGGTTCCCTGGTGGTCCAGTAGTTAGGATTTGGCATTTTCACCACTGCAACCTGAGTTTGATACCAGTCAGGGAACCAAGAGGTCACACCAATCTGAAGCCAAGCAGGGTTGGACCTGGTTCATACTTGAATGGAAGACCACCGAGGAATACCAGGAGCTGTATGCTGTGGCCCACTGGAGAAGGAACTGGCAACCCACTCCAGCATCTCTGCTATGAATACCAAGTGGATCAGCATGGTGTGCCGCAGTCCATTAGGCCACAGAGAGTCTGACAAAACTGTATGAAACAAACACAATTAACAGGGGAAAATAATCAATTCATTTAATTAGAAAAAATACATTTAATTGCCTATGCTAGATCTTGATAAGTTGGTGGAAAGTGTGTGCATTAGAGGGGTGTTTATATTTCTGGAGATCGATGATTACATCTATAGGTGCAACAGCCTGCTTCTGGGCCAGTGAGGGGGTGTGATGTCAATTTCAATCTTATTCAATTATCTAACAATGCCCTCCTCCACATCCTTTCCTCCACTGACAGATAACAAATCAGTAATTACCATCATGACCCAGTTATCAAAATGAGATGTAACAAACACAAAATGGATTCCATAACTCAGAAAATGTCACATTTTTCATAAAAATACAATTTCTCCATGGCTTACACATCTTCTAATATCATTTGCTCTATTATATACTCCACAAACAAATTCCCTTTTCCTTGAAGTACAGTGCTCCTTTAATAGACCATCTGGATTTATAAACTACAAACTAAAGAACAGTTTACTACAAATCCATTTAGATTCAGGCAATCACTATTCAACACTGGATTAATAGTTATAGGTACATTTCTATTTTGGCATTTCACAACCCATACAGTATTACTTCTAATAACTGCTGTATTTATTGAGTCATCTTTTTAGAATGAACATGTGGAATATGAGAAATCAGATAAAATATTTTAGGAGCAATTATCGTTTTAATTGCACAAATTTTACCAGCCACCAGCATCAAACATTCCCAATGATCTAATTAGATTTTAACAGTGCTACATGATTGCAGATTTTGTGATGTACACTGAAAACATTTTAAAATAAACATACAAACATAAAATAAATAGTTTGCATAAATGTGCATTATAAACCAAATATTTTAAGAGTCTTTACAGTTAGTATGTTCCAATTTAATAAACAATTTAGCTACTGATCTAAAATGATCCCTAAGAAACAATAAATTTATCATTGAATTACTTTGAAATAAATTGCATTACTCATATTTTCCATTTAATGGGTTTATGTATCATTTTAACTTGTTTCATAATGTGGAGCACATTACAGCTATTGCCATCCAAGCGAAAGCACTGATTCTGTATACTGTTTTAAAAAAATATGTATATAGAGAAGTCACATTCCTGTTTGAGAATGACATGAAACTCCATTTTTTTCTATTAAGCCTTTGAAACTGTATACTTTAAATATTACCAAAATAGCTTTTTTTTCCATAAAAGTAACACTGATTTTAACGTCCTTGAAACATGAAACTAACAGGAACTTCCTCTACGCTCATAAAATACTTAAATGGATTCAATCATGTGAAGACCCTTCAAAAAACTACCACGTTTATTAGAGTATATAAAAACAATTAATGCACTGTCAAAAAGAAAAAGAATAAGACATTAGATGTACCTGAAATCTCTGACAGAAAAACACTATATCTAAATACAAGAAGGTGTCCATCTTGGAATGTGGGCCTCCTCTGCTCCATTCGTGTGATGTCCAATGTAGAAATGATCATATACCTCTCCTTCAAGGGCAAGTCCACCTATATACATCACGAAAGCAGCTTTATTTTTGCAGGAGCTGGCAAGAAAATCTTGGGCATGTGTAATGCTATTTTTGTATGCACATGAGCAGAGGAGTGTAATCAGCTCTCACCAAAACAAACAATTGTAGCATGCTCAGCTCTGCAAGCGTTGTCATATGCAGACACAGAAGTTAAGCGCATAACACTGTCAGACATGAACGCATGCACATTCTGGGATTGCCTCTATACAATGATACTTTTATATATCAATTAATGCATATATACATGTATGTATAGATCGATATAGCCATAAAAATATTATATATATATATATATATATATATATTTATAAATATTTATTTGAAATTATATCTGTATAGCTCAGAAAGAAGGAAAGTGATAGGTAGTGGAGATAAACGAAGATAACAGAGATCTCTTAAAGAAAATTGGGGGTCTCAAGGGACAAAAGTGGTAGGGATTGAACCCACAAAGGAGGAGGTGGCCGGACCGCTGGTGGATAGGTATGGGGAGACTTGAGGAGACCAGCGGATAATGTACCCTAGCAGTTCAGCACCTAAGGGAGACCAGTTCACTCGGTTCCTTCAAGGCCACCGGAGCCACCTTCTTGGTCCACGACTCCAGCCCCTAGCCGAGATGCTGGACTCAGATCTGCAGTCTTTGTAGCTGTCAGTTCTATGCTGGCTGCTGGCTCTCGCCCAGGAACCACAGAACTTTGGTTTGAACCAACTTTGGTTTGCACCATGCTAGGTCTGCCAGCAACAGGGGCATTTGTGCAAGGATCAGCTGAAGAGAGTCAAGCCTGCCACGGACCGACTGCTATTTTACTTGGGCAACTGAACCCCGGCTCTGGATTCAGAGGGAGACTGTTCCATGATTGCTCAGACGATTGGGGAATGCACTCCACTAGCAATACTATTCAGCTTACCCCAGATGATAATAGGAGACAGCACTTCCAACTGGTCGTAGTGGATGGTCCATTAGTACAAGAGTTCTAGGACACTGTGGCTTCCATCACCATGATTCACCCAGACTTTGTGAACTGAACAGCTATCCTTGCCAAGGAACTGGATGTCATGGTTGCCAGTGTTTGCATTTTAAGATCAAAGTACACATGGATTTTAGAACAGGAAATGGCTGGCTTGCTCGCTGGGGATGTTTTGCAGCCCAAGCTGCTTATGTTGCCCCCAAGGATCCAGAGAACGAAGACATGGAAGTACCAAAAGAAACTAGGGTAAGTCCATTACTTGCTGGGGAACAGGGGCTCCAGTGGGCCTGTGTAGTGGAATTAAGAGCAGTGTTAGCACAGGACGAGACCTTAACAGGGATGAGGCAGAAAGCTACCTAAAGAGAGAGCTAGCTGAAGACATCCCCTTGCCGGGCACATGGGAAGCAAAAAGACCCAACATCGCCACTCCTATCAGTGAATGGACAACTGGTGAAGGGTATGCAGATCCTAATGCAACACCTGTTTATCATAGATACCCCCTTCCATTGGGTATCCATAGTGATCATAGGACACCTGGTCCAGCCAACTAAAACCTGGAAAATTAATATTATTATGGTGGTAGACTATGCTACCCGATACACTGAAACAGTCTCTCTCTCTAAGATTACCACTACTACCGTAGCAGAAGCCTTAATGGTATTTTCACCCTGGTGGGCTTTCCCAAGGAGATTCTGTCTGATAAGGTTATCCAGTTAATGGATGATCTAACCCATTAGCTGTAGAGGCTATGTGGGATCAAGCACCAACTAATGGCCTCTGCAAATGGTTCAGTGGCACTTTTAAACAAATCGTCTGTGCCTTTGTAAAGAGAAGGAAGAAAACTGGGAGAAACTGCTTCCCCATCCCTTTTTTGCTTACTGTGAGGTACCACAGGAGTCAACAGGGTTCACCCCCTTAGAACTCAAGTACAGGTGGCAGTTGAGAGGTGCTCTGGACGTGATCAGCAGGGTCTGGGAAGGGGAGCATAAACAGGACCCGGTGCCTGTGGTCCTTTATGTCCTAGCATTCAGAGCGTGGTTAGCCACACTGACAGGGTTAAAAGATACCATGTTGAGGCTGCCAAGGTTAGACAGAAAAAGTACACTATCAGGGCACAAGAGTTTTAGAAAATGCAGAAGATGTTAATGCTGGTTCACCCATCCCCAGACAATGTACAAGTGGCTTGGGAGGGGCCATGCCAAATATACTACAAAATCAGCCCACATACGTATGTGCTAGACATAGATCCCAAGCACAAGTTTACTCTGGTTGCTCATATTAACTGGCTAAAGCGGTATCAGGAATGACCCCATAGTCTGCCTATCTACCCCAAGGAAGGGCTTCTGCTTTACTTCCTAGAACTAGCCAGTTCTACAATCCAAGCAGATTTCTGTAGCCGGTCCACTAACCTTAACAACCTCCAAACATTTTACCTGTCTGAACTTTTGGTCCAATATACCAATTTGTTTTATTTCCTGCCGGGGTGCAGCACCTTAGTTGTCCATGAGTTGCTCACCACCAACAGCCCTCAATTAAACCACCCAGCCCATTGGGTCACGGAGAATGTTACGGGTAGCATTTGTAGCAAATTAGAAAAAATGCTGTACAGCAGCCACTGGGCTTTCCAAATGGCCCTGATTCCTAAAAAGGAAATGACAACAAGCTTTTGCATCGTTTTCTGTAAGCTGAATGAGAAAAATAAAATGGACGCTTACTCTATTTTCCTGTCTGGCTCTTGGTGCCAATGGCACTTTCTTGGTGCCCCTGGCACTCTTGCTGTGTGAGGCCTGGTTCCCTGTAGCTAAGAACCAGTTCCTTTCCCTCCCCACAGTCCATACATTTATTTTCTGACCCAGCCTCGGCAATATTTAGCTGGGTCTCTGTAGTACCTGTTAGGTGGTTCTGTTCCATGCCTGACTGGCATGAGCCCTCCCAGCTGGCTGGCCAACAACCATCCAGGGATGCTTCATCCAGTAAGTCTATATAATCCACCTCCAGCTGTAGCTCCTGCTGGATCAAAGTCCAAAGTAAGTTAGATGTATGAGAGCCTGTCTCCAGTCCCAGCATGTGACAGCGCTTGGCAAACAGACAAAGCTTTCTTTTCTCTGTCCCCAAGCCACAGTCCGGATCCCCATGTACTATGTCCCAAAGTGCCTTTTCCAGCCCCAATGAAAAATGATGATGTATCCCAACAGGTCCAACCCAATAAGCATATTGATCTTCCAGGGCGACCTCCTCATATACCAATTCTTCCAGCCATTCCATTAGCCTGTGACCTGGCCATAGTCCCAGGAATGCCATCCATTTATTTAGAAGGCCCATTCCTCTACAGTCCTTTCCAGTCACAAGAACATTCTCTGTCTCTACTGGGGATAAGCATTTCCCCTCCACAGGAGCTGAGACAGGGCCATTGCTTACCCTTCTCCTGTTCCCCTGTACCTCCTGTGTGATCTGTATCCGGAGTTCCCTCTGCTGAGCCTTAGTAAAACCTGCAGGCATTACCTCCATCCATCTTTAATACCGTCTGGACACTTCCTCCTCCTCTGCTGCAGACATCTCTTCATAAGCTGCCATCCTTCTGTGTTTTATACAGAGATCCCCACTGCTGCCAGCCAAATGTCACGATCTTCATTGTTTCTCTGGGCCTACCTCAGGAGACTGTAAGACTCTTTGTCAAAAAACTTCACCTCATAAGTTCCAGAACGAGCATTTTTATGTTCAAGACTCCAGGAAACCTGGTACCTTCCAATATCCTGACCTCTTGTTACAGGAAATTGTTTTAAATTTACATCAGCATACAGGGCAACATTATGTGCGCCATTTGTGCATGTTAGGGAGATCTCCACAATGAAGACCACCTCCGAGGATATAACGGCGTCTGAGGTAGTGTAGTAGGAGGGAACAATCACTGGTTCTGTGCAAGTCTAAGCTCGGCAGCCCACCAGAGCCAGGACCACCGCCAGCAGCACCCGTACAACACGCTTCGTACCAAATGTCACGATCTGCTTCTTCTTGGGGGCTTGATATGAACCTAGTTCAAACCTACCCCAGCAGAATCATGAAGTTCCTGTTCTCTGTGGCACAAAAGATGGCCTCTGAAGAGGCCGAGGCCCAAAAGCTACAGGCAGAGGATACTGGATCCAGGTTACTTAGTGGCCCATAGCAAGACCACTCCCCAAGATACAACACACAGAAATAGTCTCACACCTTGTTTATGTGAAAACTATCTCTCAACAACCTTTATTTGGAAAACACACATATATAAACTCTTTACAACATAGTAGATAGAGGGGCTACCTGAGGTCAGCCCCTAATGGCCTCTGGCCAATCCCGTAGCTTTACACCGTGGGAAACATGAAACTCCTCCCAGGTCCGCCCACTAGGTGTGGCTACCTAATTCACTTGGCCTCTAGCTCTCAGGAGAGACACATGTCCTTTTTGCTCTGCTGCCTGCACTGATAGTTGGGAGGGGACAAGCTGTAGACCCCCTGGAGTTATGGTGCCTCTGTGTCTGTGGAGACCCCTTAGTTCTGGCCTTGCTATCCCTTCAAGTGTTTACTTTAGGTGATAGCTGGAAGGCAGATGGGTGATCTACTCAGGTTACATATGCAGTCAATATGGATGACTGCACCCAACATGGCTCCCACATTACAATACAATATATTTACAGATATTACCACTACAACATTTTATAACCCACGTTATGAGTTGAGGCAGTACTTCCCACGTCAGTCCACTTAATGCGTTATGACGACTTTATTAGTGGTGACATGGTAAACTGCCTCTTCTCTGAATGCATAACAATAACAGTGGGACTCTGCCCTGAATATATTACATTATAACAGTGGCTCTGGGAGCCCAAAACCTTCTGTTCAATAACATGTGGCAGATAACAGTTCCAAATCCAAGATGGCCCCTGGCTGATTCCTGACAACGATGTTATACTGGTTCACACAATTAAAGTGTGAATTTTGTTATTGATGCTGGGAATTCTGTTTGCTGGAGTAAGTTCTTTTCAGAACTTAGAAAGATCCTTATGCTACACAAGACCACAGACATCTCTCAGTCTAACCCAAAGGCTGAAAGTTCATCCTGCTGTACAGAGGTAAAACGAACCGGTCACACCTGTGGGGAGAGGTTTGGGCAATAGCTTCTTATCATACCCCATTCAACATACAGGTTGTGACAGTCATGCTGATTCACTTTGTTTTCAAGGCAAATATACTGGAGTGAGTTGCCAGTTCCTTCCCCAGTGGTCCCCAGCAAACAGCTCATGGTATTTCTAGGTGGTCTCTCATCTAAAGAATGACCAGGCCCAACCCTGCTTGGCTTCAGGTTGGTGTGACCTTTTGGTTCCCCGACTGGAATCAAACCCAGGTTGCAGCAGTGAAAGCACCAAAACCTACACAAGGGTAAAGAGTAAAAGTGTTAGTGGGACCTCCTTAATGCTGTCACATGAGATAGGATCAACCTCCACACATCATCCTAGACTTGATGATGCCCCAGTCCCTAGGGCAAAACCAGTAGCACTCTCCAGCTAGCATATACTTGACATTTTCTCCAATCAGCATCTGTGACTGAATGAGCTGATTGGCTACAGTCGATTCGGGCAACCAATCTGGATATTAGCTTTCAGAGCCACAGTTGATTAGTAAGGAAAACCGAAGAGGGGACATTCAAAGTTAGTAAAATTGCACAAGCATGTTTATTTATAGAGAAATCCCATTGTTTGATTGTAGAAATGACTGTATAAAAATATGAACCAAGAAATATGATGCTATCTTATGGAACACATATACACAATGTGTTTTTATTAAGGGGAACCCTTGAATTTGCTACAGATTTCTTGGAGGACTATAGCCATCCTTTGTGAGGGGATACTGAACTGGGGAAAACCTACTCATAGGATCGGTCTAGGGACCCTTTCAAGCTCAACAAAGAGCAAAGAGTAGGTTGTAACACCTCTTATTGTTTTTAAGCATTGTATCCCGTGTTATATCTTCTTTAAACTTAGGTTCTACACAAGCCCTGTCTTTTGCCTTTTATATGATAAAAAATGGAATACATGTTGCTAAATTGTGTGTATTGAGCATACATGGAAGTACTTTCTGTAACTATTAGTGAGATTTAATGTTATTTAATTAGAGAGTACTGTTATTTGTAATCATTACATATATGTGAGTCACGTTATTGTAATGCTATAGTAAGATATTCATCATGTCTAATAAAATATACTGTATTTTTTTGTGTATAAAACTATACTTTTTTCCTAAACTGTAAAATCCAAAATTGGCGGTCGTCTTATACACAGGGTTAACCAGTTGAGAGACCCTGCGCTTGCCGTAGCATAACTTCAGGTTCCTTGTCTCTGGGAACAACCTTCGCCCAATCACTAGCCTGTTAACTCCTAGGCTGGGGTAGGGTTGTGGCGTAATTGCGCTGGATGAACCGAACAGTCTGTGTGCCAATCATAACATTAACATTTTAAACACTAACGCTCAATAAGTCTGAAAATAAAAAAACAACGGTCCTGTTCTTCCAAATACAAATTAAAATCATCAAATATGCAGAAGAATATGAAAATAAAGCTTCAGAAAAACAGTTTGGACCTCCTCCCACTGAGTGCTTTATTTCATGTTACTGTACTACAGGAACAGATTCTTTGAACATTTAAAAATGTGTTCTATTTCATGTTATTGTACTAAATACACAGGTACTTTGAACATTTAAAAGTATCCTCTGTGTCATGTTTAAAATATTAATTTCTTAATTTTGGGTTTGAAAAAGTAGGGGTCACCTTATACATGGGGGCCTCTTATATACGGAAAAATACAGTATTTATTTCCGTTCGGTTAAAGTATAGTTAAAGTTGCAGAGCTGGATGGGGCAACTTAAGACTGGAAAAATGCAGGAAGTTGGCCTAAAGTGCCTCCCTCCCCCTCAAAATGTTTTTCTGATGACATCATTCTTGCCATCATCTGTGACATTAGGTGATTCATGACGTCATAGCTGATCTTATTTATATCACAGGTGAAGTCACCCATGACATTTAAAAAAATAAATATAATACATTTTATAAATAAATATAATAGTCTTTTTGCTAGGTGTGTCTTAGACATGGAACAAAATAAATGAATTTGATGGAGTTTGTACATATTAATGGCTAACTGTATCAACCATTAAAATGTATCATCTATATAAAACTGTTTGCTGTCCTTTGATTTACACATTGGCTCTGCTTCTTCTAGTTCTACTTCTTCCTCTAAATCTTTAATTTTTTTCTTCTTCTACTTCTTCTACCCCCTAGTTCTTCTTCTAGTTCATCTAGTTATTATTCTTCTAGTTCTTCTTCTCCTAGCTTATTTTAGTTCTTCTTCTAGTTCGTCTAGTTTTTCTTCTAGTTCATGTTTTTCTAGTTCTTCACATGCCCTTCCTCCACTGCCATGAGCATCCTGGGGAAAGATTCCACAAAGCACTTCCACAAAGTCTTAGGACCTGAATCCCGTGATACCTCCAATCTGCTGAAGGAGGACAGTACAGTGACATGCTGAGCTTTAAAAAAACGGAGTTTAAGACATACCACGCAAACAAGTGCTACGGTGGTGCCGGGGAAGTTGTGTCGCACATTTACATTTTGAGCCGCATGATGACATCAGTGGTCTGTATAATCGATTGCTTATATCTTCAGAACGGGACAAATATATTAAGTTGTTATGCCCATGATTGAGTCGCTTTAAGTAGATAGATATTATTAGAAAAATTATGTTAATTCAAAGCAATTTATTCTGTTCCACAACAATTATTAAAAAAAACAAACAAACACCGAAACATGAACAAGTACCCTTTCAGATGCAATAAAGATTAACATGCTGTCTATGATCATTTACTGTATGTGCAACCAGAGGCAGTCACATTTATGCACTCCTTTGATTGCCATGTAAGTTAATTATGAATCTGGGTGAATATTGCTTAATATGTGATGATAGGCATTAAAAGTTTTATGTGAAGTTCAGTATGTAATATATATATATATATATATATATATATATATATATATACTGTACAACTGGAGGGCTTCTATCGCTCTTTTGCATACTATATATTAAATGATTGTTGTGGTGAACTACCTACTCATAAGGTCCACAACACAAGATGGGAACCCCCCCTCGCTAATGATAGGCAGTAACCTTGAAACAGCTGTACATGGGTGGGATTCCTGGCTTGTGTATAATCCAACCTTAGCTTTGCAAAAAAACTGTGTAATGCTGCTGGAATATGCTTAAAGGAAGCCATGTTTAAAGTGTTTATGGATTGAAGATCGAGGCATTTGTGGGCACATTTGCATATCCCTGCCAAGGTTCCTAAAATGTAGTGTAATAATTGAAATTCTGAGCAGGAAAAAGATTCTCTCTACTTGTTTTAGACATTCAAATGTGAACACAAATGTACTATTTATATACTATGGGCCTCATTCTATTATCGGCCGTAGGAGATGCGGGGCCGGCGCCCTGTTATCCCTTGCAGCCGCACGCGCAGCAGGAAAGCCTTTGATCTTAAATGGCCGCAAGAGTTTCGGCCGCAAGAAAGCCCCGGTTGCTATTCTATTGCTCCGGGAAACCTCTCTGCAAGGCTAAAACCGAGCCGCAGCTTACTTGCACCAAAAAGGTCCCGCAAGCACACAATTAAGCACATAATATAGCCATCCTGCACTCTGATGAGACGATAAAGTGATTGGAGATGTTAGCATTCATAGCACAACATTCCCCTACACTCAAATCTGAAAATCATTTTTATTTTAATTCATGTCAAATATCCGTGGACAAAGTCCTGGAGCACCTCAGACCCGCCCAGGCTGCGGGACGGAAAATAAACCGTTAATGAAATAGCAGATTTGGGCGATGTGCAAGCTTGAGAGGGTGTTGTTATTAATCCTCATGTCCCCCATTATGATGCCTATCATTTACAGAGCTTTACAGTGCCATCTTGAATTTATATTTGCATTTAAATTTTTCTGAACTTGCCGCCGGTTGCATGATATGCGGCCGGCCGTAAGGGGGATATCCTTGCGGCACCGTCCATTTGAATTGCAAGGTAAAGGTAGCTCTACACAGGGCCGTAAGACGGCCGCAAGGAATCGCAGCTTTGCGGCCGTTTTACGGCCGATAATAGAACGAGGCCCTATATATATATATATATATATATATATATATATATATATATATAAAATTAAAACTCTATTGAATACAAATATACAAGAATAAAATAATACTGAGGAACAGAAGTTGCTATAACAACATGATAAAAAAGAAAGGAAAAAGAAAAGTCAACTCAATCTGAAGCTCAGAACATATCAATCATACCATAATAATGGCAAAATAACTTTCTTAGGATGAGAGAGGAATGGTATGACTGACAGAAGGATAGATATGTTTCCATCGTGTCAGCTCATAAGATGACCCTGAGATGTATAGAACATTCCAAAATCGGTCATGTCATACAAATCATCACTGACCAAAAAATAAAAAATTTGAGATTATCTAATTCATATATAAACCATTTAAAAATAAAATAATAAATAAAAAATAAATAAAAACACACTCACACACAGCACAGGGGGAGAGCCAGGAAGCATGGGAGTGAGGTTGCAATCGATTTTGAGCCTTATTTGACTTGTTTCGTCACTCGAAAATTGGCTAAGCGAGCAAAAAAATGACGGCCGAAAAACGTAAAAAATTATGAAACTGGATGAAAATGAGGCTGAGCAAAGACAGGCACGAGGGACTTAGAAAATACACAACGTCAAAGACCGTAATACTTACACAAACAACGCCAGGAACACGGGACTTTGAAAATAAAATGTCAATCAGCACGTGCCACACAAATAGTCAGCAGACACACAGAGGAGAAAGACACAGGGAAGGGACAGGGGGAAGATGCTGGAAAGAGGCACATGGCATTCCCAAGCACTAAACTTGCAGGGTAATGAACTCTGAGCAGCCCGTACAGTAGGCGAGAGGTAAGGTTCCCAAGGTGCTCAGAAAAGCAAAAGCCTCACATTGCCTGGTCAACAATTGTATTGCCGTCATTTTTGTCAGGCAAGTCGCTAGTAATAAAATATTTACAAAAATGTGAGGGGTGTACTGACTTTTGTGAGATACTATATATAAATATATATATATATATAAATAAATATATATATATATATATATATATATATATATATATATATACTCTTATGAAGCATCTAACTTGATAATGTGCAACATGTTTTTTTTTTATGTTGAAAATCAGTACTTACAACCTTACTTTTCAAATGTTGCATTCAATTTCCCTTCAATGGCATCAAAATCAAACATTTTGTTTTTGTTTCTAACAGGATTAGACATCTGAGAGGAATCAGAGGAAACTTGGACTCTAATATCTATTCAGTTCTATTGAAACACTGTAATTTTGAATAGCCACCTGACAATAGAACAAAATAGCAAAGGAATTCCATTAGGATAATACTCCATTTGAGGCAACAGGCTAACTAGCAATTAAAAATGGAAGCAGTCTTCTAAAGTTTACATTTTTTCTAAAAGGCTGTTATGCTCATTGATTACATAACTCTAGGTTACTTTGCTACATCTTTCCAGACTACAGTGATCCTTTAATGTGGAATGGAGGTAGTATTTTGGTTTGAGTATATACTAAACATTATGTGAATCTAGGTGGGTATACTAATCACTGAGTGAAACAACAGCAGATATGAATACACACTCAATACGATTCAGATTCAAGGGATTTAGAAAACACCAGGGTGAGTTTGTTGATATTTATTTTGCTATTTTTTCATGCAAAAACACTACTGATTCTCTTTTATCAAATGCATTCATAATTCAGGAAACTTAAATATGCTTTTAAAATTAACTTTTTCAAAGTGACAGCTATTGATTTTACACTCTCATCAATATGCAACTCTGTCTCCAAAGTGGCAGCAGGGTTTCTTGAGACAATTGTGCTCAGGAGATAAACTCTTCCATAATTCATTACCTTGGGTGTTTGCATTGTTAATATAAACACACGGCTGCAAAAAATGTTTAAACGGTGGGTCATTTCCACAAAAAACTCTTTTTCTAACCAATGTGAATTGGTCATAGGCGATCTAATCATCTAAAGGACCACTGCAGTTAAAAAAATAAATAAACTTGTTTGTCAAGTATGAACCAAATGAACAATATTAGCATGGACATAAATCATTTTTTGGAAAAGTTTCTGAAGATAGGAATACATTTTGTGTTTGTTACATCACATCCTGAAAACAGGGTGATGGTAGTGTGTTTGTAGTTATCAGTGGAAGAAGGGGTGAGGAACGAGGGAACAGGTAAAAGTTCAGAGCCTTAGTTTGATAATAGGATAAGACTGAAATTGATACCACACCCCTTCCCCTTCACTAGCCCAGAAGCGGGTACCTTGCATCATTCAATTCAACCATAGCTCTTCAGAAATGTAACCACTCTCTCACACACAGCTTTCACAATTTGAATAAATATTCTTTTATTAGAAGGAATGCAAAATCCACACATAAATAAAACATTCTTAACAGTCATAAATGTCAGTTTTATCAAATCATCTAAACATAAAATTATCATTTTGCAGCATTTAACTGACTAAACCTTCTTGTTTTTTAATTTTTAGTGATAAAATTTTCTAGCGTCTAAACTGTTTTTTCCAACCATATAGAGAATACAAGGCAAAATGAACCACTTAAATTCTAAAGTATACAGTTGATAGGAGTATACAATATAACATTTATTACCTATCTATTTTTACTAAACTATCATATACCCTATCACACAAAAAAAACACAAAAAAAAATAAAAGTAAAAATAATAATCATTGACCCCTTAAGGCGGCCACAGAGCAATCCCGGCTGGTTTCTCCCTCTTACCTCAGATCCTCCTTGCCATCTAGTACCACTGAAAGGTCTCCAGAGCTCCCCCACTCCAGTCCACTCATCCAAATCGCTTCAGACAATTACAGATATTATACTAGGGGAACGCTAAAGGAGGATGTTATCCAAGGGTCCCAAACTATCTGGAATTGGGGCATCCTATCTAAAACAATATGGGTTAGCCTCTCATTAATAAGTAAATAGTTGATCTTCCTAGTTACCTCTTGGAAGTTTAGATTCATGTCCTTCCATCTACTGGCTATGTGAATCTTTGAAGCTAATGCCATTATTTGAAACAGCTTGTTCTGGGGATGCGACAAATTTTTAATATGAACCCCCAGTAAACAGGATTCTATCGAAGGAGTTACTTCTTTATGAAAGAGTGTGGAGGCTAAACGGGTCAATTGTTCCCAGAGATTCTGGGCACGTGGACAGGCCCACCATACATGAATATGATCCCCCACATCCTGGCATCCCCTAAAGCATTTATTACTCTCCTGCGGTCTAAACGTCTGCATTTTATCGGGAGTACAATAGGCCCTGTGGAACACTTTGATTGATGTTTCTAATAAAGCCGAATTAAGAGATCCTTTTGAAAGATTGGAGCAAGATTCAGTCCATTTATCCCAGTCCCACTCTACCCCCAGGTCCTTTTCCCAATGAAGCATAAACTTGGGTTTCTGGCTCCCCATAGTGCCCAGAAAGGTGTTATACAGAGAACTCAAATTACCTTTAGCAAGCGGGAGATTTTTACAGATAACTGATAGCCAGGAGGCTCTGGGGGGCCCGGAGTCCTTAATCATCTTGGTAACCCAACTTCTAATTTTTAAGTAATTGTAGAGTTCCGTAGTTGGCAAGTCGTGAGTCGTGCAAAATTGGTCATAGGTCAGTAGTTTGTCATTGGCGAACCAGTTCCCTATACGATCCAGGCGTCTGGAGGTTCACCAGAATTTAGACATAGAGCTTGAGTCTGCTAAAATTTGTGGAAAGGACATAACTGACAGAAGAGGTGATAATTCCGTGCTGAGTCGATGCTTAGAATTAGCCCATCTCCAGGCCTGAAGTGTTAAGGAAATCATGGGGTTTTGATGAGATATGAAAGGGACAGAGTCTTCAGGAATCCAAACCAACTTATCCCAACTATGTGGAGACATTTGGTAATTTTCCATAAAAACCCAAGATGGATGGTGTTTCGAAGAGTGAGCTCTACGCAAAGGGGCCAAGTGTGCGGCCTTAAGATAAAGTCTTAAATTCGGGGTCGCAAGGCCACCTCTATTCTTGGAGCGAAACATCACCTGCCTGGGTATGCAAGGGCGTTTATCGTCCCATATGAACCGGGAAATGCTATTCTGGAACGTATCTAGGTCTTTAAGGGAGATAGGGATAGGAAGGGATCTAAATAAGTATAGTAATTTAGGTAAGATATTCATTTTCACAGCCGCAATGCGGCCTGTCCATGAAATCTTAAAACTCCTCCATTTCTGCATATCTAAAGTCAAAGATCTATACAAGGGGGGAAGATTTGCCCCGTACATATCCCCCAACTTGGAGGTAAGTCTGACACCTAAGTATTTTATAGACTGTGCGGGCCAAATAAACTGGTGGTTAGCTTTAAGAATGTAAATCTCACCCTGCGGCAATCTTATCCCCAGCGCCTCAGTCTTCTCAACATTCAACTTGTGCCCCGAGATTCTGCCAAAGTCCTGAACAGTGGACATGAGTGCAGGTATGGATGATAGGAGATTGGTCAGGGTACAAAGCATGTCATCCGCAAAGAGAGAGCATTTGAAATGCTGGAGGCCTACCTGTACCCCCTGGATGACTGGGTTGGCTCTAATCGCTTGCGCAAGGGGTTCTATGGCAAGAGCAAATAACAGTGGGGAGAGCGGACACCCTTGCCGGGTCCCTCTTTGAATTTGGATGTCGGCTTGGTGGTCCCCTGGGAGTTTTAGATTGGCTGCTGGGGAGTCATAATATCTCTTAAGTAAATTAATAAAACGTCCCTTGAATCCAAATTTGTCCAAAATCTTATATAAATATGGCCATTCTACCGTGTCAAAAGCTTTCTCTATATCTAAAGCTAAAAGACAGACTGGTATATTAGACTTCTGAGCCATGAACTGTGCGTTCATGACCCTCCTAACATTGTCCCCGGCCTCTCTAAAGGGAACAAACCCAGTTTGGTCCTTGTGGATCAAATCTGGAAGAAATTTAGAGATGCGGGTGGCCATAATCTTCGCCAAGATTTTGACTTCCCCATTGATTAGGGATATAGGACAATAATTTTTCACCTCTAGAGGGTCCCTGCCATCTTTTGGGAAAACCACTAGGTCAGCCCGGTTTAGCTCCGGGGGCATAGGCTCTCCGTTTAATATGGCATTAAAAAGAGATGTCAAGTGGGGGGTAAGAAGGGGTTCGAATTTTTTATAATACAAATTAGTAAAGCCATCCGGTCCTGGGGATTTGCCCAACTTAAGATTCTGGATGGTAAGCTTAACCTCCTCCTGTGTTATTTCTAAGTTCAAATCATCCAATTGATCATCCGGTATTTTAGGAAGGTCACATAAATTTAGAAAGGAGTCTATATCTGATCCGCTGCAGAGGGGTTGCGATGAGTTTGGTAATAATTTTGAAACGTTTTTTGAATATCATTGGGGCTGTAGGAAATTTGACCGCTAGGTATCCTAATTTGGGTGGTTCTGGGTTGGGAGAATATATTGTTTAGTCTTTTAGCTAAAAGGGAGTCAGGTTTGTTTGCCTTCCAGTAATAGAGGTGCTTCATTTTTTTCATAGCCCGTTCAGTTTGATGGGATAAAATAGCGTCCAGCTCTAGCCTAGTTTGGTCAATTAACTTACGCCCCTGAAGAGAGGGACACTGTTGATTTTTCTCCTCTAACCTCTTTAATGAGGTTGAAAGCTCTGTCTCCTTCTGCCTGAGAAGTTTCTTATGTATAGAGGACAGCTTAATGCAAGTTCCTCTAACAAAAGCCTTATGGGCAGCCCAAAGCCATCCAGCCCCAGTTTCGGGGGAGTCATTTGTCTCAAAAAACAGCTGTATGTCCTTGGATATGGAATCCATACTACTCGGGTCAGACAGTAGAAATTCGTTCAGAACCCATTTATAGGGAAGTCGAGGGCTAGGACCCAGATCCAGCTCAACTAGTACCAGAGCATGGTCTGACCAGGGGCAGGGGACTATCTCAGAGTCTATGGTAGAGTCGTACAATGAGGAAGTGATAAGAAGAGCGTCAATCCTAGAGTATGTCAGGTGAGTCTGGGAGTAGAATGTGTACTCTCTCTTGTCTGGGTGCTTTCCCCGCCAGGCATCGACTAGCCCCAAACCGTTTAGTAAGGACTTAATCTGATTAGTCTTGTTGGAAAATCTGTAGGTTGGTTTTCCAGATCTGTCAAGGGTCGGATCCAAGGTCAGGTTAAGGTCCCCCCCAATTATCAATTTCCCCAAATCCTGAGCCTCTAGCTTTTTTAACAGGTCTATGAGAACAGAGTAGGGAGAGTTCGTAGGAGAGTACAGGGATAGCAGCGTTATTCTTTCCCCTCTTATAGTCCCAGTTGCCATAACATAATTACCGTCCCCATCTACCCGAGTGGATTCTACCTGGAAGGGAAAGGATCTATGCAATAAAATTGCACAGCCAGCTCTCTTAGTAGGAAGAGAGGCCAGATAATAGGTGGGGTAATCCTTATGCAAGAATTTAGGTTTGTTGCCGAGGGAAAAATGGGTCTCCTGCATGAAAATGACCGAGGGAGTGTATTTTTTGTAGAACGCAAATGCCTTCCTCCTTTTAAAGGGGGAATTGAAGCCCTTCACATTATGGGTCACTATGGTGTATTTAGAAGTAGCCATTAGAAGTTGGGAATGCAGGTGTACGCAACCTTACCTGATAACTGAGCACGAGAGCGACGAGGAGTGGAGGAGCCCGGAGAGCAGACAGAAGTCCCAGTGGATAAGCTGTTGGCAGTGGAGGAATCTCCCTTTTATCAAGAGGGCTGAGAGCAGTAAGAAGAGAGAAAGGCAGTTAAATATCGGAGAGGTAGGTAAATCTTGATACAAAACAAACAAGCCAATAATAGAACAGAAGAAAAAAAAAAAAAAAAAAAGACACAAAAACAAAAAAATAAAAACAAAAAAAAATCAGAACAGTAAAACAGCAAGGTTACAGTGCGTCTAAACTTCAAGCTGCAATTTAAAAAAATATAGCAGGATAAGCATAAGACAGTCGTCTGCACATAACCTTTCTATCTCTATTTATAGTAAATAAGTTAAAAATCAAATCCACGTAGTGTGGGGAACTAGTCTGGCAAACTATAATAATTCTAAATGACAATAGTTCAAACTATTCTATCAACATTCTATCTGAATTATAAACAACGGAAATGAGCATCAGATCCTCAGCAAGATGTTATCACAGTCCAGCTAGGTAGGAGGCCTCTCAGGTCTCGGGCCCAACTTTGAAGTGACAGAAAGTCCAGAGTCTGCTGAGTATACCAAGCGCTTGTCTTGCTGATCGCCTACATAGTCCCGGAGGCCGCTGGGCCCCTCCAGGGCAGGGACTTGTTTGCCATGGACTTGTGCTGGCTTTGGAGTCTGCTGCCTCTTAGGGATAAGCGGAACAAGGTGCTCTCGGTTTGCTTCTGTCGTGGGTTCCGGGCATAGCTGTAATCTCTGTAACACATCTAGACAGTCTTCCAGGAAGCGGGTGGTATAAGTCTTGCCATGATAAGTGAAGGTCAGAGCAAACGGAAAGTTCCAGCGGTTCTGGATTCTGTGCTGAAGAAGAATGGCAATAGCCGCTTTCATAAGTCTCCGCTTATGCAGGGTATCCGGGCAGAGGTCCGCATAAAACTGCAGGGTTGAATCATCCGGCCCCTTAATAGTTTGCAGCTTCCTGGTGGCCGATAGTAGAAGATCTCTGGCCTGCTGCCTTAAAAATCTCACAATAACATCCTTGGGAGCCTCCACGCTTCTCGTACCTCCCAAGGCTCTATGGGCACGCTCAATCTCCCACACACTTTCAGGCTGATTAAGAAGAATTATAGGGATTGTATCCCTCAGGTAGCCAGATAGGTCCTGTATCGCTCTAGGTATACCACGGATGCGGACATTGTGTCGGCAGGACCGGTTCTCCAGATCCTCTATCTTATCCGTGAGGTCAGAGATATGGATGGAGTTTTGAGCAATAGAGTATCGGTCTCTTTCTTGCGCCTCGGCCATCCGATCCGACGTGTACTCCAATATTTGAGTGCGTTGTCCCAGGTCCTTCAAGTCTTGTCTTAGAGGATCAATAGCTTTTGCCAGGAGCCGTTCAATACTAGCCACTGACCTGGCTGAGAGGTCCATATATTGGCTAGGGGTGTCAGGAGTAACTTCCCTGTCTGAGCCATCTGAGTGTTCTGAGGCGGATTCCGCAGGGGGGTAGCATCTGGCAGTTTTAGGTGTAAAGTGCTCCCTTATGCCCTTCACAGAAGGCGGTCTTTTGGGTTTCGGCATTTTGGAGTACGGGCCGCAAGAGTCAGCAAAGAGTCCGTTATGGAATCAGCTAGGTATAGGATAGGGGGAAGCTATTCCCCAAGTGGTCTGAGTGAAAGTCCGCTGGCCCAAATAGTAGAGTTTGTCCAGATTATAAAGTTGAGTTGAGGTAGAGGATAGCTGTGCTGCCAGGCCAATTCCCCATTCGTCTCTTTATTCCATAATTAGAGTGTAGTCCCCAGCCGGGGCTCTGGGGAAGCCTTTGGAAATCCGGCCAAACAAAGAGTAGTCCTTTGGTAGACGAGTGGCACAAAAAGTTGTACCCTCTTCAGGTAATCTGTCTGCTTTCGTTGACAGGAGCCTGTTAAGTAGAACTCAGCAGTAGAATAGATCAGTACAGACAGTAAGCAGCAATGAATGGCAGGGAGACTTCCACTCTCACATTATTCGCATAAGGCCAATGATGATCTGCAGTATTGTAAACGTCCACAGGGTGGCAGCATGCGTGCTGATGTTGTAAGAAATTAACACAGTCCATGCAACTGACAGTGAAAGCACAGGTTTCAAGTATAGGTAGACACAATATCTTTGTTAGATGCATAAATGATCCAAAAAAGTGCCTCAAGATAGCGTCAGTTTCTGAAACCAGGTACCCCCACAAGGCTCCTAAATATTATGCAATTCAGTCTCTGGCAATGCTGCAAGATAAGTCTCTATATCAAAATCTCAGTCCTGAGTGGGTAGCTTAAAGAGTTGACTCACACCACCTTAACTCCAGATCTCAGGATTGTGTGGGGATATGACAATAAGTAGATCCTTGTGTGCCTTGCAAACTGGGGAAAATTCAGGCAGCTTCCTCCTCCTGCCCCACTATGCCTCTGAGATTAATAGCAGCCACAGTTCCTTGCATGTGGGGAAAGTGCTATTCACCCTCTAATAGCTGTGGGTACACTGCTCCCTCATTTGGGGATAGTTGTAATTCTCCTGGGGCCCCCCTGGGGAGTCACAACCCTCTGGGGAAGATCCCCCCTACCTGCAGCGCTCTTAAGATGGCGGCCCCGCAAGATGGCGGCCGCGTTTCGCGGGCTTTTCTGCCCCGTCTTCAGCGGCCCCACTCTGGCCAGAGGGGTCACTCTGGGATCCCGGCCGGATCCAGCCGCCACCGGGATCTGCTCCAACACAAGCCCAGGAGCTGAGAGAGAGAGCCCCGAGGTCTTCTGAGGCTGCAGACGTCGCCCCGCGAATGGAGGTCTCCTGTGCTGCTGGGCCACCAAGATAGCTCCAAGTCTCTCCCCGGGGGATGGGGGCAACCCCCAATAGTGCCCTTGAAGGCAAATAGGGCCCAAGAAGCCGCTCCAGGGCAAAATAGCAGGCCCTAAACGGAGCTCAGCACGGAGCTCAGGCAAACACGTCCTACTTCCTCAGACGCCAGCTCCGCCCCCCCCAGATTCCACAATTTATCATGGATCTCTCCAGGGTCCTGCAGAGGCATCAACATTTCTTTCTTTCTAGTTATGAACTAGCTGTATAACAGTCCGGTACTTACTCACTCCAGTCCTCTTGTTCCAGCCACACCAGTTGTAGTCTGTCTGTATACCAGTCTGGTACCTACTAACTACAGTACTCAAGTTCTTGTAGGCACTAGATGTATCCCGTTTGTATACCAATAAGGTACTTTCTAGCTCCAGTCCTTGACTTCTAGTCAGCACCAATAACCCCTTGATCCAGTGCATGCATCCACCTAAAAAAATCCAGGGTCTAAAAATGTAATTTAACAAATCTCTTACCTCAAGAAGCTCCTGTGCCGATTAATGTTTTTTGACCATGCCTTCCCTTTTACCTTATATACTATTTTCCGATTGGCTGACATATATACTGTATTGGACAGAAAATAAGCAGCACCTGGAAATAAGCCGCACCTTTGAAATTCAATGAGGAAATTAAAAGACAATACCCGAAAATAAGCAGCTCTCTTAAAATTTGAGGGAGAAAAAAGTCAATTAGATTCAGGGAAAAAAATTTGATATTATTGTACTATATACCATACATCCAGTATTTGGAAAACATCCGGTATTTGGAAAACAAAACAGTATTTGCCCTCAACTCAATCCTTTTCGTGTTAGGCAGGCTATCATTATTAACATCACAAGTAAGGTAACTAGTAAACGTTTTTCTCAAGATACACACAGTATTGTTAGGTAACACATTTTAATTGGCCTATTCACTGTGGTCATTACTGACTTCGCTACCGGTATTCACTTCATCACTCTCACTATTTTCTTCACTTTCCTACCATAGTATGGGAAGGGAGGGACAAGAGGAGGGAGAGACAAGGGGGTAGGAGGGAGCCTGGGGGAAGGCACATGAGTGTCGCCCCCAAAGAAATGCTGTCCATGGCAGATTCCCCACCCCCCTAGCTATGCCACTGGTGTGAGGAGCAAGGGTTAAAAATGAGAAATAAGAATACTTTTAAACAGCATACAATATGATGAAATGTTGTAAAAGGTTGCAAATTTAAGCTGCATCTTAACTTTTCACAGTTGAAATTTGGATAAACAGTGAAACTTATTTTCAGGCCAATACTGTATCAATTATATTGCAGCCAATCAGAATCAAGTATTTGAATTACTCCCGTCAGATTTCTGATTGCATAAAAGTCCAACCAATCAGTATGCATTGATTGAAATTTCTAGTAGTTTAGTATACCATGGTGGTCTGTAAGGACTGTCATGGTATATGAGTAAATATTAGGTGCCATAATGGACCCCCATGGTAATGGGCTAATATTTGGTGCCATGTGGGCCCATAAGGACCCTTATGTTTATACTTTATTTTGGGGAAAAAATAGGGGATACCCAGGCTCATAGGGGTAATAGGTATTAAGGGGGAGTTCTGGGGATAACCAAGTCATGGGGAGTAGTTGGTCAAAGGAGTCATATATTTATTTATTTAACCCCTACCTTAACATATGAATGGATTGATATAGCTAGATAGGAATATGAGAAGATGTTAGGGCTAGTGTAATGCATTCACGGTAGGTAATGGGTAGCATTCTGTTGTATTGTTTTGGAGACAGGTGAGAGGCTTCTGTGACCAGACTGTGAGCAAAGTCTGTGCAATTTTACATATGTATGTCAAAAGCCTCCATTCCATTAGCTCCCATAAGAGCTAGCCTTAGGGTAATTCTTAAAGGAGCCATGGAATAGAGGCCATTGACATACATACATATAATTGCAGAGGCTGTAACATATATACATATATACCATTTCTATTATGTAATACACCTCCCATTGTAAACATTACTAGATATGCAAACTTACAGTATCACATTTGTCACCCACCAGGCACTACACGACATACAATTACGTCTGCTACTGATTAATTCACAGACTAAATTTGATAAATTTGTCGATTTTAATGCTGAACACTAGTGGCATTTAGATTAATTGAGGCAGTCAATATGCCAAAGTGATTCACCCTTTGATAAATCTGGGTCTTATTTGTTCTTCACATTGAGTCTCAGTTTAGCTGACTTCCTTGAGAATCTTTTATTTGTGACTCTTGTGTTAGTTATCTCAGAGTGACAACACAGAACCTCGTGTAATTCTATAGATGCAGTTGGTTTGGCTGTTTTGATTTGATGTGACATTTGTAGATAAAAAGATAATATCTATATCATCTACTTTATTTGTTATTTGATGTTGATTATTTACCACTGTAAACACATCCACACTTATTTTGTGCTCATTTTACATACCAATATTTCTGAATTTACTAACAAGTTCATCAAGCGGGACTTGAATCAAGGCCAAATAATTTTAGATGGCTGAGAAGGCCTTGGGATAGAACTGTCTCATGAAGATAAAACATATACATGATGTTTCTACTTTCCTCTCTTCCTCAGTGTTTCAAGCACACATGCTCAACATGTGTGAGATATCACACAATGGGTGATTCAATAAACCAAAATATGTGGCCAAAATATCTAGACCAAAGGTCACAAGTATTCCATAATGATTCATTTTAAAACATGGAACAAGACTTTTTTCTTGTGGGCAGAATGTCAAACACCATTCCAACATATATATAAATTATAATTATGCATGTGTATACAAACATGGCAGGAGGCTATTGCAATTGGTGGAAATGAGCCCTGTGATGGAGAGTGGGTGAAAAGGAAAGAGTTTATCTCTTAGGACAGGGAGGGTCTCAGGGCTTTTCTGTCTGTCGCTCTTGGAGATTTCCTGTCTGTCACTCTCTGGCAAAAGCTTCTGCCCTCTGGTCTTTCCTGTCTGACATCAATCAATACTACAAATTCTTCCTAAAAACAATAGCAAAAAGGGATTACTTCTAAACAAGTTATGGAGTAGTCCCAGTGCTGTAGGTAGACCTTTTGTCGCCCGCGGCTACCCCTGAGTTTGCCACCCCCCCACCATCGCCCACACCCAACTCTGCCCCAAATCCACCCCTATGCCCCAACTCCGCCCCTTAATAAAATGAGCAACTCCCTCTCCACACACTCACTCTCTCCCTTTCACACACACACTCTCTCTTTCACACTCTCTCTCTCTTTCACACACTCTCTCTCACACACACTTTCTCTTTCACACACACACACACTCTCTCTCTCACACACACACACACACTCTCTCTCACACACACTTTCTCTTTTTCTTTAACACACACTTTCACACATCTCTCTCTTTTACACACTCTCTCTCTTTCCCACACACACTCTCTTTTTCACGTACTCTCTCTTTCACACTCTCTCTCTCACACAAATACACTCTCTCTTTCTCTTTCACACACACACACTCTCTCTTTCACACACACCCTCTCTCTCTTTCACACACACACACACTCTCTCTTTCACACACACACTCTCTCTTTCATACACACACTCTCTCTCTTTCACACACACACTCTCATTCACACTCTCTCTCTCTCTCTTTTTCACACACACACTTTCTCTTTCACACACACTTTCTCTCTCTTTACACACACACTCTCTCTCTCTTTCACACACACACACACACACTCTCTCTCACACACACACTATTTCTCGTTCACACACACACTCTCTCTCTCTTTCACACACACACACACCCTCTCTCTTTCACACACGCACACTCTCTCACTTTAAAACACACACACACTCTCTCTTTCCCACACACACACACACACTCTTTCTCTCATTCACACACAAACACACACACTCTCTCTCTCTTTCACTCTCTATCTCTCTCTCTTTCACACATACACACTCTCTCTGTCTCTCTTTCACACACACACACTCTTTCTCTCTTTCACACACTCTGTCTCTCTTTCACACACAAACACTCTCTCTCACACACACTATCTCTCACACACACACTCTCTCTCTTTCACACACACAGTCTCTCTAAATCTCTCCCCCCATCGCCCTCACCAAACTCTACCCCCATACCCCCATCTCCACCCCAAATCCACCCGTATGCCCCAAATTCGCCCCCTAAAAAAAACGATGAACTCCCTCTCCACGCTCACACTCTCTCCCTTTCACACACACTCTCTCTCTCACACACACACTTTCTCTTTCATACACTCTCTCTCACACAAACTCTCTTTCACAAACCCACTTTCGCTCTCATAAACACACTCTCTCTTTCACACATTCTCTCTCTTATACACACTGTCTCTCTTTTACACATACACACTCTCTCTTTCACACACACTCTCTCTTTCACACACACACTCTCTCTCTCTTTCACACACACACACACACACTTTCTCTATTTCACAAACTCTCTCTCTCTCTTTCACACACACACAAACTCTCTGTCTCTTTCACATACACACTCTCTCTCTCTCTTTCACATACAGACACCCTCTCTCTCTTCCACACACACACACACTCACTCTCTTTCTCTCTTTCACACACTCTCATTCTCACACACACACACTCTCTCTCTCTTTCACACACACACACACACTCTCTCTCTTCACACACACACACACTCTCTCTCTTTCACACACACACACTGTCTCTTTCACATACACTCTCTCTCTATCTCTTTCACACACTCTCTTTCTCTTTCACACACACTCTCACACACACTCTCTCTCTCTTACACACACACGCGCTCTCTCTTTCACACACACACTCTCTCTCACTCTCTCTCTTGCCCCCCCACCATTGCCCTCAACCAACTCTGCCCCCTCTCCCTTTGTCTCTTCCCCCTCTCTCTGCCCTGCCTCTTACCTCTATGCTGCTGCTGCTCCTCACATCCTTGTCTGGTGGCTCTTCTCCAGGCAGAGGAGAGAGCTGGGATCCATGTGGGCAGAGCAGAGAGCAGAGGGGTGGAGAGGCACAGGGGAGAGCAGGGACTGGCAAGCTGGCTAAGGGAAGGGTCAGGAGGACCATAACAATTCCCTTTGTAATCTGGCTCCTTCTATTCCTACAGTAAGCAGCAGCACAGCACAGCCCTGACTGGGCACATTGCACAGACTGTGTTGCCGCCCCTAGCAACCTGACACCCAAGGGCGCTCCTCCCTTGGCACCCCCGTCAGCTATGCTACGGAGCTATCCTATTCAGTAAGGGTCCTCCTGCTAACTTCATATTGAGTAAAGTATAGCTACAATTCTATATTATTATTACATTTTATAATATTTTTTTTTTGTTACAATTGATTGGGTGGGTACAATCTGAAATAAGATTTTGGGGGTCATGGTCCGGACATGAGCCCCAAACCTTGATTGTTTTCCACTTGGGTCCATTCTATCAAAAACAGACTGATTGCTTTGATAAATTAGGTTAAATCAATTCTGTTATAAAACCCCTTATTAAATACTCTAATACCTATATACAAAAGTTATTTAGTTTGCCATAAACTACCATATATCCTATGGAGTTTTATATTACTTCAGTAAATATCCTATATTCTGACTAACTTGTAGGTTTTAAACCTCATTTTTCTATTTACTGTTTTCATAGAGTAATATGCTATGTCACTAAATATTATACGATTTTAAACACTTCTTATTGATTTCTATATTAAACTAACAGAATATAGAATGTTTTAAAATAGATTGTTATGCGTCATTTATAAGGATTTTTTTTTTCAAAAATTTAATTGATAAGGATTTTACTAAACCTCTCATTGATTTAATATTGTGATCTATCTGAATATAGACTGTTTTCACAATTTTACACCCGATTTGCTATTGTTTCAATAAACGTTGTTCTGCATAAACCATATAACTGAACTCAATAAAATATGTTATTCTATACATTGTAAACTTTTGTGTCCTATCCAAATTGCATGACAGATTCCAATACAAGGCTACAACTTTAGTATATCAGATGATTTAAAAGTCAGCAAACAATGCAACAGTGTTGCTTTAAAAAGCAATAGATATATGAAAAGGAATTAGCAGGTAAAGAGAGGTACTAATGCTTATCTATAGAACCCTATTCAGACCACCCCTAAATATTGTGTCCAGTTTTGGAGACCATCAGCCTTATTAAATTGCAATTCAACTAATTGAATAGGGCTCTATATAAGCACATAACATATTTTTTTACAGAAAAAGTTCTGTTAAAAATTATGCTATGTGCTTATATAGAGCCCTATTTAATTGGCCGAATCACAATTTAATAAGGCTGCTGATTTCCATATAATAATGAATTAGAGACAATTAAAATGAAGGCGACTAAAATGGTGCATGGCCTAAGAAGCACACATTTCTGACCCTACTATGTATAGTTTAGAGGACAGAAGCAAGGTGGCTGAAATGATAGAAACCTTCAAATATATCAAACAATTTAAAAAAGATCAGAAGGTGATTATTTTATAACCCAAGGGCAAAAGAAAACAATAAATATATTTAAATAAATATATATAAATATATATATATATATATATATATATATATATATATATATATATATAATTTATTGACTATATGTGAATAAATGTAGATTGTTGTATATGAAAAAATAAGACTTCCCCCAAAAATGAAAATGAATATAAGAACCGGTCTTATTTTCAGGGAAATACGGTAAGTTACACACATAATTTTACATGTAACTGCTTTTGTCTTCCTTTTGGATTTTGAGAGAAGACTACAGGGGGAACGAGAGAAAGTGGGGAAACATGATGAGGAGTGGAAAACAGGGTTTTGCCCTTAAACTTGTGACTTTCCTTCCAAAGATTTACATTTAGGAGACTAACTGACCTATTCAATTTCTTCAATGTGTTAACACGTAGCCCATAACATAGCCCGCAAGACTTACGGCTATTAAATTGGCCTCTCAAAGCTACCAGCAAATGACCTGCGGGATAAGGGTGGAAAAACCCTATGGGATGTTGAAATCTGAACTCCGTTGCCGCAAATCCTTTGTTCTGTCAAGCCCGTAACTGTTACGTTCCAAACATGGTATTAAATTGCAGCCAATTCTAACAAAAACGCCTTGGCGTTCAAGCCCGTAACCCGCATATGGAGGCCAAAATATTACGGTCTACAAATAGGATGGAGAGACATTACAATTACTTGCTCAATAATCCCGAAATAAAAAATAGGCATTTAAAAAATATTTTATTTCATCATATGTTGGAATGGTCATGCATATGCCAATATGAAAAGCCATGCTGCTACATGCATAAAGCAATTAAAGACACACTACCTGACTAAATAGCAACACAAAAACATTAAACTGAAGTCATAATAACCCTTCCTCACTCACAGAGGCTCTAATGTGGACCCTGGAATATATATATATTCTTGCAAGTAAATTGGGATTAATTGCTGTGTGCACTAATTTTAGCAAGGTGAGAGGGGAGTGGTTGCCTGTGTTAAGCTTGCATAAAAGTTTGTGAGTTGTCTGGGGCTGTTTGGAACTGGAATTTACTTCTTGCAAGTAAATTGTGATTAATTGCTGTGTGCACTAATTTTGTCCAGATGAAAAGGCAGAAGTTAATATAAACAGGGGAAGGGTCGAACTTGTGAGCTTGCGAACACTTCTAGTATAGGTGCAGTTCTAGTAAAAGTGTAGGAGTTTAAATAAAAGGCGGGAGTACAAAGAAAAGACTTATAGTGTAAAAAAAGGGTATATATATATATATATATATATATATATATATATATATATATATATAGATAGTGTATATATATATATATATGTATATATATATATATATATATATATATATATATATATTAGATAAATAGTACATCTGTGTTCACATTTGAATGTCTAAAACAAGTTCAAAAACTTGCTTCTAGCTCAGAATTCCGAGAAAAACAGTTATTACACTGCATTCTGGGAAGCTGAGCTGGGAAATGCAAATGTGCCCACAAATGCCTCGCTCTTCAATCTATAGCCATTATCAAACATGGCTTCCTTTAAGCTTATGCATGCTGTATTACACAGCTTTAATGCAAAGCCAAGGTTGGATTAAACACAAGCTGAGTATCCAATCCATGTACAGCTGTTTCAAGCTTACTGGCTATCATCAGCATGGAGCGGGATCTCAGCCTGTGTTGTGGACCTAATGAGTAGGTAGTTCACCACAACAATCATTTATAATATGGTGGGCAAAAGAGCGATAGAAGCCTTCCAACGTACATTAGTACAGTAAATAAATAGTACATCTGTGTTCATATTTGAATGTCTAAAACAAGTTTAAAACCTGCTTCTAGCTAAGAATTCTGAGAAAAACAGTTATTACACTGCATTATGGGAAGCTGAGCTGGGACATGCAAATGTGCCCACAAATTAATTTTTCCCACCAAAATTTTGTAGACAATAATTATGAGTCAGTCCAGTGGCAACCTCACTCAGTGTACATCCTGTCACATGTATGCACTACTGGAACAGATGATTCAGGGCCCATAGCTCTGTGGCAGGTGTGAGCATGTTGCCTCTCTGGAAGCTCAAATTGGAGAACTAGAGAGGAGAATTGCAGCACTTACTGATATTCCATTGGAAAGGGAGTTGGTGCTCACTGAGCCCAGATTAGATGGGCCTAGCATGGAGGGTGGAGATGGGGCTAGAAAACATCTAGGGAGGTAGCTGGGTTACAGTTACAAGGGGAAGCAGGGGAACAGGAGGAGAAGGGAGGCCAGTTCTGAGTTGGTAAACACCAACAGATTTGCCAGATTGAGTGAAACTGTTGGGGATGTCCATTCAGGAATGGAAATGCCAGATATAGCTCTTCCCTCTTACAGCCGGGAGAACAGTCCTACTGAAGTAGTGGGAGGGCAGAATAGGCAGAGCAAAATACAGATTTTGGTGGTAGGTGACTCTATTATTAGGAAGGTAGACAGGGTTATTTGTCACCCAGATCCCAACAATCGAACAGTTTGCTGTCTCCCGGGCGCTCGGGTTCATCATGTTGTAGATCGGGAGGATAAATTAATGGGACGGGATGGAAATTAACCGTCGATCTTGGTACATATTGGTAC
The DNA here is from genome assembly GCA_027410445.1 of Discoglossus pictus. Taxonomy (NCBI): domain Eukaryota; kingdom Metazoa; phylum Chordata; class Amphibia; order Anura; family Alytidae; genus Discoglossus; species Discoglossus pictus. The sequence goes on along the minus strand of CM050166.1, from coordinate 305,175,869 downwards.
CAATGACAAAGTTTGTGGAAGATGGAGTGTCCTAAAGAATGATTTTAGAGAACCTGGGAATAAGCTTAAAGCAAAGACCTCCAATGTAGTATTTTCGGAGATACTACCTGTGCCACGTGCTAGCCCAGGGAGACAGAAGGAGCTTAGGGAGGTTAATGCATGGCTAAAAATGTGGTGCACTAAGGAGGGTTTGGGTTTGGGTTTTTAGAGCACTGGGCTGACTTCACACTTGGGTACAATCTCTATAGCAGGGATGGATTGCACCATAATAACAAGGGAGCTTTTGTGCTAGGGGATAGGATGGTAGAAAGGCTGGAGGAGATTTAAACTAGTAGGTGGGGGGGACTAGATGAATGTAACAGGGTATAAAGTGTACTGTGGATAAGGAATGAATTAACTACTCATGGGGGAGGAAATGGGGGAGGGTTAGTATAGTCAATAGGGAAGTACAGAGGCAGGCACCACAAAACTACCAACTCCTAACATTAGATGTATGCTTGCTAATGCCAGAAGCTTGCCAGGAAAAATGGGAGAGTTATTGGCAATTAATGAAAAATGTGATTTAATAGGCATTAATGAGACATCTAATCTAATCTGGATGGTTATAATCGATTTAAGAAATATGGGGGCAATGGTAAAAGAGGAGAAATTTGTCTATATGTTAAGCCTGAATTTAAGCCTACAGTCAGAGAAGATGGTTATGCTGGAACTAGCAGTAATGTTGAATGTTTGTGGGTAGAGTTAAATAGTGGAGCAGCAAATTTTAAAATAATATTGGTAAGAGTATGCAATAAAACCCCCAAAATAACTGAAAGCGAGGAAATACAATTATTGTTACAGATTGTAAATGCAGCTAAACACACGCAAGTTCAAATAATGGGGAGTTTTAACTACCCTGAAATAAACTGGATGAATGAGACCAGCAGTTCAGCTAAGGGGAGCAGGTTCTTGAGTACAATAAGATATCATTATCTGGCCCAGGTTATACAAGAATGTACTAGAAATAAAGCTATCTTGGATTTAGTTATCACATTTGAGATTGAATTAAAAAAACAAAGCTGGAAGTGGCCAACAAAACCTTTCAATTTTAAATGGGCAGATTGTAATGGTCTAAGTGCAGAAATACAAAGTATAGACTGGGACAAAGAACTGGTGGGTAAAAATACTGAACATAAATGGACAATATTCAAATTCTTACTAAATATACATACTTATCACCATATACCATGTGGAAATAAAAGTAAAAGAAGCAAATAACATCCAATTTGGCTGAACAATGATTTAAGATCAAGATACAAAGTAAAAAACAGGCATTTAAATTATACAAACAAGAGGGGACAGAGACTGCTTTATGTGAGCACAAGGAAATCAAGAAGGCAAGAAGAGCTATTAGACTGGCTAAAATAGAAAATAAAAAATTAGTTCCAAAAGAGAGTAAGACTAACCCTAAAATATTTTTTAAATATAATAATGGGAAGAAGGCGAGGAAGGAAGCTATAGAAGCATTACAATGTGACATGGTCATCTGATAATTAGTGACCAGGAAAAGGCAGATGAGATAAACAGATTATTTTCTTCGGTATATCCAAGGGAGGTACCAGTGGTTAGGGAACCACAACATAATGGGGCTACACTACCTTCACCAAATAATTAATTAACCCAGGAAGAAATCCAAAAGAAGTTAGAAAAAATAAATGTTAATAAAGCCCCAGGTCCTGATGAAATACATCCAATGGTACTGAGGAAACTGGGTTCTGTAATAGCCACACCATTATATTTAACTTTTCAAGATTCACTCATACTGGGTCACTACCAGATGACTGGCAAAAAGCAAAGGTGATAGCTATACTTAAGAAGTGAGCTAGAGCAAATCTGGGAAATTATAGACCAGTAAGCCTCACTTCTATAGTGGGAAAGCTTTTAGAAGGGTTAATAAGGAATAATATACAAGAATATGTATATTTGAACAGGATTATAAGTAGGAGTTAACAGAGATTTATGAGGGATAGGTCATGTCAAACAAATCTAATTAGTTTATATGAGGAGGTTAGTAGGAACCTGGATCAAGGCAACTCAGTGGAAGTAGTCTATTTGGATTTTGCAAAGGCTTTTGAAACAGTGCCACATGGGAGACTATTGAGCAAACTAAGGGATACAGGAATTTCAGTACATATCTGTTCATGGATTGAGAGCTGGCTAAAAGACAGGAAGCAAATGGTTGTGGTAAATGGAACATACTGCAATAGAACTATTGTGGTAAGTGGTGTTCCTCAGGGTTCAGTATTAGGTCCTCTCCTTTTTAACATTTTTATTAATGACTTAGAGGTGGTTCTGGAAAGTAGTGTCTGCATTTTTGCTAATGACACAAAGTTGTGCAAGGTAATTAAATCAGATAATGATGTACTTTCCCTCCAAAGGGATTTACATAAAATAGAGGAATGGGCATCTAAATAGCAGATGAGATTTTATACGAATAAATGTAAATTTAAGCATCTGGGAAGGAAAAATAGCCATGCAATTTATAATATTAATGGAGCAAATATAGGGGTATCAGATATTGAAAGGAATTTGGTAGTACATGTCGACAACCACCTAGGTAACAGTGCTCAATGCCAAGCAGCAGCTGCAAAGGCAAATAAAATAATAGCATTTATTAAGAAGGGTATATAAGCAAGGGAAGCAAATATAATTCTGCCACTATACAAATCCCTATTACCATTAATGTGCATAGCACTTACAACTTGTCTATATCTGCTCAATGAAACAGATGATTAAACCTCTCGACTGTGTAATCCAATCCAGTTTTACACATACAGTGTAGTGAAAAAACAAAAATATGAAAAAAAGTGATCAACTAAAAAAAGTTGTAGGAAGTTAAAAAAAAAAAAATCAACATGCTAAATCCTGTAACTGTAACAATATATCAACTCACCTGATTCCCATCTGCAAGCATTACTAACTATTAGCTAGGTTTCTGGATAATCAGCAATATGGGAAAATACCCAAAGGTCAGCAGCCAGATTCACTGTTAGTTACATCTGTTTTCAGACTGATATTGAGGTCAGGATCACAAGCTTCACTATTGCATATATTAATGCTGGCTGTCGTTAACATGCCATTGTGAGACTTTGCAAGTCCACCACCATAGCAGTATTAGTCTACATTTCAGCTAACAACAATCATCTCTTAGATATCTGGCTATATGATAGCTTTAAGATTGTGGGAACTACATGATAAGGGGGGCTGCCATTGAAGGAATGTCTACCTGGGAGGTCCTAGGAAAAACTTGCACCTCATACATTTCCTTCACAATGCTTGCAGATGCAGGAGATGCCTTCATGGACCTGAATTGTATATAAAACAAACAAAAGAAAAAAAGACAAAACCTACAAAATAAAGCCTTAAAAATCATAGGGACTTCAGCATCTCTTCTCAACAGCATTCATCAGTTACCATCAATTGATGACATGTTCAACAGATCTCTACGTGTCCACACAGACCAGGAACATGGACCATGTGATGGGAGTAGCCATCTGCATAAAAAATATCACCATCACATAGGCCAAGATCCAAGACTCTGTAGCCAGGCTAGATTATGTTAACATTGTGACCAATAGATTGCCACTGAGCAGTGCTGTTGACAAGGCACAAAGATATGGGCAGCCCCTATGTCCTCCTCTGCCTAGTCACAGGGCCCCAATCCACCGGGGCCGGCCGCCGACTCCTTGCTGGTGTGTCGTGGAGGGGGGCAGGGGGTGGCAACCCCCCCCCCCCCCCGGGAGGCAGCGGCACCTGCAGTGGCGGTGGTGGAGGCATGGTGGGAGGAGAGGAGAGGCTCGGCTGCAGGTGGCCGAGGGATGCATCCAGGGTGGAGGAGGCGGGGCTGGGGACCAGAACGCGTCACATGGCCTCCGGGGTGACTCCTCTGAATGCGCTCTGGTCCGCCCTAATCTTGAGCAGGCCGGCCAAGTAGGATTCAGTCATCAGATGATGCCTCCCTATTGCGCCTTGCCAGGCTGCGCATTACCTCCGCATAATTGGCGGAGATGCCTGGATACCCTGAAGCAACTCCACCTGCTGTCGCATGAGGGCCAGACAATCCATCTGCGCAGCCTGGGTTGATGTGGAGGATGGAGATCCGTGGGGGGTGGCCAGGTGAGGAGGTGGTAGTGTCTGAGCGGAGAAGGTCTGGGGCCCAGCTGGAGCCTGGGACAAAACTGTCGGTTTCCGTGTGCGTGGGCCCGCTAATGGTGGTGGTGGCCAGTCCAGTGCACTGCTGTGGGGGGAAGGAGGTGGTGGCTGGCTGCTGGCATCACCACTCAAGTTGGAGGGCCCTATCGTGATGCTCTATCTTTGGAGGAGGGGGATTGTGCCATTGAATCCCGGCGGTGTTGCCCGTGGTCCTGATGGTGACCCCACTAGCCATATGACATCCTCTTCCTCCGAGCCAGGTCCCTTGGTTCTTCTTCTTTCTTCCTCCCTCTGTGCCGGTTCCTGCTGGGTGGGGGCTTGCTCCTCCACTTCCTGCTCCGATGGCTCCAACGCCCTGGCCTCTGGCTCGCCACTGGACCCAAACCTCCTTGATGCTGAAAGAGAGAAAAGAGAGGTATATGTCATTAGTATGATGAATAATACATTGTTTTGTGTGCATTCCTAACAATCTGACATTTAGGCTTAAACCTGGATGATACTCCTAATTGTTGATTACTGTTGTTGTGCCCAGGAATGACAGTGATTTGTGAGCTTCATGGATTTAATGATGCATCAAACTATCTCTTGTTAATTCCATGGAGCTGACATGTCACTGTCCTTGTTGGTCATCATGTAAATGCTTAGTGTGTGTGATGCACATGAGGTAGCATATTGGTGTATGTAATATTCACCTGACATTGAGGCTGGGTTCTGCTGGGCCACCAGGCCTGAAGCTCCACCGGTGGGCGCCTATCTCAGACGGTCGTTGGCGACCCTCTCCCACTCATTATAGGTCACAGTCCGGTTCTTGTCCTCCATGGCCATCATCCTTCTCACCTTGGCCCTTGAGTCGTCAAACCAGTGCTTGATGGACCCGAAATCCCTTGGCGCTGTGCCTAATGCTGTAACCTCAGCCACTACCTGGCCTAACTTCCGTCCCCCCTGCAAGAATCACAGGGAGGTCATGGATAACACTGAGTAGGACCACATTCTCCCGGTGGGTATAATTGTGGGCCCTGTGCTTGCCCTTAAGCCTCTTGCCCTCCCGACTGTGGATGGGAATTCTCATCTCCCTGAACTGTCCCTGAGGTCTGTCCCCCCTCCGAACTACCCCCCCCCCCCGAGAATAGGGTCCCTTTCCCTCTTTCCCTCGCCTAGGTGTTCCTGCTCGAGCCACCTCTATACCTCTCCTCTCCACTTCTCTCCCCTCCTCTCTCCTCCCTCCATCTCAATCCCAAAAATAATAGAAGATAAATAAAAATATGTGTAACTGTTAATATATGAAGGGAAGAAAATGTGTGTCTAATTAATAACTGTTGGGGGATGGGGTGTGGAGGATTAGATGGGGGTGGGGGTGTATGGAGTGGACCAGCTCCATATGTCTCTATGTGTGTTCTTTAAATTATGTGTATTGCAAATATGTATAATCTGTAAGTGTAAAATATTATATAGTAGAAAAAATAAAATAACAAAACCACAAATTACTGTTCTGAAATAACTCCTGCTCTCTCTCTCCCTCTCCAAAACCATCAACTCCGGGACCTGCGTGCTACTTCGAGAGAAAATAGAACACAGTCAACGCATGGGCATGTGGAAGGCAAATTTATAATCTCTCTCTGTCAATCATCTACGGCTAGACTGCTTTCTATTAACTGAGAGGCCTGTGTCACACTACATTATACCGCAATTGGATAGTGACGGACGATCGCGGCTCGCCCAGCCCCTTTACAGCTTGCGTGCTCGAAAATGGTTTATGGGCTTGCGTCTACGGGCCGTAACCCGCGGCATCGTTCAATTTAATACCTCTGCAACGCAGCCGAATTTCAAGCCCGCAGCCTTTGCAGGTGTGCTGATGCTGCTACGGCCTTTGAATTTAAAGGGGTATTTCCACTGAAAATAACTATTGTCCCTCCTAAAGAAGGACAGTTGGGAGTTATGTTATCCTACTTATCTCAGGAACAATGGTGTTAGTAAGAGAGAGTTGAGATTAAGTTTTAAGTTATGATTACTTTTTATATATGTTAATATATGTCGAAAATTATCTGAATTTCTTAAATTCTCTTTGATTGTAATGGTATAATTTCCTAGGAAAAATATAATGTATGTATATAAACCGTATTAAAAAATCAACATACTTATACAGTTTTTTTTCAGAGCCAAAACAGTTTACAAAAACTGCATTTGATTATGGCACTGAGACATTTTTGTTGTAGGTTTTTAGTGGATGAACGACTGCACAATATCTGAGTTGATCTTATGCTGGGTACAAACAGATAAGATTGCATTTCAGCTTCTTTTTTCTATTTTCTTCTGTGCTAGAAAATGCTATGGATTTTTAAACTTGTTTTTACATTTGTCAGATTACCTTTATATCTCCTGTGCAAAAGACTATGAAATGGGAAGTGAATTTCAAAATACACTGCATTCCCTGCTGCCGAGCAAGAGATCGTCATTCCTCAGAACCTCTCCGTAGGCAGTAATTACTTACTTACATATAAATATTCGGCTGGATTAGCAACTATGTTTTGGGAGCGAGAGAACACAGGTACCTTCTGTTTCGGATTTACTGTGGTGCCGCATTCTAAAAATATTCCCTTTTTTGTCTTGACTGCTGCAAATACCTGGCTCGCAGCTTATGTTTCTCCAAGATGGGTATTTTTGTTTTAATTTATTCGCCACATCTTTGATTAAAATATTCTCTGAAGCTTGCTTCCCATCTGTTTCTTATGTTGCTTTTGGAGACGGGAGTTGAACAGCATATTGGAGCTTAGTGAATTCAGGTTTTAATATTTACTATCAAGCTTACATTTTTATTTCTAATATTAAAGTTTGAATGGTTATGTTTGAGATTAATGGGGATTTTTTTAAGGGACCTGAAATCATCAAAGTCCCTTAACAACATCAAATGTAGCACTAAAACACCAAGTGAAAAAAAATAGTATTTTTTAAGATTGGTGCATTTTTAACAATTCAGTAGAGGGAAACTAAAATGGTCTAAAAGTTACAACATAATGGAAAGACTTTCTTACCTGATTATGTATAGCTTAGAGGACAGAAGGGAGAGTGGTGATATGATAGTAACCTTCAAATATATCTACATTTTTAGGACGGACATATCTCACTGATAAACAGTTGAATCTTAGAACAATCTGTCAAGATTTGAAGTTGGTAGGTGAAAGATTAAGGGGTAACGTGAGAAAGTATCACTTTACAGAAAGAGTTGTAGATAAATGGAACATCCTTACTTTGGAAATGGTAGGATCAAACACAGTTAAGGAAATATAAGCTTGCCTGGAATAAGAATAAAGCCAATCTGAGCATTATTTTAGTCAAATAAATAGAATTGACAAACTAAAAGGACCTATTTGGTTTCTTTTTTACATCAAAACCATATTTCTATGTTGCTGTGTAACCCAGTAATTCCTCATGCTGACTTCTGTAACTCCTGTATTCAGTTTGTTTTACCCTGCAGATTCTGAAAGGACCAACAATTACAAGCACTCTGCAAAGGTCCATACACTTTATTTTACTGAAACACAAACATACATACTAATCAGGAATAGGATCTGAACTATTTTTTCTCCCCATAAGCTCAGTATAGTGATTGATGTGTATATATTTTTCTCATTTCACTTCACCAACTTAGACTATTGTGTTCTGATCCATCACATATAATTCAGATTAACAAAACATTGAATTTAAGACTGTAATGTAACAAAATAGATAAAAAGTAAAGGGGGGTGAATACTTTTGCAAGGCACTGTATGTTTCCAAGTGAAGCGAGACCACACCATTGTTCTTATATTACCATATTCTCTAACTTGAGAAGAGTCACGTCCAGCTTAACTATTTAGTGAATATGTATATTAAAGTTTGGAATTAAAATAATTTGGATTTTTATTATCCTACAATAATATTACATATTATAAACTCTAATGAGTACAGGCCCCCCATCTTCACCTATACCACTGTGTATGTACAACATGCCATCTTGTTTTTGTTATACTTTCTTCAAATGTGCATAAAAAATGTATCCATTGTTTATTGTACCCTTAGCGCTACAGAATCTGATGGTGCTCCATAACAATATATCATATACATGTAAATTAATTGGTATTACTTATTGATATGTCTGGATATCTATGTCTTTGACTGATTTACACAGATATATACTTTCTCTTATCTTTTCTCTTTCACCTTGTATATGGGTTTACACAATTCACATATTTGCACTGACCAATTATTTTGTGTACAATATCTGTCTACTGTATGACATGGATTTATTTGTTATTTCTCAGCATTATTTCCTATTTATTATAATGTAAAGGTAACATCTAAACCAGTATTGCTTCTGACTTGATTAAGAGAGGTGTACCTCTCGAAAAGGTTGTCACTCTAAATAAAACATTCATCCAGTGAAAAAGGTATCACGGTAGCTGATAATCCATCTCTCTCTATAGATAGATAGATTTAAATAGTTAAAGAGAAATAGAGAGATAGAGATACAGATACACACACACACATACTGTATAGATAAAGATATAGATATAAATAGAGATATTGAAGCAGAGAGATAGAGATACGGAGAGATAGAGATATATAGATATACATCGGGGTAAATATAAATATATATATATATATATATATATATATATATATATATATAGTTTATTAGCTTATTTTTTAGACATTCAAATTGTATCACAAATGGCATCATAAATGTATTATTCATTTTCTGTACTACTATACAGTGAAGGGCTTCTATCACTCTTCATCCCACCATAAGTTCTCACCAACAGTGTACTTTATGTATTTTTTAAAATATTCCAAGAACACAATGCCAACAATATTTAAAGGACAAATTGCCAAGGACACATCTATGTCTTGCTGTAAAGTGATATGAGGTCAATGTTCATCAGCAGAATGTGGACAACAACTTCTGTTGGATGTTTTGCTGTTTTCTTTAGATTAGTTACTATTGTGCACTCCATAGATCCCGAGGTAAGAGATATTAATGACTTACCATTTCTTACCATATTGATTGCTTGACAGCTGTAGCGACACTGGAGATCGGCTATTGCAAAACATTGCCTGTAGTTATGGACCACAAGCCGTGCAAGTATCATTTGCTCTACATCATTAAACCTCACCTTCCCGATTACAGCACTGGAGGACCTGTCTGCTGTATTGCTAGGAAACATATGTCACTTGTACTGTTTATTTTGTAAATCACACACTGCTTAAATTGTTATTAATTTAAAACCAGATAGATTGATTTAAAAAGCATTCCAATTTCATTGCATTGTTCTCAAAGGTATCTTTCCTGAAGGAAAGACATATGGCAGGGACTGCTTTACAATTGAAATGCATTTCCATAAAACGCAAACTGATTAAATTATTGACAGTAGAGCTGATAATTCTGCCTCAAGGTCCTTATTTGTAAAAAAATAAACAAATAAAATTAATCTTGTATAAATGACATACGAATGTTAGTCATTAGCATGACCATGGCCATTTTTCCATATTTTTTGAATAACAAAGAACACAATAATGGGCAAAATATTTCTAGAAAGTAAACAAAAACTTACTTGGGTCTGATCACTGCTATACATTGAATTTCCTAGTATTGATCCCCAGTTGTGAATTTAACAATTTGATTGATCTCTTACTGCCCATAACTTTTGCTGGTGATATCGACCATCCTGCTTTTTCTCAACCCCAACCTCACATGCCTCTGACCTTGGATTGGATTCTTACTTCTCTTCAAGATTGGTAATATTTTCACAAATGAGCAAATTTCAGAAATATTATTAATACAATTAAATATTTACAAAGAAACTTCAAATGGAAAAGTTATTTATTATTATCTATCAGTGTATCAATGATTTTGTTCGTCTCCTAAATTGATGCTGTAGGATTCTCATCTTTCATTGAGCTGGAAACTTAACATGTTGGTTGTATAATTTCTGCACCAAATATAATTCTATAAACTTTTATCTAATTTTGTTTGGTATATTTATGAGAGTATAATAAAAAGCATGTTGAGTACTTTTATACTTATATACTGATACAAAGTAGAATTAGAGGAAATGTGTGAGGGGGAAAGTGATAGAGTGAGGAAGAAAAAGAGAATGGAAGTTGGGAGGTTAAGATAGCTTTTCACCAGTTGCTTAGGGTGGTATATCACTTATACAAAGGTATTTCTAAGAAAATCTCTACTCCAGGCTTATACAGTATTGTTTTTGGTTTGGGGCAAATGGGAGAGCTGTGTGAAGAAAATTAATTGGTGGGTGTCAAGATACCAGTATGGTTAATCACCAACCGTTCTAGCTACTAACATTCCTCCCCTAAAGAGCTGTTTGTTAACTGATTTAATTAAAACTTATGGGGTATCATGTAAGTATTATCTGGTTGGTATTGTATACTGAAACTGTAAAAAGATCTGTCTGTTTTTTACTAAGCAAAGCAAGCTTGTCTGCCTTCAGCAAACTACTGTATTGGTCCGAATATAAGCCGCACCCGCATATAAGCCGCACCTGTAAAATTCAAGGGGAAAAAATAGAAAAAAGATAGTACTCAAATATAAGCTGCACCCTTAAAAATTGGAGAGAAAAAGACTCTCTCCAAGTGATGAGCCATTGCAAGAAACAGGCTAATTAGTACTATAACTTTTTTTGCAGGTTACAGGCCTTGCAGGATGTTAGAATCACTAAAACCGTAAATCACTATTCAATTGCTACAATACCGCAGTCTCAAGTACGCAAAACGGCACCCTTAACTCGCAATCGCGCAAATCGTCAGTAATTTTATGTTCGCGAATAGAAGCCACGCACGTAACTCGCAAGCTCGCAAATCAGCAGTGATTTTTTTACAGTCGCGAATATAAGCCGCACCCGTAACTCGCAAACTCAAAAATCGCAAAAAAAGGTGCGGCTTATATTCGGACCAATACGGTATCACATCATATTTTGGTTTGCATCATCACTTTGATTCTAGCCTCCTGCTTTCCATTAGTCGTAAATGAGCCTTCATCACCTAATTTCTTGATCATTTGCCCATTTTTTACTAATTAAGCATTCCTATCAGACTTCAGCTAAGCACCCCACATCATATTTCTTCAGCTTTATCACCACACTTCAAGCTCCCAGTTTTCCATTGGTCCTAAACCGCCTAATTTATATACGATTTCTGCTTCCCCTTGTGCTCATTCAGCCAATCAGCCTCCCATCTATGTCCTTTCCATCTGGTCCTCTAAGCAGCCCAGATTTCCAGTAGCATCCAGCCACTTTCAGTCTCCTCTCTTTGTAAGAGAGGGACCCGACCACAAATGACCATTTTAGTTACCTGGTATTGTGGAAGGGGCCCTCCCCCTCCACTTCTTCCATAGGCGGAGCTTTCTCAGACTTCTTAAGCACTTCCTATCTACCTCTCTCCTCAGGCTTACTAAGCCTGCTCTTGTCGCTGCGCTTCCTTAGGTCTCTCAAGCACTTGCTGTTGTCTGCTCCTCCTGCACTTATGTCCGTGAGGGCATACACATCACTGGAGAGCGATGATGGACATGCCCGCCAAGGCATCCAACACCGTACAGTCACGGTTCCCGAAGATGGCTCCTATATCGCTGGGAATTGTGGCATTCTCTAAGCAATGTAAATTGCAGAATTGGACATAATCCACTGTGTAGCCTGCATTGCGCATGTCCAAGGTGTTGCTTTTTGGCTTTTGTGCCCACGCAGTGAGATTCGGCCCAAATCTATGAAATAACAGTCACACATCAGCCTTCGTAGGCTCCACCCAATCGTTCTGGCCAATACGAACGTCGCCGCACTGGCCACTTTCAATCTCCTCTCTTCATAAGAGAGGGACCGACCACAAATATATCTATATATATATATATATATATATATATATATACACATACGTACATATATATATATATATATATATTTCTGTGGGCATAATGGAATATGTATATAAAGTGAAACATTCTCAATTTTATCTCCCACCCTTCCTCCCTCCTCTCTCTCTCACACTCTCCCCCTCTTTCTCCATTCTCCCAACCTCTCCCCCTTCTCTCTCTCTCCCTTCTCTCTCTCCCCATTCTCTCGCTCCTCCTTCTCTCACCCTCTGCCCCTTCTCTCTCTTCCCCTTATCCCCCTTCCTCTTCCTATCTGCTATTTCTCCCTCTTCCCTTCTCCCCTTTGTGGTAACTTGTCTTCCTTGCATGGTGGTTTATCTTCCTTTCGGGACCTCCTTGGGCAGGTCTAGGTGGGAGGGCTGGGAGTCTTTGCTTCCCTCCCACAATTGCTGGAGGAAGTGATGCATGGACAGGATGTGATGTAAATCACATCATCTCAACTAAGGGTATATAACACGAGGCCAGGCAGGAAATCGCTCTGTTTTGCTTCCTGTTTCTTCCTTGGTGGATGTGATGGCCTAACCGTGGGTGAGATCAAGCGTGTGGGGAAGGGGATTACTATATAGGTAGATAGATTTAAAAAGGGTTGTTGCTCCGTGGGTCTGGGCTGTGTGTTTGTGATACATTTATAGTATTGTGTTGTTGCCTTTTAATAAATACCTTTTAATGTAGACGAACCTTGTGTAATATATATATATATTAATTTGGTGATACACCACACCCTCTACCTTCTCTCTCTCTTCTCTCTCTCTCTCTCCCTTCTCTCTCCACCTTCTCTCTCTCCCTCTCGCACATTTCTCTCTCCCCCTTCTGTCTCTCCCTCTTGATCTTCACTCTCACTTCTTTTTCCCTCCTTCTCTCTCTTCTTTTACCTCTTGTTTCTCTCTCTCTCTCCCTTCTCACTCTCCTTTCTCCATCTCTCCCCCTTCTTTCTCTCCCTCTTCTTTCTCCCTTTCTCCTATCCTCTCTCCCTCTCCTTTCTCCCCCTCTCTCCCCCTTCTACCTCTCCTTTCTCCCTCTTTCTTCTCCCTCTCTCCTTCTCTCTTTTTCGTGCTATCCTTGGTACCTCGGTTCTCATACTTAATCCGTTCCAGATGGCAGGATGACTTCCAAACTAGCAGTTCCCATAGGATTCACTAAAAAACTGAAATAATATGTTCCGGACCCCAGATCTTTCCAATTTTAGTTTGAACTGGTGGTCCTGTTTTTGTATACAAAACCTTGAAACTAAACAGACATAAAATAAAAAAATAAAAAATTACATCAGATAACATAGAATTTGACTTCACTTTAACTGTAGGGCCCAGTGGGATGCTGGCAGTGTAAAGGAGGAGGAAGGATATTGCTTGGGACTTTGGTACTTATAGACACAAGCTACACTTTGGCTCTTGTAACCACAGGCTGCACATTGGCTCTTACAGGCACAGACATGATGCACACAGGCACAGGATTAACATTGGCTCTTACCGGCACAGGATGCAGATTAGCTCTTACAGGCACAGGCTGTACTTGGGAGCTTACAGACACAGGCTAGCATTAGCTCTTACAGGCACAGGCTGGGCACTTTACCACTTACAGACACAGGCTGGGCACATTGGCTAGTACCGTCACAAGCTGTGCACATTGGCTATTACAGTCACAGGCTAGGCACATTGACTCTTAAATATACAGGCTGGGCACATTGGCTAGTACAGACAGAGTTTGGGCACATTAGCACTTACAGACACAGGCTGGGCACATTGGCTCATAGACACAGGCTGGGCACATTAGCACTTACAGACAAAGGCTTTGCACATTGGCTCTTACAGACACAGGCTGGGCACATTGGGCTCTTACAGACAGAGGCTTGGCACATTAGAACTTAGTCTCAATCCAATCCAAAGATCCATGCCTAAAGAGAAAGCTAAACGTAACTGGATTTATGTTAGCTTTTAGTATATATCGATATGTTGTCTGCTCTTTCCACCCTTAATGGCGCAAAGTGCTTGACAACTAGATGTACCTCATATTGTCATCTGTCCCACAAAGGTGGGTCACAACTATTATGACTATCAACATTCCTTTTCTGTCAAAGGTGCTGTAGCCACAATTTCATTTCACAATTTCACTACTCTGTAAATTGGGCTTCCCTCGATCACCAAATGTTTTACCTCCACTTTGCTGGGATACAGCCACTGTGTGCCAGCACTGTCTGTCTTCCCTTCACACCACTTGTTTCTGCCCCACTCCTTCCACTCCTCAACCTAGGCCCTCTCCCACAATAACTAGGACATCACCCCGCACCTTCCCTCTGAGACTTTTTCATCATATGCTTCCCTGAAGGATTCCATACCAGTGTCACTGAATTGTCTCAGGCTTCTTTCAACAGCGGAAATTTAAAGACAGCTGTGAAGGAGCCTGAGGTCATGAAAAGCTCCTTGCTGCAGAAATCAAGAATCCCTTCCTGGTGGGTTCCTTCTCATCAACCCATTTCCTGGTTAGCCCCATTGGCAGAACCACTAAGAGAACCTTTTTTTAAAAATGCATTGTTATTAACCTTTCAGCCCCATACAATACCAGCGTTCCATCCATAAATTCTCTTATTCCTTCAGACAAGTACTCCCTTACATACTCCAGAGTGGATGATGCCATCTTTCATAAACTTTACTTAGGCAAGGGCTCATGGTTATCCAAATGTGACATCCAAAATGCCTTTAAGCTTCTGAATATCCATCCATTATTATAGCATCTCTATGGCATTCATTAGAAAGGCCAGTTCTATTTTGCTGATAAACTCACATTTGGCTCCAAAATCAGCCCAAAGCTGTTTGAAGTATTCTCTGAGGCCTTATGCTGCATATTATTTAATGAGTTGTTACTTAGTCAGTGTGCGCTAGCTTGACAATTTTCTTTATGTAGAAAACCCTCAGGAAACCCAGCAGCTTGCAAAGAATCCCTCACATTATTCCATGAATTAGGAAGGCCCAGCTCACTGCATCAAAATACTTGGGATTCAGCTAGATTCCCTAACTATGGAGGACAGTCTTCTCTCCAACAAATTCAAAAGGCCAAAAGAGCCCATAGCACCCTTAAGAGTGTAAACTTCCTGTACCACCAAAGAATTACAGTCGGTTTTAGGAAATTTAAACTTTGCTTCCTATATCCTACCCCAAGGTCTCTCATTCTTATCTAACTTCCTAACCGCTCTCAAACATCATCCACACCTGTTCAAATCCATTCAACTAAAAAAAGAAGCCCTCGCTGATCTGCTTCTATGGTCAACTTTCATTTCCAGCTGGAAAATCTTTTCGCTCTTCCTAACAAGGTCTCATGCATTGTCTGCATCCATCTTTGTCCACCTAATCTGCAGACAACTCACAGTATCTCATAATGCTGAATGCATCATTCTTCCTGGACCCAACTCCACCCAAAAGCAAATGAGGCTAAATCAGTTATTCCCAAGCTGCTAGTAGCTCTCTCCTGGGTTCCATCATGGTGATAACCCCCATGATGACAGAAGTCTCTAACTATACCAAGAAAACCTATGGTTATTCATGGCATCTCTTCCAGATTTTCACAGCCACCTACAAATTCCAACCACCCTACTGCATCCACACATTCCTTTCATATTTGCCTAGGAGTAATCCACACCCGCATCAAAACATACCTCTCTGGTGTACAGTCCCACTTAACTCTTAATTTGAAACTAACAAATCCTACATCTCATGTCCATCTATCAAAACCTTCCTAAGAAGCCTATCACTCAAGTGAGAATCATAACAATCTTGGTCCACTATTCAAGCAGCTAATAACCTTCCTATCCAGTCACCCCTTTTTGAGAGAAGTCTTTCTATGTGTTATAAAGTGAAATATTGATTAAATTAACTTTTTAACTTCACTGGACCTTTAAGACTTAGAGCTGCATTTCTAATAATAAGGTCGTGTTACGGGCTTGTAATCCTTGTGATTGTTAAAACTGTAACTTCCAGGCCATGTAAGCATTTGATCTTTCACATACTCAAGAGTTACGATTGCTAAAATCGCAAATCGCTATTAATTTGCTACAATCCCGCAAGCCCACAAATGTTTTTACACCCATAAACAGCAAATGTAGAAGAAAATCCTATGAGTACTAAAGAGGACTCGCAAAGGGGTTAAAGACATGTTCATAGCTCTGTAAAAGCAAATAAAAAAAAATCAATATTGCATTGTAAATGATGGGGAAAGCGAGAAAAGGCATTAGAATTAGTTGCACAATAGTCTCAAGCTCGCAAATCGGCAATCAAAAATCATATTTTTTTATGTTTCAATTCGGTTGTTATTTCGATCTCAGGACTAGAACAGCAACGGTATTCATTTTTATTATTTTGTATTTTGCAGGTTTGCAAGTCCCATCACATACCGGACCTCTAAACGCTAATTGATTGACATGTAACCTCCATCTTATACTGCCGTAATGATGCCGGTGTCATTTTCTATTGGCTGTTTCAAAATGGGTAGTTAAGGCCTTGCTTAAATGATCATGCTTCCGCTCTGAATTGCTACATTTGAGTGCATGGTTTACGGTTTCAGCTTGCGGCCCATAACTTGTGGGCTTATTCATTTGAATAGCACCGTAATTGTAGCAGAGTGCGAGCCTGCAGACATACCGTGAGATGAGGGCTTCTAATTAATTCGGGCTCATAATGTTAATGAAACTGTGCAGCACTGCTTTGCTTCAGGATAGTGAATTGGTGGATAAGTGCTGTACCCCAATGCACCTTATCTATTATTTGCACTGTTCTGAAGCAAAGGAGTGTTACCCACCCTCACAAGTAAACAATGTAGCGGATTATGACACTGTAAGGGGAAGGTAAAAGAAACAAGAAGACACTGAAAATAGATTACCCCTAGAGGTGAACAAATGAATAATAAAAAAGTGAGTAAAGATATTTAAAAGTCTTCGAGAAACAAATATGACTTTAATTGTTTTACAATCAATTACTCTAATATAAATTGAAATTGAAAACAGCTTTTGTCACAGTCTTCCTTTAAATATAATATAAACCACTGCTTGCAGTATCAGACTAATGCAGAAAACCATCTGTGAACTTGAATATTTTGTGCCCTTCACATTCTCACACGGTCAATGCAGATGTGATTTGAGGGAACATAATCCATACTTTGTGCAGCGATTATTTACAGCAATCAGACTCTTGTAAAACATTATGCTTGCGATGTGTGCATTGTTCCAGAGTCTCCAGTCTTTGCTGTCTCAGCACTGGGGATAATGTCATTTACAGACATTGGAATTGAGCCATCACACCTTAAAATACCCAAACCAGGTAACACCTCCTATCTGCACTAGAAAGTAGATTGAAAATAAAACAAATCCTCCAAGGCTGGAAATGTAAACTTGCAAGATAAGTGAATTCTTGAGCCTGCTGATGTAGGTCATTGACAGTCTCCTGTTCACTGAGGTGAGACAACATGGCTTGACAGCAAAAATATCACTTTGTCCTGCAGGCTGACAAGGTTTGTGATGGTGCATTGGGTGAGGTGCAGAGCTGTGTGCTAGGTGAGGCGTGCTACCACTCCTGATTTCATCAGCAACATAAGGTCATTAGGATGCAGAGTCTGTTATTATCGCTGCTTCTTTTTTATAACAGTACTCTGCCTTTTCAGCTATAGTCCTTGAGAAAGTAGCAGCAGACAGAGCAGGATTATAGGATGCACATATTGCATCTGAACTTGGGAACAGAGACAATTTGCATAGACGCATTATCTCGCAAATGTGTTTATCATAAACTTCTTCCTTATGAGACTCACAAAAAGCTACTTCCAAGGAGCAATATATCTCTCCTCCAATAAAAAGCGTGCACGGATGACACTTGCTTATTGCATTTTGTAGAGGCGAAAAGACAGTTGTAAACATTTCATGATTTTTAATGCAGTTTTCCAATTCTTGAATCTTAAAAATAGGTTCACAGGAGACACATTCAAACATCTCCCTAAGTAAAGAATTAAAAGGGACAGCGCCTATATTTATATTGTCCATTTAACAGAGTTAAACTTTTTATTTTGTTTTATTGCATGAAAAATGTGCAGTAAAAAGTCAACTACACTGTAGCAGTCTTAAATTTAAAGTGACACAGTAAAGGCAATTTCATACAATAAACTTACATTAAAGTTTGCATTTTATCTGTCAGCATATCTGATGCAGCCATTAAGGACTGCCTGATATCTCATGCTAATAATCATTGCCAGTATTTACAGATTAACCTGTGTGTCAATTAATTGATTGTCTTCAGTATGCCATTCCCAAAACAGAAGAGTGGCCAAGCTCAGACCCTAGGGAGTAACTACACTGATGAGTTAAATTGTTTTCTGCAGTCTGAGCTTGTCAACTGTTTTGTTTTGCACATGACTTCCACTAAAGACAAAAAGATTAAGAGCCCCAAGGGTAGTCTGTAGTTTTTTTGCAATGATCTGTCATTTGCAAGTAAAAACCACTAAGCATCTGTAGTGAGTGGATCAGAAAGCAAATTTACTGTAAGTTTACTATAGTAAAATGCATGTTTATTAATAATAATAATAATAATAATAATATTAATACTACTACTACTACTACTACTAATAATAATAATAATATTAATTCCACTACTACTACTACTACTACTAATAATAATAATAATTATTATTATTTCAAACCTCTATTGTGCCACTTTTAAAACATATACACTTTATGGTTAAGAACCATTAGGCCTACCTAGTTTGCCAATTCTACCTGCCTAAAATGCTTGGCTTGGGAAAACTTTGTTCTTATACCAGTGATACAGTACTTATCCCTGACACTTCTACTTGGGGGTCATCCCACTTATCTACTACCCTTTCTGCAAAGTAGCATTTTTTTTCCACCAACAACTTCAACTCATGTTATTCCATTTGACTTCCTGACTACATGTTATTAAATAATTTAACATGTTTGAAGGCCCCCTTCTGTTCTCTAATCCAGTGATTTCAAAACTATTTCCGCCATGAAACCCCACTTGGGATTCAATTTTTTGGGACTTATTGAGGCCATGGAGTCTTTTTAATTTGTTTTTTAGACAGTGAATTATTTTAGCATCTTGTCTGCAGAGGTATCTGCTCATGTTATGGAAGAGGAGAAGATCCACAGAGCTGGAGAGGAGATAGAAGGTCAAAGCAAATGTTGTCAAACAGGTGAACAATCAGGATAAATTAGGAGGTGTGTAGAGTTAATATATCTGCACATTTCAACAGCACACATTATTTATAGATGCACACCGCCATTTTTTGGCAAGCTGTTCAGGTCCACAAACTTCATCACACCCCAGATTTTTTTGGGCTCCTATGCCCCTGGTTACCTCTTACATTCAGTTCATCAACATGTCAATAAGTGTATATTCTAGGATAGAGTGTTTCCCAAGTGCCTAATTTGGCAGTATTTTGCATTAGTGATCATGCATACCCGACCATTCCTTTAGTTTTTTTTTATTACTTCCTGGAATGTCAATCCTGTCACAAAACAAAACAAGCCTCTAGCAGTCCTTTAATAAGTATCCCTTCTTCTGATTAGATTCCATCTCTGATGCCTATCCTTCATCCAAATTTCTATCTACTCAACTGCCAATTGAGACCAATCACAGATCATGCAGTTGAATGGCTAATCTATTTAATGGGACTATGTTGGATGCCAGAAATGCCACACCTACTGTTCCAATGGTATATCCCTTAGTTACATTGTTAAAGCAACACAAGTCCAAATATGGTATGGATTAAATCAAAAAGTAAAGCCTTATCTATTGAAGGCTACCACAAATATGAGTGTTCTAGCCTCTTTCTACAATCAATCAGATCACTTGCAACACATCACAAAGTAATTAGCAATGACTGACAATCATTTAACGCTAATACATAGAAAAGGCATGGTGAGCACATTAGAAAGAATAATTGACAGTCAAATTTGACCTGCAATATAAGTTTACTTTCATTTTAATTTTCACAAAAAACTCCCTCCTTACTTTCTTTCTTTTAACAAGTTAAGGGAAAAATATGTGTTTTCCTCTGCAAACTTTTTTTCCGTTTTTTGTGACACTTTTAGAATAGTTTGTCTATAGTACAGCAGGAAGTATTTATTTTCTATGTGTCATCTTAGCCAATCCAAAGTGGTTAATTTATTCAACTAAATAATATGTTCTCACTTTCTCTCTCTCTCTCTCTCTCGCTTTATATATATATATATATATATATATATATATATATATTTTATATATATATATATATATATATATACAGTGGCTTGCAAAAATATTCACCTCCCTTGACTTTTTACCTATTTTGTTACATTACAGCCTTAAGTTCAATCTTTTGTTAATCTGAATTTTATGTGATGGATCAGAATACAATAGTCTAAGTTGGTGAAGTGAAATGAGAAAAATATATACATAAAACTATTTTTTTAGAAATAGAAAACAGAAAATTGTCATGTGCTTATGTATTTACCCCCTTTGTTATGAAGCCCATAAAAATCTCTGGTGCAACCAATTACCTTCAGAAGTCACATAATTAGTGAAATGATGTCCACCTGTGTGCAATCTAGGTGTCACATGATCTGTCATTACATATACACACACCTTTTTTTGAAAGGCTCCAGAGGCTTCAACACCTAAGCAAGAGGCACCACTAACCAAACACTGCCATGAAGACCAAGGAACTCTCCAAACAAGTAAGGGACAATGTTGTTGAGAAGTACAAGTCAGGGTTAGATTATTAAAAATATATCCAAATCTTTGATGATCCCCAGGAGCACCATCACATCTATCATAACCAAATGGAAAGAACATGGCACAACAGCAAACCTGCCAAGAGACGGACGCCCACAAAAACTCATGGACCATGCAAGGACGTCATTAATCAGAGAGGCAGCACAGAGACCTAAGGTAACCCTGGAGGAGCTGTGAGTTCCACAGCAGAGACTGGAGTATCTGTACATAGGACGACAATAAGCTGTACGCTCCATAAACTTTATGGCAGAGAGGCCAGAAGAAAGCCATTACTTTCAGCAAAAAACAAAATGGCACGTTTTGAGTTTGCGAAAGGGCATGTGGGAGACTCCCAAAATGTATGGAGGAAGGTGCTCTGGTCTGATGAGACTAAAATGGAACTTTTCGGCCATCAAAGAAAACACTATGTCTGGTGCAAACCCAGCACATCACATCACCCAATGAACACCATCATGCTGTGGGGATGTTTTTCAGAAACCGGGACTGGGAAACTGGTCAGAGTTGAGGGAAAATACAGGGATATTCTTGAGCAAAACCCTTACCACTCTGTGTGTGATTTGAGGCTAGGACCGAGGTTCACCTTCCAACAGGACAATGACCCCAATCACACTGCTAAAGCAACACTTGAGTGGTTTAAGGGGAAACATGTAAATGTGTTGGAATGGCCTAGTCAAAGCCCAGACCTCAATCCCATAAAAAATCTGTGGTCAGACATAAAGATCGCTGTTCACAAGAGCAAACCCTCCAACTTGAAGGAGCTGGAGCAGTTTTGCAAGGAGGAATGGACAAAAATTCCAGTGGTAAGATGTGGCAAGCTTATAGAGACTTATCCAAAGCAAATTGGAGCTGTGATTGCCGTAAAAGGTGGTTCTACAAAGTATTGACTTTAGGGGGGTGAATAGTTAAGAGCATTGACTTTTTCTATTATCTTGTCCTATTTGTTGTTTGTTTCACAATAATAATAAATAAAAAACAAACATCTTCAAAGTTGTGGGCATGTTCTGTAAATTAAATGATGCAAATCCTCAAACAATCCATGTTTATTCCAGGTTGTGAGGCAACAAAACACGAAAAATGCCACAGGGGTTAATACTTTTGTATGTATTGCAGGGCCAATATATCCTTGCATTTGCAAATGAAACCTGTGTTATAGATTGGCAATTTTTTCCTTTTCATTTGCTAAAGATGAATCACTAACAAACTCTCAACACTTTCATTTTTGGAAACTGCAGAGTATATTAAAGCAATGCTTTCTGTTTATTAATGAGCATCGGTCAAAGAGGAATGTCATTGGGTGATGAACCTTTTATGTTCAAACAAGATATAAAATTATTTTTCATTTAGAGGCTCTTTAAAAGAACATAAGTAATAAAAACACATTTTGACTATTGTTTATGATGATCTTTGGGATTTGTAATTCTGCAGCTGCTTATTTTAGCTGCAAAAAAACGGTTGAAAAATACAGTGGGGAAAACATCAATTTTAGTAAATCAAAATTTTAATAAAAATGACATCTGTGTGTATAAGCAAGGAACATTTACATAAAATTATAAATTTGATGGCAGATAGGAACCAATATGATCGCTGTGGCTGTTCATTATATCTACCTTATCAGGACAGCCTTATGTACATCCCAGGCTGTCTGGAAATTCTTACTCTTTTTGACCCTACCACTTTTGATGGAAGGCTTTTCTCCCTAACTATACTCTTTCTGCAAAGTATGACTTTCCAAGATTATCTGAATCTTCCACCATCTAGATTCAAGTCTTGACCACTTGTTCTTGTATTCGTCTTTTCTGTCAGATATACATCCCACTTGAACTTTGTTAAAGTGCGACCGTAATCCAGAATTTTTCTCATGTATTTAAACGATTATGATTTAAACATTGCAGAAAATATTTTGTATGAAAACTTGTTTATAATGTAGAAAAATTACATAAAAGTAAGAATTGTATATGTCTCAGAAAACAGAGGGTTTGGTAGACTTGTGAACTCTAGCTCAGTTACAAGAGGAGTAAGTAGCCTTATGCATTCCTGGGCAATTTAAAAGAAACAGAGAGATAGTTAGCCTTGTGAAACTCTGTGCTGCATCAACCTTGTATGTGTATGCCCATTCTTTTGGCACAAATCAAGACAAGAAAACATATATAACAGACTCTCCACAAGCTCTTCCAGATCTCCTTCAGTTCACTTGTCGGTAGATCAAAATACACAGCTTGCTATCTATTTCTATGTTGCGTGTACTTTGAGTGTTCATTTTCTGGAGGTAAAAATATAATTCAGTTCTTAATAGATGTTTAGAGGATCCTCCAGGAGTGATGAGTAACAGTTGGATTTGGTTTAACCATGACAATGCACAGATACACTGGATGGGACTAGTCTTTTGACTTCAGCTCCTGTGGGCTAAAAAGGCAAGTACAATCATCTTTGGGACTCACACAAGATAACATCGGAATAATTGGGTCAATTTTGATTTCTTCTAGATCTGGCATGTCCGCCTCCAGTTCTTGAGAGCTGATATCAAAACAGGATATTTTCTTTTGGAGGTGAGTCAATGTAGCTTCATCAGTTTTACTTATGGTACTTACCAAGGATGATAAAAGACTGGCCAAGTCAAGAGTATGATCTGAAACTAACATATCAAGTGTCAATTGTGATTATTATGGTTCATACTTTTATATCATCATTACTGCAATTTCCTTTATAAATAACTACCAGGCAAAGATCTACATCACAGGCATTTGGTATATAATGCAATTATAAGGATTCAAGCGAACCAATTCCTCTCCTGCCATAAAACACCTGTCTGCTGTACACTGCCTCTCCATCAGGGGCGGAATGTAATGCACTGGGGCCCACCTCATTTTTTTTTATCTCTCTAGTGTAATGAAGGCCCCTACATCTAGGCCACATCACCGTGGCCCACCTAGACCCCCCTGGGAGAGAATGTTGTTTTGCGCCAGAGCCCTCCGTTCACTAGCTCCTCCACTGCTCATCAAATGCTGCATGCATATCAAGCTTGGCTTAAAGGACTATTGCAGTTCAAGAAAATAATCACTTGTTTGTCAAATATGTACCAAACTAACAATATTAGCAGCTGTGGGCATAAAACATTTTTTTTTGGAAAGAATGTATATTTTAAACACTCTGTTTATGAGTATAGGAATCCATTTTGTGTTTGTTACATCACATCCTGAAAGCCTGAGCCATAGGGGTGTGTGTTTGTACTTATCAGGGGATGGGTATGGGGTGGTAGAAGTCCAGAGCAATTGTATGATAACTGCATAAGACTGAAATTGATACCATAGCCCCAGCCCCAGAAGAAGATACCTTGCATGATTCAATGCAATCATAGTTCTCCAAAAATGTAAACACCCCTGTCACATACACACAACTTCAACTAATGTATCATGGATCCCTCCAGGGTCCTCTGAGTCATGAGGTTCACCCAGTCTTATGAATAATCAGTGCAGAGCCACAAGCCATTATAACTCTTTGATTGGGGTAACTGAATTGAATTATTTGGGGATTAAAGCACTATATACTTTAATGAGTATTTATGGAGAATCCCATTTTGTCTTCAAGTTTAAATTGGTGGACTAGGCCAATGGATTATGACCTGGTATGATCCTATTGCTTCATCCTGGGGATTAAAATATACCAGTCAATCACTGAAATGAAACTTTATGATGAGTTTAAGATGTCTTAAAATATTTTTTTTTCCTTAGTACACTTTCACTCTGTTTTTAGATATTTTTCCTCATTCTAAATGGGAGGCAGCATGAGATTTTTTTTAACTACAACATTTCCTTATCAATTCTTTCTCTATTAATGTGTTCGAAAGCTGCTAAATCTATTAATAGAAGCAAATACCATTTTTCTAAACCTTGTTCTACTGGCCGTGTGTTACAGTTCATTCACATCGCCCAGGGCCTTTGTTCTCTATGTGCATATAAAATATTCAAAGGAGCAGTTATGTATTAATTACAGAGCAAAACAACCATCACTTTGATACAGCTGAAGAGCTGTAATGTGAAACTGTTGAATGGACGAGCTAAGCCTTTATTAATTTGACAAAAGGTTTGATTTTCATCTAAGCTGTGTTCCCATTACATTGTCTGTCAGTGTAATATTGAGTGCCAGTGTTTTCGGAGAATTGCATTAAATTGACCTTTTTAATATTCTGCATTTTGATTGGCTGATTATCCAGCAAACAACGAAATAAACATTATGGAAATTGTATGACAATGTACCTTTACACAGTGACAACGCATCTCATTGACATAAAAACAAGAAGAGCTTTCCACAGCTGTTCTGCGTATGATCACAGCACTTTAATGGGAACATCACAAGGATTTGAGGGATTTTAGACTCTGACAGTAGTATTCAAAGCTTGATCTCTAGAACCCTTTTCAGGAAATAGGTTCATGTATTTTTATAAAGGTTTTACTTTTATTTACAGGACCACTGACGTGATTAAAAATTAACTGAGCCATCATGTACAACAAACAAAAACAAGTAGAAAAGCTGTTAAAACTATTTCAGTTGTGTAAAAAAATAAACTTTTAGTTGTTTTTAAATGCTTAAGTGTTAGCATTACAGCACTGAAAATGTTATTATGCTTTGAATTGCTAGGAGTCAGCCTGTATCTGTGGGTTTTTTAAGCTTAATAGGACAAACTCTGAAGGGGCCATAAATTACAAGCTCCCTTTATATACTTTTTTTTTATAGAAATAATATTTTTTTCTCTTTGAGAACAGATTGCAAATTTCAGGATGTTTGTGATGTTTGGTCCTTGCATGACGTGCCAAGTGAAGGATGATCCACACTGCCATTAGCTAGAACTGAGGGTTATCTGGGTGATATAAAAACTCTTATACAACAGTGAAATATACATGTTCAGCCATTTTAAAACTTCAAATAATGTTAACATTTTTCAGTGCTCTGATGATATACAGCAGTATTGGTGAATTTAATTCCCCTTTAAGGATTTAAACAGTATATTTTACATTTTGGTTTCTAAATGCTAGCTACAATATTTATAAAGAAAATGTTCTTATTGTAGGCTCAAAACATAAGAAAAGATGTGTTCATGACATGCTATCGCAAAGGTAATTATACTCACTGCCTTGTAGCGTTGTTGGGAAATTCAGACGAGTTCCATGTAATAAGCAAATGCTTATTAGATAAAAGAATATATTTACTAAACTGAAACAGAATGTGTCCCATTGCTCATTGTGCCTGAGGAACTTAGGTGCCCCTAACTGATGAATCACAAAGAACCAGACTTTGGCTTGCATACAATGCATCTCAGTTTGGCCACCTACTCACTTGCTTAAACACAGCAACTGGAAGGAGGGAATTCTACCTGTTTTGAATGACTTGCATTCTTTGTTACAGAAAGGCATTATTTTGGTATTTTTCATTTATATAAATAATTTAACTAGGATAATTATTTTAAACGTGTGCTCTTCAGCATAATTTCCACATATAGAGGCAACAATCTAATAGTCAGTTAGCTTCTGGAACCACTCCTGTTCCTCCTAAGATTATGCCTTCCTTGGGATTTGTGAATTAGCAGTGCTGCATTCTTGATGTTAGGATAAGATGAACCACCCATCC
Organism: Discoglossus pictus; assembly: GCA_027410445.1. Classification (NCBI taxonomy): domain Eukaryota; kingdom Metazoa; phylum Chordata; class Amphibia; order Anura; family Alytidae; genus Discoglossus; species Discoglossus pictus. Next base: position 305,149,376 of record CM050166.1, on the reverse strand, counting down.
AGGGAGGAAAATTCACACAATGGTTTTTGCTTTGTTTTAGACCCTGAAAGTGATAGTGTTGTTTTGTTTTTTAGCTTATGCTAACAATTTGTACAGTATATACTGTGTGTGGAAATGTTTTCAGCATAATTTATTTTTTGGAAATGTTAAACTTTTTTAAAGCTTTAAAGATATCAAAGTAAAATACCTAGTGTTATAGCCCTGTAAAGTCTTATAAAACTATTTATAATACTCTCCCATCCAGCCTCTTCACTCTGCTAATGACCTTCTTCTTTCCTCCTCTCTTATCACCTCCTCTCACTCCTGCCTTCAGGGCTTTTCTCATGCTTCCCCTATGCATTGGAAATCATTGCCTTGTTCCACTAGACTGTCCTACCACCTCAAAACCTCATTAAAAATGCATTTCCTTATCACCATCAGCCTTAATATGCACAATGCATCTATCATCCATCTAAGCTCAAAGACAGGGCCCTTGATTTGTACTTAACCCCCATGTATAGTGCTACAGAATATTTTGGTGTGTTACAAATAAAGGATAATAATCATCAGAAAATAGTATATTGCAATCAAAAACACATATCTGTACAAATTATGTTTAACAGTACTATTCGCTAAGAAATTAGCTTTGATGGACCACTGTAATTTGGGCGCGGGGGAATCATACATTTGTGAATTATGCAACAGACTAATAACTTTAGCAGGTATGCAAGTCCTAAGCATAAACTTATTTTTAGAGAATATATTAATTTTAGCAGACTCTGTGTGTGTCTAAGGGCTTACATACTAGCCGTCTAGGAAATTGGTGAGAGTTCTTTCTATTTAGTGGGAGTGGTGTTGATTTGTATTATCTCAGATTGAGTTTAGCTTTTAATATTTGACACCTTCTCTTGCACATGCTCAGCATCATGTCAGCCTCTATACACTGGCAGAGTCTGCTAAATTAAGATCTACAATTATGACTCACATAGATGCTAATATTGTTAATTTGTTACATACTCCACAAATATGTAAAGTTTTTCCTAAACTAAAGTATTTATTTAATGGTGCCATACAGTAGATCCCAAGCAAGAGCAGTGGACTAAGATGCAGATAAAGCTCAAATGAATATGATATAATTCTTCTTAATAAGCAAATGCTTATTAAATAAAAGAATATATGTACTAAACTGAAACAGAATGTGTCCCATTGCTCATTGTGCCTGGGGAACTTTGGTGCCCCTAACTCTTATAACAGAGTACGCAATGAACGGAAATATATGCACTTAATTTGATAGGCAACTTGGAATTACTATTCTTATACTGTCTGATTGATTACAGCTCTCACATCTCTAAAAGCTACAGGGTCAAACATTCCTCCTTTGGATTTGGCCAACACCCTAAAAGTTCCAGCCACGTTTCTACAGATCTGTGTAGAAGGTTTTGTGTTTTTTACTTTAGAAGATTCAATATTTCCAATATGTGGATCACTACATAGAGGCTTAGGAAGTAAAACCTTGTACTCCAAATACATTTTATCCAGGGCCTTTGAAAGTAACAACTTTTGAGGTGGTTGATGGAATAATGTCTTGTTCTGCATAGTTTTGAAGTAAACTATGTAGAATAAGGTTAGCTTAATGCTGATAGAAATTGCCTATATGGAGATTCTATTGTCATAGAACTCATCAAAACCACTTGAAATGAAATAGAGGCTGAAAATCATGTAGGATTTTTTTTTAAACATATAAAAAATTAACTTTTCTGTTTTTGCTACCATAACGAGGTTAGGATTTATGCTGCTCAAAACCCATTCAGACTTATGTTCCCTTGCTCCACACTTACTCCCCTTACTTTCCCCTTGCTATGTCCCCATCATAAAGTTATTACACCTATGTATATTAAATATGTTTATGTGTTTTGGTTTTGTGCATATATAAATATATATATATATATATATATATATATATATATATATATATATACTGAGGGCCTTATTCAATTGCAAGCCAGCAGATTACGTTATACAGGCCGTATGTCTGCGGGCATGAGATTTGCTACAATTACAGAGTGATTCAATTGAACAAGCCCGCAATTTAAGGGGCGAAAGCCGAAACCTATGCAAACATAAGTAGCATTTCAGAGCGTGATCATGATCAATTAAGCAAGTCCGTAACTACAGATTTAGAAACAGCCAATAGTAAATGAGACCGTCATCATTATGTCAGTAAAACGTGGAGGTTCAACGTCAATCAGTTATCATTTAGAGGTCCGATATGCGATCAAACTTGAAATTCGGCAATGTACAAAATATTAAAAATGAATGGAGATACTGTTTTAGTCCATGTGGTTGGCCTGATATGTATTAACTCATTGATTCCCAAGATTGATATAACACCGAAATTAAACATAAAACATTTTTTTTTTTTGCAGATTTGAGATCATGAGTCTGTTGTGCAGTTAATTCTTATGTCTTTCATCACTTTCCGCATCTTTTAAAGTGCAGTATTGATTTTTTATGTGCATTTACAGTGCTATGAAACAGGTGTTTAACCCCCTTGTGAGTCCTATCTGGTCCCAGTAGGATTTTCTTCTACATTTGCCATTTAGGGATGTGAAGACAATTTCGGGCTTGAGGAATTGAATAGCGATTTGCGATTTTAGCGATTTTAACTTTTGCAGGCTTGAAAGATCAGAGGCTTAGATGGGTTGTAAGTCACAATTTTGACAACCGCAGGCATTTTCAGCCTGTAACCTGTAGGTCGCTTGTGGCTCGCTAAAAGACGCCAATTGAATAGCAAATTAGTTTTCTGGCTACATTACGTAAACAACAATTGCTCAATTGAATAGGGCCTAAGTATGTTGGATATACTTGTAGATATACTTGTAGTCTTTGGCTCTCTGTTTCCTGATCTTGTCAATCCCAGTGCTGTATGAATAGTATTCCAAATAAAAAAAGAGAAAATACCTTTATGTACTTCAGTCATAGTGAGATGCCATGATAAGGCAGGATGTGATTTTTTTATGAATATGTAGTGGCTGGAACTGACTTCTGATGTGCACTTAACAAAATACTTGAGGGTTACTATCACTCATCGAGGATGCAGAGTCAATTATGAGCATAGTACATACATTAAAGTGCCACATATCAAAAATGAGTGCATTCCACAATTCATAGCAGTGATATTGTCAAGCACTAAGCAAATTACATACAAGTGCAACTAAGGCAGATGGGTAATAGATACCATAATGTATTCCTGTCTATATTATTCAGTAAAGAGTCGAAGTCAGTGTCAGTGAGTGAGTAAATGGATAGCAGGAAGTTTTATTTTACAATCTATAAATGCTAGTCAACCATTGTGTAATAAACTAAGTTTTATTAGATGTGGATTTCAGGCACATAAAGGTATATTTAGAGAAAATCTCTAGGTTTGCAGATCCAGCTTTTTTATGAGGAATTACTTTTTACACACTTCTCTATTTTATGGGTGGAAGAAGGAGCAGGAAAAGGAATGATTGACTCATTGGTTTATTCAGGTGATTCAGGGTGAGGCATTTTTTAGCTCACTTGTACCCTTCACAGGGAGAAATATCCTGTAGTATTTTAGTCTGGTCTCACTCAATCCCGAAATACCAGGCAATTCTACTCTGAACAGGACGGCAAACCACGGACATACATTACAGCCTTCCCTAGGCTTAATCTAACAGTGGTGTGTAGGGTTACAAAACCACCAAATGTCATTAACATTACCAGAAACAGAGTCAAATGTGCTCAATCTGAGAACCAACAACACCTAAGTAGGTTTGTTCTATAGACCTGACAAGGCCCATAGAGGCCAAATCTGGGGTTTTCTGATTCTCCAGTTCAGGGTATATGTAATTGTCTGGTATTTTGGGGCTGGATCAATCTTTCGGTGACACCAGAAAGTATACTACAGGATATGTCTACCTGTGGTGGGCACAAGTAAGCAAAAACATTAAAAGCTCTCTGAATAGGTAACCAGGCCTATAGAACAAAAATACTTAGGTGTTGATCCTGTTTTTGTTTATGCAAATAACCCTTGGGGGTTTTGTCATCCCTAAGGGTGATAGGGGCTCCAGACATGGACTCCTTAGGGATTTAAGCTACACCTCACTGTTGAGGTTCAAGACATTTATATCCAGAGTTTGTACCTTGCCCTACTTCAGTCCCTTGCACCATCACCTCCAGACCACACTGCCCCATGCCCGTCCTATCCCACTACATCTCCACATCCCCAGGTAAAGTTTAGTATGTGTATTGCACCACATTTTTACCATAATCCACAAACTGTACTGTATGAATAAAGTTTAAGCTTTGTATTGCTCCATTGTCACACCTGTGCTACATCACAGTAGAAATAATTTGTAATTGAAATATATATATGATTTTTTTTATCAGCGTTTGCTGTTTTTCCTGTTCAGGGTAGAATTGTCTGGCATCTTTTGAGCGAGACCAGACTGATATACTACAGGATATCTCTGCCTGTGAAGGGCACAAGTGAGCTAAAATAAGCTGCTTTCTAAGGCCCTCATTCAATTGCAATTTGGCCAATTGAATAGGGGTCTAAATAAGCACATAACATATTTTTTTAAAGAAGTTTTTACTTAGTAAACATCTATCCAAAAGCAAGGTTTTTACTAACTAAAAACTTCTTTCAAAAATATTCGTATATGCTTATTTAGAGCCCTATTCAATTGGCCAAATCGTAATTGAATGAGGGCCTAAGTAGGTTACTAGACCTATAGAGTTCGAGCACCTCTGACTTTGTTTTTGCTCTAGCAGAGACTGCTAAAGTGAAGATTGTATCTGATGTTGTTAGTTTGTTGCAGACACAAATATGTGAAGTTTTTTCTACAGTAGTTTTTTAGTTAACCTCAGGAAGTATTTTTGGGATATCATATTAAAATGCTCTACTTAACTAATACTTTTGATAAGTATATTGCATTTAAAAAAATAATCAACAACATAGGAGGGGGAGTTATGAATGTTGTTGAGGCAGTGCAGCCCCTTTCCATTGTATAAGTCCACACGTACAATTTGTGCATGTACTCTTCAACTCTTGGAGCCTCATTCAATTGAGCAATTGTAAGTTACAGTAACCCGTAATGGAGGCTGTAAGTTATTTTGCTATTCAATTGCCATCTTTTTGAGAGTCGCAAATGGTCTATGGGTTACATGCTTAAAATCCTTGCGGTTGTTACAGCCCATCGAAGCCTTTGATCTTTCACGTCTGCAAGAGTTACAAAAGCTAAAATCGCAAATCCCTATTCAATCGCTACAATTCCTCATGTTTTCACACCTGTAAATGGCAAATGTAGAAGAAAAGACATGTCCGTAGCACTATAAATGCAAATAAAAAATCAATACTGCACTGTGAATGATGGACAATGCAATGAAATACATTAGAATTAATTACACAACAGTCTCAAGCTCGCAAATCTGCAATAAAAAAATAATTTTATTTTATATTCCATTTCGGGGTTATATCAATCTCGGGAATCAATGAGTTAAAACATATCAGGCCATCCACATGGACTAGAACAATATCGGCATCCATTTTTATTATTTTGTGTTTTGCGAGTCCGATCAAATATTGGACCTCTTAATGCTAATTGATTGACATGTAACCTTCATCAGGCTGACGTAATGATGACAGTCTAATTTTCTATTGGCTGTTTCTAAATGAGTAGTTACGGCCTTGCTTAACTCATCACGTTACTGCCCTGAACTGCTACGTACAAGAGCATGGTTTACAGTTTTGGCTTTCCGCCCGTAACTTTCAGGCTTGTTCAACTGAATAGCACCGGAATTGTAGCAGACTGCGGGAGCGCAGCAGGCACGCAGACATACAGCCTATATACCGCGAGATGCGGGCTTCAAATTGAATGAGGCTCTTGGTGTAGCCCTATCTCAATAACAATAATGCTTTTCCCTCCTACTTACAGGAGGCTCAATTTGCAGCAGACGGGCACACCGTTTGAAAATAGCTAATTTTTGCACACAGCTAGTAAGGATCTCTTAATAATTAGTTTATATGTATAATTATTTTATTCTAATAATTTAAGAAACCATTTATTTATTAATTGCTCAGCACCAGTATGAACTGTGCACAGCGCAGTGCTATATTGGTATGCATTATTATTATGGTTCCTTGGTAAAATGAACTGTTAATACCAAGCATGTCCTTATGTTTTACAGTTGCATCAATAACTACTATAATATTCATAAACAATAAAACACAACACACTCACCAAGCACAGGGCAAGGAGAATTTATTTTTAAGTCAAAGTATCAACTTTAAAACAAGAAATAATTTATCTTGCATAGATCCCAATCCTGTAAAGGGTCAAAAACAGTAGTCCATTTGTCATAGTTATGTGGCAAAAATCCTATCATCATATTAACAATTGGTAACCATCAGCACAATTTTATACTCAAAATGCTATGTAGTGAAATTCCAATCAAAAATCCACAGAAGGTGTAGAGATTATGAAACACCCAAGGGATAGTTCCTCATTGAGGTTATTTGGTTGTACAGTACAGAGTTCAAAACTCATTCTGCTTTCATTTGTAGTAACAACACCCTGTTACTGCCACTTGGGTGCACTTGACATTTCTAAGCTAAAGAAGAACAAGCTTATTTTGAAGATAAAGCCTGGCAAGTAGTTGACATTTACATTTTGATTAATATCACTGACCACAAATATAGCTCCCTAACAGTTTACTGAATATTCAGTTTTCTGGAGGAGTTGACCTGTAAAATGCTTTGACACAATATTTTTAAAATAGGTGATAGCCAATAGATTGACCTCATCCAAACCTCAAATGCATTCTTGAATTGTATGTTTATACCCCTTCAAATTCAAAATCCGTAAAGGACCACTGTAGTTTGGGGCAACTCTCACATACTTGACATGCTAACAACATTAAGTAGCTTTTAGAAACCATATGCATAAAATGATTTTATGGAAACTAGCATGTCACAAATCTGTCTGTGTCTCTGGCTGTGCTTATCCATATGGTTTTCTTGGCAAAGATACTGGAATGGGTTGCCAGTTCCTTCTCCAGTGGATCTCAATTTGTCTGACCTCTCTGCTATGGCCTGACCATCTTCGGTGACCCTACATTGTATAGCTCACAGCTTCATTGAAGTACGACAAGGTAGCGATCCAGAAGGGGATCAGTTATATTAGTGTGTCCCAAAAGTCAAAACACACAAGGGGGGTGCTGGACCTGTAGCCTTCACACTGGCTGCTGGCACCTCTGGAGATGGTACCCTGGCCTTCTACTTGCAGAGGTCCTGTGGCTGCGAATCGTCCTTTGCCGAAACACAGCACACCTCCCTCTCCTCACGTTAGGCCTGACCTCTCTGTCTCTGCTCGACCGCCCACCAACTGTGTCTCAGCCATACCACCTGCTTTATTCTTTGACACTGGGTCCCTTATCACTCGACATTGAACTAAATCCAACTCTGTACCACACTCTACATGTAGAGGGGGTCTGTCTCTCAGACTGGGCTTGGTTGTGCCACCTGGGTCACCAGAGGTTCCCCAGGGTCAAGGGTCCCCTTCAGCTACTACTCAGTTCAACTGGATCCGCCTACAGGGTCCTCCATTCTTGCAGCACTACTTGCTGCTGCAGAGGCTTTAACACCTTAATTGCTGCAGCTTTTCTCTGCCTTATTCCTCCCTCCACCCCACTGTATCATAGGGACTCAACTGGTAAAAGAGCGGGAAAGCTCATCCTTATTTCAACTTTCTAAAGTCCTCTTCCCCTGCTCATCCACAAATTGCTTTAAACTATTCTCATCCCTGTTCCTAACCAGGTCAAACCCCCACTCTCTTCCACTACGCTCAGCCGTGGGCTATATGTAATATATATATATGTTCTTTATATATATATCTTTATATATAAATATATATATATCTTTATATGTAATCATTCTGCAAAAGAATCTACCAATGTGGTTTCTGCTCTGCTTCCAGAGCTGGTAGGAGACATTAAATGCGAAGGAAGCTTTCACTAGTACAGTGAAAACATGGCATCTAAAAATGCCAGCGATTTCAATAGGATTAATGGAATTAGCATACAAGGACATACCCTCCTGAAAGATCAGTTAAGACAAAGCCTGAGGAAGTGGAATAAAGCAGTAAAAAATAACTACTTATCAAAATGAAATATGTAAAGGTTGTGATTGTTTATTTACTTTCTAAAAACATTTTGTCTAGTAACAAACCTAGTTATTCAAATGTTCATATAGCAAAATAGGACCACAATGGAGCTTTAAAGTATTTGCACATTATTTTAGCTTATTTACTGTTTACATTTCACAAATTATACTCAATAATAACAGGCATTTACAAAGTGAATACATTTCTTTCTGTATATATTTATTTTTGCAATTAAGTATAAAGAACAAAAATAAATGCAAATATTGCAATACTGAATGTTCTATTCTATGTGAACATTAGCTGCATATTTATGGAAAATTGTGAAGTAATCACTTTGCTTTGATTCATTTGGCTTGTACTGTGAAAGGCAATCAACTAAAAAATGAATATATGTTTGTTAGAAGGTACTAACAACTTGCTTAACAGTCATATCTGGGGTATACAAAGGTTAAAGTTAAAGATTTTTAAGAATGATATGGTCCTGCTTTCGGCCACGTGTGAAGGCTCTGGCTTTAGTGATAAGTAGGGGAGCCTGTTTTATGGGAGAGAAAATGTGTAATGAGAAGAAAGCCAGACCCCTCTATACATCTGGAAATCATGTGGGTGAGCGGGTATAGCAAGATATTTGCCTAGGAGGATGGGCTAGAAGTGGGGGGAAGTGTTGGAGTCTGCTTGTATCAATCAAAGGCACATGGTGTGTGATTCTTAGATCCTAAGAAAAGGGTAAATTATGCTGTCATCTGAAGTGTCTGCTGGTGTCGAGATTGCCTTGGAGAAAAAAAGTTGCGACCCATAGAGAGAGAGAAAATTGGAATGAGCATAGTCCCCCAAATTTGGGCGGGCGTATCAGCTGGTGGCATCATTGGGAGATCTCAAGCATTTTTACCAGCAGCCAGGATGGCTACTTACAAAGACAGAGAGAAAGAGAGCCAGGTGACATGGATGGCGTTCCTGGGATTGTGGCAGGGCCATGAGCTGTCAGGTTGGCTGGAGGAACTGCTATGGAAAGAGATTGCCTTAGAGAAACAGTATCATGCCTGGATAGGATCTGTTGGTGTCCTTGGAGAGGATCTCTATGTTCGATTGGAGCTAATAGATGGGCTCTGAGAGATTGTGTATGGTGATCTTGAATGTGGCACGGGGACTGTAAGGAGGCAGAACAACTTATTTCTTAAATGCTGTCAAGGTCTGGGACTAGAACCATGGTCCCTGGAGGCTAATTTGCTGGAACCCCTGATTCAGCAAGAGCTGCAGCAGGAGGCTGAGTATGTTGAATTGCATCCATCGAGGGGTTTTGGCCATCCAGTTGGGAGGAACCCTGTCAGGCGGACAGGGAGGAAGAGGACTGGTTACCAGAGGTCTGGGGAGAGGATATTATGGACTCTAACCAGGGCTATACCAATATGGAGGTACAAATGGGCCAGGCCCAGTTAAGTTTTGCTACAACTGGGACAGATGAGGATGGTACCATACATTATGGGTACATCTCAAAACCTGTGGAGTCTGAGTCTTAGACAGGAATAGCAGGCCAGGCGGAGGGCCTGGGAGAGTTCTGGAAGGAACCAGAGATGGATTGTGAACCTATCATGGAGTTCCTGTAGATAACTACAGTCCAGGAACCAGCCATGGATACAGGTTCAAACACAAAGAATGACCTTGGGACTTTGTCAAACCAAGGGGGCCAGCCATACCCAAATGGCTGGGGCACAATTGCTAATCACAAAGCAGTTGAGAAGACAGAGAATATCTTTCAAACTAATGGCCCAAAGATAAGTCTGGATGAGACCTGGGAGGTCCTGCCAGGGGACACTGTGGCCATGGACTCAGAAGGAGGGGAGTTCTGTGCCCAGTCGGTGGTTCCAGAGAAAGGGGGATGTGACATGCTGATCCAGATACAACATAGAGATTTGGAAACTTCCAGATCCATCCAGTACATTCCTCCATGGAATTACTATTTTTCCGGGTGCCCCAAGGGAGTGTTTTTACCCATGCAGTGGAGCAGAAGAGTGCATGGGCCCTGTTTTTTGGGGGGTGGGATGGCAATGGCACCTTTGGACTGTATTGATTACCCTGGCAAAGAAGACTGTTGGCAGGACCCAGGCCTAGCAAACAGTCTGGATGGGAGCATCTATGCTCACTGGCCCTTGGGGAAGGCTGGACTATGGACCTTTAAGGGAGCTTCAGCTGATAAAAACTGTCTGAGGGCTAGCTATGGCACCTTGGGAGCTGTCACCTGGACTGGGTACCACCCTGGGACCCTTTGGACTGGATGAACTAATAGGTTCAAGGACTGTTTTAGATGCAGATGCTCAAGGAAATTGTTTTCCCCAATGGATGGGGAGGGAGGGGACATGTGCTATGGCCCGGGGAAGGCGGTTGGAAATTGAGCCATGAAGGCTATGCCCAAAATTTTGTGCCCATTGGAATTGGAAAAAATGTGGACTGTGAGGCAATTACAGCTCTATCACTTGCACAAGTGAGATCAGTGTGGCTAGAAATTTGGCCGCCAGGACGAATTCCTAGGCCACACTAGGATGGGGGAAACTAGCTGTTATGAACAGAAGGGCCCACTGGACTGTTTGGGGTTCATCAGTTATTATATGTGTGGTTAGAAGGTACTAACAAATTGCTTAACAGTCATATCTGGGGTATACAACGGTTAAAGTTAAAGATTTTAAAGAATGTATATGGCCCTGCGATCAGACACGTGTGAAGGCTTTGTATTGTCATGAAGTGGGGAGCTAGTTTTATGGGAGAGAAAATGTGTAATGAGAAGAAAGCCAGACCCCCTCTATACATCTGGACATCATGTAGGTAAGGGGGGGGGGTAGCAAGCTATTTGCCTAGGAGGATGGACTAGAACTGGGGGGAAGTCTTTGCTGTTTTGTGTCATCTTTCTGTGTTTTGATATATCTCTGTAACAATAAAGAAGTGCCAGTCTGATTTTGGACACACTAAACAAAGGTGGTGTATGAGTCTGCTTGTATCAATCAAAGGTACATGGTGTGTGATTCTTAGATCCTAAGAAAAGGAATCTGATGGTGCCTGTCTCTTCAGAAATTATGCTGTCATCTGAAGTGTCTGCTGGTGTCGAGATCTGAACAAAACGTTGCGACCCATAGAGAGAGAGAGAATTGGGTTGAGCATAGTCCACCAAATCTGGTGGGCGTAACACATTACTTAGGTAAGTATAACATGGAAATTTGACATAAAAATTGCAAAAGTTGGCAGAGTTGTGTATTGATTACTTAGTAGTAGTATCTATTGATGCAATTGTAAGGTCATGCTTGGTCAGTTATGGGCTGCTCACTGGGCACACTATAGTGGTAAAACAAGGCATGCATTTTAAAAGTATTAGTTACATCTAACACAATCAAAGGTCTATGGGCCCAATTATATAAACTATGAATTATTATAATTTTTACATTTTCCTTTGCTCGCCTGTTTGTTTGCCCATGCGTTGACTGTGTTGTATTTTCTTTCAAAGTAGCACGCAGGTCCCGGTGTTGGAGTTTTTTGAGAGAGAGAGAGATCAGGAGTTATTTGAGAGCAGTAATTTGCGGTTTTGTTAATTTATCTTCTACTATTTAATATTTTACACTTAATCCTTGATTACACATATTTACAGTTTACACATAATTGCAATGCACATCATTTAAACATGCAATACACATCATTTAAACAACACACATAGAGACAGAGACATATAGAGCTAGGTCACGCCATACACACCCCATTCCCCACACCCCATCCCCAACAGTTATTAATTACACATAATACACACTTTTTCCCCCATCATATATTAACAGTAACACTTTTTATTTGTCACTATTATTTTTGTGATTGATATGGAGAGAGGAGTAGAGAGGTGGGGAGGAGGAGAAGAGGAGGGGAGAGAGGAGACTTAGGTGGCCATGGAGAGTATTGTTGGGGAGGAGGAGAGGAGCGGTGGGAGCAGGAGAGGAGTGGTGGGGAAGAGGAGGAGGCGGAGAGGCGTGGTGGAGAGGAGGAGAAGAAGGAAGGCGGAAAGGAGTTGTATAGAGGAGGAGGAACAGAGAAGTGATGGGGGAGGAGGATGAGGAGGCGTAGAGGAGTGGCAGAGAGGAGGAGGAGGCAGAGAGGAGTGGTAAAGAGGAGGAGAAGGAGGAGGCGGAAAGGAGTTGTATAGAGGAGGAGGAACAGAGAAGTGATGGGGGGAGGAGGATGAGGAGGCGTAGAGGAGTGGCAGAGAGGAGGAGGAGGCAGAGAGGAGTGGTAAAGAGGAGGAGAAGGAGGAGGCGGAAAGGAGTGGTATAGAGGAGGAGGAACAGAGAAGTAATAGGGAGGAGGATGAGGAGGCGGAGAGGAGTGGCAGAGAGGAGGAGGAGGCGGAGAGGAGTGGTAAAGAGGAGGAGGAGGAGGGGAATGTAGAGGAGGAGGGGGTGGTGGCAGGGTGGCCCTAGCAACAGGCACACTTAGGAGAGGGACAGAGGGAATGGGAGCCTGATCCCAAGTGGGATGATAGTTTGAGGGAGGGACAGGCCTCAGGGACAGGTCAGGGAGGCAAGGATCCCCGTCCACAGTTGGGAGGGCAAGAGGCTAAGCGCAAGCACAGGACCCACAATTAATTGCACAGGGAGAATATGGTGGTCCTCTACAGTGCTATCTGTGGCAGCCACGTGATTCTTGCGGGGGGGAGTTAGGCCAAGGCATAGGGCTCAGGAGGTAGCGCTGAGGTGACAGCAGTAGGTGCAGCACCAAGGGATATGAGGTCTGTCAACCACCGGTTTGACAACATCAGGGCCAAGGTGAGGAGGATGATGGCTAAGGAGGACAAGGACCAGACCGTGACCTATAATGAGTGGGAGAGGGTCACCAGGGACTTTCTGAGACAGGTGCCCACCGCTGGAGCTTCATGCCTGGTGGCCCAGCAGGACCCAGCCTCCATGTCAGGTGAATATCACATACACCAACATGCCACCACATGTGCATCACACACACTACACATGTACATGATGACCAACAAGAACTTTGGCATGTCAGCTCCATGGAATTAACAAGGGATAGATAGATGCATCATTAAATCCATGAAGCTGACAAATCACTGTCATTTCTGGGCACAACAACAGTAATCAACCGATAGATAGTCCATGTATTGGTGTGCCCACTGCAGCCTATGCAGGTACAGACTGCAGCTGAAATCAAGGTAGTGTTAGGAGACAAGAACGATCAAGACCAAGAGCCAAAGATCTACATCTAGCAAATGATAGCTAATCTGATTTGTAATTAGGAGTCTCATCCAGGTTCAAGCCTAGGTGTCAGATAGTTAGGAATGCACACAAAACAATACATTATTCATCATACTAATGACATATACCTTTCTTTTCTCTCTTTCAGCATCAAGGAGGTCTGTGTCCAGTGGTAAGCCAGAGGCGGGGGCGTCGGCTCCATCGGTGCAGGAAGTGGAGGAGCAAGCCCCAGCCCAGCAGGAACCGGTGCAAGGGGAGGAGGAGAGAAGCAGAGCCGAGGCCATGGTACAGAGGATTGGGGATGTCATATGGCTGATGGGGTCACCACCCAGCCCTCCGGCCACACCTCTGGGATTCGACCCCACTATCCCCCTCCTCCAGAGACTGAGCATATCGCTAGGGCCCTCCCACTGGAGTGATGATACCAGCCAGCCACCACATCCTCCCCCCCCCCCCCCCCATAGCAGTGCTTGGACTGACCACCACCACCACTACTACCGAGCCAAACCATACCACCTCCATATCTGCAACACCCTCCATCTGGGCCCCAGACTCTCTCGACCTCCCACAATGTCACAATGTTAACCTAATCTAGCCTGGCTACAGAGTCTTGGATCTTGGCCTTTGTGATGGTGATATTTTGTAGGAAGATAGCTACCTCCCATCACATGGTCCATGATCCTCTTCTCTGTGGATAATTAGGGTTGTTGAGAAGAGATGCAGGGTTTGTTTTTTTCCTTTTTTTGTTTTATCTAATTCTTACTAAAGCTTGCAGATGGGAATCAGGAGAGTTGGTATATTGTTACAGGATTCAGCACTGTACTGTACATGCATGTTGATTAGTTTTTTTTATCCTCCTCTGACTTTTTTTCAGATTTTTGTTTTGTCTCCACACTGTATGTGTGAAACTGGATTGGATTACACAGTTTAGAGATTAAGTCATCTGTTTCATTGAGCAGATCTAGACAAGTTGTAAGTGGAGTGATTTTTGATGATCCTTTTTTTATCAGATTCCGGTTGCAGTGGTGTAGTGACCACATGTGACCCTGGTAGGTGCTATGCATCATGCTTATTCTAGACTATGACATTACCCCCTTTGGGTATCCCCTTTTTACCTCAAGCCTCTTGCTCTACCGGTAACGACCCCCACCACACCCATGATGTTAATGCAAAGTCTTGACCATTTCATATTGTGGTCTGTGTATAAAATAAAGCTTTGTTATACAGTTCTAACCATGTCAGTGTTTTTTCAATGGTTGGGGTTATGGGACATCCACATACATCACATTTGTGTCACATTCCTATATATGTAAACTAATGAGCCCTAGTTACGATGCAATAGATCAATACATATAACAAAAATAATAGTCATAATAGCATTTGATATCATATAATAATATATATCATATATAATCAACATAAAGGGTTAATATGCATGCAAATGTCCCATTAGTGATACTGTGGAGTATCAACATTCCCCTGAGGGCCTGATAGGAATATGATAGGTGAAACTGGAGTGGGTTGCTAGTTCCTTCTCTAGTCGACTGTGATTTGCCTGGCCTCTCTGCTATGACGTGCCCACCTACAGTGGCCCTACATGGTATAGCTCACAGCTTTATTCAGGTAGACAAGCCCCTTCACCACTACCACTTAGCAATCCACAAAGGGACCAGGGGGAACATATGGTATGCCTTTAACCAGCAGGTCATTTGTGGGTAGCTTTAAGAGGCCAATTTAATAGCTGTAAGTTTTACGTGCTCTGTTAACGGCGAAGGTTTTACACGTTTGGGGAATTTAATAGGGCTCATGGTCTTCCCTCCCTTCCCTATTGTGGAGGTATTATCTGTTAGACGGGCAGGGGTGATTGCTCTTGGTAGGTGGGAGCATAATATTGGTGTTGGTTTCAACTGTTTTGGAGCCACATTCAATTCTCAGCTTGTATGTGCAACATGGAACCGGCAACGGCTGTTTGCTCGAGATTTTGCTGAGTTTTTGATCTATTAAATTAGAGCAGAGCGCGAGTTACGGGATGGAGAGGTAAACCCGTAAACCATCTGTTGAACTCTATTAATTAAACCCGTAGTTACGGGTTCAGATGGAGCCAATGGCAACAGAGATTATCAGAATTAATTCACTGAAGTCTTACGGATTTCAATTACGAGTTACGATCTGACCCACATTCCAGAAATATTGCAATATTGATAAAGCCGTAAATATGATATTCTATTACATGCGAGTTCCATTATATGTATTAACACTCTGATTGCCAGGAACAATATAACACGGAAATAAACAAAAATAAATAAAACAAAATGAAAATAAATTATTTTATTTTGCAGATTTGCAAGCCTGATTGGAAACGTATCAGTTACAAGCTTGACAGATCAAAGGATGGGCTCGCAAATCAAATTATCACGTCCTTTCTCATGTTTCTCTCTCCTGCCCAGCAAGTCATCGGCAGGCTGATTTTAGAGGCCAATTTAATAGCTGTAATTCTCGTGGGCCATGTTACGAGCTGCAGATTACAACTTAGAGGGAATGTAATGTGGCTGTTGGTTAGGAAGCTCCTGGGTTGTCTGTCAATTTATTAGATTATTGGTGGTGGGTTCATTTTTATCGGACCTTGTCACTTATGCTAAAATCATGTCAACATGCACTTAATGTGTAGCCCCAAAAAATCAGGGAAAGTTGAGCAGAGCATATCTAAATGGTGCGTTATATGCTACAACACTTTTAATGACATTAGTGTAGTAAAATGCAACTTGCCTATTTTTTCAAAATCTAAGGCAGGAATATAGAAAATGCAAGGGGAAGATGTTGTATGTTTCTGTGAGCATTTTTTGTCACAACAAGGAAGGCACATCCAAAGAACGAATGCCCAGTAATAATTACAATGGGATCTGCAATAGGGCAACAAATATTCGTAGCATTAGGAGCCACATTAAATTCCAAGCCAGTAACTCCAACGTGAAGCCCACTATCGCTGCAGGTTTCAAATTTGGCTGTTACTGTTGTTTTGGGAGAACAAAAGTATTTCTCAGAGATATCTGTCCCTGGCCAAATTACCAATATACATATAGTGTGCACACCTTAGAGAAATAATACACCAACACAGAGTTCTGGTATAAAGCTTTCTCTTGCCCAAACTTTATTACGTCAGTCGTCATTTATATAGTTTTTTAATAATCAGATAAAAGTTACAACTAAGCAAAATATCAGGTTTAATTAACCACTTCATTGGTTCTAAGGTGTCCGCTTTTACGGGACCTTGGACATGTATTGGGTTAGGAGTTTAGGGAGTCTTCAGGTCTCATCCCACAAGGGATGAGTCTATCTTCCCATTGGTTTCAAATGTGTGTTCCCAGTAACTCTGGATCCTCTGAGTCTATATCCAGTGTACTAAAGAACACCTAAGACTCTATTTTGAAATGTGTAGCAACTAGTTACTAGAAAAAAACAAAATAAACTTTATTAGAGAAAAAATGTGAATAGGATATATATATACAATGTGTGTGATAAAAGATATACTAAAGTATATCAAACAGCAGGCTAATAAAAGGTCAACAGTATAACGAACAAGCAGGACGTGGCAGTAGCAAGACATGTAAATACTATCCACAATGGAAATATAATCGTTCTGAAATTCATGGGTATTGAAAAAATTAACATCTCTCCCAGAAGAGGTAATATGGAAATTAAACTACTCCAGCGAGAAGCCTGGTGGATCTTTCACCTTAAAACACTATCTCCTCATGGCCTCAATGAAGGCTTCACTTTCACCCCTTTCATTTAGCATCAGCCCCTTAACCTCTTCTAACCTTCTTTACTATTGGGTTAAAGCAAGTCACCTTTTAAAATATACATCCACTTCCCTTCCCTCTCATTTTTCAGTTATAAGACAATATATTTCTTCTTTCAGTCCAGGTTTAGTTGCTATTCTGAGTTCAGCATCAGTATCTAGCATATCTTTATATTTTGTTGTTACTAAATCCAGTTTGAACCCTTCCAGATTTTCAAGGAACTAGAGTATTTAGGTATCTAGCACCTACCAAGGGACTATATAACGATAGTCTTTATTTATAGTTGATCTACTCTAATCTTATACTTTTCTCTCATCATGTTTTCCTAATGAGGGGTCAATCCACTATTATTATAGAAGTTTATCTTATTCAATCTTTAAATCTAGCTTATCCAGTCAGTAGTATCAATCCATTGGAGGGCCTTACTTCTTGGGGTCCGTGTGAACATATAATTAGAATTACCCTCAGTTTATTTATTTTTTATCTCTTTCCTTAGGGCATGTTTAAACTTTATTTTGGTATTTAACAACAAGGTTAAAACACAGCTTTTTAAATTAATAGCCCAATTTGAGATTAACAAGGCAATAACACGAATACATACAGGTACCTGCCTGTAGAGGCACTATTACTTAGAAAGCTAGCGTTTTCCGCGCTTTCGCAGAACTTTTCCGCAAATCTCGCGAGAATACGCGATCGCGGGAACGTGATGACGTCACAACGTGAACGTGAACGCGGTGACGTCATTGCGTCACGCAAATCGCGGGATTCCTTTAAAAACCCGAGATTTATAGGCATCATATATCCCCTGATGAATCCGTAACAATAACAATGGGGAAACGTACGTTGGGACCTTAGCAGCAGGCTATAGGGGACAGTCTATCCCCATTGGTATGTACAAATGCTGATGTCTGCACCATTACAAGGTAATGAGATAAAATTCTCGTCTTCTGTTCTGTAGTAATTTTTGGTGCAGTAAATTAATTGTGAAGCCCACCTAACCTATACTTGTGGAAGGGAGGGTCTCTCTTGATTACAGCATTGTGCTGTGTTATCAAGACTACTAAACTATTTTTTGATAGTGGATATTATCTATGTTGTCTCAAATTTTTTAACTTACTTCAGCTTATGGGACGGTGAGTGCTTTGTCGCTTTTTTCTCCCATGGGAAACATAGAGATCCACTTGTTTTAGTAACTGGAGCAACTGTTGGCCGCCATCTGTGATCTCAAATAGACAGGTGCTGACCTTATTACTAAATTACCATATGTGAGTATTCACATTATTACTTTGGGGTTTACTAATTAGACTGTACCCCCCCTCCCCCCTTTTATTAGCCTGCTGTTTGATATACTTTAGTATATCTTTTATCACACACATTGTATATATATCTTATTCACATTTTTTCTCTAATAAAGTTTATTTTGTTTTTTTCTAGTAACTAGTTGCTACACATTTCAAAATAGAGTCTTAGGTGTTCTTTAGTACACTGGATATAGACTCGGAGGATCCAGAGTTACTGGGAACACACATTTGAAATCATTACTTACTCTATTTCACTTAGAGATTTGTTCTTATTTTTTCTTAAGTGACTATCTTCCCATTGGTTCAGAAGTTGAGACAAAGGGAAGATGGCGCTCTCCTTCTAGTGTCCAAGGTGTGGTAGCTGTCGTCATCCCTGCTAGACCGGAAGTAGTGCCGCCGGCATCTTGTATGCGGAAGTAGTGAATCCCCCATCTTAGAGTTCCCAATGATTCAGCATTATTAATAAAACTTTGGTTATACGATAATACTGCAAAGATAAGATATATAAGTAGGTGCACGAATACAGTTATGCATTTTGTACGGATCCCAATCCATAACACTGTGATATTTAATTAGAAAGGCTGCAAGCCACAAGGTGGAGACTCAAAACCTTAAACCACGTGTCGCAGTCGGATTTGCGGGCTTGAACGTAATCAATTAAGCAAGCCCGTAGTTACGGGTTTAGATGGAGCCAATGGAAACAGAGATTGCCTGCATTGCGTCACAAAAAAATGGAGGTTGGATTTCAAAGTCTTACGGGCTTCAATTAGGAGTTACGATTGAACCCACATTTCAGTCAAAATGCAATATTAATAAAGCCGCAAATATGACATGCTATCACATGCGAGTTACAGTATATGTATTAATACATTGATTGCCGGGATCGATATAACACAAAAAATATACATGAAATTAAGTATTTTTCTGAGCCAATTTGCAAGCTTGAGAATGTTGTGTTATTTATTTTAAGATCTAAAATCACTTTCCCTTTTAATATTAGTACAGTAGTGTGTTTTTATTTGCATTACAAGTGCTATGTATTGGACTTTACCCCCCTTGCGGGTGCTCTCGAGCACACGTTGGGCTTTGGGCTCCATTTGCGCGTTATGGGCTTGCTATTGAGTGACTTTGTTGCAATTTAATAGCTAAATTGAAGATGTAGCGGTTACAGGCTTGACAGATCAAAGGATTTATGGTCTTGAAATTCAACTTTGCTCAACACATAGTTTTTTCTCGGCCGTCCAGCGTGTTAACCCGCAAGTCATCTGCGGACTGCATTACAGGGCTAATTTAATAGCAAAACAGCCTAAGATCTACGTTACTGGCTACGTTTTAACTTGTAGCCCAAATGTAATGCGGCTCTTAATGTCACGAACCATGGATCTAATACACATACCCTATATTAATATGTTAATAAATCTAGGGTAGAAGTTACTAATTAAATGATGACTGAAGTGTTTATTACATGCACTTGTGAAAAGTTAGCCTTCATTGAGTGCACAATGTATTTAGAAAGTTTCAAAAAAATACATACAGTCTTTCATGTTTAACCTCTGTACATTATTTTGTTTTAAAAGCAGCAGACGTTTGCTATTGTGCCTACCAGGAGTAGATGCCTGCGAGAAGTGGAACCAAGGATACAGATAAATCTATTTTCAATTCTGTTGCAAGACTGCCATTGTCAATATCCTCTTGGCAGCCAAAATAAATAGAAGAGACGTCCAAATAGGATAAGCCACTACAGAATCCTTTCTGTTATCGCCGTGCCGCAGCACACTCATCCTTATAGACAGTATGGTTCTAACAAAGAGTATAACAGGTCCAATGACAGCAGAACCCAGGCGGCAGTTTGCACTTTGTTTGTACCCTTATTGGCCATCAGAAGCTCCTAGCTGACCCTGTCCCCGGTCCCCGGCTGTCCCTCTACCCTGTCCCTTACCTAAGCCACTGCCTGCCCCTCTCCCAGTCCCTGGCTTCCCCTCTCCCCAGTTCCTGGCTGCCACCTTCTCCAACCCCTGTCTGCTCCACTCCCATCCCCTGACTGCCCCTCTCTCAGCCCCTGGCTTCCACTCTCCCAACCCCCATCTGTGCCTTGGGTGTGACGGTCGGTCCTCTCTTCTTGTAGCTATGACCCTCAGTCAGTGAATGCAGGTTCTTTCCTGTTATAGGCTATGCTCCCTCCTGCTTGTTTGAGTCAAGCCGCTATAACAGGACAGAACCTGGGACTGATTGGGGAGGTACCCTGTCACCTCAGTGTTTGATGAATATATAAAAATATCCACTGGTGGTTCCTAATGTTACACACTAAATTTATGTATTAATGTATTTATATATATATAGTTCTGTGCAAACAGTCATAGTACAGGCAGGTAAATTAGGATAGAGCAGAGCATAAAATGAAATGTTGCAACGTGACTGAGCCTGGATAGGGTGACATGTCATGTAAGGGGAGAAATAGAAGGACAAGGCAATCCAAGATTCGGTAACCTGTTAGCATGTATTTGTCAATGAACAGTGTCAATGGTTAATATGTCAACATAGAAAAACAAATCAGGGGTGAGGGAGCAGCAGATATGAGAGGGAAGTGCACCATGTATTCCTCAAAATAACACAGACTTCATGAAGTGACTTGGGTTGTGATAGATTGAAGCTGGACATTAGTGAGAGAGTGATGAAGAGAGGGAGAGATGGGGATGAGTAAGAGATATAGCAGCTAACAGAAGGACAATACAAAGTGGGTTTATATAGAAAGCTAGGACACAGAGTGGGTGTTCATTTAAATACAGGAGAAAGATTTATCTTAAAAGGCAATCTACCCAAATACAGATATACTGTAGTGCAGTGATAAAAAATAGCTGTCATGATGGTCATCTATTGTTTATATGTCAGTGGATGTCAGCTTTGTATTCCTCCATATAACAAAGTAGCTGCTTTGGTGATTGTTTTTTTTTGTTTTTTTCTGATTGTAGCTATTTTCGGACGAACATCATTCACTAAATGCAGGCAGCACCAGCCCAGGAATCAGAGAACCAACACTACAATATATTAAAGATCCATTACCAAACAACTCACCCAAAAGATGGTTGAGCACTTGGAGAGGACTCTATGTCATTTCTTGGTCTTTCTATTTTAACAAAAAATATGATTTTAATTTATGGTGTACTTCTTAAACCATTGGATTCATTGTTAATGTTTTGTTTATTTAAATTAGAGCTCATGTCTCATTTTTAGTTCTCCTTGTCTTATTCTTTTTAACCTATATATTTACCTAAAGCATTGCCAGTTTTTGTTTGGATATTACAGAATGTTGGAGAAGGTCCTTTTAAACAATACATTCCAGATATACCAAATCTTGGATCCACAACATGCATATTGATTGTGTCTTGTAAGTGCTTTTTCCCTGCTAAGAGCTGCAGTGAAATAATCTCAGTTAATGTGTCTATACACCATTGAATGCCATCTGTTTGCAATATGTTTCTTCAAACATCAGTAATATAAACATCCAAAAAATACATGTGTTCATTTTGTTAAATATAGATAACAAGCTATAACTAAAAAGTTTATGCACATATTTAACTTGCAATAACTGCAATATTTTCAAGCAATTCACCAATATGTGATATTATATTATGTGATAAATACATTATGTGCCTGAATAAAGTAGTCATCTACAATATAATTGTGTATAAAATATAGCAACATGGTACTGGCCAAATATTGCTGTAGAATTGGTGAATCCAGAATTAAGCATATATGGGATCATAAGCTTTTTCTAATAAATGATTTATCTTTGGTTGTTGTGACTAATTGTAATTATCAGCTAAGTTTTCAACATTAAAGTTAACCATGGCTGAACGAAGTGGAAGAGAGTGAAGGTTTGACCTGGTAAGGAACAGGGATTATAATAATTAAACTCATTGGTGGGCTGGTAGTCAGGGGAGTATAGAAAGTTATTTAGGGAGGAACTTTACCACTCCTTGGTCAGTTGAGAGCAGGTCTATTAATAGTAGATAGCCTAATTGAGAAGCTTGAGCTGACGCTTTAATTTGGGGCCCTGTTTGGCTACCTGTTATGGTGGCTAGTTATGCTGGGCTATCCCCTCCACCTTCTTTAACGCCTATCTCTATGCCTTATCTCTCTGAAACCCCCTGCAGATTTTATAGATGATCCCGGGCTCCTTCTAGGCTGAGCCCTTTACTCAGGAACTCACCTGGTTCTGCAAGGAAGAAACCAGCCATTGTGACTAATGGAGGAAAAAAGGGGGCAAGCGTGTTGATACAGGCATGGATATAGTTAATATTAAAGGGAGAGACACACAGGTGTCAACATACTCAGGAACAGAGAAGGCTGGGTTAGGGAAAAAGAGGCCAGCAATTACAGAACAAGTTAATGATGGTCCCGCAATGCAGATTGAGGGAACTAGGTCAAATAAAAGGAGAAAAAATGCTGCATAAACAGAATCTTGAAGCCAGTACACCAGTCAGTACAGCAGTCTCAGGATAGAAGTTTAGACACATTACCTGGGGACATGGGTGTGGTGGTACATGCAAATACCTGAATACAGCAATAAAAGAAAAGTATAGGGATTAAGACGAAGGGATCCTTGCCAGGGCCAGACTACCCCAACAGAGGAATCAGTGGGTCATAGCAGGAGTGTCAGGTCACTGCAGGAATAAAGGGACGACTTGACAGTGTGGAAGTCCTTTTTGGAACATTTTAACAGCAAATTATTATTTGTGCGCAAAGGGCATCCAAAGAGGATTTGGATCTATATACAGATGGAGATGGTAGTAGGGGTTTTAGGGCATATTTCAGGGTTCAGAGGTGACAGCTGGCACCCTGAGGTGCTCCCGCATCAGTGAACTATTATGGATAAAATATCAGATGACTTCCTCCACTACAAGTTTATCCTGTCACTATGCCCTCAATCTTGCCAAACAGCACTACTTGTCTCTCTAGTATATCCTCCTGGATGTATGCCCATCAACTCAAACTTAACATGTCTAAGACAGAGCTCCTAATCTTTCCACTCTCTTCCTCAGCTTGGATTTATTAGAACTTTTTCCTATCGTGGTGTCTCTGATTATATAAGGTGATACTTTGAGAGATCAGCACTTGGTCTTTTATTGTGATAATTTCGGTGTAGTCATTGTTATTAATAATTTAACAGCTCATTCACTGCCAGTGGTTACTTGACTGCATCAGTTGGTGCTACCATATTTGAAAAAATAATATCTTATGTAAGACAGTACACATCCCAGGTTATCAAAATGTAATTGCGTATGCTCTGTCTAGATTCCAGTGGCAGAGATTTCAGGATTGGTTCCACAGGCCAGTGTTTCTGGAATTCCATGTCTGGCAGTGGGGTAGGAATAGGGGGGCAGGGGGGCACATCCCCACGGGCGCACCACCTTGAGGGCAGCACTCCTTCCCCCAGGCTGCCTATGCCTCCATGGTCTCTCTATCTCCTCTGATCTGGAGGAGAGGAGGAGCCGGCAGGGGGTGGAGCCTCGGTAGGGGAGCTGCTGACCCGGAGGGTAAGTGAAGGGAAAGGAGAGAGGAAAAGAGTGTGTGAGAAAGAGGAGGGAGAGGGGAAGAGATAGAAGGAGGGAGATACACAGATAGAGACAGATGGGGAGAGAGAGGGAGAGGCAGGAAGGGAGAGAGACAGAAGGGGAGAGAGAGAGGCAGAAACACAGGAGGGAGAGAGAGGGAGAGACATAGGAGAGGGAGGGAGAGAGAGAGAGAGAGAGAGAGAGAGAGAAGGGAGAGGGAGGAGAGAGAGATAGAAGGGAAGAGGTAGAGGGAGGAGCGAGAGAGAGGAGAGGAAGAGAGAGGAAGGAGAGGGGAGGGGGTAGATAGAGGAAGCAAAGAGAGTGGAGAGAGATAAAGAGAGGAAGGAAAGAGAGAGGAGGGAGATAGAGGAAGGAGACAGAGGAGGGAGAGAGAGGGATGAGAATGATTGAGAATTAGAGAGAAGAGTAAGATGAAGGAGAAAGAGAGAGAGAATGTAGAAAAAGAGAGTTTGTGTGTGAGAGAGAAAGAGATAGTGTGAGGGAAGGGGGGAGAGGAAGAGGAGGGAGAGAGAATAAAAGAGAGAGTGTGAGGGAGAGGAAGAAGAGAGAGGGAAGAGGAAGAAGAGAGAGGGAAGGGAGCTAGAGAGAGGATTTAGGAAGAGAGGTAGAGAGGAGGAGGAGAGAGAGAGGGGGAGGGAGAGAGAGATAGAACGAGAGAGAGAGAGGAGGGAGATAGAGAGAGGAGGGAGAAAGGAGAGGAAGGTTAAGGGAGGGGGATAGTGAAATGAAGGAGTGGAGGGAGTGAAGGGAATGAGAGTGATGGGAGGGAGATACAGTGGGGGGAAAAAGTATTTGATCCCCTGCTGATTTTTTTTTTTTTTTCACTGACAAAGAAATGATCAGTCTATAATTTTAATGGTAGGTATATTTTAACAGTGAGAGAAAGAATAACAACAAAAAAGAAAAACGCATGTCAAAAAAGGTATAAATTGATTTGCAGGTCAATGAGGGAAAAAATTATTTGACCCCTTCGTCTTAGTATTTGGTGGCAAAACCCCTGTTGGCAATAACAGAGATCAGACTTGTAGTTTCTTGTAGTTGGCCAACAGTTTTGCACACATCTCAGGAGGCATTTTGTCCCACTCCTATTTGTAGATCCTTTCCAAGGCTTTAAGGTTTTGAGGTTGATGTTTGACAACTCGATCCTTCATCTCCCTCCACAGATTTTCTATGGGATTAAGGTCTGGAGACTGGCTACCTGGAGACCGGACCTTAATGTGCTTCTTCTTGAGCCACTCCTTTGTTGCCATTGGCTGTGTGTTTTGGTTCATTGTCATTCTAGAATACCCATCCACAACCAATTTTTAATGCCCTGGCTGAGGGAAGGAGGTTTTCACCCAAGATTTGATGGTACATGGCCCTGTCCATTGTTCCCTTCATGCGGTGCAGTTGTCCTGTCGCCTTAGCAGAAAAACACCCCCAAATCATAATGTTTCCACCTCCATGTTGGGGATGGTGTTCTTGGGGATATAGGCAGCATTCCTTCTCCTCCAAACACGGCCAGTTGAGTTGATGCCAAGGAGCTTGATTTTGGTCTCATCTGACCACAACACTTTCACCCAGTTCTCCTCTGAATCATTCAGATGTTGATTGTCAAACTTCAGACGGGCCTGTACATGTGCTTTCTTGAGCAGGGGGAGATCATTAACAAGATCATCCCGTGTAGTTCTGGGCTGATTCCTCACCGTTCTCATGATCATTGAAATTTCACGAGGTGAGATCTTGCATGGAGTATCAGCCTGAGGGAGACCTGAGGCAGTTTTTGTTTCTTCCATTTGCAAATAATCGCACCAACTGTTGTCACCTTCTCACCAAACTGCTTGGCGATGGCCTTGTAGCCCAATCCAGCCTTGTGTAGGTCTACAATCTTGTCCCTGACATCCTTGGACAGCTCTTTGGTCTTATCAATGGTGAAGAGTTTGGAATCTGATTGATTGATTGCTTTTGTGGACAGGTGTCTTTTATACAGGTAACAAGCTAAGATTAGAAGCACTCCCTTTAAGATAGTGCTCCTAATCTCAGTTTGCTTCCTGTATAAAACATACCTGGGAGCCAGAAATCTTGCTAGTGGATAGGGGATTAAACACTTCTTTCCTTCACTGACCTGCAAATCAATATATAACTTTTTTGACATGCGTTTTTCTTGTTTTTATTTTTGTTATTCTGTCTCTCACTGTTAAAATACATCTACCATTAAAATTATAGATTGATCATTTCTTTGTCAGTGGACAAACGTTCAAAATAAGCAGGGGATCAAATATTTTTTACCCCCACTGCAGAGAGGAAGGAGATAGAGAGAAGGAAGATAGAAAAGAGTGGAAGAGAGATAGGAGGGAGAGAGGAGGGAGATAAAGGAAGAAGAGAAAGGAGGGAGATAAAGGAGAGAGGAGAGAGATTGGAGTAAGAGAGAAAGGAGCGAGGGAGAGAGAGAGAGGGGGGAGAGAGAGAGGAGGGAGAGAGAGGGAGGAAGGAAAGAGAGACGAGGGAGAAAAGGAGAGAGAGGAAGGAGCGAGAGAGAGGGGAGAGATTGAGAGGAGGGAGAGAGAGAAGTGGAAGAGAGGAAAATGAGGGAGAGAGAGAGGAGAAAGAGAGGAGAGAGAGGGAGACAGAGGAGGGAGAGAGAGAAGAGGAGAGAGAGTGAAGTGGGGGTGTTAGAGAGAGGAGAGAGAGAGAGGGAATGGATAGGATATATATATATACAGTCAGGTTTATAAATATTGGGACATTGACACAATTCTAATCTTTTTGGCTCTATACACCACCACAATGGATTTAAAATTAAACGAACAAGATGTGCTTTAACTGCAGACTTTCAGCTTTAATTTGAGGGTATTTACATCCATATCAGGGGAACGGTGTAGGAATTACAACAGTTTGTATATGTGCCTCCCACAGGGACCAAAAGTAATGGGACAGATTAACAGTCATAAATCAAACTTTCACTTTTTAAGACTTGGTTGCAAATCCTTTGCAGTCAATTACAGCCTGAAGTCTGGAACGCATAGACATCACCAGACGCTGGGTTTCATCCCTGGTGATGCTCTGCCAGGCCTCTACTGCAACTGTCTTCAGTTCCTGCTTGTTGTTGGGGCATTTTCCCTTCAGTTTTGTCTTCAGCAAGTGAAATGCATGCTCAATCGGATTCAGATCAGGTGATAGACTTGGCCATTGCATAACATTCCACTTCTTTCCCTTAAAAAACTCTTTGGTTGCTTTTGCAGTATGCTTCGGGTCATTGTCCATCTGCACTGTGAAGACCCGTCCAATGAGTTCTGAAGCATTTGGCTGAATATGAGCACATAATATTGCCCGAAACACTTCAGAATTCATCCTGCTGCTTTTGTCAGCAGTCACGTCATCAATAAATAATAGAGAACCAGTTCCATTGGCAGCCATACATGCCCACCCCATGACACTCCCACCACTATGCTTCACTGATGAGGTGGTTTGCTTTGGATCATGAGCAGTTCCTTTCCTTCTCCATACTCTTCTCTTCCCATCACTCTGGTATAAGTTGATCTTGGTCTCATCTGTCCATAGGATGTTGTTCCAGAACTGTGAAGGCTTTTTTAGATGTTGTTTGGCAAACTCTAATCTGGCCTTCCTGTTTTTGAGGCTCACCAATGGTTTACATCTTGTGGTGAACCCTCTGTATTCACTCTGGTGAAGTCTTCTCTTGATTGTTGACTTCGACACACATGCACCTTCCTCCTGGGGAGTGTTCTTGATCTGGCCAACTGTTGTGAAGGGTGTTTTCTTCACCAGGGAAATAATTATTCGGTCATCCACCACAGTTGTTTTCCGTGGTCTTCCGGGTCTTTTGGTGTTGCTGAGCTCCTTGGTGCATTCTTTCTTTTTAAGGATGTTCCAAACAGTTGACTTGGCCACACCTAATGTTTTTGCTATCTCTCTGATGGGTTTGTTTTGTTTTTTCAGCCTAATGATGGCTTGCTTCACTGATAGTGACAGCTCTTTGGATCTCATATTGAGGGTTGACAGCAACAGATTCTAAATGCAAATAGCACACTTGAAATAAACTCTGGAGCTTGTATCAGCTCTTTGTAAATGGGATAATGAGGGAATAACACACACCTGGCCATGGAACAGCTGAGCAGACAATTGTCCCATTACTTTTGGTCCCTTAAAAAGTGGGAGGCACATATACAAACTGTTGTAATTCCTACACCGTTCACCTGATTTGGATGTAAATACCCTCAAATGAAAGCTGAAAGTCTGCAGTTAAAGCACATCTTGTTCGTTTAATTTCAAATCCATTGTGGTGGTGTATAGAGCCAAAAAGGTTAGAATTGTGTCCATAAAAGAGTTTTGTTGTGGGAATGTCTGTAAAGCGCACAATCATAAGTGTATTTAACACAAAGTTTCCGGCTGATGTTCTCTGTTTAAGTATATGCCGTATATGTTGGTGTTACTCCATGGTACTTGAGTCCAATTAATTAGTCTGATGCTGTGTACTTTTTGAGTGTGCGTGTCGGGGTTCCCCAAAGCATAAGTACTTCAGACCATTTTCATGGATAAAAATATATTTATTTGGTAAAAATTCCGGTTTGATTCTGGTACAGAAATCCAGTGATAAAAATCGTAAAATCAATAGATAGTAAAACGAGTTCAGATGCGTTTCGCTGCTTGAGCTCAAGCTAAGGATAATCAGAACCTTCCATACTCCAGCAACAGGCCAGATTGAGCATCATTGCAGGAAGGAATTTATTTGTCACTGAGGAAGCTGCAGATCACAGCAGCGAAAAGCATCTGACACTTGTTTTACTATCTATTGATTTTACGATTTTTATCACTGGATTTCTGTACCAGAATCAAACCGGAATTTTTACCAAATAAATATATTTTTATCCATGAAAATGGTCTGAAGTACTTATGCTTTGGGGAACCCCGACACGCACACTCGAAAAGTACACAGCATCAGACTAAATAATATCACCGCCCCACATGGACTCAAGTACCATGGAGTAACACCAACATATACGGCATATACTTAAACAGAGAACATCAGCGGGAAACTTTGTGTTAAATACACTTATGATTGTGCGCTTTACAGACATTCCCACAACAAAACTCTTTTATGTATCCATAAAGCACCGGCGTGAACAGTGCTTTCGGGAATAGCTGCACATCAGACCAACATACACGAAAGCCCCTCTTATATATTGAGAACTTGTGTTATTATAGTCTTTCTATTGAGGTCATCATTACGCAGATAGGATCTCTTGAGCGCTAAGGCTAACACGGGTTGCGGTACGATCGAACCCAACCACACAAAAATCCTATCACTAGAATTGTGTCCATGTCCCAATATTTATGGACCTGACTGTATATATATATATAGTTCCTTTATTTATTTTTATGTACGTGTGTGTATATATATATATGTATATATATATATATATATACTGTATATATATATATATATTAAATAAATAGTACATCTGTGTTCACATTTGAATGTCTAAAGCCAGTTAAAAAACCTGCTTCCAGCACAGAATTCTGAGAAAAACAGTTATTACACTACATTCTGGGAAGCTGAGCTGGGACATGCAAATGTGCCCACAAATGCCTCACTCTTCAATTCTCAGGGTCATCCCCGGGCGGAAACAGCTCTAGCTACGCCACTGATGTCCAGACCTAGGGCATTATTAAATTAGCCCTCCTAGTTCCCTCGGTCCTCACAAAAGACAGTTTTTTGCTGTTTGCGAGGACCTATTCTCCAATACGTCCCTCACAGCCTGCTTTGCGAGATGACACCGAAAAATGGCCGAGAATAGGCTCAGAGAGAGCTACGTAGTAACACGCAGCCATAAATCTATGAGGTGAACCTCGCACCTCGGAAAAATCCCTACGGGCACAAAAAAGTGCCAGCAAGGGTTCCGAAAGCCTCTACGTGCTGCGACACGACCGTATAATGCTCCCCCCTGCTCCCTAAACACATCCCCATGCTGCAGGGGTCCTGATCTATGCCGATCGGGGACCCCCCACTGCAAGGGGTTAATGTGGGAGGGCTGCGTGGGTCCCTATGGACCCCTGCAACAAGTGCTTAATGCGGGTTACTTTTGGAGTCCCGATGGGGACCCCCAGCATAGAGGGGGTTTAATTTTATGTGCCAGGGGGATAGTTGGAGTACCGCCCACGGCAGGGCTTATATGTAGGACTGCCGCAGAGGTCCCGTTCAGGTCCCCCGCAGCAATTGATGAGGCTGGGGCTGGCTGATAAGTGGGTTAAAAAGATTGGAAGGTGGGACTCTTCTAGATCCAAACTATATGTGTGTCCTGAGCAATACCCTTTATCAGTGTAATTTTGTTTTGGTTTTCAGACCACCTTTACTGGTTTGGACCATGGGACATTCCTACATTTACTGGGACAGAAGGGCTGCAGCTTTACTGGAAGATGGGCTGCAGCTTGAATTTTCCCAGATGAATGTGGAACTGCTGTGGATGGGTGTTAGACGTTTATAAAAGTGGGAGCAAATCCTATTGAATGTAATCCAATTTACACAAATTTCTCCCTCCCCAAAAATACTAGTTATTCACGCTGACGGGAACGATTTGAATTTTATGTCAGTAAGGAAAATGAGAAGGGTATTTTAGAATTGTTCCTTGAGATTATAATCTGGTCTGAGATGGTGGCTCGATTAAAATGGAGGCCTAAAATAGAGAACCGGACGCTGGATAAGTCCAGAAAGAAAATAAACACGTCCATGGCCACTTTTGTTAGAAGGTTGTGGGAGGGGGGATTTCCAGCAGGCAAACAGATCTAGAGGGGTCAGAGGCCAGAGAGTACCTTTTTCTAAAGTTTGGGGTTCATCTCAACGATTTTGCTTTAGGGCTAGGAACAGGGGTTATAATAATTAAACTCATTGGTGTGCTGGTAGTCAGGGGTGGAGTATATAAAGTTATTTAGGAAGGAACTTTCCCTCCCCTTGGTTAGTTGAGAGCAGGTCTAACAGGAGGAATTTTCATCCCCTCCCAACCTCACAGATAATTTTGGGGTGAAATGTTATCAGTACTGGGGATTTGTTATGGTACAGTTAATTTCATGTATTCTGTCACAGCTGAAATATGGCGGGGGTGCTTGCCCTTAGTATTGCATATATATTGCTTATGGTGTCGATATAGGGGTAGTCCTCTTTGGGCACAGGGTCTCATTTGAGGTTCCCAGCTACTGGTTTGGAGGTGCAAGCACCACTTTTTCTTTTCAGTTATAAACTAATGTTAAGATTTACATTAATAAATGAGCTTTGGCCTTATTACCCAAAAGTACATCTGTGCCCATGTATTATTGGGATATGTAAGTAGTGGTTTATGGTAATCCTTAAAGTTGACTATACCAACATCAAGAAATTTAGTTTTTTATCCTGTATTGCTTTTCCCTGTCAGATGCTGTTAGTAGGTTGTATATCTTGGTAATCTGACAAGAAGCAGTTAGGTGCACACATTATTATGGTCTTAAAAGAGAAATATTAGTCAACAGGACAGAAAGAAGAAGAATTGACAAACAGGAAGCATATATGCTCAACATAAGGAAGCACCATGCTTCCATTTTATATTCCTCTTATTATATTTACAGTGCCTTGCAAAAGTATTCACCCCCCTTGACTTTTTACCTATTTTGTTACATTACAGCCTTAAGTTCAATGTTTTGTTAATCTGAATTTTATGTGATGGATCAGAACACAATAGGCTAAGTTGGTGAAGTGAAATTAGAAAAATATATACATAAAACTATTTTTTAGAAAATGAAAACAGAAAATTGGCATGTGCGTATTTCTTCACCCCCTTTGTTATGAAGCCCATAAAAAGCTTTGGTGCAACCAATTACCGTCAGAAGTCACATAATTAGTGAAATTATGTCCACCTGTGTGTAATCTAAGTATCACATGATCTGTGTTTACATATACACACCTTTTTTGAAAGGCCCCAGAGGCTGCAAAACCTAAGAAAGAGACACCACTAACAAAACACTGCCATGAAGACCATGGAACTCTCCAAACAAGTTAGGGACAATGTTGTTAAGAAGTACAAGTCAGGGTTAGGTTATAAAAAAATATCCAAATCTTTGATGATCCCCAGGAGCACCATCAAATCTATTATATCCAAATGTAAAGAACATGGCACAACAGCAAACCTGCCAAGAGACGGCCGCCCTCCAAAACTCACGGACTGGGCAAGGATGGCATTAATCAGAGACTCAGCACAGAGACCTAAGGTAATCCTGGAGAGGCTGCAGAGTACCACAGCAGAGACTGGAGTATCTGTACATAGGACGACAATAAGCCGTATGCTCCATAGAGTTGGGCTTTATGGCAGAGGGTCCAGAAGAAAGCCATTACTTTCAGCAAAAAACAAAATGGCCCGTTTTGAGTTTGCAAAAAGGCATGTGGGAGACTCCCAAAATGTATGGAGGAAGGTGCTCTGGTCTGATGAGACTAAAATTGAACATTTCGGCCATCGAAGAAAACGCTATGTCTGGCGCAAACCCAACACATCACATCACCCATAGAACACCATCCCCAAAGTACCAAAGTTAAACATGGTGGTGGCAGCATCATGCTGTGGGGATGTTTTTCAGCAGCCGGGACTGGGAAACTGGTCAGAGTTGAGGGAAAGATGGATGGTGCTAAATACAGGGATATTCTTGAGCAAAACCTGTACTACTCTGTGCTTTATTTGAGGCTCGGAAGCTGGGTCACCTTCCAGCAGCACAGCACTTGACCCCAAACACACTAAAGCAACACCTGAATGGTTTAAGGGGAAACATGTAAATGTGTTGGAATGGCCTAGTCAAAGCCCAGACCTCAATCCAATAGAAAATCTGTGGTCAGGCTTAAAGATTGCTGTTCACAAGAGCAAAATCATCCAACTTGAAGGAGCTGGAGCAGTTTTGCAAGGAGGAATGGGCAAAAATCCCAGTGGTGAGATGTGGCAAGCTTATAGAGACTTATCCAAAGCAACTTGGAGCTGGGATTTATGCAAAAGGTGGCTCTACAAAGTATTGACTTTAGGGGGGTGACTAGTTATGGATATTGACTTTTTCTGTTATTTTGTCCCATTTGTTGTTTGCTTCACAATAAAAAAATAAAAATAAAAAACATCTTCAAAGTTGTGGGCATGTTCTGTAAATTAAATGATGCAAATCCTCAAACAATCCATGTTAATTCTAGGTTGTGAGTCAGCAAAACACGAAAAATGCCAATGGCGTTGAATACTTTTGTAAGGCACTGTATATTTATACTAGGAACTTGCCCGTCAAAAATGACAATTCTGTTTGCTACAAGATGTGAGGCTTTTGGTCCTCTGAGTACCTTCGGCACTCATCGCGAGGCCTGCGCTGCACGCCTTTGGCGCTCATTGCGTGTCTCGCAATGACCGCCTTTGGCACTCATTGCGAGCCTCTCCCCCATGTACTTTAGCTTTCCTGCTTTGCAGTGATCACCTTTGGTGCTTATCGTAATCCCAACGCAGAGCGCCTTTGATGATCATCACTGGGCTCGCAATGAGCGCCCTTGGCACAGGGACTCTTTCTGGCCACAATAGTGATGGGAAAGTTGTTTCAAGGGGACTAACACCTGGACTGTGGCATGCCGGAGGGGGATCCATGGCCAAACTCCCACTGAAAACTACATAGTTGATGCAGAGTCTAGTTTTAAGCCATAAAGGGCATAAATCACCTAACATTCCTAAATTGTTTGGAATAACATGCTTTAAAACATCAGGTATGATGTTGGATCGATCAGGTAGTGTAAGGTTTACACCCGCTTCACAGTAACAGACCAATATCCCTGTTTAATGCACCGCAAACAACCGCAAACAGTCCCTTTGAACAACCGCAAACTCCCCATTTGCACAAGGTTGGATACCAAGCTAGCCATGTCCCATTCCTTGTCCTCATTGATGTCATTGAAGGTCTCTTCCTCCACCCAGCCACCAAGGGTCCCCGAAAGGTGACAACAAGCCCCCTTCCACCTCCGCAAAGCCACCTTCCTCCTCTGACTCCTCTTCTTCAGACTCCTCTCTCTGCGTTGCCTCTGTCTGCGTTATTATAAGGTGTGTACTGTTAAGTAGTACTATTCCTATCGGTTTAATCCCTGTTACGTCCCCTATTAGGGGACGTGTATATGGCATAGATTTTTGGAACAGGGAGATGGAAAAAGATGCTTGGTCGGACCTTCTACTTCGAATTTGGGGCACTGCACATGCAATGTAACGTGCCACCAGATAGGAGTGGTGTATTAAGTTGTACTATTTATTCCTATCAGTTTGATACTTGTTACGTCACCTATCAGGGGACGTGTTTATGGCATGGATTTTTGGAAGCGGGAGCTGGAAAAAGATGCTTGGTCGGTCCTCCCACTTCAAATTTGGGGCACTGCGCGTGCAATCTAAGGTGCCACCAGATATGAGTGTCACTGTGCACTGGCAAAAGTTGGCAGAGTAGGCGCTGTAGGCCTCACACGCCTGTAGGCAGGCAACAGATATTCAATCGATTACAGTCAAAAAAGTGTTGTTTTATGTCACTGTACACTACGGTTGCACCAGATATGACGTATCACTGTGCACTGGCAAAATTTGGCAGCGTAGATGCAATAGGCTTCACACACACGCCTGTAGGCAGGCAATTGCTATTCAATATATTACAGTCAAAAAAGTGTTGTTTTATTTCACTGAGCACAATATAAGCTGTGAGCCTGACACAGGCAGGCAACTGAAATTAGATTACAGGAAAAAAAAGGTTGTTTTCAATGTATGGTACACCACCAGGTATGAGTAGTGAAAATAAGCACAATATAAGCTGTTAGGTGTTAGCGTGTCACACACACACGCTGGCAGGCAGGCATATGCAGTTAGATTACAAAGAAAAAAATTATAAAATAAAATAAATGATATTCTAGCCCTAAAATGGGCTTTTTGGGTTGCTGTCCTTGCAGCAGATATCAGATGAGACCTCCAGGTCTGTAGTGGAAGCTAAATACACAGCCTGGCTATCTATTTCCCTATTAAATCTCCAGCAGCTACACTATCTGTCCTCTCACAACGAATGCAGCTTCAGAATGATTCTAAAATGTATGCTGTCCTTCAGATGGAAGGCTTTGGAAGGGAGTGTATGCTGCTGATTGGCTGGAATGTGTCTGCTGACTGTGAGGTGCAGGGTCAAAGTTTCCTCAATGATAAAGAATAGGGGGCGAACCGAAAAGCGCATGTGTCCGCCGTCCGCTGCGAGTGCGAAAGAGCCAAAATCGCCTTGAATTGTCCGCGGGCGAACTGTCCGCGACATCTCTACATATTTCAGAAATATGTGAATTTTCCCCAACATCACTGACATTTCATTTTTTAAAGTACCATATATATAGTTGTCGTACTGCGAGGAACGCAGTTGCAGCCTGCAACTCGCAGTTGCAGGGCTGCAATGAGCGCTGAAGGCACTCATTGCAGGCCCCGGGATGAGCGCCACAGGCGCTCATCGCGAGGCCCGCACGACAGGCTGTCTGGTCAGACCCTGCAGTGTGGCTGCTGCCTCTGAGGGGGAGCACTGCAGGAAGGGCCCAGGGGACCCGCTGTGTGAGAAGCGAGGGACACCAGACCTGCCAGTGCACGTCATCCCAACCAGTGGGCATAGGCCTCCTCCCCCAGGCAGCGATGGGAAGACATACAGTGCACAGTAACTCCCCCCGATGCTCCCTCTGTCCCCCCGGCTGCCCGCACAACACTACAGTGGGGAACGGGTGTTTCCCTTACCTGCCCCCTGCCCTACTGATGCTCCCTCTGTCCCCCCTTGGCCTGCCTACCTGCGCACTCATTGGTGGTTCAGCGAACCAATGGAGTCCCACTCCTGCTGGCACTTCCCTACGCTGCAGAGAGGACACACCGGCAGGGGTGGGACTCCATTTAGCAGGTACAGGGCAAAGGGGGGACAGAGGGAGCATCAGTGAGGCAGGGGAGAGGTAGAAGGGGGTAGTGGGGGGAAGAGAGACAGGGAAGGGAGAGAGGGGGCAATTAGAGAGAGAGCAAAAAGAGAAAGGGGAGGAAGAGAGGGGGCAAAGGGAGACTAGGTAGGGACAGAAGGGGACAAAGAGAGACTGGGAGAGAGGGAGGGGAAAAAGAGAGACAGGGGAGGGAGACAGGGGCAAAGAGAGACAGGGGAGGGAGAGAAGGGGCAAAGAGAGACAGGGGAGGGAGAGAGGGGGCAAAGAGAGATAGGGGAGGGAGAGGGGCAAAGAGAGACAGGGGAGGGACCGGGGGGCAAAGAGAGACAGGGGAGGGAGAGAGGGGGCAAAGAGAGAGAGAGCGATGAGGGAGATAGGGGGCAAAGAAAGACAGTGGATGGAGAGAGGGACAAAGACAGACAGCGAATGGAGAGAGGGAGCAAAGAGAGACTGGGGAGGGAGAGAGGGGCAAAGACAGACAGCTAATGGAGAGAGGGAGCAAAGAGAGACTGGGGAGGGAGATAGGGGGGGAAAGATAGACTGGGGAGGGAGAGAGGGGGCAAAGGGAGACTGCGGAGGGAGAGAGGGGGAAAAGAGAGACAGGGGTGGGAGAGGGGGGTGGGAAAACTATTTAGAAAAATCCATCATGCTGTCATTTTTGAAGGGCAAGTCACTAGTAATAAATAATAAGAAGAATAAGAAGAATTAGAGTAGACAAATAAAGTGTTCAATGCCTTTAGAAGTCCCTTTCTAAACCTGTTGACTTCTCCCCTCAAGTTCCAATTCAGGCATTGTCTGTTCCTCTCAAGCTTCTGTTCTAAAGTTCCAGTCTGTATTTAGTTTCAGTTAGCTCCAGTTATAGGTTTCTTATTACTTTGGAATCCTGGCTCTATAGAATCTTAATACTGTAGATTCAACCTGAATTCAGATGCCAGGTCTCAGGATGGTTTCCATATTCTTACCTTATTCCAGTGCGTTTGTCTAATTGCACAGCCCGATATGAGGTATATATTATATCATTATCAAATAATTACTGTGCATTTTTGACATGTGTTTATTTTTCAGGTAACTTATTTACCCAAACATGTGTGCAGGTGCAAAATAAATGTTAATATACAGTGCCTTGTAAAAGTATTCACCGCCCTTGGCATTTCTTGTGTTTTGTTGCCTTTACAGAACATGCCACAACTTTGAAGATGTTTTTTTGTTTTTTTTTATTGTGAATCAAACAACAAATAGGACAAAATAACAGAAAAAGTCAATGTGCATAACTATTCACCCCCCAAAAGCCAATACTTTGTAGAGCCACCTTTTGCGGCAATCACAGCTCCAAGTCGCTTTGGTTAAGTCTCTATGAGCTTGCCACATCTTACCACTGGGATTTTTGCCCATTCCTCCTTGCAAAACTGCTCCAGCTCCTTCAAGTTGGATGGTTTGCGCTTGTGAACAGCAATCATTAAGTCTAACCACAGATTTTCTATTGGATTGGGGTCTGGGCTTTGACTAGGCCATTCCAACACATTTACATGTTTCCCCTTAAACCACTCAAGTGTTGCTTTAGCAATGTGTTTAGGGTCATTGTCCTGCTGGAAAGGTGAACCTCTGTCCTAGCCTCAAATCACACACAGAGTGGTACAGGCTTTGCTCAAGAATATCCCTGTATTTAGCAGCATCCATCTTTCCCTCAACTCTGACCAGTTTCCCACTCGCGGCTGCTGAAAAACATCCCTTCGGTCTCTGTGCTGCCTCTCTGATTAATGCCCTCCTTGCCCGGTCCGTGAGTTTTGGTGTGCGGCCGTCTCTTGGCAAGTTTGCTGTTGTGCCATGTTCTTTCTATTTGGTTATGATAGATTTGATGGTGCTCCTGGGGATCATCAAAGATTTGCATATTTTTATATAACCTAGCCCTGACTTGTACTTCTTAACAACATTGTCCCTTTCTTGTTTGGAGAGTTCCTTGGTCTTCATGGCAGTGTTTTGTTAGTGGTGCCTCTTTCTTAGGTGTTTCAGCCTCTGGGGCCTTTCAAAAAAGGTGTGTATATGTAATGACAGATCATTTGACACTTAGATTGCACACAGGTGGACATCATTTCACTAATTATGTGACTTCTGAAGGTAGTTGGTTGCACCAGAGATTTTTTTATGGGCTTCATAACAAATGGGGTGAATACATACGCACGTGCCAATTTTCTGTTATCTATCTCTAAAAAATAGTTTTATGTATATATTTTTGTCATTTCACTTTACCAACTTATATATTTTTGTAATTTCACTTCACCAACTTAGACTATTGTGTTCTGATCCATCACATAAAATTTAGATTAACAAAACATTGAACTTAAGGCTGTAATGTAACAAAATTGGTAAAAAGTCAAGGGGAGACAAATACTTTTGCAAGGCACTGCAGATGTATAATCTGATTTATCATCACACCCTGTCTAATTATATTGCATAGTTATGTTGAACATTAGCGAACACTGGAACACATTCACTCTGGGAGAGAACTTACCAAATGTGAGCCTTGCCTGATGTCGCATCAGGCGCTCCATGCCAGCACCTGAGGACCTCGCAAAGCGAGGTCTTCAGTTGCAGCAACTGCGACCCTTGCAAAATTTCAAAAAAAGTTTACGTCGCAACACATTACGACACTTGCAAACAACATACGACACACGTTCACACACATTACGACACTCGCAAACAACATACGACACACGTTCACACACTCGAAGCGAGGGCCGTGGCTCGCGTAGCGAGGGCACTGTGCCAGGTTCTCAGTTGCTGGCTTGGAGCGCCGCAGGCGCTCCAAGCCAGCACCTGAGGACCTCGCAAAGCGAGGTCTTCAGGTGCAGCAACTGCGACCCTTGCAAAATTTCAAAAAAAGTTTACGTCGCAACACATTACGACACTCGCAAACAACATAAGACACACGTTCACACACATTACGACACTCGCAAACAACATACGACACACGTTCACACACTCGAAGCGAGGGCACTGTGCCAGGTTCTCAGTTGCTGGCATGGAGCGCCGCAGGCGCTCCATGCCAGCACCTGAGGACCTCGCAAAGCGAGGTCTTCAGTTGCAGCAACTGCGACCCTTGCAAAATTTCAAAAAAAGTTTACGTCGCAACACATTACGACACTCGCAAACAACATACGACACACGTTCACACACATTACGACACTCGCAAACAACATACGACACACGTTCACACACATTACGGCCTCGCAACACTCGGCGCTCCATGCCAGCACCTGAGGACCTCGCAAAGCGAGGTCTTCAGTTGCAGCAACTGCGACCCTTGCAAAATTTCAAAAAAAGTTTACGTCGCAACACATTACGACACTCACAAACAACATACGACACACGTTCACACACATTACGACACTCGCAAACAACATATGACACACGTTCACACACATTACGGCCTCGCAACACTCGGACGCAACTCGCGAACATTACAAAATTACAAACACAATACATACACACAGGACATACATAAAAACCTTACCTACACAAACAGGAAGCACCCAGGATCTCAAAAATGCAACTTACAACTTAATTGCACTCAAAATAAAAGAGTTTAGACACTAAATAGTTTGTTAAGCGACAAAAAAAATGGCCGACGAATAAAACGAAAACGAGGCTACACACGCAAACACCATACGAGACACGTTACCACACATTACGACTTCGCAAACATCGGACGCAACACGCCGACATACAAACATTTAAAACTTAAGAAAGACACACAACAAACACATAAAAAGCTTACCTACAGCAAGAGGAACCAGCCAGCACCTCAAAAAAAACAAGTTACACCTACATTTAAATCAAAATAAAACACTTTAGACACTAATACCATCGCTGAGTGACAGAAAAAATGGCCGACGAACAAAACGAAAACGAGGCTTCAGACGTAACTACACTACACTTACTCGCAATAATGAAACACATACTATGCGGAACGTATCACAATCATATTAAACACCATTTTGAACAGTAATACGCATAAAATGGCGGATGGAACGCAAATTGTAAGCTGGAACGCAAATAGCGCATGCGTATTGCGTTCTAACGGTCTCACTTTCCAGAACTTTCTACAAGTTTATAAATACTGCCTATTTCAAACAAAAAAATACATTTCTCCTCAGGTGATCAACGGAGTGACTTCTGAGATAACTGCTGCTTTTACTTGAGAAGACAATTCTTTACTAATTTACTACTTTGCATTGTGCAAATTACAACTGAGAGGTAAGCTATAATATATTACATTTTATTATCAGGACAGGTCAAACAAATAAAAAAAAAAAATAGCATTTATGTAGTGACATGTATGGCACATTTATGTGTATAGGCTCAAAAAAAAAATACGGTTCATTTAACAAAACAACAAAAAAACATAATTTAATATTAAACAGAGCTTTATGTATAGTGACATCTGACACGCACATATATGTCTATAATGTATAGTGACATCTGACACGCACATATATGTCTATAATGTATAGTGACATCTGACACGCACGTATATGTATAGAATGTATAGTGGCATGTGACATGCACATTTATGTGTATTGCCCCTGCATAGTGACATGTGACACGGACATATATGTGTATCATGTATATTGACATGTGACACACACATTTATGTGTACTGCCCCTTCATAGTGACATGTGACACGGACATATATGTGTATAATGTATAGTGACATGTGATACGCACATTTATGTGTATTGCCACTGCAACAAAATTAGCTTAAAACAAAATCAGTAAACAACTACATTTAAATGACATTATATGTCATGTATACTGATATGTCACACGCACATATATGTGTATCATCTATAGTTACATCTCACACACACACATTTATGTGTGTTGGAAAAAAAAAATATAAGGTTAATTTAACCATTTAAATATGAGTCATGTATACTGATATGTCACACGTACACAAAATAATTATATTAAACTATGGAATGTGCTTCATGTATGTGACATATGTGTGTAGCCCCCAACAAAAAATAAGGTTAATTGAAAAAAATTACACAACTATATTTCAATGACATTCATTTACTTCAATTCAATAGATCATATAAAGCTGAATATTTTTATTTCTTTGAATATTCAGACTCTGCATCAATAGCGTCTCTCAACAATTTGCACCGTGCACTGTGAAGCACAATCCCTTTTAAAGAACACCAACAAAGAAGAAGAGGTAAGATACAACAAGACATTACATGCTCAAAAGGCCATGCTTTGCTAGATGAAAAATTATAAATATACAAATAACTATTTCACTTTCTTTTTCAAACAGACACTACAAGAAGACCGGCGCATTAAGATTGGCAGGAGGGGACCGTCTGTCATTCAAAACTTCAAGCAAGGTAAAGTATTAAGTATAAACAAGAAAGAACCATGAGCCTTATTCAATTGCGACTTCCTCAATTGAATAGGGCTCTATATAAGCACATAACATATTTTTTATACAGAACTTTTTAGTTACTGAATTTCTAACCACAATCAAGGTTTTCAATAACTAAAAACTTTGCTCAATAAATATGTTATGTGATTATATAGAGTCCTCTTCAATTGGCAAAATTGCAATTCAATGAGGACCTATATATCTTTAATGGCCAAGGGCCTCAATCAAATGTGATTTGCCTATTTCAATAGGGCTCTATATAAGCACAGAGCATATTTTTTAAAGGAAATTTTTATTTTGTGAACACGTTGCTTTTGGATACAAGTTCACTAAATACAAAATTCTGTAAAAAAATATGCTCTGTGCTGATATTGAGCTCTATTCCATTGGCCAAAACACAATTGAATGAGGAGCTCACAATATAACAAATGCAGTAACCAAAGGCCCTCATTCAATTGCTATTTTGGACAATTAAATATGGCTATAAATAAGCACTTTTAGGCCCTTATTCTATTTTAACAAATATATGTGATGTGCTTATTTACAACCCTATTCAATTTTCAACATTGCAATTCAATGACGGCCTTAGAGTACTATTACATTGTAAAAAATGCAATTAAATGAGGGGCAAACTATGCAACATATGGTACACACAAAGGCCCTCATTCAATTGCAATTTGCCCAATTGAATAGGGCTCTAAATAACAACATAACAATTTTTTTAAAAGAAGTTTTTAGTTACTAAAATATATCCAAAATAAAGGGCCCTATTAAATTCTCCCTCGTAGTTCTCTCGGTGCTCGCAAAAGGCAGTTTTCCTGCTGTTTGCGAGAACCGAATCTCTCACAGCCTGCTTTACGATATGACTGCGAGAAAATGGCCGAGAATAGGCTCCGAGAGAGCTACGTAGCCTTAAATCTATGCACGAGTCTCGCATATCGTAAGAATCCCTACGTGGACAAAAAGTCCACGCAAGGGATCCCAAAGCCTCTACGTGCTGCCTCGGAACAGCCCGAGACAGCAGTGTGAGGCTCCCCCCTGCACCCTATACACATCCCCATGCTGCAGGGGTCTCTATCAGGACCTCTGCAGCACCCCCACATTAACCCATTGCAGCGGGGGTCCCCGATCTGCATAGATCAGGCCCCCCGCTGCATTTAAAACTTTTAAATTCCCCGCCGTGGCTCCTTAAAGGGACCGCGGCACACTATTACCCAATCCCGGCCGCGGCACTTAAAATTAACCCCCCTCTATGCTGGGGGTCCCCATCGGGACCCCCGAAGTGTCCCCACATAAACCCATTGCAGGGGGGGGCCCGTTCTGCATAGATCAGGCCCCCCGCTGCATTTAAAACTTTTAAATTCCCCGCCGCGGCTCCTTAAAGGGACCGCGGCACACTATTACCCAATCCCGGCCGCGGC
Source organism: Discoglossus pictus (assembly GCA_027410445.1). Classification (NCBI taxonomy): domain Eukaryota; kingdom Metazoa; phylum Chordata; class Amphibia; order Anura; family Alytidae; genus Discoglossus; species Discoglossus pictus. The sequence goes on along the minus strand of CM050166.1, from coordinate 305,106,512 downwards.
ACTTAAAATTAACCCCCCTCTATGCTGGGGGTCCCCATCGGGACCCCCGAAGTGTCCCCATATAAACCCCCTGCAGCGGGGGGCCCTGATCGGCACCGATCGTGACCCTGCTGCAATTCAATTTTAAATTTCCCGCCTCGCGGGTCCTCAAAGGACCGTAAAGGTCCTGAAAGGACTCGCACTAAAAATATTAACCCCAGGCAACTATAATTACCCCATTAACTCATGATGGTCAATCCAGACCACCATAAGGCCTAAATTAACCCATTAACTCATGATGGTCAATCCAGACCACCATAAGGCCTAAATTAACCCATTAACTCATGATGGTCAATCCAGACCACCATAAGGCCTAAATTAACCCATTAACTCATGATGGTCAATACAGACCACCATAAGGCCTAAATTAACCCATTAACTCATGATGGTCAATCCAGACCACCATAAGGCCTAAATTAACCCATTAACTCATGATGGTCAATCCAGACCACCATAAGGCCTAAATTAACCCATTAACTCATGGTGGTCAATACAGACCACCATAAGGCCTAAATTAACCCATTAACTCATGGTTGTCAATACAGACCACCATAAGGCTCTATTTAACCCCATCAGTCCCATAAGGGTATATTATTACCATTATGGGCCTGTTACAACCCAACATTAACCACATAAGTGCCATGATGGTCCTCAAGGACCATCATGACACTAACTACAAACACTACACTATAACCCCCAATAAACCATTTAATCTAAACTAACCCCCCTCTACACTAATCTATTAACACTTACACTACCTACCTACACTACCTACCCCCTAATAAACCTCCCCAACACTCTAATTACAAAAAACAAAAAACCTACAGTAAAGAAAACAAAAAACCTACAGTACAAAAAACAAAAAAACCTACAGTACAGAAAAAAAAAAAATTACAACCCCACCCCCCACTACAGAAAACAAAAAAATTACACACCTGAAAAGGAAAGACAGATAAACACAATACAATACATACATATAATACATTACATACATTACATACAATACATGACATTACATATAATATATTACATATAATATATTACATATAATATATTACATATAATACATTACATACATTATATACAATACATGACATTACATACATTACATATAATATATTAAATATAATATATTACATATAATATATTACATATAATATATTACATATAGTCCTAATCAAATACCCCCTATCTATCTAACATACAATCTATTTAATTTAAAATAAATCCTAACTATATCAAATACATCCCCCTATCTATCTAATATACAAAAAATCCTAACTACATACACAGACCCTTATTCTAAACTAAAATAAAATAATTACAGTCCTAACTACATACACAGACCCTAATTCTAAGCTAAAATCAATAAATTAAGACCACTTACCTTTAAGATGTTGCTTCAGATCACTAACCTATGGGTCAAACAAAAAATAAAAATTAGTACAAAACATTAACATCAAATAAATAAACATTCTATACATTCTAAATATTCAACTCACCTTTACAGCATGTCCAGTCACTGTTTAGCTCTTCCGGCGCGGCCCTGTTAAAAAAAAAACACAATACATGAATACATGAATACAATATATAAACAATAAATAAAATACACAAATAAACATCTAAATATACATTTAACTTACCTCCCCGCGATGTCCCCGGCCTTCTCTCCTTCAGCCCCGGCTGGGCCGCGGAACCATCCGCGCTCTAAAAAAAAAAAGAAAAAAAACTAACGGAGGTCTGCACTGGCAGACCTCCCCGACGCTACTGAACCTCCCGGAGTCGTTTCCGGGAGGAAATTGGCATTGGCGGCTTGTGATTGGCTGAAAAAGCTGTCTATCAATTTCAGCCAATCAAAAGTCGTCAATGTGTGAGCCAATCAGGATGGGATACACCCCAATATCCCACCCTGATTGGCTTAAACACTTGTCTATCTTTCTGGGAACCAATCACAACGCTCAGATGCCTTCAGCCAATCACTATGGGATACACCCCCACGGAGTGATTGGTAGAAGACATCTGCGCATCCTGATTGGCTCCTACATTGACGACTTTTGATTGGCTGACAGCTTTTTCAGCCAATCACAAGCCGACAATGCCAATTTCCTCCCGGAAACGACTCCGGGAGGTTCAGTAGCGTCGGGGAGGTCTGCCAGTGCAGACCTCCGTTAGTTTTTTTTTTTTTTTTTAGAGCGTGGATGGTTCCGCGGCCCAGCCGGGGCTGAAGGAGAGAAGGCCGGGGAGGTAAGTTAAATGTATATTTAGATGTTTATTTGTGTATTTTATTTATTGTTTATATATTGTATTCATGTATTCATGTATTGTGTTTTTTTTTTAACAGGGCCGCGCCGGAAGAGCTAAACAGTGACTGGACATGCTGTAAAGGTTGAATATTTAGAATGTATAGAATGTTTATTTATTTGATGTTAATGTTTTGTACTAAATTTTATTTTTTGTTTGACCCATAGGTTAGTGATCTGAAGCAACATCTTAAAGGTAAGTGGTTTTAATTTATTGATTTTAGCTTAGAATTAGGGTCTGTGTATGTAGTTAGGACTGTAATTATTTTATTTTAGTTTAGAATAAGGGTCTGTGTATGTAGTTAGGATTTTTTGTATATTAGATAGATAGGGGGATGTATTTGATATAGTTAGGATTTATTTTAAATTAAATAGATTGTATGTTAGATAGATAGGGGGTATTTGATTAGGACTATATGTAATATATTATATGTAATATATTATATGTAATACATTATATGTAATGTATGTAATGTCATGTATTGTATGTAATGTATGTAATGTATTATATGTAATATATTATATGTAATATATTATATTTAATATATTATATTTAATATATTATATGTAATGTCATGTATTGTATGTAATGTATGTAATGTATTATATGTAATATATTATATGTAATATATTATATGTAATGTCATGTATTGTATGTAATGTATGTAATGTATTATATGTAATATATTATATGTAATATATTATATGTAATACATTATATGTAATGTATGTAATGTCATGTATTGTATGTAATGTATGTAATGTATTATATGTAATATATTATATGTAATATATTATATTTAATATATTATATGTAATATATTATATGTAATGTCATGTATTGTATGTAATGTATGTAATGTATTATATGTAATATATTATATGTAATGTATGTAATGTCATGTATTGTATGTAATGTATGTAATGTATTATATGTAATATATTATATGTAATATATTATATGTAATATATTATATGTAATGTCATGTATTGTATGTAATGTATGTAATGTATTATATGTATGTATTGTATTGTGTTTATCTGTCTTTCCTTTTCAGGTGTGTAATTTTTTTGTTTTCTGTAGTGGGGGGTGGGGTTGTAATTTTTTTTTTTTTCTGTACTGTAGGTTTTTTTGTTTTTTGTACTGTAGATTTTTTGTTTTCTGTGCTGTAGGTTTTTTGTTTTTTGTAATTAGAGTGTTGGGGAGGTTTATTAGGGGGTAGGTAGTGTAGGTAGGTAGTGTAAGTGTTAATAGATTAGTGTAGAGGGGGGTTAGTTTAGATTAAATGGTTTATTGGGGGTTATAGTGTAGTGTTTGTAGTTAGTGTCATGATGGTCCTTGAGGACCATCATGGCACTTATGTGGTTAATGTTGGGTTGTAACAGGCCCATAATGGTAATAATATACCCTTATGGGACTGATGGGGTTAAACAGAGCCTTATGGTGGTCTGTATTGACCACCATGAGTTAATGGGTTAATTAGAGCCTTATGGTGGTCTTTATTGACCACCATGAGTTAATGGGGTAATTTAGGCCTTATGGTGGTCTGGATTGACCACCATGAGTTAATGGGGTAATTTAGGCCTTATGGTGGTCTGGATTGACCACCATGAGTTAATGGGGTAATTTAGGCCTTATGGTGGTCTGGATTGACCACCATGAGTTAATGGGTTAATTAGAGCCTTATGGTGGTCTTTATTGACCACCATGAGTTAATGGGGTAATTTAGGCCTTATGGTGGTCTGGATTGACCACCATGAGTTAATGGGTTAATTAGAGCCTTATGGTGGTCTGGATTGACCATCATGAGTTAATGGGGTAATTATAGTTGCCTGGGGTTAATATTTTTAGTGCGAGTCCTTTCAGGACCTTTACGGTCCTTTGAGGACCCGCGAGGCGGGAAATTTAAAATTGAATTGCAGCAGGGTCACGATCGGTGCCGATCGGGGCCCCCCGCTGCGGGGGGTTTATGTGGGGACACTTCAGGGGTCCCGATGGGGACCCCCAGCATAGAGGGGGGTTAATTTTAAGTGCCGCGGCCGGGATTGGGTAATAGTGTGCCGCGGTCCCTTTAAGGAGCCGCGGCGGGGAATTTAAAAGTTTTAAATGCAGCGGGGGCCTGATCGGTGCCGATCGGGGACCCCCGCTGCAAGGGGTTAATGTGTGGGGGCTGCGGGGGTTCCTATGGACCCCTGCAGCAAGGTGTTCATGTGAGGACACTTCGGGGGTCCCAACAGGGACCCCCGCATTGAGGGGGGGTTCATTTTAGGTGCCTGGGGGGGGGTTTGGAGTACCACCCACGGCAGGGCTTATGTGGGGGACTGCCGCGGAGGTCCCTTTTAGTACAATCAAGAATAAATAACTTTTGCACAAGTGGTGCGCACAAAACAGGATTGTCAAAAACTAACACAAACACATAGCAAACTACATTAATTATATTATTTCATGTTTCACTAACTATAACCATCCCAATAAAGGTTAAATAAGTATACCACAAGTGGTGTGCACAAAACAGGATTGTACAAAAAATAACATAAACACATAGCAAAATAAATTTATATTCTTATTTAATATATCACAACCCACAAGCCTTACTAAGAACCTTCAATAAGAATAACAAAAGTTGTGGGATTGTACAGAAAGTAAAAAAAAAAAAAAGATAGAAAAAAATAACCATAACTGATACAATACAGTCAAATTCATACATTTTTAAATTATTTAAAAGACATTTCACTCAAACAACATTTTCTATTTTATATTACAACAGATACTGCGTGAAGACAATCGGACGAGGACTTTTTCCACAGGACCGGACCATCGGACGAGGACTCGGACCAGACCAGCAGACGAGGAATTTCAACACAGGACCAGACCAGTAGACGAGGAATTTCAACACAGGACCAGACCATCGGACGAGGACTTTCACCAAAGGACCACAACATCGGACGAGGGCTATCGCCACAGGACCACAACATCGGACGAGGGCTATCGCCACAGGACCACACCATCGGACGAGGACTTCCAACAGAGGACCACACCATTGGACAACGATTTTGAACCGAGGACCAACAAACATTCGGATTTAAATCACACTTCAACCAAGGTAAAGTATAATAAGTACTAAAGTATAAAACTAAAGAAACTGCTTTCAGTTGCATCTGTGTCAACAGAAAAATAAAATAATTAATTTACTATCTCCCTTATTTTATTTAAATTGCTACTATGCAATACATAGCTCAATAACCACATCACTTTTTTTTTTAGCAAAGAAGTTTTGCAGTGGTAAATATCTATCCACAAACAACGTTTTTAATAAATAATACCATTATTTTAAAAAAATATGTTACATGCTTATTTACAGCACTATTCCATTGGCCAAATTCTTAGCCAGTGAGGACAGGAATTATAAATTTAACTAAATATAAATGATACATTCTAAATATAAATGATACCTTAATGATTTGCCTTTTATTTCACCAATTGTGCACAAGAATCTTTAACAGGAATTACAAATTTAAATATACACAATTACATTTATTTTTTTTCCTTTACAGATTAATATGGCTGATAACGAGACCAAAGAAGAGAAGAAAAGACGTCAAACTAGAAAAAGACAAGAGAGATGGGCCGCCCAGCAGACACCGGAGGAGAAAGAAATTCGACGAGAAAAAGAACGCAAAAGACTTTCAAATAAAAGAATATCAGCTGCAAAAATGAAAGATACAACCAAAAAAAATAAAAAAATAATAAAGCATTTACAAACTGTTCCTAAAACATCAGATGACATTTTACAAGATACCAGTCAAGACAGACCAAAAAAAGCAACTACAAAAACAAAGCATTTACAAACTCTTACTAAAAACCTACAGGACATTTCAACCAAACAAGTCCAACATATACCAAGAAAATCTACGAAAAAAACTAAACATTTAGGGCCTCATTCTATTACCGGCCGTAAATCGTCCGTAAGGCTGCGATTCCTTGCGGGGGTTCAGTTAACTCGCGATTCTATTATACAGCCCCGCAAGGATCTCCTCTTACGGCCGGCCGCATATCTTGCTACCGGCCGTAAGCTCTGAAATAGAAAAAGGCAAAAATAAATTCAAGCCTGCACTGTACAGCTCTGTAAATGCTAGGGATCATATTGGGGGACATGAGGATTAATAGTAACCCCCTCTCAAGCTTGCACATCAGCCCAAACCCGAGTTCAAATTAACTGTTTATTTTCCGGCTGCGGCGTGGGCGGGTCTTAGGTGCTCCAAGCACTCTGGACTTTTTACATGGATATTTTACGTATATTAAAAAAAAATTATTTTACGGATTTGAGTATAGGGTAATTATGTGCTATTTTTGCTAACACCGAAAATCACTTTATAGACTCTGCAAAGTGCAGGATGGCTTTATTTGGGCTATATTTTGTGCTTAATTGGTGCTAGCGGGACCTTTTTCCTGCAAGTAAGCTGCGGCTCGGTTTTAGCCTTGCAGAGAGGGTTCCCGGAGCAATTGAATTGCAAATAGGAATTTCTTACGGCAGATTTCCTTGCGGCCGTTTAAGATCAAAGGATTTCCTCCGGCGCGAGCGGCCGCAAGAGATAGCAAGGCACCGGCCGCAAGCCTGCCAGAATCCCCGGCCGGAGGGGAATAGAATAGCAGAATAGCTTGCGGCCGGTCCTTGCGGCCCCGCAACGGCTGCGGCCGCTAATAGAATGAGGCCCTTAGAACCTGTTGTTGAAACATTTCATGACTTTTCATCTGATGAATATGAAAGTCAACATCCAATATGCTTTGCAAATTGTCCTTTACTGAAGTCTTTAGCAGTAGAGGTTCATAGTTGTGGGGACATGACTACTCAATGTGAATTTTGTGAGGCTTATTATTTTAAACAGGAGAGACCCCGAGATGGACAATTTATTAGTTGTTGTCAAAAAGGAAAGTTCAAACTTCCAGAAAGGAAACAATTTCCAACCTATTTACAAAATATTATGACTGAACCTACTTTTCCAAGTTACAAAAAATTTAAGACAAACATAAGATCCTACAATAGTGCCATATCATTTGCATCTATGGGGGCAACATTGGCTGCTAATGTACCAGGACATGGTCCTTACTGTTTTAAAGTCCAAGGACAAATTTATCATCGGACTTCACATTTACATCCAGAGGAAGGAGAGCAAAGAAAATTCACTCAACTATATGTCCTAGATACAATGGAAGCTGTTGACCAACGTATGCAGATGGAAGAAAATAAAAAATGCTTACCCAGTGTTTTTATAGAGCTAAATAACATTATGGACAACAATCCCTACAGTAAAGCTTACAAAAAATTGGCAGAAGTAGAAAATGAACAACTACTTCATGCACAAAGACATCAATTACCCATGCCAAAGGTTAATATGGTGCTTAAAAGAGACAGACATACTGATAAACGTCGTTATAACTTGCCAACATCAAATGAGGTTGCAATGGTCTTTCAGAATGATGAAGGAGAACCACCATTTCAAAGAGACATTAGAGTATATCCCAGAAATGAGGAGCAACCATTTATTAATATTAATATCTTAAGTCCAAATTTAGATCCAATGACATATCCCATCTTTTTCCCACATGGAGAAGCAGGTTGGTAACCAAAATTAACCCTTCCCAGTTACCCAAATGCTAAAGCCAGAATCCAAAATAATGTTTCTATGCTTGAATTTAAAGTTGCTCAAATTGCCATTAGAGATGAATTTAATCCAATTTTATGTGGTGGGAAACTAACACAACAATGGATTATTGATTCATATTTGCAAGTTGAGGCAAATAATTTAAACTTTATAAAATATCAACAAGATAAACTACGTGTAGAACAATATTGTGGACTCATGGACTATGTTGCTGACGTGGCTACAAGCAGAGACATGACAGCTGGCAAAGCCCTCATTTTACCATCTTCCTTTCAAGGATCTCCTCGAAATATGAGAGAAAGATACAATGATGCTATGGCTATTGTGACAAAATTTGGAAAACCAGATTTATTTGTGACATTTACATGCAATCCACAATGGCCAGAAATTAATCAAAATCTACTTCTTGGACAAAGTGCTTCAGATCGACCAGATTTAGTAGCCAGAGTTTTTAAGATCAAATTAAATGAATTAATACGTGACTTCACTATAAATCAGTTATTTGGAAAATGTCTTGCTTATGTATATACCATTGAATTTCAAAAAAGAGGCCTTCCACATGCACATCTTCTCATAATACTTCAAGAGAAAGATAAATTAGATACTTCGGACAAAGTGGATGCAGTCATAGTTGCTGAACTACCAGATCCAGAACTATATGGTAGACTATATGAGATTGTTACTCATCGCATGATTCATGGACCCTGTGGAGACCTTAATCCACAATCACCATGTATGGAAAATAATCAATGTTCAAAAGATTTTCCAAAAGATTATAGAGACAAAACATATGCAAATTGTGATGGATATCCACTTTATAAAAGAAGAGAAGGAGATAGTGCCATTATTCATGGAAAAAAAGTGGACAATAGATATGTAGTACCCTACAATCCACATTTACTCATGAAGTACAACGCCCACATCAACGTAGAAGCCTGCACTTCCATCAAATCCATTAAATATGTCTACAAATATATTTACAAAGGTTACGATGCAGCTACTGTAGTCGTCAAAAGTGCAGACAACCCTGAAAGTAGTGAGTTAGTACATGATGAACTTGCATCTCATGTAGATGCTCGCTATGTCAGTGCACCAGAAGCTATGTGGCGGCTTTTAAAATTTGAAATGCATGATAGATCACATGCAGTATATAGGTTAGCAGTACATTTGCCACAACGACATTTAGTCTATTTCCATGCTGGAAATGAAATGAATGCATTGGCCCAAAGTGAAGATCGTCACACTACACTAACTGCATGGTTTGCATTAAATTCCACTGATGCTGAAGCAACACAATACTTATATATTGAAATTCCATATCACTATGTTTTTGTGAATGGATTATGGAGAGCAAGAAAAACCAGAGGCAATAAAATAATTCCACGAATTTACACAGTCAGTCCAAGAGATGTTGAACGTTTTTGCTTACGGATATTACTTTTAAATGTTCCAGGAGCACAAAGTTTTGAACAATTAAGAACTGTTAATGACATTGTATATGAATCCTTCCATTTAGCTGCAAGACATAGAAACTTACTCGCTGATGATACAGAGTGTTTAGAAGAAGCAGCACAATGTCAAATGCCACGACAGATGAGAGAACAATTTGCTTTTATTTGTATCTTCTCAAATGCTCCAAATGCATTAGCTTTGTGGGAGACTTTTAAAAGTAATATGGCTGAAGACTTTATGCGACGATACAATGAACCCATTGCACACTTAAAAGCGTTAATGGAAATTCAAGAAGTCTTTTTAACTCATGGATTAAGTTGTGCAAGTTTTAATTTGCCTGATCCAGGTCTAATAGATGACATTAACTTTGAAGACTATGACATTCAACTACAAGCAGAAAGAACAGAAGAAAGACTTGCAACTTTAAATACACTACAATTGCAAGCATTTCATGCCATTAAAAATGCTATAGATGATGACATGGTGACAGAGCGTTATTTCTATCTTGATGGACCTAGCGGATCAGGGAAAACATATTTGTACAATTTATTAATGAGTTCAGTACGAGCACAAGGAAAAATAGCAATGGCGTTTGCCACTACTGGAATTGCTGCACTTTTATTAGAAGGTGGAAGAACTGTTCATAGTGGATTTAAACTGCCAGTGCCTATTTTGGAAAATTCTGTGTCAGATATTCGCATGACATCCTTACAAGCAAAGAAATTGAAGAAATGTAAATTAATTATAATAGATGAGGCCACAATGATGTCATGCTATGCCCTCCAATGTATTGACCGTTTGCTTCGTGAAGTCATGGATAATATTTTTCCATTTGGTGGAAAGGTAATGTTGTTGGGTGGCGATTTTAGACAAACATTACCTGTCGTTGTACATGGAAATCGAACAGACATTATTGAAACATGTATAAAGTCAAGTACAGTATGGAAACATTTTACCCATCTTCAACTGCAACAAAATATGAGATCAGAAGGCCAAACTGATTTCAATGATCGGCTTATTAAAATTGGAGAAGGCAGAACAGAAAAAATACTACATTTACCTGACGACACTGTAGAGATCCCACCTCATATGATTTGTCAACAAGATATTATATCCGCTATATTTGAAGGGAGCATAAATAACGAAGAATATTCCGAGCTTGCCAACCAAGTTATACTGACGTGTAAAAATAAAGATGCATTAATACTCAATAATGAAATCTTAAAAAAAATGAATGCACCACAAAGAAATTATCACAGTGCTGATTCTGTACTTGCTGATGACAATGAAAGTCAGGCAAACTTTTCAACTGAATTCATTAACTCTTTAACTCCTTCTGGAATGCCACCACATATTTTGCAGCTAAAGAAAGGTGCAATTATCATGTTACTGCGAAATATGAACCCCAAAAAAGGCCTATGCAATGGCACAAGATTAATTGTTCAACAATTAAAGGACCATTTTATAGATGCTGAAATTTTAACTGGGACCCATAAAGGAGAGAGAGTTTTCATACCAAGAATAGATTTAGCACCAAGTGAAAGTAGTCTCCCTTTTATACTTCAAAGAAGACAATTTCCCATTATTATGGCATTTGCCATGACCATTAATAAATCACAAGGTCAAACTTTGAAATCTGTGGGTATTTACTTGGAAGAACCAGTTTTTGCACATGGTCAATTGTACGTTGCGTTGTCACGCTGCAAAAATCCACAGGCTTTTAAAGTTTACATTGAAAACAATGAAAGTCAAGGTGATTTATTAGAAGATGGACGTATTTTTACTAAAAACATTGTCTACTATGAAGTACTATAACTTTGCAGGATACAAACTAAAGCCATGCAAACATTTTGGAAAAACATTCAAAAATACAAAACAATTGGTTGTTTAATTCAGTCATAATTAATGGAAGTCATGTTTATGGATAATTCGCCTCACAAAATACTTGCCTTGCATTTCTATGAAAAATTATGTTAAAATGTTAAGTCACTATGTTAATGTTTCTAATGTTACAAGTTTAAAAACAATATTTTCAAGTTATTTCATTCAACATATTACAAAGTTCATGTTAAGAGCTCAAGCACCTTTTAAGTCACAATGTAAATATTCTATGTTATTTTAAGATTACTACCTACATTAATGTTTATCGCCAGTTTAAGTGCTCAGTAATGAATTACTTTAATTACGTACGGTTTAAGTAGAGTTTTTAATGTATGCCTTCCTCTACATTCAATGTATATTAAACTTAACAATTATTCTGATATAAATTGCATGTTAATACTGATTAATTTCAAGTTAAACTGTTTTTACATTCAAATGTTAATACTTTTAATTCAAAATTATGTTACAAAATGTATTTACTATGTTCCTGTTTATAATGTTCAAAATTAGACAAATGTTTTGCAAAAATTACAAAGTTACATAAAAAATAAAGTTCAATTTTAAAAATATATACTTTCAAGGTTATTGCTTACATATATTTTAAACTTCATGTTAAAATTTGGTACGTTTAAAAAAGTCTTTTTACTTTTTACTTTTCTATGGATTCTATGTATATTAAAGTGAACAATTCTTCAGATACAAATTTCATTTTAAAAAACCATTACATCAACGTTTTACAAAAATACATGTTCATATCACAATACTTACAAGGGTCAAAAATATATTTAAATAACTAAACAACTTCACAAACATATACATCACATTGCCGTCATTTTTTGACGGGCAAGTCGCTAGTGTTATATAAATATCATTACTGATATAAGAGGCATGCCAGTTCTTTTAGGGTAAGAGCCATGGTTGAATAGACCTCAGCAAAGTGGTGAATGGACAAAAGTGCACAACTAAATCAAGTGAACAAAATAAATCTGATTAGAAGGGGGCAGAAAGGGAATGGTGGTCACACATTGTTTGAATATGGCAGGACATAGGGGGGTATTAGTACATGAAGATTAAAGCAGCAAAGCATCTAGAGACTGGAAAAGTAGGAACTGTGTAATACAGCAGGCATATGCTTAAAAGGAGCCATGTTTGAAATGGTATTGGATTAAAGAGTGAAGCATGTGTGGGCACATTTGCATGTCCCTGCTCATGTTCCTAGAATGCAGTGCAATAACTGTATTTCTTGGAATTCTGAGGAGGAATTGAGTCATTTTACTTGTTTTAGACATTCAAATGTCAGCACAAATGTACTATTCATTTACTATATATATATATATATATATATATATATATATATATATATATATATATATATATATATATATATATATATATATATATATATATATATATATATATATATATATATAGTAAATATCTGTCCTATTACTAGCCACCAGTGATAATAAACCTGAAACAGGTAGGTGCTGTTTTAAATATATATATTTATTTATATTTATTTAAACAGGACCTACTTGTTTCATGTCTCCCTCCATGGTTTGCTAGCAGAACAGAGATCACAGCATGCATCAATGCACTGCAAATTCTTCCTCTCCCTCCCCATCACTTTCCAGTAGCCTCACAACTCACCTCCTGTCCCTTTGGCTGCCAGATAATTCTGATACCTGGATCTCACAAAATCACGCAAGATAGTCTCCTGAGATCCGGCTTTCAGAGTAATCTGGCAGCCCAATGGACAGGAAGTATGTGTGTGTGGGGGGGGGAGTGATAGGGAGGAGATGAAGAGATCGAAGTGCGCTGACACGCGTTTTGTGTTCTCTGTCCAACTCTTAATGACCAGGGGTAAGGTACCTACAAATTCCCCTGCAAAGTAGGAGAGGTAGTTGCTGTCTTAAATATATATATAGTATTTCTTGTAATATATATATACATATATTTTAAGCAGCACCTACCTATTTCAGGGTTCTTATCCCTGATGGCTAGTAGGAGAACATACAGTAGATCAAAGCACCGCAACCTCTTCCTCTCTCTCCCCATCACTTCCCAGGAGCCTCCCCCTCACCTCCTGTTCCTTTGGCTGCCAGATAATTCTGATACCTGGGTCTCACGAGAAGAGAGGTAGTTTCTGTTTTAGATATATAATATAATATTTATTTTATGCAGTGTAATAACTGTTTTTCTCAGAATTCTGAGCTGGGAGCAGGTTTTTAACTTGTATTAGACATTCAAATGTGAACACAGATGTACTTTCTATTTACTGTACTACTGTACGGTGGAGGGCTTCTATCGCTCTTGTGCCCACCATATTATAAATGATTGTTGTGGTGAATTACCTACTCATAAGGTCCACAACACAGGCTGAGATCCCGCTCCATGCTGATGATAGCCAGTAAGCTTGAAACAGCTGTACATGGATAGGATTCTCAGCTTGTGTAAAATCCAACCTTGGCTTTGCAATAAAGCTGTGTAATACAGCATGCATAAGCTTAAAGGAAGCCATGTTTGAAAATGGCGATGGATTGAAGAGCAAGGCATTTGTGGGCACATTTGCATGTCCCAGCGCAGCTTCCCAGAATGCAGTGTAATAACTGTTTTTCTCGGAATTCTGAGCTGGAAGCAGGTTTTTTAACTTGTTTTAGACATTCAAATGTGAACATAGAAGTACTATTTATTTACTATATATATATATATATATATATATATATATATATATATATATATATATATATAAACACCCTTCCCTCTAACCATATAATCTGATGGTAAAATTGATTTGTCCCCCTCATTCCTTTGCCCCTGACGTGTTGAATCCCAATATCCATCAAAATGTTTTATTTGATCTTTAATCCATACACTGTTTATGCTAATTCACATGGTACAGAGCAACTAATAAATTAAATGTACTGGGCTTTTCTGCTCAAATCAGGTCAGAGTATTTGAGAGGTCAGAAGAATCAGTGCAAATGTTATTATTATTATATTCCCATCACATATTTTATTCCTAGATATTTATACCCATACACACTAGATATTAGAAAACTGCAATAATATATCTATGTACACTAGATATTAATAAAATTGCATCCATCCAATTTATAAACTTGAGAAAACTCGTAGGTGTTTACAGCTCACAGTCTCTGTAAAACAATATTAGTATTTCTTGTAATATAACACTGTGCTTTATATTATAAAAGATAAACACCTTGTGTCACAAATACATATCCAAACATACATTTTGTATTCACCCTGAGTAATATATTACATCTATAAAATTGTCTCTCCTCGTTCAGTGTTCATATTATACAAGATACATAACCTTTCTGTCACAGATAACCCAACCATATATAAATTGTGTAGGCAGCCTGTGCAACATATTGAAAACATAAAACTTTCCTTCTTTATTCATGGAATGCTAGATTTTGTGAGAAGCTTTTAGAAAAAGGCATACTTGGGTGAAAATGCCAAAAAAGGCCATCTATAAAGTAAAGTTCAAAGAAAAAGGAAAAAAAAAACAAACAAAAAAACAAGGCTTTTCTCCCTGGTTGCCAGTAATGAGTTTATATTGATCGAGCCCAAATTTGATTTTGTCATCTAAGTCTATGACGGAATCCATTATCTCAGAATATTGATCAAAAGCACTCGGAGGGAAAAGTGCAACAATTCTCTTCTATTTAACTCTGGAATATTTCCAAGCATATTTGCAAGCCATTACGTTTCATGCAAGGTACACAAAATTAGGGTTATTATTGGCTTTTCCTCTGAATTAATGAAGTTAGTATTGAATGTTAGGTAGTAATACCACTATTTCTTCTTCACTGCCTGTTTTTATTGAAATTTATGCCTAATGGGTTTAAAAACACCACAGAGTCCAGAAAATAACTTAACTTTGGATATAACATCAATAAGACATGGGCTGTTATAGAGAGAACACCAGGGGACTGAGCCATTTTTCTTTTTCAATCCTTCGTTTCCAAACACTAGCATTTAAGTAGCATTGCAAATTTATGCAGTTTTTTTAAAAAAGCGTGTTGGGAATGTTTAACGTGAGCTGGTTCCATTGAATTTGCCAGGACAGTCTGCAGAGATTTAGTTTTGCAGATTCAAATTTTAATTATAAATTTCAAAGGTTCAATCCTACCAGTCAAAAAATATTGAGTTTGCCAAAGGTTTTAAATTAGTTAGCATTACGTCGGTGTAAGACTTGGTATAATATTACACAATAACAATGGGGTGCTGAGTAAAAGAATATCACCCAGTACCCCACAAAGTACTCTATTCAAACTATTTACAGCTTTAAAACATAACCTTTAATAATACTGTTAAAACAGACCAAATAAACTGGGGAAATAAAAACAATATGCAATAAAATAAACTTATGTGCGGACTAAATGATGTCATACATGACAAAAAAGGATATTATTATTTAATATATCGTCAGCCACACCAATGAGTACAGGCAGCCAACAGGAAAGATTGTTTATTGTATCTTACTGCATTTAAACTTTGTCATCTTCCTCTCTGTTCTCTGTATGGTTTGTTTTTATCCCCTCCCATTTGTGCCTACAGTACTTCTGAAGAAGGTACTACTATTTGGAAGAACCTTCTTGGATTCATTAGGCTCTCCCATACCTTCAGTAATTGAAAGATTGTGTGAAAACCCACTTGTTCAGAGGAGCATACCATTTACCTCCTTAACTCCATCATCTACAATTTCATAAAAAATATAAACCCTGGCTATATCACACTTCTCTGTTCATCACTTGATAACACCTATACATCAAGCAAACCCCTCACTACATGTATATATTACATACTTAGTCAATAAAGAATAATTATTGTGAGATAGCATAATTAATTATGATAATATACCTGATCATATCTGTCACAACCTGTATGTTGAATGGGGTATGAAAAGAGCCTATTGCCCAAACCTCTCTCCACAGGTGTGACCGGTTCATTTTACCTCTGTACAGCAGGAAGAACTTTCAGCCCTTAGGTTAGACTGGAAGATGTCTGTGGTCTTGTGTAGAAAAGGATCTTTCTAAGTTCTGAAAATAACTTACTCCAGGAACCAGCATCCAGCATCAATAATGAAATTCCCACTTTAATTATGTGAACCAGTTGAGCATCTTTATTACTGAAACCATCAGACATATTTATATCACATTCTAGCAACAACAGACCAATTCAATTAAAATGTGCATCCATGGTTACACCCAATCCTTCTAGCTCACGTTATCACCAATGCCTGCGAGTCTAAGAGAATTATCCATTGTTTTCCCTTGGCACCGCTGTATCCTTGGTAGGGGGCAATTACATACAATAGGCATGGAGACACCAGTATAAGGGCTTGTGATAGTGGGAGAGATACTGGTGTCATGTGACTCCTAGGGGTTAATTATCTCCCTAATCTTTTTAATA
The DNA here is from genome assembly GCA_027410445.1 of Discoglossus pictus. Lineage (NCBI taxonomy): Eukaryota > Metazoa > Chordata > Amphibia > Anura > Alytidae > Discoglossus > Discoglossus pictus. Next base: position 305,089,735 of record CM050166.1, on the reverse strand, counting down.
AGGGACTAGTCCATTACTATGAAATATTGGGCATATACAATATTTCCCTTGTAAGTGCTAGCCCCCTGAAGCCCAACACAGACATACATCCCATCACTCCCATCATGTTCATACACACACACCCCAACTATAAACATGAGTACCACAGTATGGGCCCAGTGACACCCAGTCAACTTTAAACAGGCATAACACAGAATAACACATAAATCACAACATCCCCAATTTTAACCCATCTCATTAAGCCCCTTTCCCCTGGCACAATAAGACTATCTTATAAGGCTGAGGACATCAGTCTGTAAGTTATTGCACAGCTGGGTGCGTTGGCATGCTTCAGCCATGACAATATCAATCAATAAAACACAGATAACCCTTTATATTTATGAATTTCCCAATCCTTCTGTTTTGTCCTAATAAATACATTTTACAACCAATAACTGGAAATTGAGCAAAAATATTGGTATAATTGATAGACCAATTCAATGAATTACAAACTTTCCTTATAGCAGAGGGTTAATTTTAATGGCAAATGTATTCAAAATGTGTTTGCAACCAACAACTTAATGCTATGAAGCCAAGAAGTGAGCCAATGTCTTTCACTTGAAAGCCAGACCACAAAATTATTAACACGGCCTACTTTGTCTGTCTTCAAAATAGCATACAGTGCTCAGTGGGTCAGTGGGAGTTCAGTGTGCAAAGTCAGAAAATGAACTTGGGTTATGTTTATGTTTCACATTTTAGTCTGTCATCTGTCTTGGAGAGTTCCATAGCCACATGCCCGTGTATCCCCTCTTCACCGTTTCATACTCCACTTGCCCTTTTGCTCACCTCCAAAAGTACCTTTGGACAGAAGACTATTTGTTTTAAGACTGTATTGAACTTGGCAGGTACATCAGATCCTAATTCCAATGAAAACTAGCTATAAAACACGTCTGCGACATAAAAGTCCAAGGAAAAGTGTACACTTTGTAATAAAATCATCCAAGAAGCCGGTGGAACTTACTTGACCTCTACTAACAGAAATGCTCTGGTATTCCTTTGTACAGAACATTCATTGAGTTATGAGCACAGTACACAAGGAAGTATGGAAGAGAGCAGTAGTGTGAATATAATGTGCCCATGCTTCTGAGCTTCTTAACACTCAATGGAAACATTAATGATCCTATATTCAGCAAATGATCCTCTGTGCAGTTTCCATCTGTATTATAAGTGACCTTAGAGTGTTTGCAGCACAGCATTGCTTATTAAATAAGTTAACTAGGGAACAACATCTGTTTCTGCTTTATTTGGCATGTGGTGAGTTTAGGTATAGACTGATTGGGTCTCAATTTTAGATGCCCCCGTATGTTACAAAAAATGCATTCATTACATCTCTGAGGTAATAGGAAAATACATATTTGCCAGAAAATATGTACTAACATGCAAAAAGGTAACTAGTCAACTGTATTCCAGCATAACTCAAATTAGCACAATATTGGTGTAGGATTTAGTGGTATAGGACACTACAGTGGTCTCTCTTCATGGCCCCAAATAGACATGACAAAGATTCCTTTGAATGCGAATTCTGTATTTTACTGGATCCTTAATACAAATAAGCAAATATTTAAATTTTCAATATTTCTATATTATTATTATTATTATTATTATTATTATTATTATTATTATTATTATTATTAATATTATTATTATTTATAAAATGCCATGATTTTCAGTAGTGCTGTTTCCAAAGTATAATAAAATACAGCGGATACAATTAGCAAATTCCAAAAGTATAGATACATTTTATGATAATTGGTACCCGTATTTTTCGCCCTATAAGACGCACCGGCAGATAAGACGCACCTAGTTTTTAGAGGAGGAAAACAAGAAAAAAAATCTGAATCAAACACAAATACACTTTACACACAGATACACACCTACATTACACACAAATATATATATATATATATATATATATATATATATAGATAGACATACATACACACATAAATATACATACACATACATACATATATACACACACATACATGCACACATACACATACACATACAAACATGCACATACACACATACACATACATATACTGCAGCATTTGGGAGCATTTGGGAGTCCTTGACCCTCCCTGACCCTCCCTGACCCTCCTGATCCTCACCTTTCTTCTGATCTCTGCCATCTTGATCTCACCCCAGCGCTTCCTACCAGCACTCCTCGTGTACTGCAGCGTTGCGTGTGTGACGTCACTAGGACGCACCGGCCGACGCGATGCTGGTAGGAAGCGCTGGGGTGAGATCAAGAGGACAGAGGCAGTTTGAAAAGGTATATTCGCCGTATAAGACGCACCAACTTTCCTCCCCCAGTTTTGGGGAAGAAAAAGTGCGTCTTATACGGCGAAAAATACGGTAGTTCAAGTACAAATACAATACAATGAATATATAAGACAAATGGGTCAGCAGACAGCTTGTGCAACAGATTTGGGGCAACAGAGTTAAGGTCCCTACTCTAAAGAGTTTACAATTTATAAGGTAAGGGTGGTGTCTGAGACCACGCAGTAGACTGATGCAAATGGAAGTGGCTGTGTATTATAATGTAGGTTGTGTGTGAGCAATTTTGAAGAGTACTCAGTTCTGCATATTAAAGTTGAAGGTGATAGGCTTATTTAAACAAATGCATTTTTAGTGAATTTGTGAAGGTTTTGATGGCAGGAAGAATGTGCACTTAGATTGACTTTACTATTTTGTCTTAATTGCCATCATGTAAAATCCTCTAATTTTGATTTTCCTTGTTAACACATTAAAAAAAAAAATGTTTTTAACATTATAGGTAACATTATAAAATTATCCATTTGTTTAAATGTCATACTATAACTTTTACAATATCAAGATTTGGTTTTGATAGAATAGTATGAGACAATTACATGGATAATACAGTATACAAACTCACTTGAGATTGACATTTGAGATTGAATTAAAAAAACAAAACTGTAAGGGGCCAACAAAAACTCTTGATTTTAAAAGGGCAGATTTGAACGGTCTAAGGGCAATGATACAACGTATTTACTGCGACAGAGAACTGGCAGGTAAAATTACTGAACATAAATGGACAACATTTAAATCCGTACTAAATATACATACACATTGGCATATACCATGTGGGGATAAAAGTAAGAGGAGTACATTACATCCAATGTGACTTAACAATGATTTCAAGATCAAGATACGGAGTAAAAAAAGGCATTTCAATTATACAAAAACGAGGGGACAGAGACTGCTTTACGTGATTACAAGGAAATCAACAAGGCTTGCAAAAGGGCTATTAGACTGGCTAAAATAGAAAACGAAAAATGTGTTGCAAAAGAGAGTACGACTAACCCTAAAATATTTTTTAAGTATATAAATGGGAAGAAGGCGAGGAAGGAAGCTATAGGAACATTACAATGTGAAACAGGCCGTCTGAAAATGAGTGACCAGGAAAAGGCAGATGAGCTATATAAGTTCTTTTCTTCTGTATATACAAGGGAGGTACCAGTGGTTGGGTCACTGCACAATAATGGGGCTACACTACCTTCACCAAATAACTGGTTAACGCAGGAAGAAATCCAAAAGAGGTTGGAAAAAATAAATGTCATAAAGCCTGGGTTCTGATGGAATACATCCAAGGGTACTGAGGGAACTGGGTTCTGTAATAGCCAAACCATTATATCTAATTTTTCCAGATTCACTCAACACTGGGTCACTACCAGATGACTGAAGAAAAGCGTAGATGATACCTATATTTAAGAAGGGGGCAAGAGCAAACCTGGGGAACTATAGACCTGTAAGCCTCACTTCTGTAGTGGGAAAGCTTTTAAAAGGGTTAATAAGGGATAATATACAAGAATATGTCTATTAAAACAGCATTATAAGTAGGAGCCAACATGGATTTATGAGGGATAGGTCGTGTCAAACAAACCTAATTAGTTTCTATGAGGAGGATAGTAGGAACCTGGATCAAGGCAACTCAGTGGATGTAGTCTTTTTAGATTTTGCAAAGGCTTTTGATACTGTGCCACATGGGAGACTATTGTGCAAACTAAGGGATACAGGAATTGCAGTAAATATATGCACATGGATTGTTCGCTGGTTAAAAGACAGGAAACAAAGGGTTGTTGTAAATGGAACATACCGTATATACTCAAGTATAAGCCGACCAGAGTATAAGCCGAGGCACCCATTTTACCACAAAAATACTGGGTAAAATGAGTGACTTGAGTATAAGCCGAGGGTGGGAAATGTGCTGCCCCCTGTGTCCCTCTTGTGCCCTCTGTGTCCCCCTCTCTCTCCGTGTCTCTTCTCCCCTCTCCCTTCCCTGTGTCTCTTCTCCCCTCTCCCTTCCCTGTGTCTCTTCCAACCTCTCCCTTCCTTGTGTCTCTTCCCCCGTCCCTTATCACCCTCCTCATACCCACTCCTCAAGCTCCCTCCTCATCCTTAACCTCCCTCCTCATCCTCAACCTCCCTCCTCATCCTCAACCTCCCTCCTCAACCTCCCTCCTCATCCTCAACCTCCCTCCTCATCCACAACTCCCTCCTCAACCTCCCTCCTCATCCTAAGCCCCCTCCTCAACCTCCCTCCTCATCCTCTCTCCTCAACCCCCCATCCTCAACCCCTTCCTCAACCTCCCTCCTCAACCCCCTCATCCTCATCCCCCTCCTCAACCCCCCCATCCTCAAGCCCCCCATCCTCATCCTCAACCCCCTCCTCAACCTCAACCCTCCTCAACCTCAACCCCCCCTCAACCTCAACCCTCCCTCCTCAACCCCCCTCCTCAACCTCCCTCCTCAACCCCCTATCCTCAACCCCACCATCCTCATCCTCTCTCCTCAACCCCCCATCCTCAACCCGTCTCCTCAACCCCTCCTCCTCATCCTCAACCTCCCTCCTCATCCTCAACCTCCCTCCTCATCCTCCCTCCTCAACCCCCTCTCAACCCCCTCCTCAACCTCCCTCCTCAACCCCCCCATCCTCAAACCTCCATCCTCAACCCCCTCCTCAACCTTCCTCCTTAACCCCCCAATCCTCAACCCCCCCATCCTCAACCCCCCATCATTATCCTCAACCCCCCATCCTCAACCTCCCTCCTCAACCCCAACCCCCCTCAACCCCAACCCACCTCCTCAACCTCAACCCCCTCAACCTCCCCCCTCAATCCCCCTCAACCCCAACCCCCCTCCTCAACCCCCCTGCACAACCTAAACCCCCTTCAACCCCCCTCCTCCACTTAAACCCCCCTAAATACCTCCCCTCACTTACCTACTTGTGCTCCGTCCTCCGCTCCTTGACCCGGTGCCGGCGCGCATGTGACGTAACACATGCGTGCCACGTCATTAGCATATACCGGGTGCCGCACCTGGTATATGCTAATGACGCGGTGCGTATTTTTGACGTCACATGCGTGCCGGCGTCGGGTGTGACGTCACATGCGTGCCACGTCATTAGCATATACCGGGTGCCGCACCTGGTATATGCTAATGACGCGGTGCGCATTTTTGACGTCACATGCGTGCCGGCGTCGGGTGTGACGTCACATGCGCGCCGGCGCCGGGTCAAGGAGCGGAGGCAGGAGCACAAGCAGGTAAGTGAGGGGAGAGGGGCGAGGTATTTAGGGGGGTTTAGGTGGAGGAGGGGGGTTGAGGGGGGTTTAGGTTGAGGAGGGGGGAGGGAAAGAGACACGGGGAGGGTAGAGAGACACACGGGGGGTTAGAGACACACGGGGGGTGGGGGTTAGAGACACACGGGTTGGTTAGAGACACACGGTGGATTAGAAAGAACGGGGGGGTTATAGAGACACGGGGGGGGGGGGGGGGGGAGAGTGACTCAAGTATAAGCCAAGGGGGTTCTTTTTTGCCTTAAAAGTATAATCCGACCCGAGAATAAGCCGAGGCACCCATTTTACCACAAAAATACTGGGTAAAATGAGTGACTCGAGTATAAGCCGAGGGTGGGAAATGTGCTGCCCCCTGTGTCCCTCTTGTGCCCTCTGTGTCCCCCTCTCTCTCTGTGTCTCTTCTCCCCTCTCCCTTCCCTGTGTCTCTTCTCCCCTCTCCCTTCCCTGTGTCTCTTCCAACCTCTCCCTTCCCTGTGTCTCTTCCCCCTTCCCTTATCACCCTCCTCATACCCACTCCTCAACCTCCCTCCTCATCCTTAACCTCCCTCCTCATCCTCAACCTCCCTCCTCATCCTCAACCTCCCTCCTCATCCTCAACCTCCCTCCTCAACCTCCCTCCTCATCCTCAACCTCCCTCCTCATCCTCAACTCCCTCCTCAACCTCCCTCCTCATCCTAAACCCCCTCCTCAACCTCCCTCCTCATCCTCCCTCCTCAACCCCCCATCCTCAACCCCTTCCTCAACCTCCCTCCTCAACCCCCTCATCCTCATCCCCCTCCTCAACTCCCCCATCCTCAACCCACTCCTCAAGCCCCCCATCCTCATCCTCAACCCCCTCCTCAACCTCAACCCTCCTCAACCTCAACCCCCCCTCAACCTCAACCCTCCCTCCTCAACCCCCCTCCTCAACCTCCCTCCTCAACCTCCCTCCTCAACCCCCCTATCGTCAACCCCACCATCCTCATCCTCTCTCCTCAACCCCCCATCCTCAACCCCTCTCCTCAACCCCTCCTCCTCATCCTCAACCTCCCTCCTCATCCTTAACCTCCCTCCTCATCCTCCCCCCTCAACCCCCCTCCTCAACCCCCTCCTCAACCTCCCTCCTCAACCCCCCCATCCTCAACCCCCCATCCTCAACCCCCTCCTCAACCCTTCTCCTTAACCCCCCAATCCTCAACCCCCCCATCCTCAACTCCCCCATCATTATCCTCAACCCCCCATCCTCAACCTCCCTCCTCAACCTCAACCCCCCTCAACCCCAACCCACCTCCTCAAGTTGTGCAAGGTAATTAAATCAGAAAATGACGTACTTTCCCTCCAAAGGGATTTGCATAAATTAGAGAAATGGGCAATTAAATATCAGATGAGATTTAATGCGAATAAATGTAAGGTTATGCATCTGGGAAGAAAAAAAAAATGCAATCTATAAACTTAATGAGCCAAATCTAGGGGTATCTGATATTGAAAGGTATTTGGGAGTGCTTGTGGACAACCACCTAAGTAACAGTTCTCAATGCCAAGCAGCAGCTGCAAAGGCATATAAACTATTAGCATGTATTTGCATGTACAAATCCCTAGTACGCCCTCATTTGGAATATGGAGTACAGTTTTGGGCACCAATACATAAAAAGGACATTTTAGAACTGGAAAAAGTACAGAGAAGGGCTACAAAACTAATAAGGGGAATGGAGGGACTAAGTTATGAAGAAAGACTATCCAAAATAAAATGATGATTACCCTATATAAATACATCCAGGGTCAGTATAAAGATTTGTCAAGGGAGCTTTTTGTGCCAAGAGGTTTTCAACTGACAAGAGGACATCCTTTGAGGTTAGAAGTAAAAATATTCCACCTTAAAGAAAGAAAAGGTTTCTTCAGAGTAAGGGTGGTTAATCTCTGGCATTCTCTAACAAGGGAGGTGGTGACAGCGGATTCAATAGATAACTTTAAAAAGGGATTGGATATATTTTTAATTAAAAAGGGCATTCAGGGTTATCCTGGTTAATTAGAGAGGTAGTATTGATTCAGGGAGGAGTCCAATCACCAGTATCTGGGGTCAGGAAGGAATTATTTTATTTTCCCTTTTGAGACAATTGGCAAAGTTTTACTTGTTTGTTTTTTTTGCCTTCCTCTGGATCAATTAACAACTTATCTGCATATTGCAGATCAGAGGAGATCTTAAAAGGTTGAAGTTGATGGACTAAAAGTCTTTTTTCAACCTCAATTACTATGTAACTATGTAACTTGGATGGCAAAATAAATATTAATCATTTATGCATATCAGGACCTATCCACACCTGTGGGAAGGTCTAATTAAATCTAGGTTACCTTAATATTTTCACTTTTTTTAAGTCCAACAGAACCATCACATTAAATCCTGTTCTGTATTGTTGTACATACTTTATTTTCTACTGTGGGTTCTAAGTATTTATATCGTAAAGGAGCCAGATAGCATTACTTTGCTACATGTGAGCAGTACAATACAATACATAGGTTTATGTATTGTGACAAAGTGGCTCTTTAGAGGTCTGTTGTAAAAGCTCTCAGAGAAACAGCCCAAATGCCTATGTACAGTTTCAGCAATGTTTTAAATAAAACAGGTAAACAGGCGATATAGTAATGAAAATAAGAACCTACATATATAAGCTGAATTACTCAGCAGAGATGTCTAAGTTTGGTCCTGGTGGGCCGCACACAGGCCTGGTTTTGAGAATCTGTGCATAGGTGAGTCAATCAGCATGACTGAAAAAGCTTTAGTCTCACCTAGGTGCTGCAGGAATATCATCAAATCCAGGCCAGTGTGCAGCTCACCAGTACTGAACTTGGACACCCCTGCTGTTCAGCTTGTCTGCCACAAGGGGAAAACAGAGACTGAGCAGAAAAATACAATACAATGCCTTCTCTCTGATTGTAGCAATCTCAGTGCGTGGAGCATGGTCCCTCTATCTTTCTCACCCCCCTCTCTCTCAGGTTTCTCTCTCTCTCCCTCTCCTGTCTCTGTCTCTCTCTCTCTTGGCCTAGCTACACCTGACTACTATAGAATAGAACCATTACAGTATTTCTCAGGTGCAGCCTCATTGTGATGTATGAGAGCATTTTAACTCCTGCAGTTCTGGATTGGGCAAATGGCTCACATACCTGCATTCTAGGACTCACCCATATCTCAGTGTAGCTTTGTCACAATATGTAATGCCCAGGGCCTGACTGGACTGTTTTGGACTGTGGCCTGGGCCTGAGCTGTCAAGAAGTTACCCTGTTTTATTGTTATAGTTATGCATTTTGTATTACGTTTGGTTAAAATGACATATAAATTGTATGTATTTTGATTGTGTTACAGTGTGGTTATCTGTTGATGACTCACCCACCCCCACCTGAATAGACAAACACAGGGGGTTTTAGGCAAATATTCAGTGCCTTGCAAAAGTATTCATCCCCCTTGGCATTTTTTGTGTTTTGTTGCCTCACAACCTGGAATTAGCATGGGTTGTTTGAGGATTTGCATCATTTAATTTACAGAACATGCCCACAACTGTGAATATGTTTTTTTTTTTTTATTGTGAAGCAAACAGCAAATAGGACAAAATAAATGAAAAAGTCAATGTGCATAACTATTCACCCCCCTAAAGTTAATATTTTGTAAAGCCACCTTTTGCGGCAATCACAGCTCCAAGTCGCTTTGTATAAGTCAAGTTTGCGCTTGTGAACAGCAATGATTAAGTCTGACCACAGTTTGTTTATTGGATTGAGGTCTGGGCTTTGATTAGGCCATTCCAACACATTTACATGTTTCCCCTTAAACCACCTTGGCTTTAACAGTGTGTTTGGGGTCATTGTCCTGCTGGAAGGTAAACCTCCGTCCTAGCCTCAAATCACGCACAGGTTTTGCTCAAGAATATCCCTGTATTTAGCACCATCCATCTTTCCCTCAACTCTGACCAGTTTCCCAGTCCCGGCTGCTGGAAAACATCCCCACAGCATCATGCTGCCACCACCATGTTTCACTGTGGGGGTGGTGTTCTTTGGGTAATGTGATGTGTATGCACAAGACATAGTGTTTTCTTTGATGGCTGAAAAGTTAGATGTTAGTCTCATCAGACCAGAGCACCTTCTTCCATACATGCCCTCATTGCCTGGTCCTTGAGTTTTGGTGGGTGGCCGTCTCTTGGCAGTTTTGCTGTTGTGCCATGTTCTTTCCATTTGGTTATGATAGATTTGATGGTGCTCCTGGTGCAAGGTCCTGGGCGTGGTACTGGTTCTTGGTCCATCTTCTGCTATCAGCGGTGTAAAAGGATTCCGCACGATTCTGCTGGATACGTTTGAACCAGGTTCTTACCAAGTGCAATTGAAGTAGCAGATCATTACACAGTATATATTCATTATATCAGAAGTTTCAGGTATACTCTATACTCAGGTACACTTCCATTTCGAAATCTCACTGCATGTGGATACTTTTATGCATATACACGTACAATGTCATCTCTCTGCCAACTTAAAATGTGCTGACCTAGGCTAGAGCCTTGCTGTTTTAAGCAGAAATACACCACTGTAAGATGGTGTATTACAAAGACCTGTAACAGATCACTTATTTAAAAAACTTAACAAGTGATAATATCTAGGCCTTGATCTATGCAAAGCAGGTAGGTGAGTAGGACAGCCTGCCTATGTTAAAAAATACAGGTATATTTTTCTGCAAAACAAAAACAAGAAAATCCTGCCCTAAATTTATGAACTACCGTATTTTTCAGGCGCACTTAAAATCCTTTTTACGTTCCCAAAAATTGACAGTGCGCCTTATAATGCGGTGCGCCTTATGTATGGTTGTGTTTTCTGTCCTAGAACCGATTTTATGTGGTACGCGGTGCTCAAAAATCTATCGGGATGTTTTAGCATGGCCTTGGTAAGCTATGGAGCTGCACTGCTTGGATTGAGCATTACGGCCATTGTAGTTAAGAGGTGTGTGCATTCATTTATTAATTTTCTATACCTGCTGCCCCCAAAATGGCTCCTGTTAAGAGACATGCTTATGAAGCAGATTTCAAACTCAACGCTATCAGTCATGCAGTACAAAATGGAAATAGAGCAGCTGCGAGAGAATTCAACATTAATGAATCAATGGTACGGAAGTGGAGGAAACAAGAAGATGCCCTGCGCCAGGTAAAGAAGACCAAGCGGAGTTTCCGAGGGAACAAAGCGAGATGGCCACAATTGGAGGACAAAATTGAACAGTGGGTTATTGAACAGAGAACCGCAGGTAGAAGCGTCCCTCTACGGTCTCTATTTGACTCAAAGCAACATCGATAGCAAGTGACGTGGAGATCAACGACTTTCGAGGTGGTCCCTCTTGGTGCTTCCGTTTTATGAAAAGGCGTAATCTCTCCATCCGCACAAGAACTAGTATGTCACAGCAACTGCCAAAGAATTACAAAGAAAAGCTGTCCCTTTTCTGCACCTACTGCAAGAACAAGATCAATGAAAAGAAGATCCTGCCAGAACACATCACCAACATGGATGAGGTCCCCCTCACCTTTGATATCCCCGTAAACTGTACTGTTGAGAAAACAGGGACCAGTACGGTATCTATACGCACAACAGGAAACGAGAAGTCATCCTTCACTGTAGTTCTTGGTTGCATGGCGAATGGCCAAAAACTACCACCCATGGTAATTTTCAAGAGGAAGACTTTGCCAAAAGAAAACTTTCCAGTTGGCATTATTTTAAAGGCTAACCCAAAGGGCTGGATGGACGAGAAGAAGATGAGTGAGTGGCTGAGAGAGGTTTACGTCAGGAGACTGAATGGCTTTTTCCACAAATCTCCATCCCTATTGATCTGTGACTCCATGCGCGCCCATCTGACCGATACTGTCAAAGCCCAAGTGAAGAAAACTAATTTGGTGCTTGCCATCATTCCGGGTGGATTAACCAAAGAACTCCAGCTGCTAGATATTGGTGTCAACAGGTCATTTAAAGTTAAATTGCGAACTGCGTGGGAGTATTGGATGACAGAAGGTGAACACACATTGACCAAGACAGGAAGGCAACGCCGGGCAAGTTACGCCACTATCTGCCAGTGGATCGTGGATGCCTGGACGCAGGTATCAGTTTTCAGTGTCATCCAAGCTTTCAGGAAGGCCGGAATCATCACTGAACAGCTAAGTAACAGCAACGAGACTGACTCTGATAATGATGATAATGATGAGAGGTATCCGGGCATGTTTGATGCCGAAATCGCCCAACTGTTAAACTCAGACACTGAAGATGAAGAATTTGATGGATTTGTGGTAGAGGAATAAACTTAAAAAAGACAGTGTATTGTTTTGTATTTTATGTGTATAACACTGAACAATGTTGAGAGTTATTGTGAAAGAGTTGAATAGAGTTGAATAATGTTTGACTTGAGTTTTGTTTCATTTAATGCGTGCGCCTTATAACCCGGTGCGCCTTATGTATGAGAAAAAACCTGTTAGCAGCCGATCAATGATATTGCGCCTTATAATTTGATGCGCCTTATGGTCTGAAAAATATGGTAGTATATGCACATATGCTATCACAGTTACTGTTTCTATTCATCTGTTGGGGGGAACCTTGACATTGGAAAGCTTTAGTTGTTTCTATTGAAATGCATTCCATAGTGCAAATACTTTCAATAGCACTAATGAAAATAATGTCATGATCCGCCGCTATCCATATGGATCAGTCCTTAAATGATATACATACTAATAGAACAAAAACCCATACACATGTTTGGGTTTTTGGAGGCCACAGTCATCACTTTTATTAACATGTCGACTTGAAGACATAATTACACCAAAGGGTTATGGCATCATCACATTTTATTGCCAGTGATTAGCTGAACAGCCATGTCCCATTGAGGTCTGACACACCTTGCCAGCCCAACCTTCAACTTGCCAGGTTCTCTCCAAGGCAGTAGTAAAGCTGTGACTGATCCAAGGGAGGTGAAAAGGTACAAAATTGGGAGACTGGTGAAATAGGCCCTGGAAGTTGGTGACTCAGGCAAGGGACAAAGTAAGGGGATGAGATCCTGAAAAAGAGATTAGCCAGAGCTGGGCTGAATCCGAACACTGGATAGGGTATCATGTGCATTGTAACATATACTGTACATCTATCTATCTATCTATCTATCTATCTATCTATCTATCTATCTATCTATCTATCTATCTAGAGCTAAAAAAAAAAAAAAAAATCATAAAATAACAACATGTTATATGTTTTTAATTTTTATATGCATGATTTTTTTACTGCAGAATTGTATTTTATTTCCTGATCTGATTCTGAAGCTGAGCAATTTTAGATGCCACATTCTCATTGTGCAGAAGTTTCCTCTTCATTCAAAGCCCCCTCCCACCTCAGGAAACTGATCCGCAGAAAACAAAATGGTAGACTCCGCAACAGCATAAATTCATATACAAAGCGATATACAAAACTTCATATACAAACTTCAGTAAGGTACATTTCAAATAAAGGACTAACGTGTTATTTAAGTTTATTTCTATAAATTCAGTTGTTTTTTTTACAAAAAATCTACATAATATGTATGCTCCTTGAACAGACACTGCTGTTAGTATGCAAAGTCAAACAGCTGCTCATTGGTGAGACAGAAGCAGACATAATATTGCCCTTAAAATCGTATAGACACAAACTGTTATGTATTTTATGCCACATTTGGTGCTTTCTCGTTTGATGAGGTTTAGGTTAGTGAGCAGCAAAGCACTTCATGACTTTTTTCCCTTCAATATCTGCATAGGTTCTGTAATCATTTTTAACCTTCCCACTATCACGCTAGAGCAGTTTTAGTAAACTGAATTATTTTTACAGTTGAGTCACAGATGAAAAAACACCTCAGGAAGCTAGGGAAATGACATACTTTATTTAAATTCTAGTACCATTCTAGCTAAGGCAAGAAAACAAAAATAATATTTTAAAACCATGCACATAAAACACACACAAAGTCAGCAAGACTGCTATGCAACATCAGATATAGGTTGAAAATCACATGGGATAGTTGTTCCTATACTGCAATTCAGTCAAGATTTTTGTTTACTGCTGTGTAGCCCTTGAAGCACTCTCACAAGAAACTGATAATAATCGTCAAGCTGTAACAATGATTATACTTTAACTTTTCTGATTTCTACACTCACTCCATTTAATTAAATTAATTAAAGTAACTCTGAAATCATCATATTGGACATATGGATAAAGTGCTTTCCTTTTTAAAATTGCTGCTATAATTAGTGCTTTAAATTGGTTGTATTAAGCTGCCTCTAACCTGTCCTACCAGTTAGAAAATAAATAATTAGCTGCACCAGCTGATGGTACTAATTGGAAGCAGGTGTGCAGTTTAGGAGATAACTATTTAGCTAATATTGTTACTACCACTTATTACTATGTGGGTTGAAGTTTAGTCCTGTGGTTAAGTGTCTCATTTGGGAGCTGGGCTCAAGTCCTACTTCAATAATTTTTTTTTGAAAATAGAAATGTTTTGGTCACAAAATAAAATTGAAAATATATATGAACTGTAATGGCTTTTATAATACATACTAGGGACTTGCCTGTCAAAAAATGACGGTCAATAAAAGAAAGTGTTGAAATGCTGTTTGGCCCACAATGTGAGTGTACTGTGTGCCTCAACTATATAGACCCCTCTAACACACTAATGAACGCATGTAATAACACTATAATTGCCATGAGGGTCATCCAGGACCCTCATGACCCAAAGTGTAAGCACTACACCATTTTAACCCGGTCACTTATGGGGGTCTATCCAGACCCTCATAAGCCTCTATTTAACCCCATCAGTCTCATAAGCAGTGGCGGCTGGTGACTTTTCAAGTTGGAGGGGCGACAGGGCGAAACATAGCCACTCCCCCTTTTTCAAACCACACCCATTTTTATAACTCCTCCCCCTGGTGTCATAATGACCTTTATAAGCCCCGCCCAATGACCTTATGCTTGTAAAGCCCATTGAAATACATGATCTGCAATGCAGAAATGTCAAGAAGTAAAGTAACAATGTGTTAAATTCATTGGTATACAATATAGATTGAAAAAACTCATGTGACAAGACTACAGCAATATCATAATTGCACCTATACGTATTAACAGAAAAATTAAAGGAGTGACACCTACCATTAGTCGGCTCTTCTTCTCAGGGTATTCACGTTCATTAAGTTGACCAATGAGTAGAAACAAATCTGCAGCCACATAGCGTTTGCACCTGGGGTTGAAAGAAAACAAGCAAATCAATCATACCATTCAAGAACAAAACCATACTTAAAAAACATTAAACGACCAAGTGGAACCATATAGGCCCCAAACATACCTTAGAAGACCAAGTGTGACTATATAGGCCCCAAACACACATTAGAAGACCAAGTGGAACTATATAGGCCCCAAACATACCTTAGAAGACCAAGTGTGACTATATAGGCCCCAAACATACCTTAGAAGACCAAGTGTGACTATATAGGCCCCAAACATACCTTAGAAGACCAAGTGTGACTATATAAGCCCCAAACATACCTTAGAAGACCAAGTGTGACCATAGGCCCCAAACATACCTTAGAACACCAAGTGGAACTATATAGGCCCCAAACATACCTTAGAAGACCAAGTGTGACCATATAGGCCTCAAACATACCTTAGAAGACCAAGTGTGACCATAGGCCCCAAACATACCTTAGAAGACCAAGTGGGACCATATAGGCCTCAAACATACCTTAGAAGACCAATCAGCACTGCATAGGCCCAAACCAGTGGATCTTGGGATTCAAGAAAACAACAACATTTCACTTCTGTTTAGACAACACAATAATCAATGTCAAACAAACACGTTGAATTAGCATATGGATAACCATATGAGCAGTAATGCCACGCCAAGGCTTCAACAATTGTTACTGACCATTCACACACCTTTCATAGCTCCTTCAATATGCACACCCACACACCATTCATACTTTACTTACCACTAGTTATTTTTGGTAGTGAGGTGGTGCCATTTCTGAGAACTTTACGTACCCTTGAAGGTGCCTCCAATTCCTTCAAACCAATGCATTTAACCGCTACAGGGCCATGGTGCTTTTTAATTACTTTTTTGATCCTCTTCAATGTGGAGAAGCATCTTTCTGGTTCTTTAGTAGTCTTCGTTGTTGTAAGCAGGATTCCTTATAGCTTCACTCACTCTGTTAAATTATGTAGATTAAATTGATGCTAAAGTTGCTGCAGAGCAACAGCACTTGTACAGACATGGAATTCTTGCTTCCTGTACACAAGTGACAGCTACCCTTGGAAGTGCCTCCAATTCCTTCAAACCACGCCAAGGCTTCAACAATTGTTACTGACCATGCACACACCATTCATAGCTCCTTCCATATGCACACCCACACACCGTTCATACTTTACTTACCACTAGTTATGTTTGGTAGTGTGAGGTGGTGCTGCTTAACGCAGTTTATCTTTGCACACCTTGGGGGTATGCATTCTTCTTTGCTTCAATCACTTGTATTTTAATTTTGCACGGCGATCTTTCAAAGAAGAAAACTTCTCAATGGTTTTTTCATTGAAGTCTGGGATCTCGGAAATCAGTTGCTTTTCCATTGAGAGCATCGCCAATGCATTCAACCGCTCCAGGGACATGGTGCTTCTTAAAAAGGTTTTTATCCTCTTCAATGTTGAGAAGCATCTTTCTGATTCTGCAGTAGTCATTGGTGTTGTAATCAGGATTCTTAATAATTTTACTGTCTCTGTGAAATCATTCTGCATATTAAATTGATGGAAAAGTTTGTGCAGAGCAACAGCACTTGTACAAGTATGAAACTCTGTCTTCCCATACAGAAGTGACAGCTCAGTGCGTAATTGTTCCTTCTTCAGTATTGGATATGCTTGCACGGTGTCTTCCAGAGCTTGGGTTGGAAAGCAAGTGTCATGGGTTTTATACAAGTCACTTTGAACAAGTTTGGCACTGACTAGGTGATTTGAAAATGAAAAAAGTTCTTTTGCATGAACCACCACTATGTCACATATCTCTCTTGAAAGTTGTCTCAAGGTTGAGATCTCCGCACTCCGTCTGTTGACTGTTAGATCGCTCGGCAAACTTGCTTCTATCTCTTCCACAGAATTACGGATTTTCTGGATGCTGGCGACAAAGTCTTCTGTGACTTTTTTGATATAAACAGTATCCGTGTCTCGCTTCTGAAGCTGACTATAGAGTATGTCAACATGTGGCATTATTAAATGAAATAATTTAAGGAAGTAAAGGAACTCCCTGTCTTCCAGCATTCCAATGAAACCTGCGGCTTCCCGTATAGATGTTGGATCAAAGTTTAGACATGCTTCAATTGTCTGGAAACACTCAAGTAGCGCATCTCTGTTCTCGTAGATTACGTTCACGGTCCTAACGTTGAAGTTCCATCGTGTCGGTGCACCTCTTGGAAGTCTTCTACCAACTACCTCATCCAGAACTCCAGTCCTTTTTGGAGAGCGTGAAAAAAAAGATGGTATGCCGCCTATGTTGGAAAAAAAAACTCGAACTCTTCCAATCCTTGAAACTGCTTTCTCCATTATTAGGTTCAGTTGGTGAGCATAGCAATGGACGTAGTGTGCGTTCGGGTACACGTCTTTTATTTTTCTTTGAACTCCTCCTTGATCTCCATGCATCACACTGGCACCATCGTAGCTTTGAGCTATGAGTTTCTTCTTGTCTTCTGGCTCTGGGAGAACAGTATTCAGTGTTTCCAGCACAACAGCAGCAATCGAGTCTGCATCCGTTGATTTCATTTCCGTGAAGCCATCAAATCTTTCCACCACTTGATGCTTCTTGTCAATGTAGCGATAGACTACAACGCACTGTGTCCTAGCGGAAATATCGGTTGTTTCATCCGCTTGGATTGCCACAAACTGGGCTTCTTTAAGCTCTTGGTGAATCACTTCCTTTATAACTTCATGCATGCAGTCCAGTAGCTCATTCTGCACGGTTTTGGAAGTGCCCTTAAACACAGTTGCAGTCTTCAAATGCTGTTCCATTGCACTATCGATACTGCCAACCAAATCCACCAGGCCCCTAAACACGCCTGGATTTAGCGATGTTTCACTCTCGTCGTGTCCTCTTAATGCCAGTTCAAAAGCGCCACAAAAGCGAACACAATCAATTATCTTCGAAAGGATGTACCGGTTCTTAGCCACTTCTTCGTTGTGTTTTTGAATGCTGACTTGGTATCCTTGGTCCAGTTGAACAGCAATGTTCGCCTGTCCAAGCATCTCAAACTTGATCCTGTTATCCAAGTGAGCTTTAGAACTTTTGTGTTTTGCCAATTTGTCAGCTAGATGTTTGACGTCAGTCACTCCAGTTTTGGTCCAAGCAGCGTCACCACCAAATAGGATGCATGGGAAACAATATAAGGACTTCCTAGAAACGCTTCCAGAAAGCCAGTCGTTCTTCTTGTACCATTCAGTATTGAAATTACGGACATATTGCTTCCCTCTATCTCTTGCGATTTGCTGCAGATTTATCTCTGGTTGGTCAGCTCCTAACCGTTTTACTTCCACCTTCTCCTCATAGGTTAGGGTGGCGAAAGGCTTCACAAGTAGAGAGTCAATAGTATTCATTTCTGATATTGATACCAATAAAAGAAAGAGATCACGGTATATTAATTTATATTATGTCACAAAATTACTTTAAAATAACAGTGTGTTGATTTCATTGGTATACATTACAGATTGCAAACCCTCATGTGACAAGACTACATCAACATCAAATTTGCACCTATACACATGGACAGAAAATTAAAGGCAATGATACTCACCAACAGTTGACTCTCCTTCTCGGGGTATTCACGTCCAGTAAGTCAACCAACGAGTCCAAACAAATCTGCTTTCACAGATAGTTTGCACCTGGGGGGTGATAGAAAACAACAAAAAAAACATTAGAAATCTTAAGACCGAAACCGTAACTTTTAAAAACTTAAAAGTCCAAGTGTGACCATATACTCACCAACAGTTGACTCTCCTTCTCGGGGTATTCACGTCCAGTAAGTCAACCAACGAGTCCAAAGAAATCTGATTCCACAGATAGTTTGCACCTGGGAAGTTATAGAAAACAAAAAAAAAAAACATTAGAACGTTTAAGACCCAAAACGTAACGTTTAAAACCTTAAAAGAGCAAGTGTGACCATATAGGCCCCAACCGCACCTTAAAAACCTTAAATAAGAAATTAGGACCATATAGGCCCCAACCGCACCTTAAAAACCTTAAATAACCAATTTTGACCATATAGGCCTCAACCGCACCTTAAAAACTTTAAATAAGAAATTGGGACCATATAGGCCCCAACCGCACCTTAAAAACCTTAAATAAGAAATTGGGACCATATAGGCCCCAACCGCACCTTAAAAACTTTAAATAAGAAATTGGGACCATATAGGCCCCAACCGCACCTTAAAAACCTTAAATAAGAAATTGGGACCATATAGGCCCCAACCGCACCTTAAAAACCTTAAATAACCAATTTTGACCATATAGGCCCCAACCGCACCTTAAAAACTTTAAATAAGAAATTGGGACCATATAGGCCCCAACCGCACCTTAAAAACCTTAAATAAGAAATTGGGACCATATAGGCCCCAACCGCACCTTAAAAACCTTAAATAACCAATTTTTACCATATAGGCCCCAACCGCACCTTAAAAACCTTAAGAAACCAATTTTCACCATATAGGCCCCAACCGCACCTTAAAAACTTTAAATAACAAATTGGGACCATATAGGCCCCAACCGCACCTTAAAAACCTTAAATAACAAATTGGGACCATATAGGCCCCAACCGCACCTTAAAAACCTTAAATAACAAATTGGGACCATATAGGCCCCAACCGCACCTTAAAAACCTTAAATAACCAATTTTGACCATATAGGCCCCAACCGCACCTTAAAAACTTTAAATAAGAAATTGGGACCATATAGGCCCCAACCGCACCTTAAAAACTTTAAATAACATATAGGCCCAAAAAAAATAAAATAATAACAATATATATATATATATATATATATATATATTGATAGATATATATATTTATATATTGATAGATATATATAAAAATTGATATCAATATATCACAATAAATAAATATATATATATATATATATATAAAAATTGATATCAATATATCACAATAAATAAATATATATATATATATATCAAATTGATATATATATATATTTATTTATTGTGATATATTGATATCAATTTTTATATATATATATATATATATATATATATATATCCAAATATATATATATATACGCATAAAAAATACACATAAATATACATAAACATATACATACAACAATATATATTAATTGATATTTATTATTTGATTAATTGATGTTCTTTATTACTTGTTATATTATATTGTTCATGCATTTCTATTACACATTATTTGTTATACATATTACAGTGCTATTTTTTGGCTATACATGTTACAGGATATTATCCTGTAACATGTATATCACATAAAATAGCCCTGTAATATGTATAATACATACAGGGTCAAACAAGTTCACACTAACCTTTTTTACCCTTACAGGCTTCCATACCTGCTTGCTGATTTGCTAATTTTTTAAAGACTCTCATTGGTTGAAATCGATGTCAATCAAAAATTTCAGCCAATCAGAGTCCTTCAAAAATTAGTATATATAGCAGACCGTGGGAAAAAAACAATTAATCGCGGGAGGGGCTCCTTGTAGGAGGAGCTCTTTTAGTGTGTTGTTTTTTTTTTTTTTTAGAGCGTCGTTTTTTTTTTGTGGAGGCCTCTTTCAATGGGCCAGAATGGATGGATGGACAATGGCTTCAATCAAGATTGGATTATTTTGACCATTGGCTTCAATCAACATGGATTATTTTATTTTGACCATTGGCTTCAATCAACATGGATTATTTTATTTTGACCATTGGCTTCAATCAACATGGATTATTTTATTTTGACCATTGGCTTCAATCAACATGGATTATTTTATTTGACCATTGGCTTCAATCAACTTGGATTATTTTATTTGACCATTGGCTTCAATCAACATTGGATTATTTATTTTTCATGACTATATCCAGAGGACAGAAGGCCAACGCTGGAGGGGTCAATTTTACAGGTAAGTATGTGCTGTTGTTTATTTTATTTTTTATTAATGTTTGTTTAAAGCTGTTTATTTTTGTATAAAATGTGTTGTGTTACTAACTGTACTAACAATGTTGGCTTAGTTTACGGTTTAATTGTAATAATAATGTTTTTACTGTATTTTTTTTCCCTTCCCTTATTTTTATTTTATCTTTAGAAGTGACAGGCACATATACATGCCTGTTACTTCTAAAAATGGAATAAAAATAGGGGGGGGGGGGTATTTAGTTGGTTCATCCAGGGTGGGGTCGGTCACGGTCAGGCGCCCATCGGTCGCCCATAGGCCACGATCAGGGGTGGCACAGGCCTCATGGGGTACCAACCCCGCTCACTGCCCGAATACCCGGGGTAGCATAGGCTGCATCGGGGTGGTGGCGGTGCCAGGGGTGGCACAGGCCTCATCAAGGGGGTGATCCGATCACCCCCATGTGGGCCTGTGCCACCCCGCTCACCACCCGACTACCCCGATCCCGTGATCGGGGTAATCCGGCGGTGGCATGATGGCATAGCTAGGCTAGCATAGGGCAGGCCTGATCGGGGGTGGCACAGGCCACATGGGGGTGATGGCTGGCTGGGGTCGTCGGTGGTAGTTGGTGGGTGGCTGGGTAGGTGGCACTGGCAGGCCAGGCAGGCATAGTGGGGGACTGGGGGTAACTGGTCACCCCTAACTTTTATTAGGGGCTACTAGGGGTTTTGGTTTGGCCAGGGGCAGGGGCAGGGCAAGTGCCAGGCAGAGGCAGGTAGACTTACTGTGTTAGGCAGGCAGAGCAGATGAGTAGATTCAGCCAGGGAGGTCTCTCAGTCTCAGCGTGACCAGGGTCAGGAAACAGAAAGGGGGAAGGGACAGGGAACTGGTGGTTTTATTGACTGTATCAGTCAATCAAAATGATAACTCGAGGCCCTATTTGCTGGCGGGCGCTCAGGGCTAACGGTCTGGGTGGGTTTAGATTGATCACTTAGTAACTGGACAGCCTTCCATCATTGATTGGTCAATGATGGAAGACTGTCAGTTATTAATTGATACATTTATGACCGCCCATGCATATCGTCACTGTGATGGTGGGCGGCATGCATTAACGGTCAGGGGGCCAGGCCAGGACTCATTGAAGAGAGAGAAGACTCTAAGGTTAGTGTACACAGTGTATAACTATTGTAATTTGATCACACAGGATGCAGGCAGGGGGCTATATAGATACACAGCATTAGTTAATGTAGCGCAAGGGTTATTTTAAAGTGACAGTGTCCCTTTACTAACTTTACTTCATTTTTAATACTATTTAGACTTGAAATGATGATGTACACCTTATATTTATTTGTTTTTGGATTATACTAATACATTGTTGTGTTTTTTTTATTGCAGGGTGAAGAAAATATTTGGGGGGGCGTTTGCCCTGACGCCCCAATGGACGGGCCGCCCCTGCTCATAAGGGTATATTATGACCATTATGGGCCTGTTACAACCCAACATTAACCACATAAGTGCCATGACGGTCCTCAAGGACCATCATGACACTAAGTATAAACACTACACTGCACTATACCCCCCAATAAAACATTAAATACCAACTAAACACCCTCTACACTAACCTATTAACACCTACACTACCTACCTACCTACCCCCTAATAACCCCTCCCCACCACTGTAATTACAGAAATCAAAAAAACTAAAGTCATCAAAAATAAAAAATCTACATTACATAAAATAAAAAACCTAAGTGACAAAAAATAAAAAATCTATATTACAGAAAATAAAAAACCTAAGTCACAAAAAATAAAAAAAGGAACATTACAGCAAATACAAAATACATTACAACCCCCCCCCCACTACAGAAAAAAAAATTACACACTTGAAAAGGAAATACATATAATACATACAATACATTACAATTAAATACAATACAATACATACAATATAATACAATACAATACAATTAAATACAATACAATACAATTAAATACAATACAATACACCCCTATCTAATATATATCCCCCTATCTAATATACATCCCCCTATCTAATATACATCCTATCTAATATACAATACTATATATCTAATATACATCCCCCTATCTAATATACAATAAATACTATCTATGTACTATACATCCCCCAATCTATCTAATATACAATACATGTTATCTCTACATAGCAACCCTAATTCTCAGCTAAAATAAAATAATTAAGACCACTTACCTTTGAGAAGTCTCTTCAGATCACCAACCTAGGGTAAAAAAGATTTAAAAAATTACTACAACACGTTTACATAAAATAAATAAACATTCTAAACATTCTAAATATTCTACTCACCTTTCCAGCATGTCACGTCCATCTTTGCTTCTCCAGCGCGTCCCCTGTTAAAAAAAAACATTACACTAGCACACATACATAAACATAAAACCAAATAAAATCAACACAACCTACATTGTACTTACCTCCCCGCGATGTCTCCGGCCTCCTCGTCTTCTGCCCTGGAAGCATCCGCGCTCATTAAAAAAAACAAAAAAAAACAACACACATCCACCCTGGCGGATATCCCCGACGCTAATGAGCTTCCTACGGAGTGTTCCAGAATAAAATTGGCAATGGCGGCTACTGATTGGCTGAAAATGCTGTCTATCAAATTCAGCCAATGACAAGATGCCAATTGTGAACCAATGAGAAAGGGATACACCCCAAAATCCCACGCTGATTGGATAACGCACCTGTCAATCTTTATTTGAACCAATCCGAAGGCTTTATTGCCATCAGGGAATCACAATGGGATACACCCCCACGGGTGATTAGCTGAAGACATCTGCACCTTCCCATTGGCTGTAATACTGATTGACATTGACAATAGCCAATGAGAAGGAGCAAATGCCTTCACCATTCAGTACGTGGGGGTCTAATCCATTGTGATTGGCTATTGTCAGTGCAACCAATCAGAATGCGCAAATGACTCCAGCCAATCACCCTGTGGGGGTGTATTCCATTGTGATTGGCTGAAGGCATCTACACCTTGTGATTGGTTTAAATAAAGATTGACAGGTGCATTATCCAATCAGAGTGGGATTTTAGGGTGTATCCCTTTTTGATTGGCTCACACATTGGCACCTCCTGATTGGGTGAATTTGATAGACAGCGTTTTCAACCAATCAGAAGGCGCCATTGCCTATTTTCTTCCGGAAAAGTCTCCGGGAGCCTCATTAGCGTCGGGTATGTCCGTGAGTGCGGATGTGAGTTCTTTTTTTTTTTTTTTTAGAGTGCGGTTCCAGGGCGGGGCAGAAGAGGAGGATGAGGCCGGAGACATCGCGGGAGGTAAGTACAATGTAGATTATGTTTATTTTATTTTGCTTTTATGTTTATGTATGTGTATTAATGTTATGTTTTTTTAACAGGCGCTGTGCCGGAGAAGAGTAAAAGAATAAGGATGGGGACATGCTGGAAAGGTGAGTATAATATTTAGAATGTTTAGAATGTTTATTTATTTACTGTAAATGTGTTGCACTAATTATTTTTTTTTCCCTAGGTGGCTGATCTGAATGGACATCTGCAAAGGTAAGTGGTCTGAATTATTTTATTTTAGCTTAGAATTAGAGTTTTTTGTATATAGATAGCATTTATTGTATCTTAGCTAGGGGTATGTGTTTTATATAGATAGCATAGCATGTATTGTATATTAGATTGTGGTATTTATTTAGATAGATTGGTGGATGTATATTAGATAGATAGGATGTATATTAGATAGATAGTATTTATTGTATATTACATAGATTATGTGATGTATATTATATAGATAGGATGTAAATTACATTATGATATTTATTTAGATAGATGGAGGATGTATATTAGATAGATAGGATATATATTAGATAGGTATTGTATTGTATTGTATTGTATTATATTGTATGTATTGTATTGTATGTATTATATGTATTTCCTTTTCAGGTGTGTAATTTTTTTTTCTGTAGTGGGGGGGGGGGGGTTGTAATGTGTTTTTTTGTTTTCTGTAATGTTCCTTTTTTTATTTTTTGTGACTTAGGTTTTTTATTTTCTGTAATGTAGATTTTTTATTTTTTGTCACTTTAGGCTTTTTTATTTTCTGTAATTAGAGTGGTGGGGGGTTATTAGGGTGTAGGTAGGTAGTGTAGGTGTTAATAGGTTAGTGTAGAGGGTGTTTAGTTCATATTTAATGTTTTATTGGGGGGGTATAGTGCAGTACAGTGTTTATACTTAGTGTCATGATGGTCCTTGAGGACCGTCATGGCACTTATGTGGTTAATGTTGGGTTGTAACAGGCCCATAATGGTCATAATATACCCGTATGGGACTGATGGGGTTAAATAGAGGCTTATGAGGGTCTATATCGACCCCCATGAGTGACAGAGTTAATTAGCGGTTTATGGGGGTATGTATTGACCCCCATGAGTGAGGGGGTTAATTAAGGGTTTATGGGGGTCTGTATTGACCCCCATGAGTGAGGGGGTTAATTAAGTGCTTATGGGTGTCTGTATTGAGCCCCATGAGTGCCAGAGTTAATGAAGGGCTTATGGGGGTCTATATTGACCCCCATGAGTGACAGGGTTAATTAGGGGTTTATGAGGGTCTGTATTGACCCCCATGAGTGACAGCGTTAATGAAGGGCTTATGGGGGTCTATATTGACCCCCATGAGTGACAAGGTTAATGAAGGGCTTATGGGGGTCTGTATTGACCCTCATGAGTGAGAGGGTTAATGAAGTGCTTATGGGGGCCTGTATTGACCCCCATGAGGGACAGGGTTAATGAAGAGCTTATGGGGGTCTATATTGACCCCCATGAATGACAGGGTTAATTAGGGGTTTATGGGGGTCTGTATTGACCCCCATAAGTGACAGGGTTAATGAATGGCTTATGGGGGTCTATATTGACACCCATGAGTGACAGGGTTAATGAAGTGCTTATGGGGGCCTGTATTGACCCCCATGAGTGACAGGGTTAATGAAGGGCTTATGGGGGGTCTATATTGACCCACATGAGTGACAGGGTTAATTAATGGTTGATGGGGCTCTGTATAGAGCCCCATGCGTGATAGTGTATATATTTTTTTTTATAACAGGAGACCCATAACGCGGGATTTTTGAATTTTCATTGCAGCCGGGGTCCCCGATTGCTAGCGATCAGGACCCCCACTGAGATGGTTAATGTGGGGTTAATGCAGGTCTCCGAGCTTATCTCGGTTCCCGTGGGGTTAATGCGAGTTTCCGAACTTATCTCGGATCCCTTCTTGGGTAAGTTGTAAGTGGCTGTATGTGGACTTAAATGGAGGTGTAACTTCACTTTCAGTGGTCCTGGATGCCCCCCCTTGCTATGGGTAAGCTTTTTATGTATTTTTTGTGAGTATTTGGTGTGTTTTGACTGTTTTTTGGTGCGCGTGGTTCAGCCGTTATGGTCGTATTTTTCATGCGCGTGGGTGTTTGTTCTGTTAAGGTTAGTTCCAAGGTCGTGTTTTTTCTCTAAGTTATGTGTGTGTGTGTTTTTAACCGTGTGTGAGGCGCCTTTGAGCCTCCACCTCTGCAAATGCGGACCCTTGCTTCGCGAGGATCCGCATTTGCAGACAAACACAGCCGACGTTGGAGCCTCCACCTTTCGCAAATGCGGCCCCTCGCTCTGCGAGGGTCTGCATTTGCGGGGCAAACTGCATTTCGCGAGCGATGCAGTTCTTGCGAGCTCGCTTCGCGAGCTTGCAAAGCGTGACGACGATTCGTAGTTTGACAACTATTATATGTGATATGAGTGTAGTAATGCTGAACAGCAAATGTGTTAGAGTTTCAAAATTAGCTCTTTGTTACTTATATTGTTCTATTTTAACCTAAAGTATATAAGCATATAGTCCACAGGTAAAATGCCTGGTAATCCCACCATAGCTTATATTTATTTAATATAATATATCTAAATATGTATTGTCAAGATCTGCTTTGGTGGGTAGACTGGGACTTCCTTGATCCCCCCAACCAATGGCCCTTGAAAGAGCTATGTCCTTTCCATTTATCCCTATTGACTATTTAGAGGTGATTGCCTCTGGTACTGTCCTTGTGATGGCCCACATGGAGGCCATGACTTTCTCCCCTTACACCTTCCTGGGTATGGTTGTGGTCAGTTGCTGTTCCTCTCCCCTGATCACAATTTCAGTCCCTGCTAATTCCATCACCATTTGAACAATGGACTGTGTATCCTAACAACAACTTGCCTGATTGGTTTATCTACCTGTTGGCAAGAAATCCAAATATTTAAGCGAGTTAACTAGTTTAGTTTAGGGCATTTTGAATGTTTCTAACTTTGTGATGGAATTATGTCCCACATACCCAAGATTGGTCAGAGAGATACTGCAGAGCCCTGATGAAGTTAACTGGTTATGGGCAGGTAATGTAATCATGTGTGTGGGTTGAACCAAAGTTGTATTGTTTGCCTTCAATGCTCCAAATTCTCCCAATAAAGACACACTTTGCTGGGGGACATAATCAAGGGGTTCTCTCTTTTTATATAGGTTATAACCTCTATTTGTTATTTTTATCCTCATGATCTTAATTCTGCATTCTGATGGTAACAGAGAAGCCCATTCACTCCACGGTTCAAGGGAGGATTCCTGTAGTCAAGGCAGGAGGATTCTGGAGCTGAATCAGACTTCCTCCCCTGGGTCATGACATATATGTATATATGCCATATTATATATAAACTGTAAAGGGTTGATATTAGACAAATATGATAGTTGCAATGCTTTTAAAATAATTATTGTAACTAAATAAAAATAGGAATGTAAACAAGGAGAAGGATGAAGCAGGATTCAAACCTATAATCTACAATTCTAAACACTCTTAGCCTTTGCCTACCACACCATATACCACCTGCATGGTTAGCATAGAGCTTAGAATAACTAAACCTAAAAAATAATCAGTGCGACAGCTTGCATCTTATCTATGCAATGTCTTGTGATAGGGCTTCACGGGAATTACAAGGAACTACATATTAAAATATCTAAGTAAATTATTGATAAATGAAAAATGTAAACAACTTTTCAACTGTGTCTCCGCCCTAAATCTGATGGTGCAGAGCACATATTGTTATTTTGGTGTTTCTTTAATTTATTTACAGTATATATATATATATATATATATATATATTTTTTTTTTTTTTTTTATATATATAAAATACTATTTGCAGCATAATGTTCCTGGTGAGGTTTGTGTCATCTTCAGTTTAGCTGCACTTGTTGATATAATGAGCTTGTGGACAAAATAAACTTGAAGCAGCTAGACCCTAATAGAACCATATATTACAAATGCCATCTAAATACTTGTATATTCTAAGTTCAGCTTTTTTCATCAGGAGTTTGTATGTCTGGATAAATTGATTTTATGTTGTTGCAAAAGACAAAATACAGCCTGGGTCAAATAAAACTTATATACATTTAATGAATTGAAATTCAAATTTAAAAAAAAACCCTCCCAGAATTCACTTAATGGATCTTCATGATGATGAAGCAGAAATCGTAAATTCCACATGATTTTAACCAAAGCAATAGTATAGAACAAGGCAGATTTACTGATGATGTATTAGAGTTTTAGCCATATTAAATTCCAGCCTGGTAAGTCCAACGTGAGCATCGCAGCGGCTGCAGGCTTGAGATTTGTCCTACTTACATTGCTATTATATTAGATAGGGCTGTGAGCTATGAGTGAGAGACGCTATTTCGTAAACAATTAGGCAAGCACGTAGTTACGGGTTCAGATAGAGCCAATGGAAAAAGAGATTTTTACCGTTACGTCACTGAAAAAGGGGAGGGTAGATTTCGAAGTCCTACGTGCTTCG
Source organism: Discoglossus pictus (assembly GCA_027410445.1). Classification (NCBI taxonomy): domain Eukaryota; kingdom Metazoa; phylum Chordata; class Amphibia; order Anura; family Alytidae; genus Discoglossus; species Discoglossus pictus. Next base: position 305,061,088 of record CM050166.1, on the reverse strand, counting down.
ATCACAGGTCGTGATCGGACCCACAGGCCAGATATAATGCAATATTAATAACGCTGTAAATATGATATTCTATTACATGTGAGTTACAGTATGTGTTGTAATGCGTTGATTGCAAGGAATCGATATCACACAAAATATAATCATGAAATAAAGTATTTTTCTGGGCCGATTTGCGGGCTTAAGAATGTTGTGCTATTAATTCTAAGACCTAACATCACTTTCATTTATAATAAATATACAGTAGTGTCTTTTTATTTGATGACGAAGTGCTACGTTTTGGACTTTACCCCCCTTGCTGGTGCTCTCGAGCACTTATAGGGCTTTGGGCTTCGTTTGCTCACGAGTAACCACATTGCAATTTAATAGCTGAATTGAACAAGTAGTGGTTACGGCATGACAGATCAAAGGATTTACGTGCACGAAGTTCAACATAGCTCAAATCGTAGGTGATTTTTGGACATTCTGCGTGTTAACATGCAAGTCCGCTGCAAGCAACGATACAGGGTTAATTTAATAGCTGTAACACGTAAATCTCGAGTTACGGGCTACGTTTTAAAATGTAGTCCCAATTTAATGAGGCAGTTGATGCAGCCAATGCAAAAATACAGAGCACCTATACTAAAGCTCACGTTTGCAATTACGTTTAATCATTACCGAACATAAATGACAGACATGACCATTAAAAACATTAAAAGTGAGATATACAAGCAGTAAAATAAACTATCATAAAATGATTAAGGACCTGTAATAACTCCCGATTCTCCACTTATTTTGTTTACAAAGTCTTCTGAGGCAGTTTTCGGAAGTCATTTTAAAAAGCTGTTGTCTTATTTGAATCTATTATTGTCATCGCTAGTATGGTTCAAAAAGTATGAGAATGTTGCTTCGTCTCTAAAGGTGTCTTGTGTCTCTAATGAGTCACTGAGATAATATTGGGCAAAATACAATCACAAATGTTACCAACTCACATAGATACCTCCAGCAAACAAAAGAGCTTGAGTGTCCAGAGAGAGAATAGCTATTATATGATTCAGCATGAGTCATTGGGAGATAGCTCCAGGGAAAATTTTATTCTCTAGGTCTCACGACAAACCACAGCTGGTGTACGGCCAAGAACAGCATATACAAGCCTCTCCCGTGTTTTTATACACGCCAACCTTAAAATGCAGAGAAAGTTTTGTTTGGCTTCAGAGAATACAAACAGTCCAAAGCATGCTTAAAGGTGCATTAAAGGTTTCTGGATTTCACTAAGAATATTATATGTCTATGTATCTCTTTATATTTATGTATTTTATTTTATTAAGAAGTTCTTAAAAGCTCTGTTTTTCTGCCTAAAATCATAATTATCTTATCTGCCCTCTCTAGCTCACGAATACACAAAATGTGAAAAGTGTTTCAAATTAGCCAATCAGGCAAAAAATTCCAAAGAATGGAGGAAGCACGTGAAAAGTTCTGAAGGCAGCAGTTACAGGAGATGATAAGAACTTTGATAGCAGAGTGAAGGGGGCGGTTGGGGGAGTATTTTGAGACAAGAGCAGAGATGTAAGAGGGTGCATTGTTGTTGAGAGCGTTATACATTAGAGTCATGATTTTAAATGTTATTCTGGAGGCTATGGGACACCAATGGAGTGACTGACAGAGAGCCACTGCAGACACCGAGCGTTGTGTGGTAGATGAGTCTAGCAGATGCCTTTTTATTATGGATTGGAATGAAGACAGAGAGGTGATGGGGAGGCCAGCAAGAAGAGAGTTGCAGTAATCAAGGTGAGATATGATGAGAGAGTGAATTCAAATTTTAGCTGTGTCTTGTGTATGATATTTTGAAGATGTTTTTTAGGTGAAAATGACAAGATTCTTTAATTGATTGTATGTGAGGAATTAAAGAGAGGGCAGGATCCAGTAGAACCCCAATGATAAAATTGTCAACAGTGAGAGATATGTGAGGAGTGGAAGCTGTGGTAGAAGGTGGGAAGATAAGGAGCTCAGTATTTGAGCTATTGAGTTTGAGTTGATGGGTGGGCATCCAGGAGGATATGCTGGCAGTTGGCAACTTATGCTAGAAGAGATGGGGATATATCTTGTTTTATTAGAAGAGAATAAATATTTGTAATTACAACAATTTTACATTCATTAATTATTATAGAAAAAAAGAGTATTTGTAAAAAATATTTTTGAGGAGAGATTACTCATTGTAAGGCATTGTTGTCTTTACAGTGATATATACATATCTCTACTTGGTTTCTTCTTTTTTTTAATTAAATTAATTCATATAATTCACTTTAACTAATACAAAAGAAGTAAAATATATAAAAACAAAGCTAAAAAGAACAAAATAAAATAACTCAACTAAAAGAAAAGAGCTTCATCAATAACAAACTTATTAAAAAAGAAAATAAATGATTGATTTTCACCATTATAATTTCTTTTTTCAATTTGTAAGCTTTATCTGAGAGAGAAATTAAGACTTTATGGTTTGCATCTTCTTATATCTAAGGGATTGTTACCAAGGGTGGGACCAAATGCTCTTAAGTTATAGATAGGGATTCTATCCTCTAACGATTTCCATCTAGTCTCTTCTTTAATTAGATTTTCTCAATATTATCTTTTGTTATATTATTTTATCCTTTTATAAAGGAGAGTGAGTTGTGGCGTGACACGGTTCGCAGTCCTTAAAGAGGGATTTCATGGAGTCTTCTAATATATGTATGCTGCAGTCATTGATGAGTATATAATTAATTTCTTTACCTGCATTTATATTTAGTGGATCAGATTTCCATTGGTTTGCTATGTGACTTTTTGTAGCCAGCATGAAAAGTTGGATTAATTTGTTGCAGGCATTAGTAAGGCATGGGGCTAGTGTACCTAAAATACATTTTCCAATTTCTGGGGTAAGATCTAGATCTAGGATTTGTTTTGGCACTGAGTTTGGATGCTTTTGGGCAATACCATCATGTGTGAATAAAAGTTCATCTTTCTGGGCATCCCTTGAAGCAAAAAGGGCTTATAAAGGTCTTCCAGGAATTTAGGGCCCTATTAAATTCTCCCTCGTAGTTCTCTCGGTGCTCGCAAAAGGCAGTTTTCCTGCTGTTTGCGAGAACCGAATCTCTCGCAGCCTGCTTTACGATATGACTGCGAGAAAATGGCCGAGAATAGGCTCCGAGAGAGCTACGTAGCCTTAAATCTATGCACGAGTCTCGCATATCGTAAGAATCCCTACGTGGACAAAAAGTCCACGCAAGGGATCCGAAAGCCTCTACGTGCTGCCTCGGAACAGCCCGAGACAGCAGTGTGAGGCTCCCCCCTGCACCCTATACACATCCCCATGCTGCAGGGGTCTCTATCGGGACCCCTGCAGCACCCCCACATTAACCCCTTGCAGCGGGGGTCCCCGATCTGCATAGATCAGGCCCCCGCTGCATTTAAAACTTTTAAATTCCCCGCCGCGGCTCCTTAAAGGGACCGCGGCACACTATTACCCAATCCCGGCCGCGGCACTTAAAATTAACCCCCCTCTATGCTGGGGGTCCCCATCGGGACCCCCGAAGTGTCCCCACATAAACCCATTGCAGGGGGGGGCCCCGATCTGCATAGATCAGGCCCCCCGCTGCATTTAAAACTTTTAAATTCCCCGCCGCGGCTCCTTAAAGGGACCGCGGCACACTATTACCCAATCCCGGCCGCGGCACTTAAAATTAACCCCCCTCTATGCTGGGGGTCCCCATCGGGACCCCCGACGTGTCCCCACATAAACCCCCTGCAGCGGGGGGCCCCGATCGGCACCGATCGTGACCCTGCTGCAATTCAATTTTAAATTTCCCGCCTCGCGGGTCCTCAAAGGACCGTAAAGGTCCTGAAAGGACTCGCACTAAAAATATTAACCCCAGGCAACTATAATTACCCCATTAACTCATGGTGGTCAATCCAGACCACCATAAGGCTCTAATTAACCCATTAACTCATGATGGTCAATCCAGACCACCATAAGGCTCTATTTAACCCATTAACTCATGGTGGTCTATACAGACCACCATAAGGCCTAAATTAACCCATTAACTCATGGTGGTCAATCCAGACCACCATAAGGCCTAAATTAACCCATTAACTCATGGTGGTCTATACAGACCACCATAAGGCCTAAATTAACCCATTAACTCATGGTGGTCAATCCAGACCACCATAAGGCTCTATTTAACCCATTAACTCATGGTGGTCAATCCAGACCACCATAAGGCTCTATTTAACCCATTAACTCATGGTGGTCTATACAGACCACCATAAGGCCTAAATTAACCCATTAACTCATGGTGGTCAATCCAGACCACCATAAGGCCTAAATTAACCCATTAACTCATGATGGTCAATCCAGACCACCATAAGGCTCTATTTAACCCATTAACTCATGGTGGTCAATCCAGACCACCATAAGGCTCTAATTAACCCATTAACTCATGATGGTCAATCCAGACCACCATAAGGCTCTATTTAACCCATTAACTCATGGTGGTCAATCCAGACCACCATAAGGCTCTATTTAACCCATTAACTCATGGTGGTCTGTATTGACCACCATAAGGCCTAAATTAACCCATTAACTCATGGTGGTCAATCCAGACCACCATAAGGCCTAAATTAACCCATTAACTCATGATGGTCAATCCAGACCACCATAAGGCTCTATTTAACCCATTAACTCATGGTGGTCAATCCAGACCACCATAAGGCTCTAATTAACCCATTAACTCATGATGGTCAATCCAGACCACCATAAGGCTCTATTTAACCCATTAACTCATGGTGGTCAATCCAGACCACCATAAGGCTCTATTTAACCCATTAACTCATGGTGGTCTATACAGACCACCATAAGGCCTAAATTAACCCATTAACTCATGGTGGTCAATCCAGACCACCATAAGGCCTAAATTAACCCATTAACTCATGATGGTCAATCCAGACCACCATAAGGCTCTATTTAACCCATTAACTCATGGTGGTCAATCCAGACCACCATAAGGCTCTAATTAACCCATTAACTCATGATGGTCAATCCAGACCACCATAAGGCTCTATTTAACCCATTAACTCATGGTGGTCAATCCAGACCACCATAAGGCTCTAATTAACCCATTAACTCATGGTGGTCTATACAGACCACCATAAGGCCTAAATTAACCCATTAACTCATGGTGGTCAATCCAGACCACCATAAGGCTCTATTTAACCCATTAACTCATGGTGGTCAATCCAGACCACCATAAGGCTCTATTTAACCCATTAACTCATGGTGGTCAATCCAGACCACCATAAGGCTCTAATTAACCCCATCAGTCCCATAAGGGAATATTTTTACCATTATGGGCCTGTTACAACCCAACATTAACCACATAAGTGCCATGATGGTCCTCAAGGACCATTATGACACTAACTACAAACACTACACTATAACCCCCAATAAACCATTTAATCTAAACTAACCCCCCTCTACACTAATCTATTAACACTTACACTACCTACCTACACTACCTACCCCCTAATAAACCTTCCCACCACTCTAATTACAAAAAATAAAAAACCTACAGCACAGAAAACAAAAAACCTACAGTACAAAAAACAAAAAAACCTACAGTACAGAAAACAAAAAACAATTACAACCCCACCCCCCACTACAGAAAACAAAAAAATACATTACAACCCCACCCCCCACTACAGAAAATAAAAAAATTACACACCTGAAAAGGAAAGACAGATAAACACAATACAATACATACATATAATACATTACATACATTACATACAATACATGACATTACATATAATATATTAAATATAATATATTACATATAATATATTACATATAATACATTACATACATTACATACAATACATGACATTACATACATTACATATAATATATTAAATATAATATATTACATATAATATATTACATATAATACATTACATACATTACATACAATACATGACATTACATACATTACATATAATATATTAAATATAATATATTACATATAATATATTACATATAATATATTACATATAATATATTACATATAGTCCTAATCAAATACCCCCTATCTATCTAACATACAATCTATTTAATTTAAAATAAATCCTAACTATATCAAATACATCCCCCTATCTATCTAATATACAAAAATTCCTAACTACATACACAGACCCTAATTCTAAGCTAAAATCAATAAATTAAGACCACTTACCTTTAAGATGTTGCTTCAGATCACTAACCTATGGGTCAAACAAAAAATAAAAATTAGTACAAAACATTAACATCAAATAAATAAACATTCTATACATTCTAAATATTCAACTCACCTTTACAGCATGTCCAGTCACTGTTTAGCTCTTCCGGCGCGGCCCTGTTAAAAAAAAAACACAATACATGAATACAATATATAAACAATAAATAAAATACACAAATAAACATCTAAATATACATTTCACTTACCTACCCGCGATGTCCCCGGCCTTCTCTCCTTCAGCCCCGGCTGGGCCGCGGAACCATTCGCGCTCAAAAAAAAAAAAGAAAAAAAACTACCGGAGGTCTGCACTGGCAGACCTCCCCGACGCTACTGAACCTCCCGGAGTCGTTTCCGGGAGGAAATTGGCATTGGCGGCTTGTGATTGGCTGAAAAAGCTGTCTATCAATTTCAGCCAATCAAAAGTCGTCAATGTGTAAGCCAATCAGGATGGGATACACCCCAATATCCCACCCTGATTGGCTTAAACACTTGTCTATCTTTCTGGGAACCAATCACAACGCTCAGATGCCTTCAGCCAATCACTATGGGATACACCCCCACGGAGTGATTGGTAGAAGACATCTGCGCATCCTGATTGGCTCCTACATTGACGACTTTTGATTGGCTGACAGCCTTTTCAGCCAATCACAAGCCGACAATGCCAATTTCCTCCCGGAAACGACTCCGGGAGGTTCAGTAGCGTCGGGGAGGTCTGCCAGTGCAGACCTCCGTTAGTTTTTTTTTTTTTTTTTTTTAGAGCGCGGATGGTTCCGCGGCCCAGCCGGGGCTGAAGGAGAGAAGGCCGGGGACATCGCGGGGAGGTAAGTTCAATGTATATTTAGATGTTTATTTGTGTATTTTATTTATTGTTTATATATTGTATTAATGTATTCATGTATTGTGTTTTTTTTTTTAACAGGGCCGCGCCGGAAGAGCTAAACAGTGACTGGACATGCTGTAAAGGTGAGTTGAATATTTAGAATGTATAGAATGTTTATTTATTTGATGTTAATGTTTTGTACTAATTTTTATTTTTTGTTTGACCCATAGGTTAGTGATCTGAAGCAACATCTTAAAGGTAAGTGGTCTTAATTTATTGATTTTAGCTTAGAATTAGGGTCTGTGTATGTAGTTAGGACTGTAATTATTTTATTTTACTTTAGAATAATGGTCTGTGTATGTAGTTAGGATTTTTTGTATATTAGATAGATAGGGGGATGTATTTGATATAGTTAGGATTTATTTTAAATTAAATAGATTGTATGTTAGATAGATAGGGGGTATTTGATTAGGACTATATGTAATATATTATATGTAATATATTATATGTAATATATTATATTTAATATATTATATGTAATGTATGTAATGTCATGTATTGTATGTAATGTATGTAATGTATTATATGTAATATATTATATGTAATATATTATATTTAATATATTATATGTAATGTCATGTATTGTATGTAATGTATGTAATGTATTATATGTAATATATTATATGTAATATATTATATGTAATGTCATGTATTGTATGTAATGTATGTAATGTATTATATGTATGTATTGTATTGTGTTTATCTGTCTTTCCTTTTCAGGTGTGTAATTTTTTTATTTTCTGTAGTGGGGGGTGGGGTTGTAATGTATTTTTTTGTTTTCTGTAGTGGGGGGTGGGGTTGTAATTGTTTTTTGTTTTCTGTGCTGTAGGTTTTTTATTTTTTGTAATTAGAGTGGTGGGAAGGTTTATTAGGGGGTAGGTAGTGTAGGTAGGTAGTGTAAGTGTTAATAGATTAGTGTAGAGGGGGGTTAGTTTAGATTAAATGGTTTATTGGGGGTTATAGTGTAGTGTTTGTAGTTAGTGTCATGATGGTCCTTGAGGACCATCATGGCACTTATGTGGTTAATGTTGGGTTGTAACAGGCCCATAATGGTAATAATATACCCTTATGGGACTGATGGGGTTAATTAGAGCCTTATGGTGGTCTGTATTGACCACCATGAGTTAATGGGTTAATTAGAGCCTTATGGTGGTCTGTATTGACCACCATGAGTTAATGGGTTAATTAGAGCCTTATGGTGGTCTGTATTGACCACCATGAGTTAATGGGTTAATTTAGGCCTTATGGTGGTCTGGATTGACCAACATGAGTTAATGGGTTAATTTAGGCCTTATGGTGGTCTGTATTGACCACCATGAGTTAATGGGTTAATTAGAGCCTTATGGTGGTCTGGATTGACCACCATGAGTTAATGGGTTAATTAGAGCCTTATGGTGGTCTGTATTGACCACCATGAGTTAATGGGTTAATTTCGGCCTTATGGTGGTCTGTATTGACCACCATGAGTTAATGGGTTAATTAGAGCCTTATGGTGGTCTGTATTGACCACCATGAGTTAATGGGTTAATTAGAGCCTTATGGTGGTCTGGATTGACCACCATGAGTTAATGGGTTAATTTAGGCCTTATGGTGGTCTGGATTGACCACCATGAGTTAATGGGTTAAATAGAGCCTTATGGTGGTCTGGATTGACCACCATGAGTTAATGGGTTAATTTAGGCCTTATGGTGGTCTGGATTGACCACCATGAGTTAATGGGTTAATTAGAGCCTTATGGTGGTCTGGATTGACCACCATGAGTTAATGGGTTAATTAGAGCCTTATGGTGGTCTGTATTGACCACCATGAGTTAATGGGTTAATTAGAGCCTTATGGTGGTCTGGATTGACCACCATGAGTTAATGGGTTAATTTAGGCCTTATGGTGGTCTGGATTGACCACCATGAGTTAATGGGTTAAATAGAGCCTTATGGTGGTCTGGATTGACCACCATGAGTTAATGGGTTAATTTAGGCCTTATGGTGGTCTGGATTGACCACCATGAGTTAATGGGTTAATTTAGGCCTTATGGTGGTCTGGATTGACCACCATGAGTTAATGGGTTAATTAGAGCCTTATGGTGGTCTGGATTGACCACCATGAGTTAATGGGTTAATTAGAGCCTTATGGTGGTCTGGATTGACCATCATGAGTTAATGGGGTAATTAGAGCCTTATGGTGGTCTGGATTGACCATCATGAGTTAATGGGGTAATTATAGTTGCCTGGGGTTAATATTTTTAGTGCGAGTCCTTTCAGGACCTTTACGGTCCTTTGAGGACCCGCGAGGCGGGAAATTTAAAATTGAATTGCAGCAGGGTCACGATCGGTGCCGATCGGGGCCCCCCGCAGCAGGGGGTTTATATGGGGACACTTCGGGGGTCCCGATGGGGACCCCCAGCATAGAGGGGGGTTAATTTTAAGTGCCGCGGCCGGGATTGGGTAATAGTGTGCCGCGGTCCCTTTAAGGAGCCGCGGCGGGGAATTTAAAAGTTTTAAATGCAGCGGAGGGCCTGATCTATGCAGATCGGGGACCCCCCCTGCAATGGGTTTATGTGGGGAAACTTCGGGGGTCCCGATGGGGACCCCCAGCATAGAGGGGGGTTAATTTTAAGTGCCGCGGCCGGGATTGGGTAATAGTGTGCCGCGGTCCCTTTAAGGAGCCGCGGCGGGGAATTTAAAAGTTTTAAATGCAGCGGGGGCCTGATCGGTGCCGATCGGGGACCCCCGCTGCAAGGGGTTAATGTGTGGGGGCTGCGGGGGTTCCTATGGACCCCTGCAGCAAGGTGTTCATGTGAGGACACTTCGGGGGTCCCGACAGGGACCCCCGCATTGAGGGGGGGTTCATTTTAGGTGCCTAGGGGGGGGTTTGGAGTACCCCCCACGGCAGGGCTTATGTGGGGGACTGCCGCGGAGGTCCCTTTTAGGACCCCCGCAGCACTTGATGAGGAGTGGGAGCCTGCGATATCATCTCGCAGGCTGTCACTCCTCATGTACATTTACGCAGTGTAGATACGTACGGGCCTGCTGCGTAGCTCATACGTTGCTCGCAGCAGGGCTAATTTAATAGCATTGTAAGTTAGAGAAACTTTGCAGTACGTAGGGCTTAAGTAGAAGCCTCTTATTTACGAGGCTGGAATTTAATGAGGCCCCAAGTATCTTGGGGGTGTCCCAAGGTACGTATTAAATTAGATACAAAATATTTTATCTGACAGAAGTTAAAGTGGGAGGTTAAATTTGTCCCTCAAAGTGTTATAGGTTAATAATCCCTCATCTGAAATCAAAGAGTATATTTTGATGAGTTGTTTATTTTCCACCAGGTGAAGCTCTTATCTATGAGTCCATGTGGGAATTATGAATGTGGTAAAATGGGAGTTAAGGGTGGGAGTTAAGGGAGAAAGAGTAGATCTTAATTGATGTTGCTCTTCCGAATCCAAATGTCATTGTTTTATTGTAAATGTAGTTAGTGAGTTACTGTTTAGGGTAGGGTAGCAGCAGAATTAGAAAAACTTATAATTATATCCCAAGTATAAACAGACATAGGAAAAATTTCCATTGACACCCAATTTGGTTTGTTGTCCAGTGAGTGAGCTTGGGGAATAAAAGATTATTGGGCAGCTCGGTAGCAGCATTTAAAATTGGGACAATATAATCCTCCTTTTGATTTGTGTCAATGTATGGTAGATCTGGCTATCCTGGGAGGTTTTGTCAGATACATTTAAATATAAATGTTTGGAATTCATCCAGATCTTTAACATTGATGTCAATAGGGAGGGTAAGGAATAAATATAGTAATATAGTAAGCGGGGTAGAATGTTCATTTTTACTGAATTGATACGCCCTGTCCACAAAATCTGAAACTTTTCCCATTTTTCTAAGTCTCCTCTTAATTCTTTGCATATGGAGGGGTACTTAGCTTAGTATAGATCTTTCCAGTGTGAAGTGATATTGATCCCTTAATGTTTAATGCTTGTTTTAGGCCAGGAGAAGGTGAATTTAATAGGAAGGAGTTTAATTGTTTCTAGTGGTATGGTTATGTTTAAAGCCTCAGTCTTATTCCAATCCCCAAAGTTGGATAATACATGTAAAAGTATTGGGATAGAAATTAATGGTTTGGTAAGAGTGCATAGTACATTATCTGCAAAACAAAACAGAATTTGGAGTGTTGTGGACCTAACTGAATGCCATCTATTTTAGGGTCAATTCTGATAGTTTAAACTAGGGGTTTAATGGCTAAAGCAAAACTGAGAGGGGGCAACACTGCCTTGTTCCTCTTTCTATTTGACTACTTGTAATCCCTTGACCTGAGAGTTTCAGAGTAGCTTTAAGTGAACAATAATATGTCAGTACCATGTTTTAACATTTTTCTTTAATCCCAAATTTTGCTAGTGTTTCAAATAAATAAGGCCATTTTAAAGAGTCAAATGCCTTTTCAATATCCAAGGCCAGAAAACAAGCCATAGATTTTAAGGATTATGTGGGAGATATTAATAATTCTCCTAATGTTATCTCCAGCTCGTCTGTGAGGGATAAATCCAACCTGATTCTTATGTATTAATTGTAGTAGGAATAAGGCCATCTGTCAGACATAATTTTTGCTAATATCTTTATATCTCCATTTAGTAAGAATATTGGTCTGTAATTCTTAGCTTCTAAAGGACATATCTGCAAAGTTCATCTCTGAAGGTATTGTGATTAAAGAGAAGTTCATCTCTGAAGGTATTGTGATTAAAGAGAAGATTTAACTGTGGGGACAGTAGATCTATAATTTTTTGTAGTAAATATTGGTTAAGCCATCTGGGCCTGGGAAGTTCCCAGCTGTTAGTTTCTTTATGTTTTTTTAACCTCTTCAATGGTTATCTCTGAGTTTAGGGTGGAAAGTTCCTTAGTTGATTACAGGATGCTAAAAAGGAGCTTATATAATTTGAATTTTTTTATCTAGAGGTTGATTTTCGTTTTTGGTAGTACTGTTGTGGACGAAATTCATGAAAATGTATATTATGTCCATGCTGCATTCCTTTCCTTACAATATATCATAAGATAAGGCACTAATTGCTTTTATTTTTTATTTCCTGAGAGTCCTAAGATGGCTACTGAGCTGTACCCTGGGAGTCATAAGATGGCTACTGAACTATATCCTGAGAGTCCTAAGATGGCTACTGAGCTGTATCCTGGGAGTCCTAAGATGGCAACTGAATCATATCCAGGAGCTCCCAGATGACATTCATATCCGTGACCAAATAAGGATATGAGCCCCGCCACCTTCCAGAGCCAATCAGAAGCTTCACATAAACTGACCATAATGACATCAACATCCGAGACCAAATATGGAAGGACCCTTCCTACCTTGTCAACCAATCAATAACTCACTCACTGTCTAACAATGAGTCGTACGATTCTTATATCTGATCAACTTATATTATATAAGTTGCTATGTTGTATTTGGGGGGGTTCGCTCGCTGGTTCGTTCGTTGGGAAGAATACAAGATGTTTTATACCAGAACTTTTGGGTCTGTGTAAATTCTTGTCTCTGTGTGCACACATGCCCAACAGACGGATGATTTGGACAGGAACAGATATTACATAATGGGATTATTTTTATCCATCCAAAACAGTATGAATGGAATATTTGCTGGGTTTTATTAGGGGTCAGTTAAAGACCCTGAATCTGTTCTTAATTGGTAGATTTTGGATTGAGATATATTAGATTGGAATCTACGAGCTAAACGAGAATCAGGTTTATTCGCTTCCATAAAGTATTTATGTTGGGTTAGTCATCGTTGTTTTCTTTGTAGTTAGATAGAATCAGGTCAAGTTCAGTCTTTATTTTATCAATATTTTGTCTTGTTTGGGTGCTAGGTTTGTTTTGGTTTATTTTTGTAATCTAGTTAGCTTTTCCTGGAGCCCTTTTTGTCTTTAAATTTGTGGTTTTTTTTATTATTAGAGGCAAGTTTGATAATAACACCTCTGATAAATGCTTTGTGTTCTACCCAATCCCATCCTATGTTGGATTCTGGGGTGTTATTCATATTAAAGTATAATTTAATATCATGTGCTATTTCATTTTGGATGTGACGGTCTACTAGGAGTGATTAATTTAATCTCCAAGATTTTAGGACCCGGGAAAGTGGAGAAAGGTTAAATAAATTCTAACTAGAGAGTGGTCTGACCATGAGCAAGGAATTATTTATATTGAGTTTGTGGAGTCTAATAAAAAGGTGTTTATTAAGAAAGTGTCTATTATAGAGTAGGTCTTGAGAAAAATGTGTATTCGCTTTCTTAAAGATGGAAAGATCTCCAAGAATCCACAAAGTGTAGAACTGCCATTAAAGATATTATTTGTTTGATTTTACCTAGGTTGCGTGTATTTGAGGTTAGAAAGAAGAGATCAAGATCGAGTCTAAAGTGAAGTTAAAGTCTCCTCCAATTGTTAGGATGATATAAAGACCCTCTGGATCAGTGTGTTTTTCTCTAGCATGCATGGAAAATGTCTATATATAATTATAGCAGCCCCTGCTTTCTTAAAATACTAACTAGCTGTGTAGAAGATGGTGTAAGTCTTTTGAATAACCTTTGGTGTTTGGCTTTCAGCAAAGTGTGTTTTCTTTTTAATAGTACTGAGGGTGGTATTTTTATAGAAGAGGATAGTCTTTAGTCTTTTAAAAGGTGAATTAAAGCCTTTAAAGTTGTGTGTAATAAGTGTATAACTCAGATTAGTCATCAAATATTTATAAGAGGGTTATGATTATGGTAGACATACCAAGATGAAGACTAGGTTGCCAGACTCTGTCCCTGGAAAGCCATAAGAGAAGCAAAGATGGTTTACCTGAGGATTTTCTCTGTAGAAGGAGAGAAGAAGAACAGCATATGTTACACTGCAATCTAAATGACAAAAGGTAAACATGTTGATTAGTTTAATTTTATCCGTCACAGTCTACTAACTAACTAGGAAATAGTATAATAACCAGTCCCTCTCAAATACTATGAGGGGAGGGATACAGTTTTTACACTAAGTAGGTTAATTAAATATATTAATATAAAGGTAAGATCGACTTTATATAGCCTAAATTGTTTAAGTATAAGAAAAAAATTACAAAATTGTTAATAATAATTGTCCATGTCATGAATGATTTGAGGGTCATGATGGGACCCCCTGCACCCCACAAGCTACTCTGCTATTTGGAATACTGGCACACTGGGTGCTAAAGTCAGGGGCAAATACAATGATGATGACTTGATTGTGGGGATAACTTGTTTGTTTATTGTGTAGTGTGGGCCACAGTCATTCATTTTGGGGCTACTACATGATGGTCTATGCACTGTAATAATGTAGCTGTGTTAGAAGTTGGCCCTAGGATGCTAGAATTATAGAAAAACTACATCGGTCAATTATGTGACAAGTGGGCTAATTTTCTGCAGGAATTTATATGGCCCTGATATCGGCCACGCGTGAATCCTCTGGCTTTAGTCATGAAGGGGGACTTATGGCTCTGTAAGAGGAAAGCAAAGGCCTGGGTTATTAGTGAACTAAACAGATAACCCTAGAAAGAAAATGTGTAATGATGACAAGAAAGCCAAACCACTCTATACATCTGGGAATCAAGCTATTTGCCCAGGAGGATGGGCTAGAACTGGGGGGAAGTCTTTGGTGTTTTGTGCTTTCTGAAAATGTCTTGAAAAATAAAAAGATGGCAGTCTAATTTTGGACACACTAAATAAAGGTGGTGCCGGAGTCTGCTTGTACTAATCAAGGGTACAGGGTGTGTGATTCTTAGATCCTAAGAAAATGGGTCTGATGGTGCCTGCCTCTTCAGAAATGATGCTGTCATCTGAATTGTCTCTTGGTGCTGAGATTTCCAAGAACCCAAACGGTCCTTGTTGGTAGGTAACCTGTAGTTTATAGCAGGTGTGCTCTGGGCAGTAATAGCCCCTAACACTCGGATCTTCACAGTCCACATCTAGTCTTTTCGTTATGTGGCTGAAGAGTAAATTAGTTATTTGTCAATCGGAAATTATATAATAAGAATATTTCATTTTGAGATTTTGAAATAAAGTATATGTTGCTAATTTAGAGTCATTGTATAATGATCCATAAAATATTTGGATAATGTGAAATGTAGAATGTATAGATTTATATCGAAATTTATGAAGCGTCCTTCCAAAGTAGTTGTCAGGTCCTCAAAAGGTCTTGAAGGACTAAATCTGGTATCTTTAGATATTGTTGTCCTTCTTTCACGTTTGTTTTTCTGAACTTCAAACCACTGTCTCATGGGTCTGGGATTGGAGTCTGCTTCTAGAGTATGGATTGTATAGAAGACAGAGTTATGTTGGAAAGTAAGTGAAAAAGGGAAGCCCCATTTATATTTACTGTTGTGTTGAGTAAGAATAGATAAGATTTGTTTCATTGCTCTGCTTTTTCCTGATTTCATTGGTGCGATATCTGCATAAATCTGTAATTGCGATCTGTCAGGGCCTTTGATAGATTCCATAGCTTTGGAGAAGCTTAGGAACAAACCCCTGGTATTTTGGCAATTAAATCTAAGGATAATATCCTTAGGTTGGTCAGTTCTCTGAATCCCCAAAGCTGTGAGCTCTTTCAATTGATATTGCCATGCCCTGATCCAGTGGCGGAGCCAGTAATGGAGGGCCCTGTTGTAAAATATTTATTTATTTTGCTGCCCCCCTGCCCCCCTGTGTTTCCTCCGGTGTTTTTATATATATATATATATATATATATATATATATATATATATATATATATATATATATTATTAAATACTGCATAATATATATATATATATATATATATATATATATATATATATATATATATATATATATACACAAACAAAAGGGGCCAGGCTAATCTGTTTCTTGGTCTGAGTCTTCAGAGAAGCCTATGGAAGGGCTAACTTTAGTTTTAAAATAATCAGGGATGCTTTTGCCATTTTTTTTTTTTGGTTTACGCACTCATTTTTCTTGTCAAAATGTTTTCTCAGAGATAAAAGGTTTATTTTTATACAAGAAAAAGATGTGGAGGAATAGGTTGAATAAAATATTTATATCATAGTGTAGCTAGACAAACAGTAGCCTTTTAATTAGGGTTTCACTGCATGTTCATTAGGACATATTGTAGATTCTGTTAATCTATATAGTTAAAATCTCAGAGTTTCAGGGCCAGAAAGTTTAAGCATCTGGTCAATCTTGTATATAATAAAATGTTTGATAGTATTTATTTATGTAGGATTTTCTCAGTGTATATTAAACAAGCGTTTTTCTCTTGTTATGTTAGAGAAAGTACGTTTCTCTAGTTATAGAAAGTTCTTTTTTATTAACTGTTTTGTCCAAATCAGCCAGGAGATATGGTAGTAAACATTTACATTATTTCTCTGATGTGTTTGAAAAAGTGAGTTGCAACACACAGACAGCCTTATTATATTGCGATTCAGCAAATTTAAATGGACTTTATTTAAGCACATAGCATATTTTTTTACAGAAGTTTTTAGCTAGTGAAGACCTTGCTTTTGGATAGAAGTTCTGTAAAAAAAATATGCTATGTGCTTAAATAGAGCCCTTTTAAGTTTGCCTAATCGCAATTTAATAAGGCTGAGAGTATTTATTTGTATAGAGAACAATTTCCACACTTTTTGATCCAAGATTATCTCACAAGGCACTTACGTAGCGTTTTATACATTTTATGTTGTGTGGGGGGTGTCCAGGTCTCTCTCTGGAGCATTTAGGCATATCACTTGTCCCCAGTTTTGTTTCCCATGAGTCTCCCTTTGCTTAGTTAAAATGTGTTAGACTATTTAATCTGTTCTGAGGCAATGTGGTGAATAGAGAGTAATGGGGTAAATGCACCTGGTCTCAGGTGTATAATCACCAACCTGTATCGGGTCCATTGAGTCTCTCTTTGTGTGGAGTCCAGGCCTTAGGTGTAGCACCTGCTGCAGTGTAAATCAGTAGTGGAAGTAGGACTCAGGAGTTGCTTTCCTCGTGCCTTGGGGAAAAGGGCCTTCCTAGCTGATCTAAACTGTAGGCAGATGGTTTAATTATTCCTTTGGACCACATTAGTTGTAGATAAGTGAAAAGCAAATTTTTTGTTGTTTTTTTGGCTTTTTCTGTGTTGAACTCAAGTAAAGCATAACTGCTCTCACTCGCTGAGAGGTAGATTTGAAATTCAAAAGATTTTGTTAGGGTACCAAGGGAAGATGTATAGATGGAAAGGTGGGTGCTATGACTTTGGGGAACACCAACAGTCTGAGGGTGATTCGAAGAAGAAGAGCCCGAGAAGGAGACACTAAATGTTAGATTTTCTAGATAAGATGTGAACCATAAGAGAGCAGAGTCATGGATTCCAAGAGAGTGGAGTATTCGGATCGGAAGAGGGTGGGCCAAAGGTGTCAAAGGCAGCAGAGCGATCCAGTAGAATTAGAACGGAGAATGACCCTTTTACTTGGAGGTAAGCAAGCCATTTGTGTCTTTTGTAGGCGCTGTCTCTGTGGAGTGTTGGGGCTGGCAAGCAGATACGAAGGGGTCAAGGAGGGAATTCGATATAAATTGTTTAAGGCAAAAAACTACATGCTTAAACAGTTAAGAAATCATGGGAAGTAGAGAGATATGGCGATAGTTAGATGGAGAAGCTTTGTTCAGCTGAGGGTTTCTTTAAAATAGGTGTAATTATAGCATGTTTTAAAGGTTATGGAAACTTGAATGGGTGTAGGGAGAGGTTACATTTATGTGTGAAAGTTGGGATAAGTGTGGTAGAGATGGAAGGGATCAGCTGTGGTGGAATAAGGTCAAGTGGACAAGTTGTAAGATGAGAGGTTGATAGATTACTAGAAACTTCATCCTCAGTTACAGGGACAACGGAGCTCATAATGTGTATGAGATTGGGACATGGTAAAGCCAGGGTGCTATGGGTTTGTTGAAGGAATGGTAAGTTGGGGCCACATTGAGAGGAAAGTTTGTTACATATATTTTGTTTTTGAATAGCTGGCAAAGTCTTTAGTTTTGAGACATGAAGGGGTGCAAGGTGGTGGTAGGCAGAGGAGAGTGTTGAATGTGGCAAACAAATATTTGGGGCTGTAGGCCAGATTAGATATTAACGATGAGAAGTAACACTGTTTGACAAGATTGATGGTTTAGTGATAGGAGTATAGAATAAACTTGTAGTGAAGGAAGTCTGCTGAATTGCAAGATTTTCTCCATAATCATTCACCAGTATGAGAGCACCTCTGAATGCAACATGTTTGTGTAGTGTGCCATGGTTGGAGATGAGAGCGAGGGCATCTGCCTGTGTTTATGAGGGCAATAGTGTCAAGGGTGAAAGTTAAAGTCAAGTTGTATTGTGTGTGACAATGTCAGGGCAAGTAAGGGTGGTGAGGGGACTGAGACGGGGTTGTAGCACATTGGAAAGATATTGCGGGTGAAGTGCTTGCAGGTTTCTGTGGGTTTGGAATATCATCACTAAAGTATCATCCAAATAAATAATCACAATCACGGTCTGAGAGGTCTCGTAATATATTGTTAACAAAATGCTGAAAAGTAGCTGGAGTGTTGCATCACTATATACTCACAATGTCCATACCGAGTACGGAAGGCTGTTTTCAACTCATTACTTTACGTTATACATACTATCTTTTAGGCATTTGGCATCTAGCTTGGTAAAATCTTGACCTATAAGAATGTGTTAAAGAGCTCTGGAATGAGGAAAATGGCATAGTAATTGTTAATAGCTATGTCATTAATCAGTGCCCCCACCCCCTCTAGCTGCAGAGGTTCAGTATGCCTTCCAGAGGTTAAAAAGGGTGGCAGGTATTCCATGGCTGCAAATGAAGTCTATCTGTATAGCTAGTGAAGCTAAATCCTCCAGGGAAACTGGGAGCTGACATCTGGAAAGCTTGTCTTTCAGTTTTTCAGAAAGACCCAGTCTGAACTGATATAACAAAGCAGGTTCTGTGGCACACCACCTGAATTCCACCACATACCCTTCAACTGTTCTGTGGCCTTGCGGGTGGTCTTGGCAATTATGATTATATGGGGATCTTCATATTCCCTTTCCATGGCATCCCAGAATGACTGTAGGTTTTTGTCATGACTCAGAAATGAGGGGCTCAGTACACCCCTGTAGTTTATAGGAGCAATCTGCAGGTTGTGACTTTATGTTCATCTCAGCAACCAGCATTTGAGATCAGTCATGGAGAAACAGGAGAAATCATGTTTATTCTGGCTTGTACAGATAACATAACAAAGACTCAAAAAAACATCCTCCAGTTTGGTTCAGCCCTCTTGGGCAATCAAGGCTTCTTTAATCTTCACCCATAGTTTCCAGATGTCTTTGGAGGGGTCTGGAAAGTTCCCTTGTTTTGATTATACATTTTCTATCAATAGTCTTAGGGCCCATTCTACAATACTGCTTGTTTATATGAGTTGGTCAGCTCAGGATAAGAGTTAATAATTTGCTCTTCTGCTGCCATTAAACATGGAGCAGTAAATAGTAACTTTTGGTCATTATAAATTCCAGTTAACAAGGATCACAACCTCTGAATTAACTTGATACTATCATATCCCAGGGCCTACTTTTGGGTGCAAATACATCATTTAAACTACCAAAACAACTACCAAATCATCCTATTAGTTATTAGGGTCATAACAAAATAGTACATGATAGAACAAAATAGTCCATGAGTTCAGGGCAGCGACAATTCAATCCTGGGCCAAACATGCCCCCCACTGGTGAGGTTCAGGGGAGTCCCATCCTAGCCCCCATAAGTCAGTCATGACAGTTTTCTAATACAGGACTTTGCATTCCAAGCAGCTAATGCACCACATACCTTTAAAGAGAGATATCACAGTCCTTACTTGAATTAAATCAGAGATGAAAGTCTGAGGTTTTAGCAGGAAAGAATTTGACATGAACTGCAGAATGCTCAAAACTGTGCGCGGTCACCCTCAAGTTTGTCTGGCAGTGGCACCTCAGTCTCAAGAACAAGAGCACCTGCAGTAACAACCACTGTACAGGTAAGGGAGTAGGTACCTATATTTGAGTCATTTGAGTCTGTAGATCCTGTAACATCTGTGCCAGAGGTGAGTTGTTGAGACACAGGCGGTTATATCCTGCTAGTTTCAGGTTCTGGCTTGGTTGTTACTATCAGGACAGTTGCTGGAGAACCCAATAAAAGATCCAAGGAACAGTAAAGACGGGGCAGGTAAATAGATAATTTAGATAGTCTGTGGTTCTGGGCAGGCAGCAGACAAATAATCCATAAACAATCCAAAAATTATGAATCCAGAAGTTGAGTAATCGGGTAAACAGGTCAAAGTCAAACACAGAGATCCAGTGAAGAGTGCAGAGAGAAAACACTGAGCTGTAGCTCTGGAACAAAAGAACCAAACAATTACGATTTGCTCTGGTTGCCCTTAAATAACTGCAGATGTAAAGGAGGTGTTAAAAAATCAGTCCATCAGCATCCAAGTACATTCCTCAATATCAATATAATTTTACACCAACAAACCTTTGTTCTTCATATTTTTTGAGATTTCACATAAAGAGCATTATACAGTAGAATGCTGTTTTACAATATCTGTATAGCTTTTATCTTCGCAATTATATCAACCTTTCTTTTGGATATTTTCAGTTTTCTTTCTAATGCTTTAGTTTAGATACCAAATTATGGGCCCTATTAAATTCCCCCTCGTAGTTCTCTCGGTGCTCGCAAAAGGCAGTTTTCCTGCTGTTTGCGAGAACCGAATCTCTCGCAGCCTGCTTTACGATATGACTGCGAGAAAATGGCCGAGAATAGGCTCCGAGAGAGCTACGTAGCCTTAAATCTATGCACGAGTCTCGCATATCGTAAGAATCCCTACGTGGACAAAAAGTCCACGCAAGGGATCCGAAAGCCTCTACGTGCTGCCTCGGAACAGCCCGAGACAGCAGTGTGAGGCTCCCCCCTGCACCCTATACACATCCCCATGCTGCAGGGGTCTCTATCGGGACCCCTGCAGCACCCCCACATTAACCCCTTGCAGCGGGGGTCCCCGATCTGCATAGATCAGGCCCCCCGCTGCATTTAAAACTTTTAAATTCCCAGCCGCGGCTCCTTAAAGGGACCGCGGCACACTATTACCCAATCCCGGCCGCGGCACTTAAAATTAAACCCCCTCTATGCTGGGGGTCCCCATCGGGACCCCCGAAGTGTCCCCACATAAACCCATTGCAGGGGGGGGGCCCCGATCTGCATAGATCAGGCCCCCCGCTGCATTTAAAACTTTTAAATTCCCCGCCGCGGCTCCTTAAAGGGACCGCGGCACACTATTACCCAATCCCGGCCGCGGCACTTAAAATTAACCCCCCCTCTATGCTGGGGGTCCCCATCGGGACCCCCGAAGTGTCCCCACATAAATCCCCTGCAGCGGGGGGCACCGATCGGCACCGATCGTGACCCTGCTGCAATTCAATTTTAAATTTCCCGCCTCGCGGGTCCTCAAAGGACCGTAAAGGTCCTGAAAGGACTCGCACTAAAAATATTAACCCCAGGCAACTATAATTACCCCATTAACTCATGGTGGTCAATCCAGACCACCATAAGGCTCTAATTAACCCATTAACTCATGGTGGTCAATACAGACCACCATAAGGCCTAAATTAACCCATTAACTCATGATGGTCAATCCAGACCACCATAAGGCTCTATTTAACCCATTAACTCATGGTGGTCAATCCAGACCACCATAAGGCTCTAATTAACCCATTAACTCATGATGGTCAATCCAGACCACCATAAGGCTCTATTTAACCCATTAACTCATGGTGGTCAATCCAGACCACCATAAGGCTCTAATTAACCCATTAACTCATGATGGTCAATCCAGACCACCATAAGGCTCTATTTAACCCATTAACTCATGGTGGTCAATCCAGACCACCATAAGGCTCTAATTAACCCATTAACTCATGATGGTCAATCCAGACCACCATAAGGCTCTATTTAACCCATTAACTCATGGTGGTCAATCCAGACCACCATAAGGCTCTATTTAACCCATTAACTCATGGTGGTCAATACAGACCACCATAAGGCTCTATTTAACCCCATCAGTCCCATAAGGGTATATTATTACCATTATGGGCCTGTTACAACCCAACATTAACCACATAAGTGCCATGATGGTCCTCAAGGACCATCATGACACTAACTACAAACACTACACTATAACCCCCAATAAACCATTTAATCTAAACTAACCCCCCTCTACACTAATCTATTAACACTTACACTACCTACCTACACTACCTACCCCCTAATAAACCTCCCCAACACTCTAATTACAAAAAACAAAAAACCTACAGCACAGAAAAGAAAAAACCTACAGTACAAAAAACAAAAAAACCTACAGTACAGAAAAAAAAAAAAATTACAACCCCACCCCCCACTACAGAAAACAAAAAAATACATTACAACCCCACCCCCCACTACAGAAAATAAAAAAATTACACACCTGAAAAGGAAAGACAGATAAACACAATACAATACATACATATAATACATTAAATACATTACATACAATACATGACATTACATATAATATATTACATATAATATATTACATATAATATATTACATATAATACATTACATACATTACATACAATACATGACATTACATATAATATATTACATATAATATATTACATATAATACATTACATACATTACATACAATACATGACATTACATATAATATATTAAATATAATATATTACATATAATATATTACATATAATATATTACATATAGTCCTAATCAAATACCCCCTATCTATCTAACATACAATCTATTTAATTTAAAATAAATCCTAACTATATCAAATACATCCCCCTATCTATCTAATATACAAAAAATCCTAACTACATACACAGACCCTTATTCTAAACTAAAATAAAATAATTACAGTCCTAACTACATACACAGACCCTAATTCTAAGCTAAAATCAATAAATTAAGACCACTTACCTTTAAGATGTTGCTTCAGATCACTAACCTATGGGTCAAACAAAAAATAAAAATTAGTACAAAACATTAAAATCAAATAAATAAACATTCTATACATTCTAAATATTCAACTCACCTTTACAGCATGTCCAGTCACTGTTTATCTCTTCCGGCGCGGCCCTGTTAAAAAAAAAACACAATACATGAATACATGAATACAATATATAAACAATAAATAAAATACACAAATAAACATCTAAATATACATTTAACTTACCTCCCCGCGATGTCCCCGGCCTTCTCTCCTTCAGCCCCGGCTGGGCCGCGGAACCATCCGCGCTCTAAAAAAAAAAAAAAAAAAAAAACTAACGGAGGTCTGCACTGGCAGACCTCCCCGACGCTACTGAACCTCCCGGAGTCGTTTCCGGGAGGAAATTGGCATTGGCGGCTTGTGATTGGCTGAAAAAGCTGTCTATCAATTTCAGCCAATCAAAAGTCGTCAATGTGTGAGCCAATCAGGATGGGATACACCCCAATATCCCACCCTGATTGGCTAAAACACTTGTCTATCTTTATGGGAACCAATCACAACGCTCAGATGCCTTCAGCCAATCACTATGGGATACACCCCCACGGAGTGATTGGTAGAAGACATCTGCGCATCCTGATTGGCTCCTACATTGACGACTTTTGATTGGCTGACAGCTTTTTCAGCCAATCACAAGCCGACAATGCCAATTTCCTCCCGGAAACGACTCCGGGAGGTTCAGTAGCGTCGGGGAGGTCTGCCAGTGCAGACCTCCGTTAGTTTTTTTTTGTTTTTTTTAGAGCGCGGATGGTTCCGCGGCCCAGCCGGGGCTGAAGGAGAGAAGGCCGGGGACATCGCGGGGAGGTAAGTTAAATGTATATTTAGATGTTTATTTGTGTATTTTATTTATTGTTTATATATTGTATTCATGTATTCATGTATTGTGTTTTTTTTTTAACAGGGCCGCGCCGGAAGAGATAAACAGTGACTGGACATGCTGTAAAGGTGAGTTGAATATTTAGAATGTATAGAATGTTTATTTATTTGATTTTAATGTTTTGTACTAATTTTTATTTTTTGTTTGACCCATAGGTTAGTGATCTGAAGCAACATCTTAAAGGTAAGTGGTCTTAATTTATTGATTTTAGCTTAGAATTAGGGTCTGTGTATGTAGTTAGGACTGTAATTATTTTATTTTAGTTTAGAATAAGGGTCTGTGTATGTAGTTAGGATTTTTTGTATATTAGATAGATAGGGGGATGTATTTGATATAGTTAGGATTTATTTTAAATTAAATAGATTGTATGTTAGATAGATAGGGGGTATTTGATTAGGACTATATGTAATATATTATATGTAATATATTATATGTAATACATTATATGTAATGTATGTAATGTCATGTATTGTATGTAATGTATGTAATGTATTATATGTAATATATTATATGTAATATATTATATTTAATATATTATATTTAATGTATGTAATGTCATGTATTGTATGTAATGTATGTAATGTATTATATGTAATATATTATATGTAATATATTATATTTAATATATTATATTTAATGTATGTAATGTCATGTATTGTATGTAATGTATGTAATGTATTATATGTAATATATTATATGTAATATATTATATGTAATATATTATATGTAATGTCATGTATTGTATGTAATGTATGTAATGTATTATATGTATGTATTGTATTGTGTTTATCTGTCTTTCCTTTTCAGGTGTGTAATTTTTTTATTTTCTGTAGTGGGGGGTGGGGTTGTAATTTTTATTTTTTCTGTACTGTAGGTTTTTTTGTTTTTTGTACTGTAGTTTTTTTTTTTCTGTGCTGTAGGTTTATTGTTTTTTGTAATTAGAGTGTTGGGGAGGTTTATTAGGGGGTAGGTAGTGTAGGTAGGTAGTGTAAGTGTTAATAGATTAGTGTAGAGGGGGGTTAGTTTAGATTAAATGGTTTATTGGGGGTTATAGTGTAGTGTTTGTAGTTAGTGTCATGATGGTCCTTGAGGACCATCATGGCACTTATGTGGTTAATGTTGGGTTGTAACAGGCCCATAATGGTAATAATATACCCTTATGGGACTGATGGGGTTAAATAGAGCCTTATGGTGGTCTGTATTGACCACCATGAGTTAATGGGTTAATTTAGGCCTTATGGTGGTCTGTATTGACCACCATGAGTTAATGGGTTAATTTAGGCCTTATGGTGGTCTGTATTGACCACCATGAGTTAATGGGTTAATTAAGGCCTTATGGTGGTCTGTATTGACCACCATGAGTTAATGGGTTAATTAGAGCCTTATGGTGGTCTGTATTGACCACCATGAGTTAATGGGTTAATTTAGGCCTTATAGTGGTCTGGATTGACCATCATGAGTTAATGGGGTAATTATAGTTGCCTGGGGTTAATATTTTTAGTGCGAGTCCTTTCAGGACCTTTACGGTCCTTTGAGGACCCGCGAGGCGGGAAATTTAAAATTGAATTGCAGCAGGGTCACGATCGGTGCCGATCGGGGCCCCCCGCAGCAGGGGGTTTATATGGGGACACTTCGGGGGTCCCGATGGGGACCCCCAGCATAGAGGGGGGTTAATTTTAAGTGCCGCGGCCGGGATTGGGTAATAGTGTGCCGCGGCCCCTTTAAGGAGCCGCGGCGGGGAATTTAAAAGTTTTAAATGCAGCGGGGGCCTGATCGGTGCCGATCGGGGACCCCCGCTGCAAGGGGTTAATGTGTGGAGGCTGCGGGGGTTCCTATGGACCCCTGCAGCAAGGTGTTCATGTGAGGACACTTCGGGGGTCCCGACAGGGACCCCCGCATTGAGGGGGGGTTCATTGTAGGTGCCTGGGGGGGGTTTGGAGTACCCCCCACGGCAGGGCTTATGTGGGGGACTGCCGCGGAGGTCCCTTTTAGGACCCCCGCAGCACTTGATGAGGAGTGGGAGCCTGCGATATCATCTCGCAGGCTGTCACTCCTCATGTACATTTACGCAGTGTAGATACGTACGGCCCTGCTGCGTAGCTCATACGTTGCTCGCAGCAGGGCTAATTTAATAGCATTGTAAGTTAGAGAAACTTTGCAGTACGTAGGGCTTAAGTAGAAGCCTCTTATTTACGAGGCTGGAATTTAATAGGGCCCTATATTTTTAACAAAAGGAAAAAAATATCAAATATATAATAAAATGTATGAACAGGTGAAGTATTTTATTACTTAAAAATGCTTTAGAGATTTTCCTTTTCTGATTCCTTTTATAATGAAGGTGAAAAATTCACAGAGCTCTCACTATTCCTGAATAATCAATGGTGAAATAAATATGTATTGAGGGATTCCCTTTAGTTTATTGATATCTTCTTCTGTTCATAGTTAAAATATATAAATTACTCATGGCTCAGCTATCAAAGCAGTGATAAACCAGCACTTGGTGTACAGTACATGTGAATGCCTGGAGCATTATGGCAGCAGAATATGTTAATCACATGAGACCAAGGTTTGAGGGATATCACAAGACAGATTTGGGTTTTAGAAGTAATGTTGTTTCAAAATGAGCATGGCTTAAATGTCAGCTACAGGCATTCGTTATTAAAAAATCTCAGGTTTTATTAAAGAGGAAGGAAACGACTTCAATCTTGTCTTAGCATTCCATATGCAGTAATTTATTACATGAGAAAAGTTAGTTAAAACACCAGAGAAATAGTTTAAAAAGTGAATATCTGTGTATCAAGGGATTGCTAAAATGTATTTTATTAGTTGACATTGAGTTAAACATGTATGAATAATATAACAATGTTAGTTTGAAGTTAAATTAAAATGATGTTGCTTGGGGCAATAAAGTTACATAGTTACATAGTAATTGAGGTTGAAAAAAGACTTTTAGTCCATCAAGTTCAACCTTTTTAGATCTCCTTTGATCTTCAATATGCGGGTTAATTGTTAAATGATCCAGATGAAGGCACACAGAAAAAAAAAACAAGTGAAACTTTGCCAATTGTCTCAAAAGGGGAAATAAATATAAAATTCCTTCCTGACCCCCAGATACTGTGATCGGACTCCTCCCTGGATCAATACTCCCTCTCTAATTATCCAGGATAAACCTGAATGCCCTTTTTATTTAAGAATATATCCAATCCCTTTTTAAAGCTATCTATCGAATACGCTGTCACCACCTCCTTTGGTAGAGAATTCCACATATTAACAAACCTTGCTGTGAAGAACCCTTTTCTTTCTTTAAGGTGAAATCGCTTTTACTTCAATTCTTTTTTACTTGTTTTACTTGTCCTCTTGGCACAAAAAGTTCACTTGACAAATCCTTGTATTGACCCTGGATATATATATATATATATATATATATATATATATATATATATATATATATATATATATATATATAAGGTAATCATATGCTCTCTAAGATGCCTTTTTTTCTAGAGAAAATAAGTTGGTTAGCCTTTCTTCATAACTTAGCCCCTGCATTCCTCTTATTAGTTTTATTGCCCTTCTCTGTACTTTTTCCAGCTCTAAATGTCATTTTTATGTAGTGGTGCCCAAAATTGTACTCCATATTACAAATGAGGGCATACTAGGGATTTGTATAGTGGCAGAATTATGTTTCCTTCCCTTGCTTCTATACCCTTCTTAATACATGCTAATATTTTACTTGGCTTTGCAGATGCTGCTTGGCATTGAGCACTGTTACCTAGGAGGTTGTGAACAAGCTCTCCCAAATCCCCTTCAATATCTTATACCCCTAGTTTTGCTCCATTAAGCTGATAAATTGCATGGCTATTTTTCCTTCCCAGATGCATAACTTTACATTTATTCATATTAATTCTCATCTGCCATTTAGTCATCCATTTCTCTAATTTATGCAAATCCCTTTGGAGGGAAAGTACATCATTATCTGATGGAATTACATTGCACAACTTAGTGTCAACAGCAAAAATGGAGACACTAATTTCCAATCCTACTTCTAAGTCATTAATAAATATGCTAAAAAAGAGAGGACCTAATACGGAACCCTGAGGAACCCCACTTACCACATTGGTCTAATCTGAGTATGTTCCATTTAAAACAACCCTTTGCTTCCTGACTTTTAGCCAGCTCTCAATCCATAAGCAAATATTTACTGCAATTCCTGTATCCCTTAGTTTGCATAATAGTCTTGCATGTGGCACAGTATCAAAAGTCTTTGCAAAATCCAAAAAGACTACATCCACTGATCTGTCGTGATCCAGGTTCCTACTAACCTCTTCATAGAAATTACCGTATTTATCGGCATATAACACGCATCGGCGTATAACATGCACCTTTAAGAAGGGAATTTCAGGGGGGAAAAAAATTCAAATAAAGAACTTTGAAGCAAAATCCTCAACCTCCCTCCTCATCCTCAACTTCCCTCCTCATCCTCCCTCCTCAACCCCCTCCTCAAACCCCCCATCCTCAACCCCCTCCTCCACCCCCCCATCCTCATCCTCCTTCCTCAACCCCCCTCCTCATCCTCAACCTCCCTCCTCATCCTCAACCCCCCTCCTCATCCTCAACCCCCCTCCTCAACCCCCCTCAAACTCCCTCCTCAACCCCCCAATCCTCATCCTCCTTCCTCAACCCCCCTATCCTCATCCCCCCTCCACAACCTTAACTCCTCATCCTCAACCCCCTCCTCATCCTCAACCCCCTCCTCATACTCAACCTCCCTCCTCATACTCAACCTCCCTCCTCATCCTCAACCCCCTCCTCCCTCCTCAACCCCCCATCCTCAACCCCCTCCTCAACCTCCCTCCTAAACCCCCCTATCCTCAACCTCCCTCCTCAAACCCCCTCAACCCCCCTCCTCAATCCCCCCATCCTCATCCTCCCTCCTCAACCTCCCTATCCTCAACCCCCTCCTCAACTACCCTCCTCAACCTCAACCCCCCTATCCTCAACCCCCCTCCTCATTCTAAATCCCCCTCCTCATTCTAAACCCCCCTCCTCATTCTAAACCGCCCTCCTTATTCTAAACCCCCCTCCTCATTCTAAACCCTCCTCTACTCAACCTAAACCCCCCTCCTCCTCAACCTAAACCCCCCTCCTCCTCAACCTAAACCCCCCTAAATACACCCCCCTCACTTACCTGCTTTTGCTCCGGTCTCCGCTCCGCTCCTTGACCCGGTGACATCACATGTGCGCCAGCACGCCACATCATTAGCATATACCGGGTGTCGGCACCCAGTGAGGGGGGTGTATTTAGGGGGGTTTAGGTTGAGGAGGGGGGTTTAGGTTGAGGAGGAGTTTAGAATGAGGAGGGGGGTTTAGAATGCGGAGGGGGTTTAGTGTGAGGAGGGAGGTTGAGGATGAGGAGGGGGGAGGGAATATCGGCGTATAACATGCACTTATGATTTGCCCCCTATTTTCAGGGAGAAAAAGTGTGTGTTATACGCTGATAAATACGGTAATTAGGTTTGCTTGACATGACCTATTTCTCATAAATCCATGTTGATTCTTACTGATAATCTTGTGTAAATAGACATATTATTTTATGCTATGCCTTATTAACCCTTCTAAAAGCTTTCCTACTACAGAAGTGAGGCTTACAAGTCTATAATTTCCTGGATCTGTTCTTGCTCCCTTCTTAAATATAGGTATCATCTCTGCTTTTCTCCAGTTATCTGGTAGAGACCCCATGTTGAGTAAATCTTGAGTAGATATAATTGTTTGGCTATTACAGATACCATTTCCCTCAGTACTCTTAATTAACATTTAATTTTTTCCAACATCTTTTGGATTCCTTCCTGCGTTAACCAATTATTAGGTAGTGTAGACCCATTTTGGTACCTCCCTTGTGTATACAGAAGAAAAGAACCTGTTTAGCTCATCTGCCTTTTCCTGGTCACTAATTGTCAGACAGTCTGTTTTACATTGTAATGTTCCTATAGCTTCCTTCCTGGCCTTCTTCCCATTAATATATTTAAAAAATATTTTAGGGTTAGTCTTATTCTCCTTTGCAACTAACTTTTCATTTTCTATTTTTGCCAGTCTAATAGCATTTTTGCAAGCCTTGTTGACTTCCTTGAACTCACGTAAAGCAGTCTCTGTCCCCTCTTTTTTGTATAATTTAAACGCCTGTTTTTTACTCCTCATCTTAATCTTTAAGTCATTGTTAAGCCGCATGGGTTTAGATTTACTTCTACTTTTACTTCCACATGGTATATGGTGATAAGCATGTATATTTAGCAAGGTTTTGAACATTGTACATTTATGTAAAGTATTTTTACCTTTTTTTTGTTCAGTATTTTTACCTGTCAGTTCTCTGCCCTTTTAAAATTAGGAGTTTTTATTGGCCCCTTATAGTGGTGTTTTTTTTTATTCAATCTCAAATGAGACTGTGTTGTGAACACTTTTTCCCAAAGGTTGCCTTATTTCAACATTTGATACTATATCACTATTATTTATGATGACTAAATCCAAGATAGCCTCATTTTTAGTAGGCTCTTGTATAACTTGGGTCATATAATATTTCCTGAGTATACTCAAGAACCTGCTCCCCTTACCCGTACTGCTGGTCTAATTCCTCCTGTTTATTTCAGGGTAGGTAAAATCTCCCATTATTAAAACTTTCCCATGCTTAGCTGCATTTCCAATCTGTTACAATAATTGCATTTCCTCACTCTAAATTATATTTGGGGGTTTATAGCATACTCCTGCCAATATTCTTTTAGAATTTGCTCCTCCGCTATTTAACTCTACCCACAAACATTCAACATTACCACTAGTTCCAGCGTAAATATCTTTTCTGACTATAGGCTTAAATTCAGACTTAACATACAGACAAATCCCTCCTCCTCTTTTACCATTACCCCTATCTTTCCTAAATAGGTTATAACCATTCAGATTAACAGTCCAGTCATGAGATTCATCCCACCATGTTTTAGTAATGCCAATTAAATCCCATTTCTCATTAACTGCTAATAATGATAACTCTCCCATTTTTCCTGGCAAGTTTCTGGCATTAGCAAGCATACACTTTATGTTATGTCGAGCTACTTAATCTCATCCCCCTTGAATAGTTAATTTGTTTCTAGACCCATTTCTTGCCTTTATCCATACAGACATTAATGGTCAAAACTGACTGACTAGAGGCTGCAAATTGCACTGTGGATTTTACATGTCATATCAGTATGAAAGACTGCAAGAAGTATGTTACAGTATTTCTTCCTTCAAATATATATATACCTTGCCAGCCTCTTTCAATGCCATTTCCTCTCATACTCAATTCTTACACAAATCTTACACCTTCTTTACACATAACAAAATGTAGCTTGCTTTTACACAAACATATACTATTTTATAGTCTCTACTCTGTCATTTTCCTGCCCTTTAATAGTACCCAACATATTTTCCCATTTTCCGTATATGGTTTGGCACCACTGATCACTCCTTTGTCAATAGAAAATAGGTAATCATCTAGGGAGCCTGTAGCGAATTAAAATTCATTATTTTATTCGCTATTTCAATAATAAATATTTGATTATTTATATAGCTTTTAAACAGAAGCATCAAATATTGTATATAATTGCCATGTTATGTGAAAAACTTTGTAATATTACTTTAGCTTTGTCTGTGAATATAAATAAAATATGTCACCTCACAGATTAAAGACATTGCCTGGGTTTGCATGACAAATTTAGTTCACCTCATCTTAGTATATAAAACTAAACATATATACTAAGGGCCTCATTAAATTCCAGCCTCGTAAATAAGAGGCTTCTACTTAAGCCCTACGTACTGCACAGTTTCTCTAACTTACAATGCTATTAAATTAGCCCTGCTGCGAGCAACGTATGAGCTACGCAGCAGGGCCGTACGTATCTACACTGCGTAAATGTACATGAGGAGTGACAGCCTGCGAGATGATATCGCAGGCTCCCACTCCTCATCAAGTGCTGCGGGGGTCCTAAAAGGGACCTCCGCGGCAGTCCCCCACATAAGCCCTGCCGTGGGGGGTACTCCAAAACCCCCCCAGGCACCTAAAATGAACCCCCCCTCAATGCGGGGGTTCCCGTCGGGCCCCCCGAAGTGTCCTCACATGAACACCTTGCTGCAGGGGTTCATAGGAACCCCCGCAGCCCCCACACATTAACCCCTTGCAGCGGGGGTCCCCGATCGGCACCGATCAGGCCCCCGCTGCATTTCAAACGTTTAAATTCCCCGCCGCGGCTCCTTAAAGGGCCCGCGGCACACTATTACCCAATCCCGGCCGCGGCACCTAAAATTAACCCCCCTCTATGCTGGGGGTCCCCATCGGGACCCCCGAAGTGTCCCCACATAAACCCATTGCAGGGGGGGCCCCGATCTGCATAGATCAGGCCCCCCGCTGCATTTCAAACTTTTAAACTCCCCGCCGCGGCTCCTTAAAGGGCCCGCGGCACACTATTACCCAATCCCGGCCGCAGCACCTAAAATTAACCCCCCTCTATGCTGGGGGTCCCCATCGGGACCCCCGAAGTGTCCCCACATTAACCCCCTGCAGCGATGGGCCCTGATCGGCACCGATCGTGACCCTGCTGCAATTCAATTTTAAATTTCCCACCTCGCGGGTCCTCAAAGGACCGTAAAGGTCCTGAAAGGACTCGCACTAAAAATATTAACCCCAGGCAACTATAATTACCCCATTAACTCATGGTGGTCAATCCAGACCACCCTAAGGCCTAAATTAACCCATTAACTCATGATGGTCAATACAGACCACCATAAGGCTCTATTTAACCCATTAATTCATGGTGGTCAATACAGAACACCATAAGGCCTAAATTAACCCATTAACTCATGGTGGTCAATACAGACCACCATAAAGCTCTATTTAACCCATTAACTCATGGTGGTCAATACAGACCACCATAAGGCTCTATTTAACCCATTAACTCATGGTGGTCAATACAGACCACCATAAGGCTCTATTTAACCCATTAACTCATGATGGTCAATACAGACCACCATAAGGCTCTATTTAACCCCATCAGTCCCATAAGGGTATATTATTACCATTATGGGCCTGTTACAACCCAACATTAACCACATAAGTGCCATGATGGTCCTCAAGGACCATCATGACACTAACTACAAACACTACACTATAACCCCCAATAAACCATTTAATCTAAACTAACCCCCCTCTACACTAATCTATTAACACTTACACTACCTACCTACACTACCTACCCCCTAATAAACCTCCCCAACACTCTAATCACAGAAAAAAAAACCCTACCTTACAGAAAACAAAAAAACCTACAGTACAGAAAACAAAAAAATACATTACAACCCCACCCCCCACTACAGTAAACAAAAAAAATACACACCTGAAAAGGAAAGACAGATAAACACAATACAATACATACATATAATACATTACATACATTACATACAATACATGACATTACATACATTACATATAATATATTAAATATAATATATTAAATATAATATATTACATATAATATATTACATATAGTCCAAATCAAATACCCCCTATCTATCTAACATACAATCTATTTAATTTAAAATAAATCCTAACTATATCAAATACATCCCCCTATCTATCTAATATACAATAAATCCTAACTACATACACAGACCCTTATTCTAAAATAAAATAAAATAATTACAGTACTAACTACACAGACCCTAATTCTAAGCTAAAATCAATAAATTAAGACCACTTACCTTTAAGATGTTGCTTCAGATCACTAACCTATGGGCCAAACAAAAAAAAAATAATTAGTACAAAACATTAACATCCAATAAATAAACATTCTATACATTCTAAATAATATACTCACCTTTACAGCATGTCCCGTCATTGTTTAGCTCTTCCGGCGCAGCCCTGTTAAAAAAAAACACAATACATGAATACATTAATACAATATATAAATAATAAATAAAATACACATATAAACATCTAAATATACATTTAACTTACCTCCCCGCGATGTCCCCGGCCTTCTCTCCTTCAGCCCCGGCTGGGCCGCGGAAACATCCGCGCTCTAAAAAAAAACACAAAAAAAAACGGAGGTCTGCACTGGCAGACCTCCCCGACGTTAATGAACCTCCCGGAGTCGTTTCCGGGAGGAAATTGGCATTGGCGGCTTGGGATTGGCTGAAAAAGCTGTCTATCAATTTCAGCCAATCAAAAGTCGTCAATGTGTGAGCCAATCAGGATGGGATACACCCCAATATCCCACCCTGATTGGCTAAAACACTTGTCTATCTTTCTGGGAACCAATCACAAGGCTCAGATGCCTTCAGCCAATCACTATGGGATACACCCCCCCGGAGTGATTGGTAGAAGACATCTGCGCATCCTGATTGGCTCCTACATTGACGACTTTTGATTGGCTGACAGCTTTTTCAGCCAATTACAAGCCGCCAATGCCAATTTCCTCCCGGAAACGACTCCGGGAGGCTCATTAGCGTTGGGGAGGTCTGCCAGTGCAGACCTCCATTAGTTATTTATTTATTTATTTTTTTAGAGCGCAGATGGTTCCGGGGCTGAAGGAGAGAAGGCCGGGGACATCGCTGGGAGGTAAGTTAAATGTATATTTAGATGTTTATATGTGTATTTTATTTATTGTTTATATATTGTATTAATGTATTCATGTATTGTGTTTTTTTTTTTACAGGGCCGCGCCGGAAGAGCTAAACAATGACGGGACATGCTGTAAAGGTGAGTATATTATTTAGAATGTATAGAATGTTTATTTATTGGATGTTAATGTTTTGTACTAATTATTTTTTTTTGTTTGACACATAGGTTAGTGATCTGAAGCAACATCTTAAAGGTAAGTGGTCTTAATTTATTGATTTTAGCTTAGAATTAGGGTCTGTGTAGTTAGGACTGTAATTATTTTATTTTATTTTAGAATAAGGGTCTGTGTATGTAGTTAGGATTTATTGTATATTAGATAGATAGGGGGATGTATTTGATATAGTTAGGATTTATTTTAAATTAAATAGATTGTATGTTAGATAGATAGGGGGTATTTGATTTGGACTATATGTAATATATTATATCTAATATATTATATTTAATATATTATATGTAATGTATGTAATGTCATGTATTGTATGTAATATATTATATGTAATATATTATATTTAATATATTATATTTAATATATTATATGTAATGTATGTAATGTCATATATTGTATGTAATGTATGTAATGTATTATATGTATGTATTGTATTGTGTTTATCTGTCTTTCCTTTTCAGGTGTGTAATTTTTTTATTTTCTGTAGTGGGGGGTGGGGTTGTAATGTATTTTTTTGTTTTCTGTAGTGGGGGGTGGGGTTGTAATGTATTTTTTTGTTTTCTGTACTGTAGGTTTTTTTGTTTTCTGTACTTTAGGTTTTTTTGTTTTCTGTAAGGTAGTTTTTTTTTCTGTAAATAGCGTGTTGGGGAGGTTTATTAGGGGGTAGGTAGTG
The DNA here is from genome assembly GCA_027410445.1 of Discoglossus pictus. Lineage (NCBI taxonomy): Eukaryota > Metazoa > Chordata > Amphibia > Anura > Alytidae > Discoglossus > Discoglossus pictus. The sequence continues at coordinate 305,025,435 of CM050166.1, read as the reverse complement.
TAGGTAGGCAGTGTAAGTGTTAATAGATTAGTGTAGAGGGGGGTTAGTTTAGATTAAATGGTTTATTGGGGGTTAAAGTGTAGTGTTTGTAGTTAGTGTCATGATGGTCCTTGAGGACCATCATGGCACTTATGTGGTTAATGTTGGGTTGTAACAGGCCCATAATGGTAATAATATACCCTTATGGGACTGTGGGGTTAAATAGAGCCTTATGGTGGTCTGTATTGACCACCATGAGTTAATGGGTTAATTTAGGCCTTATGGTGGTCTGTATTGACCACCTTGAGTTAATGGGTTAATTTAGGCCTTATAGTGGTCTGGATTGACCATCATGAGTTAATGGGTTAATTTAGGCCTTATGGTGGTCTGGATTGACCATCATGAGTTAATGGGTTAATTTAGGCCTTATGGTGGTCTGGATTGACCATCATGAGTTAATGAGTTAATTTAGGCCTTATGGTGGTCTGGATTGACCATCATGAGTTAATGGGTTAATTTAGGCCTTTTGGTGCTCTGGATTGACCATCATGAGTTAAAGGGTTAATTTAGGCCTTATGGTGGTCTGGATTGACCATCATGAGTTAATGGGTAATTTAGGCCTTATGGTGGTCTGGATTGACCATCATGAGTTAGTGGGTTAATTTAGGCCTTATGGTGGTCTGGATTGACCATCATGAGTTAATGGGTTAATTTAGGCCTTATGGTGGTCTGGATTGACCATCATGAGTTAATCGGTTAATTTAGGCCTTATGGTGGTCTGGATTGACCACCATGAGTTAATGGGGTAATTATAGTTGCCTGGGGTTAATATTTTTAGTGCGAGTCCTTTCAGGACCTTTACGGTCCTTTGAGGACCCGCGAGGCGGGAAATTTAAAATTGAATTGCAGCAGGGTCACGATCGGTGCCGATCGGGGACCCCCGCTGCAGGGGGTTTAAATGGGGACACTTCGGGGGTCCCGATGGGGACCCCCAGCATAGAGGGGCGTTAATTTTAAGTGCCGCGGCCGGGATTGGGTAATAGTGTGCCGCGGCCCCTTTAAGGAGCCGCGGCAGGGAATTTAAAAGTTTGAAATGCAGCGGGGGGCCTGATCTATGCAGATCGGGGACCCCCCTGCAATGGGTTTATGTGGGGACACTTCGGGGGTCCCGATGGGGACCCCCAGCATAGAGGGGGTTAATTTTAAGTGCCGCGGCCGGGATTGGGTAATAGTGTGCCGCGGCCCCTTTAAGGAGCCGCGGCTGGGAATTTAAAAGTTTGAAATGCAGCGGGGGCCTGATCTATGCAGATCGGGGACCCCCGCTGCAAGGTGTTAATGTGGGGGTGCTGCAGGGGTCCTGATAGAGACCCCTGCAGCATGGGGATGTGTAAAGGGTGCAGGGGGGAGCCTCACACTGCTGTCTCGGGCTGTTCCGAGGCAGCACGTAGAGGCTTTCGGATCCCTTGCGTGGACTTTTTGTCCACGTAGGGATTCTTACGATATGCGAGAATCATGCGTAGATTTAAGGCTACGTAGCTCTCTCGGAGCCTATTCTCGGCCATTTTCTCGCAGTCATATCGCAAAGCAGGCTGCAAGAGATTCGGTTCTCGCAAACAGCAGGAAAACTGCCTTTTGCGAGCACCGAGAGAACTACGAGGTATAATTTAATAGGGCCCTAAGTCTTCATTTTTTCATGTGGACAGGACTAGATAAAAACTCAATTGTTTGACTAAGGTGACAAGAAACCTGGAGCCAACCGTGTATATTCTCTTCTAAATATAATATTTACTGCTCTTATTGTCAGCAATTTGCTTTTTCAAAGTTACACTTGCCAAGAACTGATGTCAATCATTGGAAATTGTTACCTTATACAGTATGAAGAAGTGATGGACAGCAACAAAGTTTGAAAAACTATCTACAAAAATGTTGATCAGTGCGCATTGTCACAAATTTAGGAAAAGAGCCAAACTGTCAAAAAAATATATTGTCATGAATTGTTGCTGTAAGTTTTCTTCAGTTTTGTAGTTTAATTTGACTATTCCTCGGCACAGCCTGAAGGCTATGGTTGGTAAAAAAGGGAGAGAACTCACTGACCTTAGCTCAATGTATAGAATATGTTAAATTGGTTTCCATCAGGCAAATAATGCAGTTTTGCATAATGTAAATTGATTTTAAATTAGAGCATTTCTCTTTATAAATAAATGAAATGTTTGCAGTTTTTGGCTTTTTTATGTGCGGTCATAAAAATAATATGTACTGTATATTGGTGTCAAAACAATGGGAGAAGGTTCCAGACTGTTGTGATAACGCAATAACATATGCCACGCCCACACAAATACACACAAATAAATGTTTCTGAAAATAATTGTGTGACATGTATTGGAAATTTTGTGTCACTTTTATGCATGCAACATGAGTAGCTAATTTCCTGAATTTAGACAATCAACCAGCTATAAAATGATGCCTGTAAGTGATCCCAAAAGCCAACATCACATTGTAGAAGTACCTCTCAAATGAACTACACCATGCAGCCTAACCTTTTAGGCATATAACATGACTTTCTCTTCCTGGCTAATGCAAACTAATTCAGTTATTTGGATGTCTGACTGTTTTTAACGTGTATGATGTTCGGCTTTTGAAATTACCTCTCTGCTGATCACTTTCTGATGGTCGTATGCTTCTAGTCTGACTTATAAAAGTTATATCATACTGCCCCTTCTGCAAGTAATCCTGACTTGCATCCTGCCCTGACCTGGGGACTGTAACCACAGCCTTTGCTGTGAATTTAAAAGCCTGCCAACTAAATCCTGGTCTTATTGTTATGGCCATAACTCCAAAACTCAATGTGCCCAATTTGTGTAATGTACAATAAACTGTTGTTTTGCAGAGATATTTCCTTTTGTTTAGATAATGTAGATTTTTTATTGTCTAGTGATTATTTCTTGACTACATCAAACTGAATGAACAAGGAATATTTTTTCCCTGAAAAAAACATAGAAACACTTGTTGGTGCAATCATGCTAATTCTTTACAGTTAAATAACAGCAACACTATTTAGTGTCTAGAGAAAATGTAAAATAATGCAGATAAAATGCAGAAACTTTGCTCCAAGCTATCTCACTTGGTATGAAAAGAGAATATCATCAATGCAGTAAAATATATTGAACTTAGGAGATGCAACCAACATGATCAAGTCACTAGAGAAATTTGTTGACAGTCATAGAGATGGGTTTGACAACAGAAAGACAGTCATGGCCAACAGAAATGTTGATAAGTAATAAGACATATATTTAAAGTCTTTAGGGTTCTGTGCTTTTTATAAGGCCACACAAGTTTCAAGCTGATATTCAACACGGTTGTATAATAATCTTGTCATATGTCTTCGAAGATTCTGTATTCATACAAATTGAACAGCTTTGAAAAAAGGGAACTAATCTGGATTCCATTCTCTCAGTCATATTCCGAAGTTTTAAATGAAACCCTTCAACAAAGTTGAAAGAAATATCTGGTTGAATAACCACTGGCATCAACAATTTAAAGTGCACGGTTTATTATAGATGAATTTTAAAGCTACCTAGGCACTTCTTAAAATGGCATTTGAAAGAGAGACATAAAAAATAAAAAGGGGATGATTTACAAAGTGCAATGAATTTCTGGTTATTAAACAATGTATATGTCTATGGTGCAGCATATCAAGGTTTTATCTTTGGGCTCCATAATATTACACAAGTTTAACCTTAAGGAAAATAACATTTGCTGTGTTAACTTCAACTTCCTAATCTAAAGTGTGAGTTTTGGAACATTACAATTTACTGCTAAAAAGTATGCTTTTTTCTCTCATTTACATAACAATGCTGATTAAGTAACCAAAGGCCTCTTAGTTTAATAATATAATGGTAAGAAATGCCCATAGACATTTAAGGCTAACAGGAAGTCTAGATAATTTTAGAATAAATAAAGAATAGATGGGTATAATTCAATGACACCTAATATGATAAATTGCACTTACCAGTGCGAGCACTCTGCAGGTACTAATATAAACTCCATATATAGTTAAGAAAGTTAAAAAAATAAAATTATGTATAAAGGAAAAATTTATTAATCAAAGTATATAATAGTTGTCTTATTTTTTCTTATAGATGGCAAATGGGAAGGGAGTGTGGGAAGGTAAGCAATGTGGGAGCAAAGGGGGAAAAGAGGATATTTGAGTAGATAGAAAGTTTATTTTGTCATGAATTTGGTATGCGATCTATATATGCCTCTATTCTGTCATATATGAGAGTGTTGTTTCTTTAAAAACATATTTTAAATAAACAAACAAACAAAAAGAAAGAAAAGAAAAATAAAGAGCACTGATTTGTTCTTTGTTGCCTGTGTATTTTTCTTTTTTTTAATGATTTTTTGCCTTATAACATTTGGCAGGTACCTTATTTCCCTAGATATAAATGCAGTCCTGACACCAGTTCCCAGTCTCATATAGCTGACAATAGCTGGCAAGCTTATGATTTCAGCAATATAGTACAGCCTTGAGTATATAAAATATGGAGTACTGAAAGACAAGTTCATAACCGTGGATACTGCAGAAAGCTGCACAATATTTTTTTCTACCTCACTTCTTTTATATATCCTTATCAGAGCCCTGTTTTTATACATTTTCCAATATTTATCTGTATTTTTTATTCTGTCTGCGCTGCAATTTTTCTGTTTTCTTTCTCCCTCAACCATTGATTTTCAATTTGTATAAAGTACTTTGCCGAAAGCTCAATATAAAGAAATAGTAATCGTAATAAATGATGAAGTACCATACAAAATTAATGCACACATAAAAATGAGTGTGGGGGGCTTGTGTGGCTAAGCATGTGGCAGCAAAAAATGGGAACATTAAGAGAGTAAAGATCGACATAATTATTCAAAACACAGTTTATAAAAAATATAACATTGTAGCTATGCAATGAAAACATTTAACTATGAATATGCACATGGAAATGTATTGTACATGTGCCTAGATAAACTCAGTATATGATGTCTTGTGTAGCATATTAAATAAAATAAAAAATTCTGTCTTCCCTGGCTTCCCATATCTACCAGAATTTGGTTTTAAGTTGCAATCCTTATCTATAGAGAGCACTGAACAATGCTACATCTGACCTAACCACCAATTCTTCTCTGCCCACAGCTTACACCTCTCATCACCCATCATTACATGGTCTCTCCTACATCTACTTCAGTTCTCTTGTGCTGCCCCAGAAATAATATTTGAAAACTCGTCTGTTCAAACAAGATTACAACCATGCTACCTAAATTGTGCTAAACAAGCTCTCGTCTAAGAACAGTTAATACCTCCTTTCCAGGCATCCTCCTGCCTGATCAGACTACCAACCACCTCCATTTGATCTTGAATAACATCTCCACTTAGCTTATTCTCTTTGTCCTTCTTGCCTTTTTTGTTCACGGTTACTTGATACTATGAAATATGTTGGTGCTTTATAAATTAATAATTATAGTAATAATAACAATAATAATAATAATAATAATAATAATAATAATAATAATAATAAATGCTTATAAGCATGCTACTATTGTTTCATAAAACATATTTGTATAGGGCCTCCTATGTGCATAGACCCTTAAAGAAATAATGTGCAAATCATTACATATACATATTACATGACTACATTTTGCATTCAATAGCCAATGGGTCTAAAGAGCTGACATACTAGTTATATGGGGCATGGGTGGGCACTGCAAATCACCTAAAAGTAAATTAGCAGTAATCATCAGTGCTATGAAAATGGGTTCAGTAAATATATAAAATATAACGCCAGCATATTTTTACAGGAGGAATTTATAAAGAACAATGCAGAAAAATTGTGACCACATTGGTCCTAGTGTAAACAAATAGAGTAACATTATTGTTATAAAAGGGGCATTGTTTTATGTTATTTGCTTATGAAAAGTCAGATTGCTCCCTACTGTTTTCTCACGATTCACATTTACATTTACCAAAATGATTATAGATGGCTAGTACAGTATGTCCATTTATTGTACTGCATATACCTTTAAAACACTAGTGTTACAGTTTTCATTGAGTTTTCACAAAAGTATAATCACAGACATCTCTCTGATGCAACAGTGGGCTAGAAGGTGAAACACATATACTAATACACTTTGTGATAAATGTCAAACTCTTGAGATGATATCCAAAAATTAGATTTTGGGAGGAGTCTTATGTGTTAAAAAGTGAATTTAGATCCTACTATAGAAGAACAACAAATACTGTAGTTGATAGTGTTGATAATGTGAAACTAAAAATATGCTTGGGAGGAGAGTATATGGAGATATCCTAGAGGAGATAAATGATAACTTAATGCGAACAGAATAGTAGTTAGAACATTATTCATCAATATATTTTTTGGTGGGTTTTTACTTGGTTTAAAAACATATCCATTTTACACAAACCATTTTGCTATATTCATTAACTCAAAACAGTTGTCAAGTGCCATGTTCTCCTAATTATAAGCCTCTCCCTGACATACACAATATACAATATTCTGCACTCAGAAACAATTATATTGAAAACAACTCTGTAATTTATTAAATTGTTATTGCAAAGAATACCATGTAGATGATATGATGGATGTAGGTTAAAATATTGAAGTATTCTGGTGATTATGTTTAGAAAAGATAATTGCATAACTGTGGCACATCTTATCTCTGTTGCATGGACTCCATTTCCATACTAGTGGAAATCAGATGTCACACACTACAGGCACAAAGATTGCAAGAGCCACGAAGGATAAAAGTGAAGAGATTGGTAACCAATACAAATAATGACAGTTATAATTTGGTTTATAGATATTAGGTTTAAGGTTTACCGCATTGGCCTGAATATAAGCCACACTTTTCCTGAATCTAATTGACATTTGTCTTTTTTTCTCCAATTTTAAGGGTCCGGCTTATATTTAAGCATTATCTTTTTTCCCCTTGAATTTCACAGGTGCTGCTTATATGCGGTGTGGCTTATATTCTGGCCAATACAGTATTTGGAATTACAGACTATTAATTGGGGTATGAAAAAGGATGCAATTTATGTGTCAACTGAAAGCTATTTTGATTTGTAATGTAGTATATAAGAAAGGTTATTTTGCAGTGACATTCTATAGTTGCCATTTTTTTCTGAAGATATTTTTTTTGTGTTCAGGAGAATTTTTTTTTAAATAAAATTAAAACTATTCTAGAGAGTTACTATTGAAGCCAGTTTCAATGCCAAAGGTCCCTAGACAATTTTGATGCTAAGGGGATAAAACAGCATAATTATCATAATTCATGGTCAGAGTGTTTATGGAAAAAAAAAATCCGCTAATCCCATTAATGTGTTAAAAAGTTGACTTAAAGTGTTTTTAAGCAACTTTCCCACTAACATAATACACTGGGAATATGTTATCAAATGTGTTTATAATATCAGCTTTATACTAAGACTAAAAATCAATTTGTATAAATTTATCAACAAGCTTGCATCAGCCTTTCTCCAGTTGCATCTGTGAGTAATTGGAAAAGTAATTAGATAAGATGCAGTAGGGAGTTGCTTCACACACCATTAGAATGTTGTATAACTTGTTTCCATTAGTATATTTAGCAATTGGCCTTTTCCTTTGCATCAGTTCAACCTACTAGATCCAAGGTGACACCAAGCTCCAAGAGACCAGAGTCAACTATAAAAATTTCAAAGACATTAAAATTAATTTAATTAGTCTAATCTCAAAACAATGATTGCTTAACTGATTTTGTAGAAAGGATGTTGGTTACAGTTAATGGACTACTGTACTTGATTTAGAAGTAAATCTCATTTCTCTTTGCTGTACCTAGGCTATTAAAAACAGTTTGCAGTTTAAAAAAAAGAAAAGTTAACATTTTTTCTTAGCTTTTAATCTGTGTGTATTCTCCTCAAGTAAAACTGCCTATCTTCTCCTACCTGTGTCATGAGGAAGTGCGCCAGCTCTGCCTGTGTGCCAGACTAAAAATAAAGTCTGACCAGTGTAGGTTCTGCTTCAGACTGATCATGCACTGTAAAGGGGGCATGGCTATGATGACTCATGCACTGACACTAGACTGGGCCTGTAAGCTATAAGCCACAAGCATTTTACAATAGAGCTGTTACCTATGTTAGGCAGTTGCGGTGGAGTTAATGGCATGGAGAAGGGTCAGTGAAAACAGCCTAGCCTGCATCCAAGCTTTCAGATAGTCAAGGACACAGACAGAGCTGACCATGCAACTGATAGACACAGATAGGAGGAGGAGATAAGCAGCTCTGCTTGGGGGGAAACTGACAGCTTAAAAGCTAAGAAAGTTATTCACTTTAAATTGCAGACTGTATTTTTTTTTAAATTGTATGAATTTTTTCAAGTATTCATAAGAAAAAATACATACATCATATAAATACTTTAAAAGTATACAATCTGCAGATACAAAACATACAATACCAGGTAACATACCACAACATAACCACATACATAACAACAAGGGGTAACAATTTCAGATCTTGCTATAAAAACATTTGAATTTCAATGTCTTATTGCATAAAATTCTACTAAAAGCTCCCAATTATGCCATTTAGAAATAATTTCCCCCCCCCCCACAAATGACACTTGGTCGTTAGGTACCTATAGTGCTCTATTCCTCTCCATAATGAATTTTACTTGGTGCAACGTAGGAATTCTTCTCTGCTTCCAATTTTTAATTAAAAGACATTTTGCTACTTGAGATCAACAATTAAAATTAACATTTTTGTTAAATGTGAAAGACATTGTTTCCAAAATGTCTGAACCAAGCCACATTCCCACCAAATGTGGGCACGGGTACCCAGAGCACCGCATCCTATCCAACACTTGTTTGAATGAGATCCATCTAGTTTATTTAGTTTGGCGGGAACCCAATACCATCTCTAGACCAGCTTGAAGAACAATTCTCTCAATTATACACACTGAGATGCCATTTTGGTCAGCCTAAAATTCTCCCACCATTTATCTTTTGGCTACAAAACACCTAGTTCTTCTTCCCACTTAACTATTCTGTCAGTTTTACCTTTATAGTGGATCGCTTTCAAAATATTCTGGCATTTAGATACTTTATGTGATAAAATATCTTTTAAAATAACCTGTTAAATCGTGATAAAACATATTTAAATAGCCCAACAAGAATAATTTCTTATCTAAATTAAGCAAATCTAGCCATGTAAGAGATTCTAATTGCTGGATTCTCTGACAGACTGCCGAGAAGGATTTTTTATCCCCTCAAAAAAGATCTACAATATTGTTCTTTGCTACTTTCTTAATGGTATAATATTATATTACCAGCATCTTTGGATCCTAAGATCTCTATAGGCGAAGCTAATGAAGGAAACATGAGTATTTTACTCTATTTGAATACCAAAATTCTAGGTTCGATAATATGCCAACTGGTGGAGGTTTCAGAGATGTTAAGATCCTCTTAGGGAGCCACAGATTAATAATCTTGTTTATATTAAGGATCATATTGTCCTCAATACCCATCCACTTAGAATTAGTTGACATACTGTTCGATCCTAACATTTGTGACATAAGTATAGATTAATGAATATCCATGATTGAAGGAAAATTTTAACCCCCCCTTGAATACAGTCTGCAATTTCCCTTCTTTGGGAAATTGCAGACTGTATTTAATAGCTTGTGTACAGCAAAGAAACATTCCTTGTAAATGCAGTATAGTGGACCTTTAATATATTTATGCACATGTGCACAAATATGATCTATGTTATCATTATACATTTTTACATGGTCAAATACCCTACAAGCACAATGTGAACTATCCCTGACATAGTCAAATATGTTGCATTTTGCACATATTCACCTACTCTTATACATCAATCTACTATCTAACTAGCACCACAAAGCCAATAGGAATGCTGCTCTAAGTGCACAGTGAGAGTTCAGTCTCTCTACAGGCCAAACATGTCCCTCTGGGATATATCAGTCACCGCTTAGAGAGTTTTGAGTACACTATTATATACTTCCTGTGTACCATTGTGTTACCAAGCTTGATACTGAGGAAAAAAAACACATTCAGTATTATTGTTCTTAAACCAAAACACCATCAACTGCACACTGGAGTTTGACCAGCTAATTTGCTTAGCTTTTTAAGTTAAAAGTGAGGACACAGCTTTACTGACAGAGCCTGAGAAGTTGTACTGTACTCCCCACTACAGTTGGAAAAAGGTAGGAGGAGCTCTCAATGAAGATGGTGGGATAACAAGTTCATGTCAATGTAAACATTCTCATAAACATAATATGTTTGAAGTAACAAAAAAATTGAACAGTGGATTATAATTCATGTTTAATACTTAAAGGTGATGCAGATACAGTGCCTTGCAAAAGTATTCACACCCCTTGGCAATTTTCGGGTTTTGTTGCCTCACAACCTGGAATTAACATGGATTGTTTGAGGATTTGCATCATTTAATTTACAGAACATACCCACAACTTTGAAGATGTTTTATTTTTATTTTTTTATTGTGAAGCAAACAGCAAATAGGACAAAATAACAGAAAAAGTAAATGTGCACAACTATTCACCCCGCTAAAGTCAATAATTTGTAGAGCCACCTTTTGCGGCAATCACAGCTCCAAGTCGCTTTGGATAAACCTCTATGAGCTTGCCACATCTTACCATTGGAATCTTTGCCCATTCCTTCTTGCAAAACTGCTCCAGCTCCTTCAAGTTGGATGGTTTGCGCGTGTGAACAGCAATCTTTAAGTCTGACCACAGATTTTCTATTGGATTGAGGTCTGGTCTTTGACTAGGCCATTCCAACACATTTACATGTTTCCTCTTAAACCACACAAGTGTTGCTTTAGCAGTGTGTTTGGGGTCATTGTCCTGCTGGAAGGTGAACCTCCGTCCTAGCCTCAAATCACGCACAGAGTGGCACAGATTTTGCTCAAGAATATACCTGTATTTAGCACCATCCATCTTTCCCTCAACTCTGACCAGTTTCCCAGTTCCAGCTGCTGAAAAACATCCCCACAGCATGATGCTGCCACCACCATGTTTCACTGTGGGGGTAGTGTTCTTTGGGTGATGTGATGTGTTGGGTTTGCGCCAGACATAGCGTTTTCTTTGATGGCTGAAAAGTTAAATTTTAGTCTCATCAGACCAGAGCACCTTTCTCCATACATGCCCTCATTGCCCGGTCCGTGAGTTTTGGTGGGTGGCCGTCTCTTGGCAGTTTTGCTGTTGTGCCATGTTCTTTCCATTTGGTTATGATAGATTTGATGGTGCTCCTGGTGCATGGTCCTGGGCGTGGTAATATTTTTTAGTCCATCTTCTGCTATCAGCGGTGTAAAAGGATCCCCCACGATTCTGCTGGATACCAGGTTCTTACCAAGTGCAATTGAAGTAGCAGATTATTACACAGTATATATACATTATATCAGAAAGTTTCAGGTATACTCTATACTCAGGTACACTTCCATATCAAAATCTCACTGCAAGTGGATACTTTTATGCATATACACGTACATTGTCATCTCTCTGCCAACTTATGTTTCACTGTGGGGATGGTGTACTTTGGGTAATGTGATGTGTTGGGTTTGCGCCAGACATAGCGTTTTCTTTGATGGCCGAAAAGTAACATTTTAGTCTCACCAGACCAGAACACCTTCCTCCATACATTTTGGAAATCTCCCACATGCCTATTCTCAAACTCAAAACTTGGCATTTTGTTTTTTCTTTGGAAAGTAATGGCTTTCTTCTGGCCACTCTGCCATCAAGCCCAATTCTATGGAGTGTACGGCCTATTGTCGTCCTATGTACAGATACTCCAGTCTCTGCTGTGGAGCTCTGCAGCTCCTCCAGGGTTACCTTAGGTCTCTACGTGCTGCCTCTCTGATTAATGCCATCCTTGCCCAGTCCATGGTGGGCAAGGATGGCATTAGTGGCATTGGTGGGCGGCCATCTCTTGGTAGGTTTGTTGTTGTGCCATGTTCTTTCTATTTGGTTATGATAGATTTGATGGTGCTCTTGGGGATCATCAAATATTTGCATATTTTTTTATAACCTAACCCTGACTTGTACTTCTCAACAACATTGTCCCTTACTTGTTTGGACAGTTTCTTGGTTTTCATGGCAGTGTTTCGTTAGTGGTGCCTCTTGCTTAGGCGTTGCAGCCTCTGGGGCCTTTCAAAAAAGTTGTGTATATGTAATAACAGATCATGTGACACTTAGATTGCACACAGGTGGACATAATTTCACTAATTATGTGACTTCTGAAGGTAATTGGTTGCACCAGAGCTTTTTATGAACTTCATAACAAAGGGGGTGAATAGATACGCACATGCCAATTTTCTGTTTTCTATTTCTAAAAAAATAGTTTTATGTATATATTTTTCTTATTTCACTTCACCAACTTAGACTATTGTATTCTGATCCATCACATAAAATTCAGATTAACAAAACACTGAACTTAAGGGTGTAATGTAACAACATAGGTAAAAACTCAAGGGGGTGTATACTTTTGCAAGGCACTGTATATCATGATAGTAACTTTAAACCCTTTATATATACAGTATGAACTCATCAAGGGGACATCTATTAGACTTAGTGCTGACTGTACCCTCAAGTGATCATTTAGGCACCATTATCACCAATATAATCTCAGTTACTGCACTTTTACAAGACTTTTTTAATTCTTACGTTATTTTATTATCTATTTTTGTTACATTTAGTGTGTGTACCCAAACTTCGGAATTTTTTATTTTTTCTTCTATATAAAAAAATTTTGTATTGCTATTTTCATATTTCTTATTAAATAACATTGTGCCTGTCTTTATCCATGTAGTAGATAGTTTTAGAAAACGCACAGTGTTTAGTATCGAAAACTACCATAGAGGCCTACAGACCTGTATATTTACATATCCTTTTCTGACTTGTCCACAGGGGATCAGGTCCCACAGTTATACATCTTTTGTCTTTCATGTAAGAAAATGTTTTTCAGAATAGTGCTTCTAATGACAACATCAGAACCACATTGAGATGCGCCGTTGGTTCACCCCCGAGAAATTATACAGTCAGTTGATGTGAATTACAGTACGCTCAGCACTCTTCTTCACGCCTAACGTAATTCCTCTACTGAGGTGTTTTGCAATTCCCACAATACATCTATTGTATTTTCAATCACTTTCAGGGATGTGACATTTTTTTATCCTCATGAGGTCTACTGTCACTGTAAGTTATTACAATAGTTTTTTTACTTCTGAGATTCAGTGGGTTGTAAATCTGAGAGTAAAGGATGTTGCAGTCTACAGACAGTCCACAGAGGAAATCTACTGCATTGAACTCACTCACAACATGGTGTGGAACACAAGAAGTTTCACAAACCTCTTAATCCCTTCTTCACCAGAGGAGTATGAAAGAGTATACAGAGTTGTTTATAAAATATGAATTTTATTTTATTTCCAGAAAAAAAAGAGAAAAAACTTCATGAATGAATGTAAAATGTCTAGAAGCTGCATGTGGGTCCAAGTTTGCATGAGTACATTTCCCTGAGGGAATTTTTTGCTCTTTACCCTTTAAGTATATATATATTTTTAGATGACATTTCACCACTTTAAAAGACATCACTATTTGATTTGTTTAGAGATTAGGCAAAAAAAAGTATTTGAAGAAGAAAGCTTACATTTAAAATGTAGCTTTTCAGCCTTCAGCAGCTCTGCTTCTCGCTGCCCGATATCAGGTGACCAGAGGGTGGGAGTTTTTCCACCAAGGTGATGTAGTTTGTGTTTGTCCCCTTCCTTTTAGTGGCCATGAGAAAGGTCAGAAAATGATTTGGGAAAGACTTCTAGGCAAATTCTCATTGGTTAGTATGACACAATGTGCAGCAACTTCTGCAGAGTATGTATATGCTTGTGCTGCAGATGCCAGACCGCAGCACAAATCAAGATTTTGTTATGAGTCAATAACAAACAAGCTTACAAGGTCTCCGTGGCATGTAAAATTCCCCCCCATACCATGGGGGTCCGTGCTCATATGTAAAGCTTCATATGTAAAGACCCCAGTGGCATTAGCACCTGTTAGGGACTCCCATAAGAGGGGTTAATATTTAGGAGTTCCTTTAAGGACCTCTGTGCCATGGGGTTAATAGTTCCTTTAAGGACCTCTGTGTCACAGGGTTAACGGGGTCTTAATAGACCTCCATTATAACTGGAATTAGTGGGGATTGGGTGTTAGCAGGAATAGAATCACCAGGGGTTCTCTTTTGCACACTGCACTGTAAATGGGGGTATTCTGGGGATCCCTGATCTCATAGGGGTAGCGGTACTAGGAGGATCAATGAGATCCCTCCCAAATATATGTAGTGTTAGGGTGTTAGGTGCACATTGCTAACCCATCAATTGTGTTGAATATAAGAAATCAAGTCTTATATCTTTTTAGCGTCAGACCAGAGACATTTTTCTGCCTGTATGGCTGCTTATGCATAGTATGTTACTTAAATGGAGCACAGTTTAAAGTGATTGGGATGGCTTGGAGGGATATTTGAAAGTGACAGGTCCCTGTAAGTTGCAAAATCAGCACATTTTTGCCTATTCAGCAGACTTTTGCGCAGCACTGAAAATTAGAGTGATTGAAGTACATGGTTGCTAAGTTACAGTGCAACTTATACTGTCACTGTCTACTCAAAAAAAAAATAGAATGGGGTCCCTAATCCATCTATTCATAAAATGTGCATGACATATGGGGTAACAAATGCATAACATATGGGGTAACAAATGTTTGTGAAAAGGTGAGTCAATCAGAATGATACTATGAATATCTTACCTGTGCACATTACAGAAATGCTGGCCTAAGTTTGTTACTCCAAGTGTTGTCTATCTCTTTAGAATAAAGGCTCTCTGTAATGCCTCATTTCACATCAAAACTTATTTCCTTTACTGAAGACATTTTTCTATAAAACAAATTTATCAGCTGTGCTGGTGATTTAACTTTCTAGATGCTGAGGAGTCTTTAGAGCATGTTATAGACTGGGTACATGACCACTTGCTAGATGGCTCGCAGCATAGAAATACCATTAGGATGATAAATGAGAAACTGCCTGTAGCTAGATATTTCACGCTGTATAGTGATTTGGACCCCCACTGGGGTTTCTTGTCATTGAGAATGTTAATGTACGCAGGAGGGGAGCGGATAGGGTTCGTTTACTTAAACAAAGGGAATTATACTGGATGTATCCTTCTGATTGTATGTATCCTTGGGGATGAATAAAACAAAGGATTTCTCTGTGTTTTTATAAGTATGTGCCTTTGTTTTACTGACATTTACATTTACTGTGTGTTAAATGGCCACAATAGTTCAAAAAAGCCAAACATGTTTGTGAAGTAAGTAACAAACTAATAACACCTGCGGCAGTGTGAGCTATGAACTTAAAAATATTTTTAGATAAAAATCCTAATTTTTGATGACTTTGTTGATATGTAGAAGTGTATATCTTTTCTGATTTCCTGATTTTTTTCGGATGTTCTCTGGCGGAGAGCTGCAATTGAAGGAAAGTGAGGGAGGAGGCTAAGGTCCTCATATATAGCCTCTCCCAGCTCCTTCTTCACTTCCTCCTTCTTGGTCCCATCCCAGCCACGGCCATGCCCCCTTCCCTGGAAATCTCCACCACACACCCAAGTCCTCTGGTTGTTTTCCCAAACTGGGCACCTGGCAGCAAAACGCCCGCCACCACCAAAACATCATCACCCAGGATGCAAATCACTCCCCTTCCTTAACCCAACATATCTATAACTCCTTCCTGCAAAGTAAGTAGGAAAAGATGAGGCTAATAGCATTCAAGTGTTCCCTGTCCCGGAGGAATAGGCAGTCTTAGCCTTTGTGTGTTGCTTAGAGACACTTCCACTTTTCTTAATAAATTAGGCTATTATCCGTTTTTGATTGTTTTTCTGCAATTTACAATTTTTTCATACTGTCAATAACAGCGCTTAGCAAATTCTGCCCAAACACTTTGGATCTGTGGGAACCTAGAAATTATTTTAATGATGTCACCTGCATCCATGTAATTCGAATTTGAATCTTTAAAAGTCCTAAATCATTACCACCAGCATGCATGGGGGATAACATGATCATAATAGTCAAAAACAGTGCCCAGAACTTCCTGCCAACACAGTCCTCTGATGCAGAACCAGTTTATTTTGTATTCTGTCAGGCTCATCTCCAGTTGCAGCTGATTTGGTATTTCTTCTGCAAATCCTTAGCCCAGTAGATGTAAGATTGACCAAAAACCAATACACACTTACAGGCACCTGTACAGCATAGAGATGAAGGGAAAGGAAACAGATCAAGATGAACACACAAATGGAAACACTTAGGCTCTGACCTTCTAAAACAGCATATGGCACCTACATCAAGGTCCAAACAAGCAGCTTCAGTAGCAGCTACAATACGAGATGAATGGGACCCATAGTCTGCTCCATCCAAACCATGGTGCTGGACGCAAAGCTTCTTAAATAGAAAGAACAAAGTAACATATGCATGCATTTTCCCCAATGGGGTCAAGAAAGATGTGCCTTCTCCTGTACCCCTTATCAGTCCTTGACCTTTTGAGAAAATTTGTGAAATGGGAGATCTCATCCACTACATCCCTGTGATGTTCACACAGGGGGTCATTGGTTAAGTGAGAACCCATGGATTTTTTCTGGAGGGAAGCAATAACTGAAAGGAAGTGAGGGAGGAGGTTAGGGTCCTCATATAACCTCTCCCAGCTCCTTACTAACTTCATCCTCCTTGCTCCCCCTCCCAGCCATGGTCATGCCCCCTTTACTCAAAATCTCCTTCACGGTTTCCTGTATGTATGTTATGGAACTCGCCCAGTTAGCCAGTTTCAGCTCCATGTTTGAAGACAGCAAGAGACCTCTCTAGAAGTCTTAGCATTTTGAGCTGTGTGATTAAAAGACGAAGAGCCAATTTAATTTTGATATGACAAGGTCTCTTTAAGTCGTAGGGGAAGTCTTTATGTTTTGTAAAGACTAACCTTAAAGTGTCCATGCTGTTTGAATTCTTATCCTAAAAGCTTGCAATATGTTATTTCTTGAAATATATGTATTTTCTAGTGCATTGCAATAGTTTTATTGATCAGAAGTAGCTCTGATTAAAGACATGGAGGGAACAATATACATGTCTATATCCAAATAGTAGCGTTCTGGTTCAGAGAGTCTTCCCTAAAGCACACTGATTGTCTTACTGTCTAGTCAATATTTTTAGTAGACACTTTTGTTGCTGTATCTTTTTGTATCTAGACATTAATTATTATTTATTGAGTTGTTCTAAAGGCAAGGTTCAGAACTATGAGAAAGATTGTGGGACTCATAGCCCTTAGCTATACTGAATATCTCCTTTTGAGCTCATAGTTATTTGTCTCCATTTGGATTACACTTTACATTTCAAATTCTATTCCATAAATAAGTTAAAGGGACACAACATAATCAATAGTGTAGCTATTAATGGGCCACGGTACTCATATACTGGTATTTAAAATACAAATTTGAAGAGCTATATTTTGAAAACAGGCAACATGTTTTTAGAATGTGAAACAATAATACAGCCTCTAATGTATTATCATTTACATGCAATTATGCTGCTGTGGAATCAACCATTTGGTTTCTGCTACTTCTTGAGGTGAGTGTAGATTTTGAAGGTAGAGCAAGATTCTATTGGACAGTGAAAATGTGGTAGCTGTAAGTACCAGTAATTGCATTATTACTAATGGAAAGCTCACAGGATCTGCAACAAAAAGCATAGGAAAGCCTAATTGCATTTAAAAGTGCAAAACTGTAAAGACTGTGCTTATATATTATATCCCTAAAATATTGGGCCCATTATTATTATTTTAAACACTGTATTATCATTTTATATATTATATATTACTATAAACATTTTTATACCATATAGGGCCACTGTAGGTGGGCACATCATTTCAGAGAGGTCAAACAAATCACAGTCCACTAGAGAAGGAACTGGCAACCCACTCCAATATCACCTGTCATATTCCTATCAGGCCATCAGGGGAATGTTCATACTCCACAGTATCACTAAGTGGACATTTGCATGTGTATTAACCCTATATGTTGATTATATATGATATATATTATTATATGATGTCTAATGCTATTATGACTATTATTATGGTTATATGTATTGATCTATTGCATATTAACTAGGGCTCATTAGTTTACATATATAGGAATGTGACACATATGTGATATATGAGGATGTCCCATAACCCCAACCATTGAAAACACATTGACACTGTGAGAAAGGTATAACAAAGCTTTATTTCATACACAGAACAAAACCAGAAATGGACAAGACTGTGCATTGATACCATGGGTGTGGTGTGGGCGAATACCGTAAGGGCAAGAGGCTGTGGGCTGTCATAGTTACTTAGGGCCTCATTCTATTAGCGGCTGTAAATCGGCTGTAAGGCTGCGATTCCTTGCGGGGGTTCAGTTAACTCGCAATTCTATTATACGGCCCCGCAAGGATCTCCTTTTACGGCCGGCCGCATATCTTGGAACCGGCCGTAAGCTGTGAAATATAAAAACTCAAAAATAAATTCAAGCCTGCACTGTACAGCTCTGTAAATGCTAGGGATCATATTGGGGGACATGAGGATTAAAAGGAACCCACTCTCAAGCTTGCACATCAGCCCAAACCCAAGTTCAAATTAACTGTTTATTTTCCGGCTGCGGCGTGGGCATGTCTGAGGTGCTCAAAGCACTCTGGACTTTTTACATGGATATTTGACGGATATTAAAAATAAAATATTTTACGGATTTGAGTATAGGATAATTATGTGCTATTTTTTCTAACACCTAAAATCCCTTTATAGTCTTCTCAAAGTGCAGGATGGCTTTATTTGAGCTATTTTATGTGCTTAATTGGTGCTAGCGGGACCTCTTTCCTGCAAGTAAGCAGCGGCTCGTTTTTAGCCTTGCAGAGAGGTTTCCCGGAGCAATTGAATTGCAAAACTCTTGCGGCCGTTTTAGATCAAAGGCTTTCCTCTGGCGCGAGCGGCCGCAAGAGATAGCAAGGCACCGGCCGCAAGCCTGCCGGAGCCTCCGGCCGTAAGGGAATAGAATAGCCGAATAGTTTGCGGCCGGTCCTTGCGGCCCCGCAACGGCTGCGGCCGCTAATAGAATGAGGCCCTTAGTAATAATAGACTTTCAGTCCATCAAGTTCAACCTTTTAAGATCTCCTCTGATCTGCAATATGCGAATTAGTTATTAATTAATTAGTTGTTAATAAATTATTAATTAACTATTTAATTATTTACTTATTTATTTATTTTAAATTATTAATTAATCCAGAGGAAGGCAGACAGAAAAAAAAAAACAATCATCTCAAAGGAAAAAAATTATTAATTCCTTCCTGACCCCAGATACTGGCGATCAGATTTCTCCCTGGATCAATACTCTCTCTCTAATTATCCAGGATAATCCTGAATTCCCTTTTTAATTAGAAATAAATCCAGTCCCCTTTTAAAGTTATCTTTCGAATCCACTGTCACCATCTCCTATGGTAGAGAATTCCACAGATTAACCACCCGTACTGTGAAGAACCCTTTTCTTTCTTTAAGGTGGAATCTTTTTACTTCTAACCTCTAGGGATGTCCTCTTGTCTGTTGAAAACCTCTTGGCACAAAAAGCTCCTTTGACAAATCTTTATACTGACCCTGGATGGATGTATATAAGGTAATCATATCTCCTCTTAGATGCCTTTTTTCTAGAGAAAATAAGTTTAATTTGGTTAGTTTTTCTTCATAACTTAGCCCCTCAATTCCCCTTATTAGTTTTGTTGCCCTCCTCTGTACCTTTTCCAGCTCTAAAATGTCCTTTTTATGAAGTGGTGCCCAAAATCGTACTTCATATTCCAAATGAGAGCATTCTAGAGATTTGTATAGTGGCAGAATTATATTTGCTTCCCTTACATCTCTACCCTTCTTAATACATGCTAATATTTTATTTGCCTTTGCAGCTGCTGCTTGGCTTTGAGCACTGTTACCTAGGTGGTTGTCCACAAGCACTCCGAAATCCCTTTCAATATCTGATACACCTAGATTTGCTCCATTAAGATTATAAACTGTATGGCTATTTTTCCTTCCCAGATGCATAACTTTACGTTTATTTGTATTAAATCTCATCTGCCATTTAGATGCCCAGTCCTCAATTTCTATGTAAATCCCTTTGGAGGGAAAGCACATCATTATCAGATTTAATTACCTTGCACAACTTTGTGTCATCAGAGAAAATGGAGACACTACTTTCCAGTCCCACCTCTAAGTCATTAATAAATATGTTAAAAAGGAGAGGACCTAATACTGAACTTTGAGGAACCCCACTTACAACATTAGTCCAATCAGAGTATGTTCCATTTACAACAAACTTTGCTTCCTGTCTTTTAGCCAGCTCTCGATCCATGAGCAGATATTTACTGCTAATCCTGTATGTCTTAGTTTGCACAATAGTCTCCCATGTGGCACTGTATCAAAAGCCTCTGCAAAACTAATTAGATTTGTTTGACATGGTCTATCCCTCATAAATACATGTTGACTCCTACTTATAATTCTGTTCAAATAGACATATTCTTGCATATTATCCCTTATTAACCCTTCTAAAAGCTTCCCCACTACAGAAGTGAGACTTACTGGTCTATAATTCCCAGGTTTTGCTCTTGCTCCCTTTTTAAATATAGGTATCACATCTGCTTTTCTCCAGTCATCTGGTAGAGACCCTGTGTTGAGTGAATCTTGAAAAATAAAATATAATGGCTTGGCTATTACAGAACCCAGTTCTCTCAATACCCTTGGACGTATTCCATAAGGACACAGGGCTTTATTAACATTTTTTTCCAACCTCTTTTGGATTACTTCCTGCGTTAACCAATTATTCGACAAAGGTAGTGTAGCCCCATTATGTTGCAGTGACCCAATCACTGATACGTCCCTTGTGTATACCGAAGAAAATTAACTATTTAGCTCATCTGCCTTTTCCTGGTCACTAATTTTCAGATGGCCTGTGTCACATTGTAATGTTCCTATAGCTTCCTTCCTCACCTTCTTCCCATTAATATACTTAAAGCATATTTTAGGGATAGTCTTACTCTCTTTTGCAATTCATTTTTCATTTTCTATTTTAGCCAGTCTAATAGCCCTTTTGCAAGCCTTGTTGATTTCTTGTACTCCCGTAAAGCAGTCTCTGTCCCCTCTTGTTTGTATAATTTAAATGCCTGTTTTTTACTCCGTATCTTGATATTTAAATCATTGTTAAGCCACATTGGATGTGATTTACTACTTTTACTTTTATTCCCACATGGTGTATGGTGATAATTATGTATATTTAGTAAGGATTTAAATGTTGTCTATTTATGTTCAGTGTTTTTACCTATCAGTTCTCTGTCCCAGTCTATACTTTGTATTGCTGCCCTTAGATCGTTAAAATCTGCCCTTTTAAAATAGGAGTTTTTCTTGGTCCCTTACAGGTTTTTTTTTTTTAATTCAATCTCAAATGAGACTGTGTTGTGATCACTGTTTCCCAAAGGTTGCCCTATTCCAACATTTGATACTATATCAATATTATTTGTGATGACTAAATCTAAGATAGCATTTCTAGTAGGCTCTTGCATAACCTGGGCCAGATAATGATCCATGAGTGTACTTAAGAACCTGCTCCCCTTAGATGAACTGCTGGTCTCATTTATCCAGTTTATTTCAGGGTAATTAAAATCTCCCATTATTAGAACTTGCCCATGCTTAGCTGCATTTCCAATCTGTAACAATAATTGTATTTCCCCACTTTCAGCTATATTTGGGGCTTTAAAGCATACTCCTACTAATATTCTTTTGCGATTTGCTGCTCCGCTATTTAACTCTACCCACAAACATTCAACTTTATCACTAGTTCCACCATAAATATCTTCTTTGACTATAGGCTTAAATTCAGGCTTAACATACAGACAAATCCCTCCTCCCTTTTACCAAGTCATGAGATTCATCCCACCACATTTCAGTAATGCCTATTAAATCCCATTTTTCATTAATTGCTAATAATTCTAACTCTCCCATTTTTCCTGGTAAGCTTCTGGAATAAGCAAGCATACACCTTATGCTATAAGTCTGTAGTTCTGAAGTGCCTGCCACTGTACTTGAGTTACTTAGTACTACCTCCCTATTGACTATACTACCCCTCCCCCCATCTCTCCCCCTATGCGTTGTTAATTCATGCCTTATACCATCTACACTTTCTACCCCATTACTTATATCTAGTCCCTCCCCCCCACCTACTAGTTTAAAAACTGCTCCAGCCTTTATACCATCCTATCCCCTAGCACAAAATCTCCCTCATCATTTAGGTGCAATCCATCCCTGCTGTAGAGATTGTACCAAAGTGAGAAGTCAGCCCAGTGCTTTAAAAACACAAACCCCTCCTTAGTGCACCACATCTTTAGCCATGCATTAACCTCCCTAAGCTCCTTCTGCCTCCCTAGGCTAGCATTTGGCACTGGTAGTATCTCAAAAAATACTACCTTGGAGGTCCTTGCCTTCAGTGTATTACCTAGTTCTCTAAAATCATTCTTTAGGACAAATAACCCTGTCTTCCTTCCTATTAATAGAGTCAATCAAAGGACACCTAAAGGATTAACTGTTAGACAACATTATACAGATAAAGCATAGCATCTACCACTGTAACAATAATCAGTTGTGACATAGGAACATCATATAACACTCCACTTCATAGAAATAACCATTAATGTGCATAAAGCAACCATATGGTCTCCATCTGCCATATTAAACGGATGCAAGAAATCATAGATCATGTGATACTAATCAATTCCACACACAGTGTGTTTTCATACATTACTGCTGATTCCCAAATAGATGATAGGAATCTGGAAAACATAAAGAGGAGGCTGTTATTATAGTACAATATTTTTGCTCTGGACACTACAATACACCAATTAACACAAATGTCATCTTCGAGCAGTAATAACCATATTGATTCTGTCCCGTCAATCAGCCTTCCTCAAATATGTTGGGGATGTGTAATACAACAAGGCATTCTTCACTGAACAAAATCTTTCAGCAAAAAGTACTATCACTATCTACATGGAATAGATGTGCCATGCTGATATCACATCTCACTGGTATATTGGTGATACCAAGGCCAGACAGATTACACTGTTCACATTACCCTTAAACACATGCACATTGATCCTGATGTCAAACCAAGTAAATCATCCATTTTGTTTGGGTGACATGAAATACATTAATCTGCCTTCATACTGTTAACGGGATGAAATGCAACATCAACACCTGTATAACTACTGCTTTGGATTGGCAGATACTAATGGGACCATGCAAATCTAAAGCCGGAACACTATTCATTATAATTGAAACTCACACCATTCATGTTCATTAGTGAAGAGATATATCGTCATACATTGCATTTTAGATACATCTGCATTGGTGAAGGACACTGATTGAATGCCTGTTGGGGACTGGGTTAAGTCTTCACTCAAATGATGGTATTTTACTGCTCGAAGATGTAGAACATGCCTTCATGGTTGTAAGATTTGGCTATTAACATCTACAGACACAAGAACAAGATATCAATCATAACAATATTCTGTTTAACTAGAACACCTCATCTCAAGGTCAATCCACATTGAACATCAATTTTCGAAATCTTAAATATAACCAGACATGTACACACTCTGTAGCCAGACAATAGTATGTCAACATCTATACCAATCAGTATTCAGTGAGGAGTGATCAAGAGGTGGACTTACTGGATGGCCTGACATCTTCTGCAGCACTGGGCCCCCACCTTCCGTGCCCATGCCCCGTCTCACTATTCCACGTCTTGGTGGTGTAGGAGCATGTGGTGCCACTACTTTGGGTGGCTGGGGATCAGGTTGAGATGGTGGTGAGGTCTGAGATGAGGAGGCCGACGTCTGGGGTTACAGTTGTGCAAGCGAAGGCTAGAGAGGCATGATCTGGTGTTTGGCTAATCAGATGAGTTGCGGTCTGTCTTGAATTGCCCGTTCCTCATATTTCTCCATCCTTCGGTTGCGCCTCCTCACCTCAGAATGGAGCGATCGGGTGCTCGCCAGGAGGGTGTGTGGGAGCCTACACTGCCTTCTGAGCAACTAGAGCCTCTCATTCTGTTGCTTCTTGAGTGTCATGACCTCCTCAATGTCAGGGGTGGTGGTGTTGATAGCATTGTCACTAATGTTGACTGAATTGGTGTCAAAGGTGATGGCATTGGGGCCGGAGGTGTCGGCATTGTGGCCAGAGGTGTCAGCATTAGGGTCGGAGGCGACTACAGCAGGGCCGGAGGCGACGGCAGAAGGGCCAGAGGTGATGGCAGCAGGACCAAAGGTGTTAGCAGCAGGGCCCGA
This sequence comes from Discoglossus pictus, assembly GCA_027410445.1. Lineage (NCBI taxonomy): Eukaryota > Metazoa > Chordata > Amphibia > Anura > Alytidae > Discoglossus > Discoglossus pictus. Next base: position 305,000,977 of record CM050166.1, on the reverse strand, counting down.
GGTGACAGCGGCAAATAATTGGTTAACACAGGAAGTAATCCAAAAGAGGTTGGAAAAAATAAATGTTAATAAGGCCCCGGGTCCTGATGGAATACATCCAAGGGTTTTAAAGGAACTGGGTTTATATTTAATTTTTCAAGATTCACTCAACACAGGGTCTCTACCAGTTGACTGGAGAAAAGCTGATGTGATACCTATATTTAAAAAGGGAGTAAGAGCAAATCCAGGGAATTATAGACTGGTGAGCCTTACTTCTATAGTGGGGAAGCTTTTAGAAGGGTTAATAAGGGATAATATACAAGAATATGTCTATTTGAACAGGATTATAAGTAGGAGTCAACATGGATTTATGAGGGATAGGTCATGTCAAACAAATCTAATTAGTTTCTATGAGGAGGTTAGTAGGAACCTGGATCAGTGGATGTAGTCTTTTTGGATTTTGCAAAGGCTTTTGATACAGTGCCACATGGGAGACTATTGTGCAAACTAAGAGATACTGGAATTGCAGTAAATATCTGCTCATGGATTGAGAGCTGGCTTAAAGACAGGAAGCAAAGGGTTCTTGTAAATGGAACATACTCCAATTGGACTAATGTTGTAAGTGGGGTTCCTCAGGGTTCAGTATTAGGTCCTCTCCTTTTCAACATATTTATAAATGACTTAGAGGTAGGATTAGAGTGTGGTGTCTCCATTTTCGCTGATGACACGAAGTTGTGCAAGGTAATTAAATCAGAAAATGATGTATTTTCCCTCCAAAGGGATTTACATGAAATTGAGGAATGGGCATCTAAATGGCAGATGAGATTTAATACGAATAAATGTAAAATTATGCATCTGGGAAGGAAAAATAGCCATGCAATTTATAATCTTAATGGAGCAAATCTAGATGTATCAGATATTGAAAGGGATTTGGGAGTGCTTGTGGACAACCACCTAGGTAACAGTGCTCAAAGCCAAGCAGCAGCTGCGAAGGCAAATAAAATATTAGCATGTATTAAGAAGGGTATAGAAGCCAGGGAAGCAAATATAATTCTGCCACTATACAAATCTCTAGTACGCCCTCATTTGGAATATGGAGTACAATTTTGGGCACCACTTCATAAAAAGGACATTTTAGAGCTGGAAAAGGTACAGAGGAGGGCAACAAAACTAATAAGGGGAATGGAGGGTGCTAAGTTATGAAGAAAGACTAACCAAATTAAACTTATTTTCTCTAGTATAAACGCGTCTAAGAGGAGATATGATTACCTTTTATAAATACATACAGGGTCAGTATAAAGATTTGTCAAGGGAGGTTTTTAGGCGAAGAGGTTTTCAACTTACAAGAGGACATCCCTTGAGGTTAGAAGTAAAAAGATTCCACCTTAAAGAAAGAAAAGGGTTCTTCACAGTAAGGGTGGTTAATCTGTGGAATTCTCTACCAGAGGAGGTGGTGACAGCGGATTCGATAGATAACTTTAATAGGGGACTTGATTTATTCCCAATTAAAAAGGGAATTCAGGGTTATAATGGATAATTAGAGACACAGTATTGATCCAGGGAGAAATCCGGTTGCCGGTGTCTGGGATCAGGAAGGAATTGATTTTTTTTTTCTTTGAGACGATTGACTAAGTCTTGCTTGTTTTTTTTTTCTATTTGCCTTCCTCTGGATTCATTAATAATAAAAATAAAAAATAAAAATTGATTAATAATTAATTAACAACGAATTAATTAATAGTTAATCTGCATATTGCAGATCAGAGGAGATCTTAAAATGTTGAACTTGATGGACTGAAAGTCTTTTTTCAACCTTAAATACTATGTAACTATGTAACAATATTGATCCCCAAAGAAAGGTGAAGCATTCCCCTCCAACAATAGATCCTGAACCAAATATCTTCCCCTTATAGCACCCTGGTGCAAAGGAAATAGAAAGTTCTAAAGGGCAAATTATCATTACTCTACCAACAAATCAGAGAGACATTATGAAATAGATTAGGAATTGGATGTATACTAACAGTACATTTTGCAAAAGAGTAATTGATTTTGAACAGACTTCAGGTTATTATCCAAAGCTTTGCTGTCATCAAAGATCTATAAGATCTAAGAAAGTTTTTAAAATTAATGACAAGGCAGTATATTTACCTCAGAATAGAGTTAAAGAAGTCTGTTTATAGCTCTTTATCACCCCTGACATGACTATTTGGGATAAACTTTGCCCTCTGTTTGAAACTTGGGTTGATATTAATGTCTTGGGTTGATTATCCTGTCTTTTCCATCTAAAAAAACATATCCAAAATACGCCATTACCTTACAAGACACTACTAAGATTCTAATACACTCTCCCATCATTTCTCTTCTTGACTATTGCAACTCGCTCCTTGTTGGCCTGCCCATCACTCGCCTCTCCCCACTTCAATCCATAATAAATGCATCCGCCAGACTCATCTTCAGTACACATCGTTCAGTGTCGGCAGCTCCTCTTTGTCAATCACTTCACTGGCTTCCCTTAGCCTCCAGAATAAAGTTTAAAATTTTGACCCTAACTTATAAAGCCCTCAACAACAGCGCACCCCCATACATCTCTGCTCTCATCTCCAAATACTCCTCCACATGCCCTCTTCGTTCTGCTAACGCCCTTCTTCTACCACTCTTGTCACCTCCTCTCACTCCCGCCTCCAGGACTTTTCTCGCGCTGCCCCTATTCTCTGGAACTCCTTGCCTCGCTTCACCAGACTATCCTCCTGCCTTAAATCCTTCAAAATATCAATAAAAATGCACCTCTTTAAAGAAGCCTATAACCTTCCTCCCTAACATGCTCAGCACTACTCTCTCCCTACTGTACCACATACACACTTCAACCTTTAGATAGTAAGTCTGCAAGTTTCAATCCTGCAAGGCGCTTTAGGGAAAGCGCTATGGACACCGGATTCCAAGCTCAAAGACAGGGCCGTCCACTCTTTGCAATGTGTGAATCTTGAACTTGTCATTGCCTGTAACTTAACTTAACTTAACTGTATAGCGCTACGGAATATGTTTGCGCATTACAAATAAACGATAATAATAATAATATTAGGGACAATGAAGGGATTTACAGCCTTATTAAATTGTGATCCGGTAAATTTAAAAGGGCTCTATTTAATCACACAGCATATTTTTTTACAGAAGTTTTTAGTTAGTGAAGTTCTATCCAAAAACAAGGTCTTCACTAACTAAAAACTTCTGTAAATAAAATATTCTGTGTGCTTAAATAGAGCCCTTTTAAATTTACCGAATCGCAATTTGATAAGGCTGTTAATGTCCTAAATGTACAAAGTCTCTTAGGCAACATATGAAGAAACAACAATAGACTCACCTTATTTTTCATTCTAAGGATGAGGAGTGTTATCTCTATGTTGGCCCTGTTAAAGGAAGACAAATATAGACATTTTCTAGAATAGAATACATTCTCATATCCTGATTACACTGTAAATAAGGACTCAAACCAATAGCACTGTGAAGTAATAAGAGGCAGACTAGCCTCAATATATATAGAAATGTATTTGCTAGAGGAGCCAATTTCTTTCACTGTTTTTAAATGTATGTACTTTTTAAGAGTTTCTGATCGCTGTTGTTCTCCTATACCTAATAAAAGTTGCAAGCATAATGTAAATATCCCTTTCTGTCCTTACTATGATTAACAGAGTGGCAAACACTCATGAGAATTTAACTTCCTAGATTGTTCTATATCAGTGTGTGAGATCTGTGACGTTCCCAGCAATGGTTGTTAACATGCAGCTGAGACATGGTCCAGGTTAGGACAGTAAATAACATGCACATGTAGTCCTACAGTGTCTGTAACCACATATGCCGCAGTCCGCACACCCAGACATGTACTCTCTTTTGAATGTCAAATCAATCTTGATCTACTAGCAAATTGTACTCAGAATCAGTTAAACTGCAGGTATTGGCCAGACATTTCATTGATACAAATTATGAAAATGATATGTTTGCTACCAGGATGTGTTTGCTGCCAGGTTATTGATGCCTTATATATCTTCAGTTATAACCATAGGGCTTACAGTGCTATTGTATGTCAGTTATCTATGCGTGTGGGCCAGGGTATAGGAGCCAGAATAATTCTAGGGTGATACAGCTCATTGTATACACCAGCAAGAGTAAAATATTATTAAAACATACATACAAACATCACTATATTTGAAGGATATTTGTTCACCTCACCCCCCCCCCCCCCCCAACAAGTTCATACACCAATGTGTGTGGTGTGATATGATACTTACTCTGCATGGTTCTCGGCCCACCACTGCTGCTGGGTCAATCCACTCCCTCATGGTCTGCTGCCATCTATAATAAGTGATGTTAGCTGATAGCCCACCACCTGTTTCACGTGCAGCTCTTGCCTCCTCTGCCATCTTCCTCTTCACCTTCAGCTGGCTGTCGTCATATCTGTGTTTTACAGATCTTACGTTCCTATTTGCCACCCCTAATGCCGCAACAGCTGAAGCAATCTGACTACAGGCCTCTGCCTTCTGGCTAGCCCTCACATCTCTCCCACCATGTATGATCCAATAGCGGGCACAGATTTCCCTGAGTAGATGTGCTGTGGCCTATCGCTATGTATAGCTTTGTGTACATATTAATCTATGTGTTTGAATTATGTGATATCAGTAATTATGTGTGGTAAATTAAGTGTTAATATATATTAGAAGTCAAAATATAAAAAAAAACTTACAAAGCTCATTCTCTCTCTCTCTCTCTCTCTCTCTCTCTCTCTCTCTCTCTCTCCAATGCTAACAAACCCACCAAGGCCTAGACCTATGTGTTCACTTGCTCAGCTACAGCACAGTCAATGAGTTTTGGGTTTTGCGCCCTTTAAATCCCCTTCCTGCATTAATTGCGGTTCCCCGCTTTCTATTGGCTGTTAGGCCTGCGTCAAACTACATGGTTACGGGTTTTGGATCCCGATCGCGTCTCAGCCCGACCCTTAACAGCTTGCATGCAAAGATAGGGTTTAAGGGCTTGTTTATATGGCCCATAACTTGCGGCATGTTTCAATTTAATAGCTCTGTAACGCAGACGGCTTTGCTGGTGTGCCAATGCCGCTATGGGCTTCAAATTTAATGGGGCTGAGGGCTAATAAATAATTGTTACATGCTCATTATTGGTATACATGTTAACACATGAACAACAGCAATGGCTTAGAACTTGCCAGGACAGGTGTACCCATGATTCCTGTTGATGTAAGTGAAATTCCTGGTCCTGAATTTGCCTCTCCACAGCCTCCTTTTGTGTTTTCTAGGACTTTGTGAACAGCTTCAAAACATTAGTGCAACCTCCCTTGTCGTGATTTGTCCCTATATACCCATATACTAACCCATGTTGACGTGCCTGTAACAGCTTGTTCCTTACATGCTTCTTGTGAAAATCCAGTGCCTGGCCTGTGCTATCTAGTGATGTACCTGTGAAGGTCCACTCCCCCATTTCTCCACCATAGGTGTCAGCGTCCCCCCGCCCCCCTCCCCATCTACTGTTTTTGCTGATTGGTATTAACCTCTTGCATACTTTGATCTATGTTCCTCTGCACAATTTCATATGTTATGTGGAGGTGTGATATTGGCAATTGTTACTGTTCCATTATATGTGATGAGTCAAACATATCAATGTATATATACTTTTTTTTTTTTTTTACATTTGTGTCTCTGTGACTGTAATATATTATTTCAAATGGAGTTATATGATTTCTGAGGCTATTGATTAATGTGCTGTCTCTTTAACAGATTTATCAAGCTGTGAGCACAACATTTTCTGTTTTCATATGTCTGATGAGTCACACAGGGAATTTAAATAGTTTGAAATTTTACATATGTGCCAATAGCAATGTACAGCACTCATTTATGATGTTACTGCATGTTTTCTATTGTTCTTGAGTACTGAACTGTCTCTTTAATTGCCGCTCCGGCTGTCAGCAATGGTTTTAAAACCATTTGTGAGTGCTAATTAGTATCTGTAAGCTTTTCTTTATTTTTTCCCAGTTACAGCTCTGCTGTGATTTGTGATAGATGCATAAAGTTTCAATTGAATAGGTTTTGGTGTAAAAGTGAAAAGGAATAATTTGTAATATATCAGCAATTCAAAAATCAATGGAAAAGTTTGCTGGTATTTGTAGTTTTGTCTTGCCGCAGTCGCTCGTAGTAGTTCTCTCACAATTTTTTCCACTGTAGGTGAATTGAACAGTTAGGTGGTTTTACTTTGCTCTTAAACATGATAACATTTGCGATAAATGGGAATTGAATAGGGCTCCAGTTTGTAAGATATGTAGCATACAAGTCTGTCTCACTGTATTCAACACTTGCAAAGATTGCATGGGTAGAATCCACGTCTACTGAGGTCACTGATCAAATTAGAAGGCTGAACAGAGAGAGTGTTCTGCTGGTTTGGGACTGTGTGTTTTTGCTAGTAATTTCTGGTTTGGCAAGAACAAAATTGCAATTAATACATGATTAACACACAAAGGGACATAAATCAGTATTAACAATGATATCCATATAATTTTTTCTGATTGGCTGGACTTTTTGTCTACCCTGTCTGGAAGTGGCACTGGCCTGGTATATTGGTTAACCAGGCTTTTGGTGTTCTTCTTGGCTGTGTTGTAGAGGCACTTCATGTTTGACAACCTGATCTAAATCCACCGACTTCCAAATGTATTTGTGAAAATGCAGTCAAGGTCCTGAGTCAATATTTTTACTTTTACATATACAAACATACAAACATTTTAATATAACAATATTGAAAAGGGTCCATCAGAAGATTACATGGCCAATGATACATAGAGAAAGATACTATTTAACTAATAGCTTATTTAGGGATAGATGTAAAATGTAATAATGATGTGAAATTTCAGACCAAATGAGCTTGAGGTCTTGATTCGGACAAAGGTTCACCTGTTGACTATTCTTGATTTAGATGATGATGTGTTGTTCCAGCAAGAGTTACAATATTTAGAAGATAACTTGGTACATGGTTCACAGAGCATTTAAATGCCATTAAGATAAGTGTGGCACTGCCTGTAGCTCTGTGATTCCTGCAGTATAATGAGCTAGTACCCCACTGAGGTTTTATGTCTTTGAAGAAGTCAATACAAACAGTAGGGGAGATGACAGGGCTCATTTGTTCAAAGTAAGGGAATTAGACTGGATTTATATTTTCCATTGTATGTATCAAGGACTGACTCAGTTGTGGGTTTATATAGGTTTAATGCTTTGTAAGCTTGTGTTTTAATCCATTGCATTGTTTCTTACCATATACTAGCATTAATTTAAATAATATTTTATTTTATGAGATACTTGACCATATTATGTCACGTTTAAAAAGTTTATCTTTGTTTCTTCAGACTTCAGTTTGGTAAAACTGGGATTTTAGAGACAATACATATCTTAAAAGGTAATATAAGAAGCATTTAATCATATTGCAAAAAGGTAACCCACTTCATAAGTATGTTGCTGCCAATGGCTTAGCCTTTCATACAGTGGCAGTTCCTCTGGGCTCCTGTATAGCTCATCATCATGCTCCAAACTCAGAGCTGTCAAAATGCATAGGGCCATCGTTTGGAAACCCTTGTCTTCTGAGCTAACCAAAACCTTCAACAAATTACATAAAGAGTGTTTACATAGATTAAAAATGTTGTCACAGCCATAGTAAATCTATAGAATTTTTTTGTCTCTCATATAAAAAAGAGCTTTGTGGTGTGATGGGAGAAAGATATTCTATTGAATAAACTCCTGATTAGCTTAGTACTGTAGATATTTTAGGAAACCAATTTCTGCTGCTGCAAAGCAGGTCCAAATCATAGGCAAAGTAAGCAGGTACAAACTGTGAATTAAAAATCCTGCAAAAGAGAAGGTGGTGCAATTCCAAATAGAGGTTGGGTCAATACATAGAAAGAATCATACAATAATATCCCAAATTAATATAAAAATGAACACACAATGTAATGGAAAGAACAGAGGGCCTAAACAAGTTAAAAACTGCATCCCTACTGAAAAAACAAAACCGTATACGTAAATTGACTTAAAAGGAAAAAAATCATATAAATTGATGTGCAAATAAAATTACAAATACATGAAATACCTTTGCATGGAATGCTGATAGATAAAAATTGCTGCATGTAAAACTGTATTGAAATCTCAACCAATGATACTGTGAACCATTGATGTGGAAATGTGTATTCAAAGTAATTGCGTGAGAAAATATTAATGGTAAAACTGTGGGATTGAAGTGAAATATCATAACATATATATAATTTAAGGTTAGTTCGTTCTCTGATTGAGCACCTTTGACTTGTTGTTTTGTGTATTCAAATTACCCTTAGGGATTAATCTCGCTAAGTGGTATAGGGGACTCCAGACGTGGACCCTTTGCTCACTGTGCTATAGGGAGTCCAGCTACACCTCACTGAGGAGGCCCAAAGAAGGCCGTACGTCTAGAGTTTGATGTTTCTCCTGTACAAGGTAGAATTGCCTGGTATTTTGGGCTGGGTCATTCTAATGAGTGGGACCAGACTGATATACTACAGGATATTTCTCCCTGTCAAGGGCACAAGTGAGCTAAAAGAGGTTGCTCTCAGAGTGAGTTATCGTGTCCATAGAACTAACCTATTATGGTTAGTTCGGTCTCTGATTGAGCAACTCTAATTTTGTTTTTTGTTTATGCAAATGACACATAGGGATTAGTCTCCCTAAGGGTGATGGGGGACTCCAGGCATGGACCCCTTGCTCACTGTGCCTTAGGGAGTTCAGCTACACCTCACTGATGAGGCCCAATGAAGGCCGAAACGTACATCTGGGGTTTGCTGTTTCTCCTGTTCAGGGTAGAATTGCCTGGTATTTCGGGGCTGGGTCACTCTAGCGAGTGGGACCAGACTGATATACTACAGGATATTTATCCCTGGGAAGGGCACAAGTGAGCTAAAAGAGGTTGTTCTCAGAGTGAGTTATCATGTCCATAGAACTAACCTATTACGGTTAGTTCGTTCTCTGATTGTGCACATCTGTCTTTGTTTTTTGTTTTTTTAAATAGTCTAACAAGTTCAACCTTTTTAGATCTCCTCTGATCCTTGTGCTATGTGAATTTTAATTCATATTGTGTTAAAACTAATAGTAACTAAAAGTCGTGCTTCACTATACTATTAAGCACTATATAATAATTGTATCTATCTTTTTGTACAACACTCTCTCATAATAAAATAAATGAAAAAAGGCTGGTGCAAATCAGTGAGAAGGAGAGCACACACTGAAAGCTGGGAGATAAAGTACTATAATCAGAGGAATATCCTGCAAGTAGAGACCACCACAGGAATGTGTCCCCCTTGTCTTCAGTTAGCAGAGATTTGCTATCTCATGCTGTAGCAAACAAAATCCTGTTATTGTCTGTTTCTAGCCAGACTGCATGTAGAAGGAATATAACCCCAGGCAGTGTCATAACTGTCATTGTAGATAAGTTATTGTAAATAAACAGACATTTTTGCATACAGCTAAATATTTCACATTTACTAGTTTAGAATAATTTGATGGAAGATGAAACAAGTTCCACTATGTGTGGTGCTGGGAAGCAGCGAGTGCAGTGATAAGCAGACAACTATAGCTGACAATGGTCCCTGCTGGTACTTTTTACTAGGCCATGGGAAGCAGATAATTCTTTGAGACCTGGGGTGATTTTAGGGATAATGAAACTGGAATATTTCCTAAATTTTTGGTAAAGATTACAAAAATGATAGTTTCTCAGACTGAAAACAAACTAAAAAATGATATATGTAAAAGTTATGGAGGTTGTGTAGTTTGCCAGTTACTCCTCTATGTTTAGGGATAGCAGAAACAGCCATTAGAGGGTTTATATCTGTTACTGACACTTAGACTGTTGAGCTTATTAGGTTAAATGTAAAGAGTCAAATCAAGAGCTAATTAAGCTACAGCTGCAGTTCTATATTGTTATTCAGCAGTTCACATCACCTAATACAGAGAGCAGTGGCGGAGCTAGTGATTGGAGAGCCCGGTGCAAAATAAATTGTCCCACCCCTTGGAACTTCTTTATATACAAAGTAAGAGCCTGTAGGGGTCTATAAAAAACCCCAAAAAAAGTGTAGGTTGTCAGATTACCCCTATGGTGAGCAGACCACCTTTCTGTAAAAAAATATTATCTGTCCCTCTTTCTTAATAAATGAACAGACTCTATTTTAGGTAGCAGAAGACCATACTCTATCTAAACAGTCTAATGGATCTTCATCAGGTACAAAACACAGAAAGGAATTTCATGATTTCCTTGCTGTGCACAGTGAGTGGCTCACATGTTGAGCAGCGCATTAGCATACAGGATCCACAAAATCAATGCTAAATATCTGTTTTCTAGATATTAAATAGATCAAATAAATTGAATAAATTGAATTTAGGATAAATTGACTACAATGATTTAAAATGTATTGTACACTATAATTTTCAATGTTCATCATAGAAGTCAGGTATTGGAATCGGAGCATAGTTTTTTTGTGTTAATATGCATATTTTTTTTCTTTTAATAAGCCTGACATTATTTCACACTTTTCTCAAGGTTAACACTTTCATGCTGTCCTAGATTGGTTATATGGGAATAATGCAGACAATGTTAGTATACTTTGTTTCAGTGGTATATGCATATCTTGTTCATGGCTCTTTTCATGTGAATTATAATAAAAACTTCACAAAAAGCTTGTTAAAAAATAAATTAAAATGAAAGTCAAAACAGTACAGATGGAGTTCACCAGTATTCCCCAAAAATACAATATAATATATTCAACAAAAATATTTTCTGTAACTCAGTTTAGAGTTTTTATTGTCCTGCTGCCTCCATGTTATCCTCCTCCACCATTACATTTATGCAATTTTCCCATTGCCCTTATACTATACTATTGCTCCCCCAGATGTAATTATTTTCCTCTAGTGATGTCGCGAACATAACATTTTCGGTTTGCAAACCGCGAACGCGAACAGCCGCAAATGTTCGCGAACTGGCGAACCGCCATAGACTTCAATGGGCAGGCGGATTTTAAAACCCACAGGGACTCTTTCTGGCCACAATAGTGATGGAAAAGTTGTTTTAAGGGGACTAACACCTGGACTGTGGCATGCCGGAGGGGGATCCATGGCAAAACTCCCACGGAAAATTACATAGTTGATGCAGAGTCTGGTTTTAATCCATAAAGGGGAAAAATAACCTAACATCCCCCTCCATCATCATCCTCCCCTGTATCTCTTTACCCCCTCTCTCATCATCCTCCCCTGTGTCTCTTTCCCCCCTTCCTCATCATCCTCCCCTGTGTCTCATCCCCCCTCCCTAATCATCCTCCCACCTCCCTCAACATCCTCCCCTGTATCTCTTTACCCCCTCCCTCATCATCCTCCCCTGTGTCTCTTCCCCCCTCCATCATCATCCTCCCCTGTGTCTCTTTCCCCCCTCCCTCATCATCCGCCCTTGTGTCTCTTTTCCCCCTCCCTCATCATCTTCCCTTGTGTCTCTTCCCCCCTCCCTCATCATCCTCCCCTGTGTCTCTTTCCCCCTTCCTCATCACCCTCCCCTGTATCTCTTTACCCCCTCCCTCATCATCCGCCCCTGTGTCTCTTTTCCCCCTCCCTCATCATCTTCCCTTGTGTCTCTTCCCCCCTCCCTCATCATCCTCCCCTGTGTCTCTTCCCCCCTCCCTCATCATCCTCCCCCTGCCCTTGATGATAAGGGGGAGAAGAGACACAGGGATGTGAGGGTATTAGGGTAAGGGGTGTTAGGGTAAGGGCTGTTAGGGATAAGGGTGAGGGGGTTAGGTGTTAGGGTGAGGGGTGTTAGGGCTAAGTGTGAGGGGTGTTAGGGTGAGGGGTGTTAGGGATAAGTGTAAGGGGTGTTAGGGTGAGGCATGTTAGGAATAAGTGTGAGGGGTGTTAGGTCTTAGGGATACGTGTGAGAATGTTAGGGTTAGGTGTTAGGTTGATGGGTGTTATGGATAAGTGTGAGGGGTGTTAGGGTTAGGGTAAGGGGTGTTAGGGATAAGTGTGATGGGTGTTAGGGTAAGGGATGTTAGGGTTAGGTGTTAGGGTAAGGGCTGTTAGGGATAAGTGTAAGGGGGTATTAGGGTTAGATGTTAGGGTGAGGGGTGTTAGGGATAAGTGTGAGGGGTGTTAGTGTAAGGGGTGTTAGGGATAAGTGTGAGGGGTGTTAGGGTTAGGTGTTAGGGTGAGGGATGTTAGGGTTAGGTGTTAGGGATAAGTGTGAGGGGTGTTAGGGTTAGGGTAAGGGGTGTTAGGGATAAGTGTGAGGGGTGTTAGGGTTAGGGTAAGGGGTGTTAGGGATAAGTGTGAGGGGTGTTAGGGTTAGGTGTTAGGGTGAGGGGTGTTAGGGATAAGTGTGAGGGGTGTTAGTGTAAGGGGTGTTAGGGATAAGTGTGAGGGGTGTTAGGGTTAGGTGTTAGGGTGAGGGTGAGGGTTGTTAGGGTTAGGTGTTAGGGATAAGTGTGAGGGGTGTTAGGGTTAGGGTAAGGGGTGTTAGGGATAAGTGTGAGGGGTGTTAGGGTTAGGTTGATGGGTGTTATGGATAAGTGTGAGGGGTGTTAGGGTTAGGGTAAGGGGTGTTAGGGATAAGTGTGATGGGTGTTAGGGTAAGGGATGTTAGGGTTAGGTGTTAGGGTAAGGGCTGTTAGGGATAAGTGTAAGGGGGTATTAGGGTTAGATGTTAGGGTGAGGGGTGTTAGGGATAAGTGTGAGGGGTGTTAGTGTAAGGGGTGTTAGGGATAAGTGTGAGGGGTGTTAGGGTTAGGTGTTAGGGTGAGGGATGTTAGGGTTAGGTGTTAGGGATAAGTGTGAGGGGTGTTAGGGTTAGGGTAAGGGGTGTTAGGGATAAGTGTGAGGGGTGTTAGGGTTAGGGTAAGGGGTGTTAGGGATAAGTGTGAGGGGTGTTAGGGTTAGGTGTTAGGGTGAGGGGTGTTAGGGATAAGTGTGAGGGGTGTTAGTGTAAGGGGTGTTAGGGATAAGTGTGAGGGGTGTTAGGGTTAGGTGTTAGGGTGAGGGTGAGGGTTGTTAGGGTTAGGTGTTAGGGATAAGTGTGAGGGGTGTTAGGGTTAGGGTAAGGGGTGTTAGGGATAAGTGTGAGGGGTGTTAGGGTTAGGGTGAGGGGTGTTAGGGATAAGTGTGAGGGGTGTTAGGGTTAGGTGTTAGGGTGATGGGTGTTAGGGATAAGTGTAAGGGGTGTTAGGGTTAGGTGTTAGGGTGAGGGATGTTAGGGTTAGGTGTTAGGGATAAGTGTGAGGGGTGTTAGGGTTGGGTGCTAAGGTGAGGGGAGGATGATGATAAGGGTGGGAAGAGACACAGGGGAGTCCTTGCAGCAGAGATCAAAAGAGTCCTTCAGGACTGTATTGCACACTGTGTAAAGTAGCCTAGCTATGGTTTTCCCTATTGATGCAGTATCACCTACACTCAGCCTCCTCTCAGTAAGACTGCAAGTTAGTTATGATTCCAAAATGGCTGCTGTCCATGAGTTAGAAGGGTCTAGAAGGCAGGGTATGATGCTGATTGGCTGGAATGTGTCTGCTGACTGTGAGCTGCAGGGTCAAAGTTTGCTCAATGATAAAGTATAGGGGGCGGATCGAACATCGCATATGTTCGCAGTTCGCCGCGAACCGAACATGTTATGTTCGCCGGGAACAGTCCGCCGGCAAACTATTCGCGACATCTCTATTTTCCTCTTCTCCACCACTGACCCCTATTCTCCCACTTCACCATTATAATTCCCTTACCTGGCAATGGATTTTAAAGTGATCCATAAAGTGCCATTAGTACCTCTCCATTTCTGCTGCTATTTCCCCTTCCAGTATATCCAAGCATCACATTTTTCCTGCAGCTTTGTTGCATATCTGAATTGTCTACTCTCTTATATATTTTGTCTACTTTGTTACATATTTTTGTGTCATCTGTGAAAAGGAAAAAATTCTCTTGATGCCACTAGTAACCTTACTAATAAATATATTAATCAAAACAAGCCAAGGCACTGAACCCTGTGGCACATTTCTGATAACCATACCTTACTGTGACTATGTGTATGAATCTCTGGTGCCAATCCTTCAGCCAGTGTTCAACCCACTGAACTATATTTGGATCTAGTCTCAGACTATGGAGTTTACAAATTAATTTATTGTATGGGACACTGTCAAATGCTTTGATAAAATATAGATAATATAAATCTTCCATAATCTAGTTTTATTATAAAAAAAAATGTCTGACACATCTCTAGAGTGGCTTTATTTTTCTTTTCTGTTTCATATCTAATAAAGTCTGAGGTAGCATCTAAAACAGTTCTTTTCAGATGTTGCCACTGTTCCATCATTCCATTCAAAATGTTTTGCTCTGCCTAGGAATTGTTTACATATTTTGGGCTAGAAAAGTCAGCCTTTTGAATTTGAATAGTTATAGACACAACCTTTACTTGTATACTAAAGGCTCCCAGGAGGTTTCCACAACTTTACCAAACTACACTGGCTGGTGATGACTAGGTCCTAACCTCTCGCCTACAGGTACATCGGAAATTTTTTAACACCATTTTAAAGTTTTACATCTAGTATAATTTCCTTGCAACTAGACTACTGAACTAATAGTGTAAGTGATTCAGTTTGTAAGGAATGTAGAATATAATTATTATTGGCTGATCCAAAAATAGCAATCTTCCAGTCCACATCTAGCAAATTAAAATATCATATTTTCTTTAGTTATTTTGTCCACTAGTGCTCTAATAGCTCATCTTGTTCCGGAAGACTATAAAGGACACCTATCCTAAAAGCTTGGCTCTCTCTATAGTTACCAAAATGTTCCCATTATTTTCTTTAGTATTCTGAACTTTAATGTTTTCTTTTTCACAAAATACAACATATTCTCCCCTTTTGCCAACTCTTAATGTCAAAAGTTAAGCCACCAAACCCAAATTGTCTCTAGTCATTACTGAAATTTTCATTGCTGATGTTTTCTTTCTGGAATTTAACCCTGAATGTATTTTTAACCTTACTTGTTTGCTTATTTCAACTGGCACATACAATTAAGAGGAGTATGGTTTTGTAACAATATTGTGTCAAAACCTGTTTTTTTTTCTATTTTGGAATGTGCATTTTATTAATTTATGATTTCATAATTGCATTTTATTAATTTGAATTCTACAAACCTCTATTCTGCCCTATTCATTATTTTCTTCAGATATACAGACTTATTAGTTTTGCTTCAGTGTACTAATGTACTGCTAAGTTTCTGGTGCCTGTCAAAGAACCTAACTATATAATTACAAAGTGTTGAGTAAGAAAATAAAATATTCATACTTCCTATATTTTTATGGTGTCTACATATGAAACATTTTACTCAACTTATATGCAGAATACATCAAGGCCGGACTGGAAGAATCCAAAGCCAGAATTAATATTGCTGGGAGAAATATCAACAACTCAGATACACTAATGTCTCTCCTCTGTTGGTTGAAAATGAGGAGGAACTAAAGGACCTATTGATGAGGGTGAAAGAGTGCAAAAGCTGGCCTGCTGCTCAACATTAAAAAGGTTGATATCATGGTAAACAGTAATCTCAGTTCCTGGCAAATAGAATGGGAAGAAGTCGAAGCAGTGATAGATTTTATTTTCCTTCGCTACAAGATCTCTGCAGATGGTGTCTACAGTCATGAAATTAAGAGATGCTTGCTTCTGGGGAACAATACTATGGCAAGTCTGAATACACCGGATCTGGTGGACTCTCAGGTTAAAACTTTTTTATATATATATATATATATATATATATATATATATATATATATATATATATATTCTCAGTAGCAACATACAAATGTGAGAGCTAGATCATAAAGATGGCTGAACTCCATAGATTTGGCGCATTCGAATTGTGGTTTTGGCGAAAACTGCTTAGAGTTCCTTGGACTGCAAGAAGATACAGTCAATGCATCCTACTGGAAATCAAGTCAAACTGTTCCCTCGAAGGTATGATCATGAGGTTAAAGCTCAAATATTTTGGCCATATCATGAGAAGACAAGTTTCCTAGAGAAAACTCTGGTGATGGGAATAATTTAAGGCAAAGAGATGGAAAGATGAGGTCATTAAAGCCATGAACATGAGCTTGATGGATCTCAGATGGGCAGTATCTGACAGATGTTTCTGGGGAGCTGCCGTCCATCGGTCACAGAGAGTCAGACATGACTGAATGACTAAACAACAAAATATATAAAATTAGCTCTATTTGATAAATAGTGTCTTAAAAGGGAGACATTGTAACACACATTACCCATCATTTTAAGATGTTTAATAAATATAGCCCACTGTGCCATTGGCTGGCATATTGGCACTTCACAGACAGGAATGAATATATCAATAATTATTTAGAGCAGGGGGGTAAGCGACCCCAGGCACATTTAGGAGGACTGAAGGCTGTCCCTAAGGACAGGGCCCCTAATCCTCCGTGCCATCTGAGCCCATGCCAGTATCATGGGAGCATGGATGTGAGGTTGGGCCAAAGGGCCAGTATGTAGAAGGAGCTACGCAGGGAGGTCAGTGCCCTGCAGATGTATGTGAGGGATGTGAGTTCTCCCAGGCACCAATAAGATGACTGCGAGTGCCAGGTGAGGAGGAAAATGTCATAGGAGGCAGCCAAAGCAATTTGTGGTGGCCACCCAGCTGCAGAATATATCAATGAGTGGGAGTGGATGATGAGGGGTTGGATCGTGCCAGCATCATTGATTGGACTCCTGGGTCTGGTGGACATTCAGGTTAATATCATAAGCAGTTATCCTCCCGTCACATACTCAAACATGTATACCACACATCTAGATAAGACACATCCAATGTAAATGCTTGATTTCACTGAAAGTAATATGTAAGGTTCCTTGACTTTACTTGGTATATAAAATACCCACATGTCTGATTACTTTTACGGACCTTGTTTAGTTGAGAATCAATGAAAACATCTATTTTAATTGAATGAAAATCAAATAAATACTCTGTATCTGTCTGCCCACTGCAAAGTATGCACATACAGACTTTGTAGGTCTTTGTGTGCAGTGTAGTGTACCACATCTCAGCAGCATGTTGCAGAATGTGCCGAGAAATAGTAACTGCTTTGTTAATACAGTATAAGACACTGTAAAGGAAGTACATCAGAGTCTGTGTCTCCATGAGCTGCAGAGGGCAGACCCCAGCAGGGGATATTGGTTTGATATGAGGCAGTACAAACAGAGCTCATAAACATTTAATGAAATGCACAGATAAACAAAAATAGATATCTAGGTATATTAAGTATCTAGTAAAATCCAGAATAATAACTTATTCCCACAAGTGGACTTTGTCACCCCAACATGAAGGAGATGGATGTGTGCTTCAATTTATCTTTCCATACTTTGTACCATCATGTACCATCCTTAGTAGATGTGTTTTTAACAAACAGATGTTAATTAATGATGCTATGAAATTCAATTGCTGATTAAAATTGACAGAACAATGGTAAGGCTGACATTGATGTGATGATATAATATACCTGCAGGTATATTGAAACTTTTCAAAATCAAACAAACAAATCTATAACATCACAATAGAGATTCTAAACTGTAATGTTACAAATCTGTGCATTGGGCCCATTGCACATATACTTATAATATGGATCAATGACATCAGTTATAATTCCTAGAAAATAAAAACTCTTCACAATGGGAATACATTTAACCATCCAGGAGCAACTCTTCATGAAGTCAGGTATACAATCACAACAGAGATCATATAATAATACAATGTTCTATTGAGATCTCATTTCAGCTCCAAGGACAGCTGATGTCTACACAGAAGATGTAGAGACAGAGGCAGAGGACACAGGAGCATCAGCAGTAGCAATACTGGTGGAGGAACCCACCATATGATGAGATTGATGGAGGAGGAGAATGATCAGTGGTCAGTGGGGAAACATGCAGGCTCATCAGCCACCAGGGTGGACTTTGACCCCACAGTCCCCCTCCTCTCACATGTACTTTGACCCCGCTGTCCCCTCCGCCTACTGGCATAATCCAGTATTGTGCTGCCATTTCCTCCAAAAACACGAATGCTCTCAACAACTCAACAACTCCTCCACAGGCAACTCCTCCAGCACCATGGATACCAAAAACATCATCCAGACCACAACCATCACAGCACCCCCCCCCCCCATGCCACTACCAGCACCCCAGCAACTCCACTCCATGGCACATTGATGCAGCCCCCACCGGCAGTCACAACATACCAGTGTGGCAATTACACAAAGGTATATATATTGGGAGATGAGGAGGCATCAAACACAAATGAAGACAAGTATGTCCAGGCTGATTTAAATAAAAAACTTTCAGAGTGTGCACAAAAAGCACTGGCCAGTACAGTGTCCTCCACTTCAGAGCAGTCCCCAAGCCAACATCAGCCCGGTCTGCCCCCCACCACCTCAATGTCTTCACCTTCTCCTTCATCAGCTTTGCCTCCAGCTCCACCATAATCTATGTCTCCACCTGCATCTCCTAGGAGACCCCCACCTGGAATAGGGAGTAGTTGCATCTAAAATCTGTTGGTCAAAATATGAATTGATTTAGTCATGCTTGTCTACAGGGTAGATGATCACGACCTATGTGACGGTGATATTTAATAACCATGTGGCTAGCAACCATCACATAGGCCATGGTCATCTTATCTGTTTACACGTATGGTTATGGTTAACAGTTCACCAATTGATGATCACTGGGGAATGCAGCTGAGAAGAGATGATGTAGCACCTTTTAATATGTTATTTTATTTACTGATAAAACTGTTCTTTTTATTTTGTTAAAGGCAAATTTCACATCCATTAAGGCAGTTTGTTCATCTGCAAGCATTGCTAACAAGTAATATAAATTAACTATATGGTATCAGATAGCAATTATATTGATGACATCCCACTGAAGAATGGTCTTACACATCATAAATAAACATATATATCATGTTTTAAGCACTATGATTGATGTCACGTTTCATTTGAACCAATGCACATATGGCTGGGAAATGGCATAGTCTTACAATACTATCAAACCCAGTCGTTATACATGCATGAGCTAAGCATGTCATCATACTTAACAATATCAGACGTGATAGGCTTTCCTGATCTTGAAAAAAGACATTACATTTGATGACCTTTGTTAGCAATAATCATGTCTTCATGTTTATACGTACATGATATCATAGCAAACACAGTTATCATATGATAACACCTATATTCCTATTGTGGTCACAGCTATAGCTTCTTTGTGAGATACCACATCATTGCTAAATATCTGAAATCGGTCATGATAACTGATTTCTCATGACAAATACAGCATAGATTGCACTGCTTGTAAATGAACATCAGGTAAGTCACTTTATTGTTACAGTAACAATATAAAGCACTGTACTGTACATACAGATCTTGCTAGATCAGCCATAATGAACTTTTTCTTATGTTTGAAACATTATGCGTTCCGCAACATAGCACACCACATGCATAGTATGCTATAGAACATACTGTAATAATTAAAAAAATAAAACTCAAACCTAAATGTAAGCAAGCGTTTATTTAAAAATGAGTGCAATATTTGATGTTGATACAAACATTTGACTATTTTAGACAAATCAGGTTTATAATTGCTACATGCTACTCTCAATGCGTCATCAAGGTGAGAATCAGTAAGCCGATTTCTATATATGATTTTTGCGTATTTAATTTTAGAATAGGATCATTCTCATAGAAATGTTGATGCTTGTATTTTTCAGGCACTAATTACCAAAACTTTCCAAAAATTTTCTACATACTCCGTACTCTCCATCCTTTCTTTAAAAATAACTTCCAGACTAGTTTTGTTTTTGAACGTGATGAATTTGGCGAATAGCTTTGCATAATCATATCCAAATGCAGCTGATTGTGTAATAGTTGCAGTTTCTAGGTCCCAGGGATTTTCTACAAGACAATTCTTAACATTTCTTAAATCTTGAAATCTGCTCTTAAATTCCTTGGATAAGGCAGTCAAATAATTTACCATGATAAGTTTTTATGGGCCAGACAAGCTTGCCAGGCCTTCTTAGATTTTTGGGATATGGACATACACTGATTATTTCTGGATCAATTGCATCTGTTTCATTGAGCAGATGAAAACACTGTCTAAGTGCTCTGCTTATATCTATTATATGAAATAATGAATGATGAGATTGATATTCATCTAATTGTCGTGTAATGACCACATGGTATGTGTCACGCTCTGCTTCTTCAATGGGGCTTGATAACAACTTAATTCAAACCTACCCCAGCAGGACTGTGTAGTTCTTTTACCTCTGGCCCAAAAGATGGCTTTAGGATAGAAACAACGAACAAGAATATGTGCAAATAATAATGCAGTTTCTCCAGTGGAGAACAACCATTCAGAAACCTAATGTAAATTAAGGTTCCCCGATCAAGGACACTGTGCATTCTTAGTTGCCTTAGGAAAGCATGTCTACATGTCAAACAGAGCATTAGGTGTACATGCAAGACAACACCGTCTGCTCTGTAATAGTCAGGATTACTATATAAAGAGTGTTGACTTAGCACTTGACTGAAGGATAAGCCACCTGGCTGGGCTATGGCAGGTGTGAGCTATGTGTTTAATTGCAATATTCTGCAGAGCTGTCCATCTGCAGAGCATCTTACTATAGCTCTCGCTGGGGGGCATCCCTGAGCCCCTGTTTGTGTTAAAAGCACAATGCGCAAAACCCCCTTGTATGAGTTTATTAGCACAGGGTTTAGTCTGCATTGCACTAACTTATGGTACCTTTTCTGTACATTTCTCCAGAATTAGGGTTTACTTCTAACATGTCCACACTTTATTCCCTTACAGGATAAACAATATGTTATTTACAGCAATACCTGTAACTAGTGATGTCCCGAACAGTTCGCCGGAGGACTATTCGCGGCGATTTTTGCATGTTCGCGTTCGCAGCGAAGGGCGAAAACATGCGCTTTTGGGTTCGCCCCCTATTCTTTATCATTGAGGAAACTTTGACCCTGCACCTCACAGTCAGCATACACATTCCAGCCAATCAGCAGCATACACTCCCTTCCAGAGCCTTCCATCTGAAGGACAGCAACCCAAAAAGACCTTTTTAGGGCTAGAACATAATTTATTTTATTTTATAATTTTTTTCTGTGTAATGTAATTGCATATGCCTGCCTGCCAGCGTGTGTGTGTGACAGACTAACACCTAACAGCTTATATTGTGCTCAGTGAAATAAAACAACACTTTTTTTGACTGTAATAGATTGAATATCAGTTGCCTGCCTACATTCGTGTGTGTGAAGCCTATTGCATCTACTCTGCCAACTTTTGCCAGTGCACAGTGATACGTCATATCTGGTGCAACCGTAGTGTACAGTGACATAAAACAACACTTTTTTGACTGTAATAGATTGAATTGCAATTGCCTGCCTACCTGTGTGTGTGTGAAGCCTATTGCATCTACTCTGCCAACTTTTGCCAGTGCACAGTGACAATCATATATGATGGCACCTTAGATTGTACGCGCAGTGCCCCAAATTTGAAGTGGGAGGACTGACCAAGCATCTTTTTCCATTTCCCGCTTCCAAAAATACATGCCATATACACTTCCCCTGATAGTGGACGTAACAGGGATTAAACCGATAGGAATAGTACTACTTAACAGTACACACCTTATAATAACGCAGACAGAGGCAACGCGTATAATCTTCCATGCTGTGCAGTGGAAGCCCCCAGTCTGACCTGTGTATAATATTTAATGCTGGGCAGTGGAAGCCCCCAGACTCTGACCTGTGTATAATATTCCATGCTGTGCAGTGGAAGCCCCAAGACTCTGACCTGTGTATAATATTCCATGCTGGGCAGTGGAAGCCCCCAGACTCTGACCTGTGTATAATATTCCATGCTGGGCAGTGGAAGCCCCCAGACTCTGACCTGTGTATAATATTCCATGCTGTGCAGTGGAAGCCCCCAGACTCTGACCTGTGTATAATATTCCATGCTGGGCAGTGGAAGCCCCCAGACTCTGTTCTGTGTATAATATTCCATGCTGTGCAGTGCAAGCCCCCAGACTCTGACCTGTGTATAATATGCCATGCTGTGCAGTGGAAGCCCCCAGACTCTGACCTGTGTATAATATTCCATGCTGGGCAGTGGAAGCCCCCAGACTCTGACCTGTGTATAATATTCCATGCTGTGCAGTGGAAGCCCCCAGACTCTGACCTGTGTATAATATTCCATGCTGTGCAGTGCAAGCCCCCAGACTCTGACCTGTGTATAACATTCCATGCTGTGCAGTGGAAGCCCCCAGACTCTGACCTGTGTATAATATTCCATGCTGTGCAGTGCAAGCCCCCAGACTCTGACCTGTGTATAACATTCCATGCTGTGCAGTGGAAGCCCCCAGACTCTGACCTGTGTATAATATTCCATGCTGTGCAGTGGAAGCCCCCAGACTCTGACCTGTGTATAATATTCCATGCTGGGCAGTGGAAGCCCCCAGACTCTGTTCTGTGTATAATATTCCATGCTGTGCAGTGCAAGCCCCCAGACTCTGACCTGTGTATAATATGCCATGCTGTGCAGTGGAAGCCCCCAGACTCTGACCTGTGTATAATATTCCATGCTGGGCAGTGGAAGCCCCCAGACTCTGACCTGTGTATAATATTCCATGCTGTGCAGTGGAAGCCCCCAGACTCTAACCTGTGTATAATATTCCATGCTGGGCAGTGGAAGCCCCCAGACTCTGGGAGTCTGAAGAAGAGGAGTCAGAGGAGGAAGGTGGCTTTGAAGAGGTGGAAGGCCAAACACAGCAGGCGTCCCAGGGGGCTTGTTGTCACCTTTCGGGGACCCTTGGGGGCTGGGTGGAGGAAGAGACCTTCAATGACATCAGTGAGGACAAGTAACGGGACATGGCTAGCTTGGTATCCAACCTTGTGCAAATGGGGAGTTTGCGGTTGTTTGCGGTGCATTAAACGGGGAGATTAATCTGTTACTTTGAAGTGGGTGTAACCCTTACACTACCTGATCGATACAACATCATACCTGATGTTTTAAAGCATGTTATTCCAAACAATTTAGGAATGTTAGGTGATTTATGCCCTTTATGGCTTAAAACCAGACTCTGCATGAACTATGTAATTTTCCGTGGGAGATTTGCCATGGACCCCACTCCGGCATGCCACAGTCCAGGTGTTAGTCACCTTGAAACAACTTTCCCATCACTATTGTGGCCAGAAAGAGTCCCTGTGGGTTTTGAAATTCACCTGCCCATTGAAGTCTATGGCGGTTCACCGATGTTCGCCCGTTCGTGAACATTTGATGAAGTTCCGTTCGCTGTTCGCGAACCCAAGATTTGATGTTTGCGACATCACTCCCTGTAACATGAAACACAATTTATATCCAATCATACACAATATAAACAATATATGTCCCACTGCGTTGCACAGTGTCATCTCAGGCCTAGGAACATTACAAACTCTCTAGGCTCTGGGCATGACCACAAGTATCATAGTTACCCAGGCATTCTAAACCATACAAAACCTAGTATACTCATAAACCAAAATAAGTATAATATTTGAACCCAGGGAAGTTCCCAAACCCCAGGGCCAATAAACAGTTCACAACAGTCCAGTAAAGGTCTGGGCATGAAGAAATTGGGTGGCAAAGGGTCTTCCTGTACCTCCCAAAATCCAGTTGTGATAGTATGTATTATCATTATACAGTGATTTGTTTAAGCCAACATATGATCACATTTTTATATAGCCTTTACCAGACCATTACCTCATGCATAGTCGGCTACATTTAAGACTGTGTTCTGTGGATATAATAAATATATATTCTTATTATACCTTAATATACCTTAATCCATGTGTCCATGTGTTTCTAATGCTTACTGATTTTGGACACTGGCATACATTATATTTAGTTAATGATCTAATATACCTATCCTGTGTTAAGGTATAGTGGATGTATATAATATGCATTAAGAAATCTTCTGCATGAAGAGAATAATAAAAAAATTGTATAACAACATCTTCAGATGTATATACCAAATATGGATGATGGTAAAATACGTCTGGACTCATATATGTCTTCATGCATTTGATAACTGTAATCTTATGTTCCCATGTCAATAATGTTATGTTAATTAGAAAACAATGCTGTTATCGCCAGGTCATTACACTTTCCATGTTAAATATGATGTTAACATCAACATCATTTAACATCATATGTTGTTAGCACAGATTGATATCACTATTATTTTCTTTATTTCTAAATTATCCATGAACAATAGTAATACTTATTTGTGGAGGTAAAACTTCTAAATCATTACATCATAACACTGTTTTGGATCACCATTGCTCTGAAGAGGTTTTTAACAAATCACATGTTATTTTCATAATATGTTCATAAACAAAAACTAGATTGAATTTAACATATTTATTACATGTATTCATATTCTCACATGCACAACAGCAATAAAATGGACTTAACAGGACAGGTGTACACATGATTATTGTTGATGGAGGTAAGTTCCTTGAGGCTCCTACTGCCTCTCCACCATTTCCTTGATCTTTTGGTGGCCTTCCTGTGGCTACATCTACATAAATGTTATCCTCCTTGTCAGCATTTGGCCCAATATCCCTATGTCGATTTGCCTCTAAAACCCTGTCCCCTATCTGTTCCTCTAACATTATCATGTGCAAGGCCTGTGCTAAATCGTCATTTGCCTGTTGAGGTTCACCTCCAGCATGGATTACAGGCCCCAATTCACCCACAATCAGTGCCAACCAGTCCTCTATTTAAGGCCTCAGACTGTCCACTTTCACAGTTATCACAACTTGGTGTCTATCACTCCATGGCATTGTGTACATGGCATACCTTCCCATAATTGCTCTGAGTTCTCTGATGTACTCTGGATCAATGCTGGCAATGACTAGTGATTGTGGTGTATCTAGCCCTGTTATAGGCAATGCATTACATCACCTGTTGTAGTCCATGTGGCTTTCCTGATTTCAATTAACATCTTGTGAACTGGAGGCAGTGTTACCACTGCATATGTTATGTTGACGAGTATTATTAACAATAGTTGATGCTCACAGGTATATGCAGATTCACACATCATACTTTGCAATGTTGTGTTTAGGATTCAACATAAATGCCTCTGAGAGTGCTTAATACAACATTTTGTTTGCACGTAAATAAATGTAATACGTTTTTATTTTTCAAAAATGTATTAGTTTCACAATAAAAAATAATACATATTGAATAAATACTTTTACATAAACATACAAAGATTATAAGCATTGATATATAATTTTCATATACACATGTAGAGAAAAAAAAAAGAAAACATAAAAAAAATTGCGAATGGGGACCCAGAGAGCGGTGGCCAGAGAAACTTTATAAGTCATGGGGATCAAGTGGGAGATTATCATTAAGCCACTACATATTTATCCCATATTCACCATTTTAGGTTTAAATTTTTTGACATTATCATTTCTGAGAAATCTTTCTCAAAATTCCTATTATTTATAGTAATTGCTTCTACTTCTGACCAAGTCGGGACTATATTTGATTTCCATTTACGTACAATTAGCCACTTGGCCACCATGACGATTTGTAATATGAGAGCCACAATGTCCAGATCCAAATCATCAGGGAAGATATGTAGTAAAGCCACAGTTATTGTAATTTGAGAGTTGAGAATTGATGCTATATGTTCAAAGCAGTTTATCCCGAATTTCTGAATTTTATAGCAATTCCACCAGATGTGTTAATATGAGTCAACTGCTCCGCAGTCTCTCCAACAAAATTTTTGTTACTCTTTCTTAAAACATTTGGGTTAGCTTTGTAGGTAATACCATCTATTGACAAACTTAAAAAAAGTCTCTCTATAAGTAAGGTGCATTATTTATAAATCTATCTGTATGTGTAAAAGATAAATTTCCCACATTTTCTTTGTATTAAATTTTTTCTTTTCTTCTAAATAATGTTTCAGAATGTTAAAACATTTTGCAATTAGATGAGGTTTATTTATATTAATTAGGAATTTTTCAAAAGATATTAGAGGTCTATTAAACTGTGCAAGATTTGAAAGTTTAACAAATGACAGGAGAAAACTATGATAATCTAACCAGAATTTATCCAGTAGACCAAATGTTACCTTTATATCGGCAAACGAGAGAAAGGCTCCATTACATATCAAATCCTTAACTAGACTAATCCCCCACTTTTTCCATAATTTTAAGTTAGAAATATTATACAAAGAGGATATCTTCTAAAGAGATCAATGGACTTGGGAAAGAAATCAATTTATCTCGAAAATAGCTTTTTTCACAAAAAATGATCAAAACCTTGGTAATATATGTACCTTCTGATGTTCCATTTCCCTTCCTATTTTATTTCTCCTCTTTGTACACAGCTGTTTTCTATTTGTAACCAGTGTGTGGAATCACTGTAAGCAAATCCACGTGCTAGATGTACTATCATTGTAGCATTGTGGTAAATGTTAAAGATAGGATATGCAATACCCCATTTCCCAAATCTTCTGGCCATAATGAATCTTTTAATTCTAATATTTAGAATTGTGTATGAATTTATCATTTAAAGATTTAAACTGATAATCAACCCAGGAAGGGGGATGGGAATACTTCTAATTAAATAATAACATCTGGCTAAAAGGAACATTTGAGCAGATACGACTCTTCCAGACCAAGATAGATATAGTGCTTTTCCAAGAAGTTAACCTAGTCCCACGTTTATCCAATAAAAGCTCATAATTTTTTTTGAATTACCCATTTAAATCCCATGCCTAAGAATATTCCCAGGTATGAGATACTTTTAGATTTCCATTTGAATTTAAATTTTGTCTTCAGAATTCCTTGATCTACCTGAGACATGTTTAGACACAGAGCTTCAGATGTTTTAATATTTATACAATAGTTAGACAAATTACTATATTTATTAAATTTTCCAATTCTTTCAATGATCTCACAGGGTCAGATCATCAGCAAATAAAGTGACTCTGTGCTATATATCGCCTATTTTAATACAAATTAAACCAGTGGAACTTCTAATAATTTCTGGAAAGGTTCCATTTGAAATGGTAAATCTGCCAGACTGGAATCCAGAGCCGACGACAGAGGCGGATGAGACATTGTACAGAGCTTTGATAGCTTTAGATCCAAATTCACCAAAACCGAATCTTAGCGAAGTCTGATCCATATAGTCCCATCTGACTCTATCAAAGGCTTTCTCTGTGTCAAGAGAGAGACAATCTACAGGTAGTTTAGAGGAATTAGAATATGAAAAGAGGTCTACATTTTTTCTGATATTATCGGAGCCTTGCCTTCCTTTTATAAAATCTGTTTGATCGATTGAAACCAGTTTGGGTAAAACTTGGTTTAGTCTATCTGCTAGGATTTGGAAATAGAGTCTTATATCTGTGTTCTGAAGAGAGATAGGCCTGACATTTTTACATTGAGTCTTGATTTCTCTTAGGAATAATAACAATCGTAGCTTCTAACATCTCGATTGGAGCTCTTCCTTCAGATTTAATTTAATTAAATGTATTAACTTAATATTTAGACAATTCTAACTTACATACTTTCTAATACCCGTTTATCAGGCCACCAGGGCCAGGAGCTGATCTTATTTTTAAGTTAGAAATAGCTAATAATAATACAGCTTCAGTTATCTTCTTATTCAAGGCCTCCAGATCTAAGGAGGAGATTTTTGGTAGATTTACATCTTTCAGAAAATCTTGAATGTCTTCTATTGAAGGAGGTATATAATTTTCATCATATTTTAAGTTATATAATTTACTATAGTATTCAAAGAAAACTTTTGCAATTTCCTCCGGTTTTCTATATATCATCTGATTATGAAGAATAACCTTGATTCTTTTCTTTAAGAGTTTTTTCTTTTTGATTTTATTTGTTAATAGTCTTCTCGCTTTATTACTGTAATGACACAGTTTTTGTTGTAAGGACCAAATAGAACGGTCCAAAATAGACTGTACAATTTTTTTTAATCTGAGCAAGAGTTGTATTTATTTGATCTATATATTCCCTATTGGGGTTCAATTTGTTCTCTCTTTCTAATGTACACAATTTTATGTATAAATCTCTAAACGGAAGACCTCTTTGGTTTTTTTTTATATGCTTGCCATGTAATGAAAATTCCTCGAATGTAAGCCTTATGCGCATTCCAGAGGACACAGTTTGAATTAACACAATTTTGGGCGGTTTCAAAAAAGAATTTCAATTCTGTCTGTTGATTACTTTTGGAAGGCTCCTTGCAGGCCGCAAAAGCGGACCCTCGCAAAGCGAGCGGCCGCATTTGCGGAGCTGGAGGCTCTACGGCGCGGTTACAAATGCCCACAGAAGTGTTTCTTTGGAAAAAAAAACACAAAACACGCAATGACTTAATACGGACTTACACAAAAAAATACTAGTTGCGGGACTTAGAAGAAATCAACTATGGACTTGCAAAAAGACGACCTTAATGGACAATCCGTGCACAGCGGAAAACATTAAAAAACACACAAAATACAAACAAAAATTAAATAAAAACCTTACCCACAGCAAGGGGGGACACCCAGGGCGTCTGAAAGTCAGGTTACACCTCGATTTCAGTCCAATTTAAAAAGTTTAGACACTCGAAAATCCCCTAAGTGAGAGAAAAAATGTAGGCAGCAAAAAACAAGGCAACACGACCCCTAAAGCCGCAAAACACCGCCAAGCACATATGACTTTTACAAAAACCCAACGAGGTACAACATACACCATTACCAAGGATGCTAAATCATCCACACCCGCGTACCACATACATATTCACTGCCATTTTACAACACTAACTTGCAGAATGCGGAAGTACCCAGCTACACAAACGTTTCTCCTTGCGCACGCAGCCTATTTACACAACACACTACACACATTGCTGATACTTACACCTCAGCTCAACGACACTGCAAAGCTACATTGTATGCTGCAGGAACATCAAAACAGATTGTTAGCTCTTCAGCACATTCCTTGCTGCATATATTAATTACAAATAAGTAAAGTATATTAAATTATGATTTCATTAATTATTTAATTATAATAAAAAAATTAATATACAGAAAAAAAAACACCACAGTATCACAAACAACCACAAACACCTTCACCACACGACTCACAAGGAGCGCCAACGGTGCTCATAGGACACAAAGTACACCAGGGGAGAGCCTTGCAATAAGCGCCAAAAGGAGATAACTGCTGACCTTACAATAAGCGCAAAAGCGCATCTCTTAACAAAAAATACACCAATGCCGAGGCGCTCAGTGCGAGGATCGAAGGATCGCAGACGACCAAAACACTAACTCTCTGTGCCTTACAATTTTATTGCCGTCATTTTGTGACGGGCAAGTTGCTAGTACATATACATAACTTTTTGTTCAGATCTCGACACCAGCAGACACTGCAGATGACAGCATCATTACCGCAGAGACAGGCAGCATCAGACCCCTATTCTTAGGATCTAAGAATCACACCCATGTACCTTGGATTAGTACAAGCAGACTCTGACACCACCTGTGTTTAGTGTGTCCAAAGTCAGACTGGCCACTTCTTTATTGTTACAAAGATATATAAAAAAAAAAAACAGAAAGATGACACAAAACACCAAAGACTGCCCCCAGTTCTAGCCCATCCTCCTAGGCATATAGCTTGCTATTCCCCCTCACCCACATGATTTCCTGATGTAGAGAGGCATCTGACTTTCTTCTAATTACACCTTTTGTTTCTCCTCTTACAGAGCCATAAAACTAGTTACCCCTTTCATGAATAAAGCCAGAGCCTTCACACGTGGCCGATCGCAGGGCCATATAAATTCCACTATCCTATTTCTAACACAGATACAGTTTTGCAATGTTAGTCAATTACAGCACCACATGCACTTATTACATCCATGATATAAATGTTAATCAAATTGTTAGTACCTTCTAACCACACATATAATAACTGATGAACCCCAAATAGTCCAGTGGGCCCTTCTGTTCATAACAGCTAGTTTCCCCAATCCTAGTGTGGCCTAGGAATTCGTCCTGACGGACACATTTCTAGCCACACTGATCTCACTTGTGCAAGTGATGGTGATTGTAATTGCCTCACAGTCCACATTTCTTCCAATTCCAATGGGCACACAATTTTGGGCATAGCCTCCATGGCTCAATTGCCAACCGCCTTCCTTGGGCCATGGCACATGCCCCCTTCCTCCCCATCCATTGGGGAAAACAATTTAATTGGGCAGCTGCATCTAAAACAGTTCTTGGGCCTATTAGTTCACCCCGTCCAAAGGGTCCCTGGGTGGTACAAAGTCCAGGTGACAGTTCCCAAGGTGACATGGCTCGCCCCCCTCCCAAAAACCAGGGCCAGTGCCCTCCTCTTCCCAATGTCTGAGGGGAAACATTTTCCTTGGGAGTCCCATAAACTATCACCTCCAGGGAGGAACATACCAGTCTGATACTGAACCCAGCATCCATGATGGTGGTCTGGAATGGAGGCTTCACTTTCACCTGCACCGCAGTCTGGGCACAGCAACCCCTCTCACCTGCAGCAATGGTCTGGGCATGGGACTCCATTTCTCCATCTCCTTGGACCACAGTTGGTGCTCTGTATTCCATCTCGCATGGATTGGGCACACAATAAGGAATGTGGTCCCTCTTTAAATTATTTGCAGTGTCTCTGTGTGGCAGGATCTCAGGGATCATAACCTCCCCTGCCCCCTTTTCTGTGGCTAGCTCTCTGACATTTTTTATCAGCGGGAGCTCCATGCTAGGCCCAAAGTCCATTCCCAGGGCATAGTGAACATAGCTGCTCCTATCCAGACTGTTTGCTTGGCCTGGGTTCTGCCAACAGACCTCTGTGCCATGGTAATCAATGCAGTTCAAGGGTGCCATTGCCAGCCCACCCCCCAACAACCAGGGCCCATACACTCTTCTGCCCCACTGCATGGGTAAAAAACTTCCCTGGGGTGCCCAGAAAAATAGTGATTCCAGGGGGTCATTTACTGGACGGATCTGGAAGCTGGCACCCAATGTTGTGGTCTGGTCTAAAGACTCCAAATATCTATGTGGTATCTGGATCAGCACATCACCTCCCCCTCTCTCTGGAACCACTGCCTGGTCACAGCACTCACCTCCCTTGGGATCTTTGGTCACTGTGTTCCCTGGCAGGACCTCACAGCTCTCATCCAGACATCCCCTTGGGCCATCAGTTTTACAGACATTCTCTGTCTTCTCAATTGCCTTGTTATTAGCAATTGTGCCCCAGCCATTTGGGTCTGGCTGGCCCCCTTGGTCTGACACAGTCCCAAGGTTGTTCTCGGTGTTCGCCCCTGTACCCATGGCTGGTTCCTGGACTGTAGTTATCCACGGGAACCCCATGATAGGTTCACAATCCATCTCTGGTTCTTTCCAGAACTCTCCCAGGCCCTCCATCTGGCCTGCTATTCCTGTCTGAGACTCAGACTCCACCGGTTTTGAGATGTACCCATAATGTATGGTACCCTCCTCATCTGTCCCAGTTGTAGCAAAAATTAACTGGGCCTTGTCCATTTGTATCTCCACATTGGTATTGTCCTGGTCAGAGTCCACAATATCCTCTCCCCAGACCTCTGGTAACCAATCATTTTCCTCCCTGTCCGCCTGACAGGGTTCCTCCCAACTGGATGGCCAAAACCCCTCCATGGATGCCTCATCCAGCAATTCAACATACTCAGCCTCCAGCTGCAGCTGTTGCTGAATCAGGGGTTCCAGCAAATTAGCCTCCGGGGACCATGGTTCTAATCCCAGACCATGACAGCGTTTAAGAAATAAGTTATTTTTCCTCCTTACAGTCCCCATGCCACATTCAGGATCACCATAGACGATCTCCCAGAGCCCATCTATTAGCTCCAATTGAACATAGAGATCCTCTTCAAGGGCACCAAAAGGCCCTATCCTGGCATGATACTGTTTCTCTAAGGCAATCTCTTTCCATACCAGTTTCTTCAGCCAGCATGACAGCTCATGGTCCTGCCACAATCCCAGGAACGCCATCCATTGCTTTAGAAGGGCCATTCCTCTGCAGTCCTTTGCCTCTGTCACCTGGCTCTCTTTCTCTACTGGGGATAAGCATTTCCCCTCCACAGGAGCTGAGACAGGGCCATTGCTTACCCTTCTCCTGTTCCCCTGTACCTCCTGTGTGATCTGTATCCGGAGTTCCCTCTGCTGATCCTTAGTAAAACCTGCAGGCATTACCTCAATCCATCTTTGATACCGTCTGGACACTTCCTCCTCCTCTGCTGCAGACATCTCTTCATAAGCTGCCATCCTTCTGTGTTTTATACAGAGATCCCCACCGCTGCCACCAGCTGTCACGACCGGCCAATTTGGGGGACCACGCTCACCCCAAATCTCTCTCTCTCTACGGTCGCAACTTTTTGTTCAGATCTCGACACCAGCAGACACTGCAGATGACAGCATCATTACCGCAGAGACAGGCAGCATCAGACCCCTATTCTTAGGATCTAAGAATCACACCCATGTACCTTGGATTAGTACAAGCAGACTCTGACACCACCTGTGTTTAGTGTGTCCAAAGTCAGACTGGCCACTTCTTTATTGTTACAAAGATATATAAAAAAAAAACCAGAAAGATGACACAAAACACCAAAGACTGCCCCCAGTTCTAGCCCATCCTCCTAGGCAAATAGCTTGCTATTCCCCCTCACCCACATGATTTCCTGATGTAGAGAGGCATCTGACTTTCTTCTAATTACACCTTTTGTTTCTCCTCTTACAGAGCCATAAAACTAGTTACCCCTTTCATGAATAAAGCCAGAGCCTTTACACATGGCCGATCGCAGGGCCATATAAATTCCACTATCCTATTTCTAACACAGATACAGTTTTGCAATGTTAGTCAATTACAGCACCACATGCACTTATTACATCCATGATATAAATGTTAAGCAAATTGTTATTACCTTCTAACCACACATATAATAACTG
This sequence comes from Discoglossus pictus, assembly GCA_027410445.1. Taxonomy (NCBI): domain Eukaryota; kingdom Metazoa; phylum Chordata; class Amphibia; order Anura; family Alytidae; genus Discoglossus; species Discoglossus pictus. The sequence goes on along the minus strand of CM050166.1, from coordinate 304,967,867 downwards.
ATGAACCCCAAATAGTCCAGTGGGCCCTTCTGTTCATAACACTACTCCTCTCTGTAAATATATAAATAATGTCACCCCCTTAAATATACCTGTATTTGGAGGCTTGATATGGAAATATAATTATGCAAATATGTACAAAAAGGTTTTACAATAACAGTTGTAATATTAAATTAAATTGAATACAAGTCTACCCTGCAGGCCTAGAAAAAGAAAAGACACTTTAATTCTACACCGAAGCATCAGAAACAAAACAACTAGCTATTAAATATTACAAGCACCATCTGGACTCGGAGATGAGCTGTGCGGCAACAGATGAGGGAAACAAGGGATTTATACTCGAGACTGTCTGCAGAGAGCCTGTAACATTAAAATGCTAGTGTTTTTTGAAGTGACGAACACTATTCATGTGAAAAGTAGATCAGACTATGGTTTGCAATCATTCTCACATTTGCAAACACCTCTGCTAAGCCCAGTGGGAAGATTACTGAATTTTTATGCATAGAGAAAAATGAATAAAAAAATATCCCACCCTTGCTTGCTGATTCAGAATCACCAGACTGCATTTGCCAGGCTGCTCGTTCTCAAACACTTCCTGCAGGCAGCTATTTTTGGAACATTAGTTTGAATATTTTGGTAGGAGATTCAAAGGATATCAGAGCTTGGGAAGAAGCAAATGAACCCAAACAACCCTTAAGCAACATCTAGTGAAACAGTAGAGCATTGATTGTGCACATGGGAACAAAAAGAAATCTGTATTCGTGCCTCCTTGGAAGTTAATCCAAAAGAGTTTCTCTGTTGTATCAGGTTGCAGACCCAGACAAAGCTGTGGCCTGCAAATATTTCTTTGCCATAAAAAGTTGCATTGCATATACACTGTACACATTACATTCATAGTGCAGAATCCTATTCACACAATTGTTCTAGAATGTTATTTTTTATTTGGGTTTCTATAGTTCATTGATGACATCAGGAAGAACCCTGGTTACAGAATGCATGGTAGGCTGGAAACTAGTTGCCTGGGCCAAACACGTTGCTCCATCATGCCTCTCAACTGTACATTATTTGGAAAGACAGTATTCCCACTTGAAGGGTAAATCCTTTTGTCTCTTCAATGCCCAAAATGTTCATCTTTTGAATGGAAGCCACGTGGGCATTACAATTTTTATTAAATAAGCAAATTGTTGAACTGTGCATGCAGAGCGAGAGAAGGTTTTGTAAAACATGGCAATTTATTATAAGATTACTGTTACCTCCACATTCCCTACTATATATATGTTGAGAACTGTATATAGTGTGATGACCAGACTCTTGGAGTCAAGGTATAATATATATTAATTCTCAAGGTGGACACTGCGCCAGGATAGTAATACTACACAATACTATCAGGATAGTAATTATACATATTAATACAGCACCAGGATATTAATACATCAGAAAATACCAAGATAATACCAATGCTCATTAATACTGCACCTGATTAGCAGCACTGAGCAACAATATTATACCAAGATAGCAATGCTGCCCATTATTACTATAACAAGGTACTGATTATGAACATAATTTCTTGAGGGTGCAAACAATATCTGGACTCTTATTTATGTGGTTGTGGGACTGAGCTCAGTAGTTGTTTTATAGTTATCACATATACAGTTGTCAGCATGCGGGTTGTTGCTATTGCTTGCTTAGCGAGCCCACCGCAACTGTGGACTTCACAAAGCGAGGGCCAAAGTTGCTGCCAAGAGCATCAAAAGCGCTTCTTGCGCTGGTGGAGATGAGCGCCGTAGACGCTCATCCCTACGACCCCCATGTCGGCTGCAATGAGCCGCAAATGCTGACCCTCGTGAAGCGAGGGGCCGCATTTGTGGAGGTAGAGGCTCTATGGCGCCTCACAAACCGCTACAAACGACCACACAACTGACACTTAAACATGCAATGACTAACGACGGACTTACACAAAAATATACGAGCCGCGGGACTTTACATTACGGACTCGCAAAAATACAACCTTAACGGACAAACCGCGCACAGTGGCAAACATAAAAATAAATAAAAATACACACAAAAATAACATAAAAACCTTACCCACACCAAGGGGGGACACCCAGGACCTCTGCAACACAGCTTAAACCACAAATACTGTCAAATTTAAAAAGTTTAGCCACTCGAAAATCTCCTAAGCGAGAGAAAAAATTAAAACAAGGCTACACGACCCCTAAAGCCGCTAAATTACACAAAGCAAATACAGCTTTTACAAAAACCCGTACGACCTACATATATATACACCAATAGCAAGGACGCTTCATCATACAATCCCGCCTACGACATACACAATCGCCGCCATTTTACAACACTAACTTACAGAATGCGGAAGTATCCAGCTACACTAACGGCTTCCCCTCTCGCACGCAGCCTATTTACACTACACACTTCACACATTGCTGACACTTACACCTCGGCTCCACAACACTGCAACCCTACATTGTATGCTGCAGGAACATGAAAACAGATTATCAGCTCTTCAGCACAATGCTTCCTGCATATATTACTTACAAATAGGTAAAGTAGATTACTTTATTAATTTACTACTTATTTAATTAGCATCACAACATACATATACAAAAAAAAAACACTATCACAATAAATGCAAAAGACATTCACTGCGCGCCTCACAACAAGCGCCAATGCTGCTCATTGCACGCAAACTACACCAGGGGACAGCCTTGCAATAAGCGCAAAAAACAGATCAGTGCCTACCTTACAATGACAGGCAAAAGCTCCTCTGCTAAAAAAAATACAACCAAGAGGCTCGCAATGAGCGCTGCTGAAGGCGCTCAGCCCGCGGCTCGCAATCAGCACTGAGATCTCACACCACCATAAAAAATAATGTCTGGCCCAAACAACATTCCTTGACTTACAATTCTATTGCCATAATTTTTTGACGGGCAATTCGCTAGTTTAATATGTTTTTATGTAATATTGATTATCCTAGGTATGTTTACCTCATGATGTTAGATTCTTTTTACACTTCCTGCATGACAGTTTATATTCAAACTGAAAGTTACATTTCTAGTCGGTTATGCTCCAGACTTGATAAAGTGAGGTTGCTGATATCACTGTCTCTGACTAGATGAATATGTACCGTATTTATTGACGTATAACACGCACTTTTTCTCCATGAAAATAGGCGCCGATATTTCCTCCCCCCTCCTCATCCTCAACCTCCCTCCTTATTGCAGGCACCCGGTATATGCTAATGACGTGGAGCGCATGTGACGTCACATGCGCGCCGGGTCAAGGAGCGGAGCGGAGGTCGGAGCAGAAGCAGGTAAGTGAGGGGGAGGTATTTAGGGGGGTTTAGGTTGAGGAGGGGGGTTTAGGTTGAGGAGGGGTGGTTAGAATGAGGAGGGAGGGTTAGAATGCAGAGGTTGGTTTAGAATGAGGAGGGAGGTTGAGGATAGGGGGGTTGAGGTTGAGGAGGGGGGTTGAGGAGGTGGTTGAGGACAGGGGGTTGAGGAAGGAGGATGGGGGGTTGTGGGGGTTTGAGGATGGGGGGGTTGAGGAGGGGGTTTGAGGAGGGAGGTTGAGGAGGGGGTTGAGGATAGGGGGGTTGAGGAAGGAGGATGAGGATGGCGGGGTTGAGGTTGAGGAGGGGGGTTGAGGAGGGGGTTGAGGATAGGGGGTTGAGGAAGGAGGATGGGGGGTTGTGGGGGTTTGAGGATGGGGGGGTTGAGGAGGGGGTTTGAGGAGGGAGGTTGAGGAGGGGGTTGAGGATAGGGGGGGTTGAGGAAGGAGGATGAGGATGGCGGGGTTGAGGAGGGGGGTTGAGGGCGTTTGAGGATGGGGGTTGAGGAGGGGGTTTGAGGAGGGAGTTTGAGGAAGGAGGATGGGGGGTTGAGGAGGGAGGTTGAGGATGGGGTTGAGGATAGGGGGGGTTGAGAAAGGAGAATGAGGATGGGGGTTTGAGGAGGGGGGTTGTGGGGGTTTGAGGATGGGGGCGTTGAGGAGGGGGTTTGAGGAGGGAGGTTGAGGAAGGAGGATGAGGTGGTTGAGGGGGGTTGAGGAGGGGGTTGAGGATAGGGGGTTGAGGAGGGAGGATGAGGAGGGAGGTTGAGGAGGGGGTTGAGCATAAGCAGGGAGGTTGAGGATGAGGAGGGAGGTTGAGGATGAGGAGGGGGGTTGAGGATGAGGAGGGAGGTTGAGGAGGGGGGTTGAGATTGAGGAGGGGGGTTGAGATTGAGGAGGGAGGTTGAGGATAGGGGGTTGAGGAAGGAGGATAGGGGGGTTGAGGAGGGGGTGAGGGGGTTTGAGGATGGGGGGTTAAGGAGGGGGTTTGAGGAGGGCGGTTGAGGAGGGAGGTAGAGGATGAGGAGAGAGGTTGCGGAGGAGGAGGGGGGTTGAGGATAAGGAGGGGGGTTGAGGATGAGGAGGGGGGTTGAGGATGAGGATAGGGGTTGAGGATGAGGAGGGAGGTTGAGGAGGGGGAGGGAGGTTGAGGAGGGGGGTTGAGGTTGAGGAGGGGGGTTGAGGAAGGAGGATGAGGATGGGGGGTAGAGGAGGGGGGTGGAGGGGGGGGTGGAGGAGGGGGTTGAGGATGGGGGGTTTGAGGAGGCGGTTGAGGGGAGAGGTTGAGGTTGAGGTTTTTGTTTCCAAGTTCTTTATTTTAAAAAAAAAAATTCCCCCTGAAATTTCCTTCTTAAAATGAGGTGTGTGTTATACGCCGGTGCGTGTTATATGCGATAAATACGGTATATATATATATATATATATATATATATATTGCACAATAAAGTGATAACAGTAATACCTTTTTATTGAACAAACAATGTGTTTAAAGTGACAAGCTTTTGAGATGTAAGCCTATCTTTATCAAGTCAGAAGCAATACTGCTAAGATGTAACGTAAGCATGAGGGCTAAAAGGAAAGTAATGCAAAGAAATAACAAACCATGTGGGATAAAAAACAGACATTGGATATAAAAAAAAGATAGAGAAATGTTTAAGCTGCTTGGAGCTAAACACAGAAATATAAGAGAAAGAAAAAGAAAAAAGAAGACAAAAATAAAATGATATCTCTAAGTGTCCATAACCTTGTAAGTCAGTTAAACCCATAAATACCCACACATATTAATTAGTTAGAAAGAATAATACATGAGAAAGAATGAGACAGACGTATATAGTAATACATTATGATAATGTTATAGGAAACCCAAGCCCATGTTAAATCCTTTATCTTTGGTACTGAACAATGTGACCATTGTCATTTCAAATGTTTTTTTCTAGCCAGGATGTTTTTTGAAATTACCCCTGAGTGTTTTTATTTTCAGGTTTTGGATGGAGTGATAATTTGGGGGAAAATTGTGTCCATTGTGCTTTTAATATAGTGCCTATGCAGATTCATCTTCTATCCTAAATGTCCCTCCCCACTCACCCCTGATCTCCACTAATAACAATAACAAAGGGGACCCTCACGGCACAGATTCATTAATGATCCATTAACAAAGGGCTAATGGTGCTCCTCCTATGAAGAGGCCCCCTGCTGCAAATGGCTTTTGCCACACTTTTGCAGCTTAAATAGTAATTGTGTGCATTCGGATTGCCTGAAATATGTGTTTATCATATTTCAGCCAATCAGAATCATTTTTCAGATGTCACCCTGCTCTTTAAGTGGGGGAATTTTAAATGTACCAATCAGAACCCTCAGATTGATATAGTTTATCAGTCTGAGTATTCTAATTGGCTAAATGTTTATGTAACAAAGAGTTTTTGTGTATTTGTAATGGTGTTAGTGTAGGTATTTTATACATAATGTACCATGAGGATCCCTGAGGACCCCCATGGCACGTTAGGGGTTAATTGTAGTTTAACATGTGGGTCTATATAAAGAAAATACAATGATGGTCTTTTAAGTACCCCCATAGTACTTAGGAGTTAATTAGAAATATCATAGGGGTGTATGTAGAACCCCATGGTACTTATGGATTATTGTAGCATAGTAGCTGCAGGTGCGAGCAGCCTTTTTTACACAGATACGTAGTAGATTTCAATAGGGTCCATAGTTGACATACCATGGGTGTTTCACATACAGGAATCATGTATACACAAACATACAATTTATTCTACAGTCTACACATGCATTACATACTATTGGGTATTATGCACATACACTATGTTATTCTTAATAAACATCAGGGGCTTATTTAGGTTTTATGGCGCCCTAGGTCCCTTTATATTTGTGCACCCCTTAATGACCCGGTTAGTACTCCTGCTTTTCTCTTGCTATTTCCCAGTCAGAAATTTCCCACACACCTACAGTAAGATCATATATATATATATACAGTAAGTCTGTGAGTGCCAGGTGCTCATACAGACAGAATATTATCTAGACATTTATGAGCATATTTCATGACATTGCATAAGCAAATAAATGTGCTGCCCTAGACCTTGTCCTCGTGGATCTAGGCTGAAAGACACCCATGATACACATACAAAAGCTTTTTTTTTTTTTCATCCATTTTTATTATGAGAAAAGTAGGTTACAATGCATTTGAACATGTCTTCATAATGAAAAAATACAAAACATTGTAGTATGACACTTTTCAGCTTATAATAAACACATTTACTGCAACACTTTCTCACTCTTTTTTGTTTTTGTTAAATAAGTAGACTTAACTTCTCCTAGTATTTCTAATGTAATACTAAGCAGTATTCTAACAATATATATATATATATATATATATATATATATATATATATATATATATATATATATATAAAAAGAAGAATGAAAGAAGAAAAAGATGGAAAGATATTACCCTCTTTCAAGGTCCAAATTCACCAACCTCATCAGCAAAATCTCAGCGTCCACATATCCCAGCAGGAGGCCCATTTCCTGTATTTTGCATCTATCTTAGCAGATAAGACACTCATGGAGCCAATAAACTCAATCTTCCGTAGAACCTCCTCAAGGGCTGGAACAGTTTTTTTCCAATGTTTTGCAATTATGCTTCTAGTAGCCAAAAATATCTGATTTGATAGAAATTGTGCATTTTTAGAAAAACCTGGGAGTGGTAAGCCTAATAATGCCTCTTCTGGTTTTTTAAAAATAACTGTATCCCATAGTTTCTCCAGGGTATTATAAGTCGCCATCCAAATATGCTGAACTTTGGGGCAATCCCATAAAATATGTTTTAAGGAACCTATGGTGTTGCAACCTCTGGAGCAATTGGCATCCAACTGACTATTTGAACAGTGAAGTCTAGCTGGGGTAAGGTACCATCTCAAGATAGTTTTGTAAAAAATTTCCTTCTATATAATGTTTAAAGAGGAGCTTGCTGTGTTTTTGATAATTATACCCCATTGTTTATTATCTAGGCTAATATTGAGCTCAGCCTCCCAGGAGGCCCTATAGGACAAATTATTAGGCGTGGCCCGTTCATTCAGGTAGTTATAAAGAATAGTGAGTTTTTTTTACCTTTTGAGTTGTGTAAGCAACAATGCTCAAAAGGAGTTTTGCAAGCTAATTTGTTTTTATTTTGCAGTTTGTCCTACTTGTGTTCTAATCATCAGGTTAAGCCATTCTTTGTGTGGCAATCAGGGATTTATGCCAAAGTCCGATGGAGACATATAAGAAAGAAGAAAAAAGTACACCTTTAATTCCCAAGATAACCATCCCCCAAAGGAACATCCAAACAAATATCTATTTGCAGTCAAGAATCATAGCTCAAACCAATGTAGAATTAAAATGGAACTTTTATTAAATATATAGAACATAAAATATATTAAAAGACATTATACTACATGTCTCCCAGGCTGCACAAAGTATTATCAAATGACAACCATAATGGCACACAATATTAGTAATATATAAAGATCTAAATGTGCTTTATAAGAGGTCTCAGTACCAATAATATAATTAATTGTATCATTCAAATACAATATACATAAGTCATTAAAAGCACACAGAAAAATCAGGTAAAACACACAATCAGTTCCATTGAAGAGTAAGAAGTATGCAAGCCAGTAGGTGATAGAATATTGTACCATTGTGGCCCTATTTACATATGTATAGTGGATTAGGCAGATAAGGGCCCACTATTTACCCATTTACCTACCTATATTAAGCTATCCTACACTCCCTATCTGGGACTATTCACACCACTGGCGCACTTACCTACTCTCCAATGAATAAACAAACGTGCACCAACAATGGAAGTACAGACAATACTGTGCAGATCAGTTATTCCCGAGGGAGTGACGTCATCATCGGGAGACACGCAGCACTGATCCAACGCGCGCGTTTCGCGTCAGCTTCCACAGGGATCATAGAGACTGAAGAGGGCGCCTTGCTTTATATTGCGTAGGTGAGGTAGTTCGCTTGAATCTCGCATCTGCAGCATATTTACAGCTGACTTGTAACCAGGGCTATGGAGACAGAAAGAAGTTAGAACTTAAGGTGGAAACATAGGAATTAGAGCTAAAGGTGGATATATGAGAATAGACTCCCATTGTTCAGATTAGAGTATACCATCAATCCTAAATTAAACATATATGAATATCTGCATAAAAGAGAGCAGTTAAAACAACTATAATGTTGGACCTATTATAGATAAGAAGTCAGATGTAACACATAAAATATTTAAAATGATATTACCTATCCATGGTCTTATACTTTTAGTCTTAGATGTATCACAGATATACATTTACTTTAGGAAAGATGGATATAGAAATTGAAGACTTAATTACTTACTTTAAGGGATAAGTATATTCAGATAGCTATACAAATAAAAAACAAAAGAATGCTCATAGTGATCTAACATTTATTGAATGCAACAAATCTAATAATAATACTAAAATTAGTATAGAGTCATAAGCAGTCATTAGATCTATCTCTTAAGAGAGATCCTATCTGAAATGTGTTAAGTTATCAAATAATACTATAAAAAAAAAATTATTAAAAAAATTATATAGTAAGTATGAGAATTTAACAGAATCAGTCATTCAATACGGCAATATTCACAGAGTCAAATAAAGAGAACAAACTACTACTGCATTAGACTAAAGAAAATGCTCATAAAAATATGCTAAAGTTATTATATTCATTAAGTCCACCTGGGGCTACAGTGTTGAGTAACGCTATCCATTTGCTCTCTGCCCTCAGTAATTCTAGTTCAAGATTACCCTTCCTTATCCCCAGATGGATTTTTTCCAAAACCCAACATTTAAGTATGGGTTTGGAGCAGTGTTTGTCAAGAAAGTGTTTGGCTACCGAAGTTAGAGTCTTGCCTTTAGCAGTATCTGCAATACCATTGCGTATATTACAGAGATGTTCGCCAAACCTTTTTCTAAACTCTCTACTAGTAATACCAACATATTTTTGTTGGCACAGACATTGTAAACAATATACAACGGCCGAAGTACCACAATTGAAAAAGCCTTTTAAATATCTTGTCTTTCCAGTTCTATCAATAACAGTATTTATTTTGTACATGAAAGGGCAAAATTTACAATGTCCACACCCAAAAGTTCTGTCAGGTAAAGGTCTAGTATTTTTCTTCCCCAATCAGAGTAGCTATATGGGTATCTGTTTTTAAGACATTAATATGTCCATTCAAAATGTCCTCTATTTTTCGCCAATCCTCATTGAAAGTTGAGATAAATCTAACTGTCTCTTTTGTGTTCGTTCTTAACTTAGGAGATAATAAATTATCTCTTTCGGTATAGAGAGCTCTATGATAGGCTTTTTTTATAGAGGAATTGCTATAACCTCTATTTTTAAGTCGATTCCTCAACTCATCTGCTCTAACTTTGAACAATTCTATATTTGAGCAGTTCCGTCTGACACGAAGAAATTCACCTACAGGTATGGCACGTAGGGTTGGAGGAAAATGTGAACTTTAATGATGTAAAGTACTATTAGTAGAGGTTGGTTTACGGTAAAGGTTAGTGACAATCCTGCCTTCTTCATCTTTACTGATCGTGATGTCCAGAAAATCAACTTGTTTTACATCATAGGTGTGAGTAAGTTTCAAATTAAGGTCATTTTTGTTTAATTTGCTAATGAATACATCCAGATATTCTTGTGTTCCATCCCAGATGATCAAAATGTCATCGATGTATCTCAACCAGATGGTGACATGGTCAGTAAATTCAGAATTATCATCGGTAAATACCCGTTCTGTTTCCCACCATCCTAAGTAGATATTAGCATAGGTTGGTGCACATGATGACCCCATAGCTGTACCTCTTTTCTGTAAGTAGAATACATCATTGAACACAAAATAATTGTGAGTAAGAGTATATTTCAACAATTTTAGTACAAAATTGTTTTTGTTGTAGTCAGTATTTGTAGCCATAGTAAGAAAGTATTGTACTGCCTGACATCCTGCCTCATGTGGAATTGAGGTGTACAGGCTTTCTACATCACAAGTCACTAATAGTGTTTCATGATTTACATTAAAGTCATTGAGTCGTTTCAAAACGTCCATTGTGTCTCTCACATATGAGGACAAACTTAATACATATGGATGAAGTTGAAAATCAATAATTATTCTCACACAAACTTCCATTACCCGAGATAATTGGTCTACCGGGAGGGGTTTTTGCATTTTTGTGTACCTTAGGTAACAAGTAAAGAGTGGCTATTCTTGGTTTATTTGATATTAGAAATGTATGTTCTTTGTTGTTAATAATAAGGTAATTTTTGGCTTCATCAATGATTTATTGTAGCTATCCACAAAGTCAGTGGTTGGATCACCTAGTAGGCGTTCATAGCAAGCCTTATCACTGAGTTGTCTTAATGCCTCATGAATATACATTTCTGTAGGCCAGATAACAATGTTTCCACCCTTATCTGAAGGTTTGATAATGACATCATTCCATTTTTTCAGCTTTTTTAAAGCTTGTTGTTCAACACGACTCAAATTGCTGAATTTGGTGGGTTGTAACTTGATAATATCTTGAGTCACAGCCTTAACATATACTTCTACTGCAGGACAGCTAGAAAGAGGCGGATTGAAACGGGATTTAACTTTGATCTTATCATTAATCATGGTGGAATCACATGTCACATTTGTCACCGATGTTGTTGCCGTTTGTACAGGTGATTCTGTATTAGCTGTCTTATCCGGAAAAAAAAATTTTTAAATCAATTTTCATGCAAACAGATTGAGATCTTTGAATACATCAAAAAATTGATAATTGTTACTAGGTGAAAAAGAGAGTCTTTTTTTCAAGACCTCAATTTGTGAACAGGTAAGTATCTTGGACGATAAATTTAAGATTTGCATTGTGTCTACTTTTATCTCCTGGCACCTTTCGTCCAATTCTACTTCTCGGGATAGGCTCCCCCTTTGTATCCCCATTGTTTGCGATCTCATAGATTTCTGGTCGATTTCCAGTTGTTCTCTTGGAACGATGTCCGATTCCTTTCCATCATGAAAAGCGGACCCTAATCTAAAAAAGAGACCAATCTTCTACTCTGATGATTACCAGAATTAGATCTCATATCTTCCTCATCTGTAATTGAGGAATCTAACTCAGTATCTGAGTTATAATACCATCTGCCAGGGTCTACACGGGGGCGTAATTTTCTCCTACTATTGTTCCTATGGGTCCAATTAAATACATTACCATTCTCAAAATCTAATAGATCTCAATTGTACTTATGTTTTTTAAGTCACAGAATCTGTTTTCTCTTTTATCTAGATCATGTTGTATTCTTTTGTATGTTTTTTTAAATTCCTCTAAAGATTCAAATTGTTTTAAAGTTTTGTTTAGTGAGTTGATTTCTTTATCTAACTCCAACAGAATCTCTTGTTCATAATCTGCCAATATTTCTATCAATGTCTCTGAACAGATAGTAAGCGCTAATTCCCATTTTTCTTTATAAGATTCAAGGTGAAAAGTAAAAGACGGAAACATTTTTACCCTTAATCCCCTCGGGATTAAGTGTTTGGCTAAATATTTTTCATGACTAACTTTGTTCCAAAAAGAATTAAGTTGTTTTCTTAAAAGCCCTTCCAAGTTCTTAAGGCCCAATTGCCAGTCACCATTTATAGTATCTGATGTACATTTTTCAAACGCTCTGTTAGCACCTTCCAAACGCTTACTTGTTCTAATTTTATAGTCTGAATCCAAATCTATTTCAGCCATAATAATGAATTATTTAGTGGATATTCCTAATTAGGATTGACTTATTCATACGGCTACCTGATAGCCAAAACTATACTATATAATTCACAAAAAACGGCCAATAAGTCAAAACTGGGGTATGGTACGTTTTAATTAATAAAAAAAATTATATGACTACTGTATATAAATATAAATAGAACAACCCAATATGATTATCTTAGGCAGTGTAGACATTGAATACATATAAGAAAGAAGAAAAAAGTACACCTTTAATTCCCAAGATAACCATCCCCCAAAGGAACATCCAAACAAATATCTATTTGCAGTCAAGAATCATAGCTCAAACCAATGTAGAGTTAAAATTTAACTTTTATTAAATATATAGAACAACATAGGCTAGATAAACTAATTAATGGGTTAGTAACGGTGAGGAGAATATCATCCACAAATAGGCCTAGCTTATATAATTTATCGTCTAACTACATACGAAAGCTTCTTAATAAAATTGTATGAATACCAAATCCTGGCAAATACATTAACTTTGAAGTTGAAGGAAACTGATCAGTTATAAATTAGTCTGGATTTGATCCTTACTGATGACATTAATAGTAAACTATGTGCAGATATATTCCGTTGATTTCAAAGCAAAAAATTATCTAAACTCATACTATACTATTTCAGATGTGCATTCATGAAATTATCTGTATTTGTAAGTTTTTGTAGGTTTTGTTTGGCATTAATACTATACAGCATGAAATTACTCAACAACTGCTGCAGAATAGGGACTGCAGGGGATATATTTCAAGGTGAATTTCCAGATTAAGACAACTTTTTGTTTTCGTTCACCTTTTTTTTTCAGTAGCTAATTTCTTGTTTGTTTTGTAAAAAGGCTCAGCCAAAAATATGAAACAAACTAAAGAACTTTGAACTATTGAATATAAGCAGAATTAGTGGCCCATTCCACGCTTTTATGAAGGCAGTTACGGTGCAAGTAACCTGCAAACCTATGTATTCCAATCCCTCAAAATGTCAGCTCTGCTTGAATGCATAGCTGCATTATCCCATTCAAATTTACTTCCAAGCCATTCGAATAGCTTCTAACTGTGCTTCACGCAGGTTGCATACTGTGCTCAAGCCTGTTTTTCCTTCCCAATCCTATGTGTAGTCTAGACCATGCGTAGAGGCAGAAAAATGCCTCTGAAAACTGTTCAAGCATCAGATCTGACGGTATCATCAGTATAATACTTCAACTGAATCGAAAATAAGACTTGATTTCTTATATCCGGCACAATTAAGGAGTTAACAACATGCACCCTACACAGAAAACACTAAACATACTTGGGAGATCTCATGGATCTCCCCTAGTATGCCTACCCCCTATAAACCAAGGGAACCCCCGGATTCCCCCAAGAAAGGTTAATTAAATGGAGCAACCATGGATATTACCCCTCCTACAAGCTGATGGTAGCCCTGGGGATTCCCTCCTTCCACGCACAAAAGGAAACCCCCAAAATTCCTTCCCCTGCTAACCTTCGATCCCCAATTAAAGGGTCATTTACCTCACTGTAAGTCCTTTTCTTGGTGTGAAAGAACACAAGATTGTATGTTAAAATTATCATTTTTTTTAATTACACTAATAACAGCTAAAAAAGTTTACTTTTGTTTACAAACACAGTCTCTTCTGCCTACTGTCAGTTTCATGATCAATGACAGACAGCCACGCACGTGGTGACAACAGTGATTGATAGGAGTTTTTCCCTACACTCAGGAATGCACTCAAAAGTTAATCAACAACTGACATATTTACAGTGCCTTACAAAAGTATTTACCCCCCCCCCCCTTGGCATTTTTCGAGTTTTGATGCCTCACAAACTGCAATTAACCTGGATTGTTTGAGGATTTGCAACATTTAATTTACAGAACATGCCCAAAACTTTAAAGATTTTTTTTTTTTTATTGTGAAGCAAACAAATAATAACAAAAAAAGGCAATGTGCATAACTATTCACCCCCATAAAGTAAATACTTTGTAGAGTCACCTTTTGAGGCAATCACAGCTCAAGTCGCTTTGGATTAGTCTCTATGAGCTTGCCACATCTTACCACTGGGATTTTTGCCCATTCCTCCTTGCAAAACTGCTCCACCTCCTTCAAGTTGGATGGTTTGCACTTGTGAACAGCAATCTTTGAGTCTGACCACAGATTTTCTATTGGATTGAGGTCTGGGCTTTGACTAGACCATTCCAACACATTTACATGTTTCCCCTTAAACCACACAAGTGTTGCTTTAGCAGTGTGTGTGGGGTAATTGTCCTGCTGGAAGGTGAACCTCCGTCCTAGTCTCAAATCACGCACAGAGTGGTACAGGTTTTGCTCAAGAATATCCCTGTATTTAGCACCATCCATCTTCCCCTCAGCTCTGACTATTTTCCCTGTCCCTTACTTGATTGGAGAGTTCCTTGGTCTTCATGGCAGTGTTTGGTTAGTGGTGCCTCTTGCTTAGGTGTTTCAGCCTCTGGGGCCGTTCAAAAAAGGTTTGTATATGTAATGACAGATCATGTGACACTTAGATTGCACACAGCTGGACATCATTTCACTAGTTATGTGAATTCTGAAGGTAATTGGTTGCACCAGAGCTTTTTATGGGCTTCATAGCAAAGGGGGTGAATACATACGCACATGCCAATTTTCTGTTTTCTATTTCTAAAAAATAGTTTTATGTATACATTTTTCTCATTTCAGTTCACCATCTTAGACGATTGTGTTCTGATCCATAATATAAAATTCAGATTAACAAAACATTGAACTTAAGGCTGTAATGTAACAAAACAGGTAAAAAGTCAAGGGGGGGTGAATACTTTTGCAAAACACTCTAGGTGATTCCAGCATGCCATACTCTGCAGAGATAGATGTGGAGAGGGTTAATCTCTGTTTTTGTTTTGCTCACTACACAGCGCTGTAGTATGTGTCTCGCTGGGGGCAGTCAGTGACTCATGTAGACTTAGGCTTTACTTTGTTGAAATCACACTGAAAAATGTATGTATTTAAAAAATTCTAAAAGTGTTTCCACATGCTTTTAGGAGATCTTTACTATGGTATGGTCCAAATTGTGCTAAATTAAGTGTCTCTTTAACTACAGTATATAGCCATGGGGGTCTATTGAGACCCTCTTGGCACCTAAACATTTTCAATTCATGTTGTTTTATTTGAAGTCACATGAACATGGATAATGCTGTTTTTAATGTAGAAGCACAATTTAGGCACTTATAATTTTATTTGATGGGGAACTGTCCATTTTGTCTTAGTAGTATTTTTCTGAATTAAGGTACACATTCCCCCTTTCAAGCAAATCATCCTGGCTTGCATCACAAGCATGGTCACTTGACCTGCTTTTAATTAACTGCCCCCTCAATCAGGAACAGCATGACAGAACAAGTTACATGGCCATGTGACTGATCTGTAATATCACAAGCTCAGCATCCTCCATTTAAGTCAAGGGTAGTATATGGGAAGGAGAGAATGTATTAGAAGTATATTGACATTTTAAAATATAATATTATAGTTATCACCAAGTTGGAGATATACAGACTGGAATTTATTTTAAAAAATGATAAAGCAGATTTAATATCATTAACATAAGGGTGTATTTTTTACATACAGACTGGAATTTATTTAAAAAAATTATAAAGCAGATTTAATATCATTAACATAAAGGTGTATTTTTTTCGTTGAATAAACTGGATTGAAAAAACTCAATGCTGAAATGTCCACTTTAAAAATAAGAGTGAGGACAGTTTGATAGATTATTTTCTGTGATGACCTATGAAAAACATTTACATGATATATTAAGGTTTATTACAGGAATTTTCAAAAAATCTCAGGTCAGATTATTATATCTAAAGTAACAGAGCATTTTTCAGTCACTCTCCAACAGTTAGTCTAAAAGCTCTTTCACTTTTGCCTTCATTTCATATTTTACTTGCCCAATGAATTTCTTACTTTGAAGCTCTTAAATGGCATATAATATAATATACTGTCACTGCATCCACATTAAACAAACTTGACTTTTACTTTGTCTTCTTTGTAAGAGTCTATAAAATTATATGGAAAAATCACCTTTTCAGGAATGTAACTTGAGATTTTCAAGTAGTACAAGACATGTGTAAGGGACGATATGAAAAAGACAAGCTAGATAGAAAAGAGCTATAATGACCACAGGCAAGATGTCATTTTAACACATAGCCTACTGTAAAATCCAGGTTAACCATAAAAAAACTAACAGGTGCTATTTGACCTCAGCTTTGCAATCTTAAAATTATTATTAAAATGACACCTGTTAAACACACTACCTCCATATAAATTAACTTACAGCACAATAAATCACTAAAGCAAATTAAGGAGAGTACTCAAACCAACATGACCCCACATCTATGGTCACTGGAGAGCTAACATTCACCCTTCTAGTATTGGTTGTTTGCTGGTATTGTTGGCCATAGGAGTTCCTTTTAGTCCAATCTGCAGTAGCAGACATACTGCTTCCTTAAGACTAGTAATGGGGAGTGACCAGGGACCTGGACTCTGTTATGATTAAGTGCCACTCCTCTGAGACTGGCTGAACTTAGGCCATGGTTAGTAGGTGAAGTAAGGTCTCTCGCTGGTCAATCCATGTGGAGTTTAGACTGGCAGCAAAATGCTGGCTCTTGAACTCTTTTATGTGACCTATCCTGGTTTTGTCATGTTGACAACTGGTTAATAAAATGGCTGTGGCTTAATTTATCCATATACACATTGGTGTTTTATGTAACCACCAGGAGGCACAATATTAAAATAACAAAACACAGTGGCCTAATACATATACCAAAATTAAAACACAGCATTGTTTTTACATAACCACATTACATAACAGAAACCGCCAGCTATTTCTATGGTTAGATTTCCTGAAGCAACGAGTCTGGCCCAGAGGGGGGGTCTCAATGTCAATCTTATACAAAGCACACACCCTCATGATCAAGCTCTGAAGAAATGTTGTTACAAACGCAAAATGGATACCTATATACATAAACAGAGTCTTCAAAAATTCTGATTTTCCCCCAAAAATGTTATGTCCATGACTTACACAGCTGCTAACAAATGTATTTTTTTCTTGAACTGTAGTGGTCCAGTAAGGTTGCTATTTTTTTTTTTTTTAGAAAAAGGTGCCCAAACTACATTAACGTAACAAAGCTCTGTTAGGATAGTATTGTGAATGTGAAGCTGAAGTAAACAAATACCCAATAGAGAAATTAATGTAACAAACATTTTATTGGGTCTGATGTGATTGAGTCCGTAGTGAATACGGTGAGATGAGAATCTCTCATTGAAACCTCACCCTTACCACACACATGCATTTCACACTTTAATGAATCTAGGCCAATGATTATTTATAAAGTACTCTAACATCTTTGATGCCTCAGGCCATTTTTACTGTAGAGTTTTGTAAGAAATCCTGTTAAATAGAAAAATGTGATATCCCTGTGCCTCCGCAATTGCCTTGCTAGTTCGAATTAAATCTTATTTCTGTGACTTAATGCTAAGTTATATCACAAGCAAGGACAGTGAAGTATGTTAATGCCATTTGCATGTATACACATGAGAGAAAGCCCTTATTATTATAAAAAAAAAAAAAAAAATCATTACTAGGAAAACTATTGCCAACATGGTACTTTATATTAACAGACATTTCTTGACCTCTAGTTAATGAAAAACATCCATTTTAGTAAGTAAATAGTAATTCAGATTATTAAAAAAATTCTACATTGGTTAATGAGCAGTTAACCTATATTAAAAATGTACATAAATTATAATATATTTATTACCAATATTTTGAAAATCAAACTATAATTTATGGATATTGTAAGCATAATAAAACTTACTTTAAAGCACCACTTTGGTTCTATATTTAAAACTTTCTCTTTTGAAGAACTAAACTGGCAAAATGTAAGTATTTTAACTTCTGATTTTAAACTTCATGAGGTGAGAGGAGACTTTGAATGCAGAGGAGGCTTCTATCCCCACAATGGGAATAGCCAGACGGAGGCAGCTTGCAATGTTAACTGAAAGTCTTGCATCTGCATATATGTTAGACATGACTCTTATGCAAGCAACCTTCACAAAAAAGTATCATGGATGTCTTCAAGGACATGACGAGACATAAAGCTTTCCTGCTTTTAAAATTAAAATCTATGATTTTTCCTGCCTAATTGTGAACACAAATGTACTATTTATATACTACTAGCGACTTGTCCGTCAAAAAATGACGGCAATGAAATTGTAAGTGAGCTAATGCTGTTTGGTGTATAATAATGAAATATATAATACATTAATAAATTAATCGACTTTACGTATTTTGAAGCATTGTGTTGAAGAGCTGGGAATCTGTTTTGATGTTGCTGCAGCATTAGTGGTGTGGAGCTGCTGTGTAAGCGTGATGAACGTGTGCAGTGTAATAGTGTGCGTGCGCGAGCCGAAACCGTTAGCGTAGTTGGGTACTTCCGCATTAGCGTAAAATGGCGGGTAATGTGTGGTATGCGGAATATCCCTAGGTCGCCGTCTGTAAGTTTTATTAACAGGTGCCTGGTGCTGCGGCTCCGCCCTCTCATTCATTTGTGTGGCTGCCAGGGAGACGTGTGTGAGGTGCAGGCTGTGTGCTGGTGGGACCCCCGGGAAGAGGATTAGGGGGGAGCATACAGCCAGGAGGACCCGGGATATGTGATAGAGCAGCGCCCGAGCATCATGGCGGAGGAGCTCTTCTGTAAAGTTGTGTCTATGCAAATCAAGTGTCGGGAACTGAGGCCCACGAGGGCCGCGGCTCCTTCGGCGCTCCATCCCAGCAACTGACTGCGGGCAAGAGCAGCGAGGGCTGCGGGCAGCGAGGGCTGCGGGCAAGGGCTACGTGAGGCCGCAAGCATGAGCAAGGCCGTACGCTCACAACTATATATGTGTTATATGTATACACTCTGCACATTACACACACATCTCACACACACACACACATAATACATCATTATATATATATATATATATGTATACACTCTGCACATTACACACACACAATACATCATTATATATATATATATATATATATATATATATATATATATATATATATGTATACACTCTGCACATTACACACACACGCACAATACATCATTATATATATATATATGTATACACACTGCACATTACACACAATACATCATTATATATATATATATATATATATGTATACACACTGCACATTACACACAATACATCATTATACATATATGTATACACACTGCACATTACACACAATACATCATTATATATATATATATATATATATATATATATATATATATATGTATACACACTGCACATTACACACAATACATCATTATATATATATATATATATATATATGTATACACACTGCACATTACACACAATACATCATTTTATATATATATATATATATATATATATATATATATACACACTGCACATTACACACAATACATCATTATATATATATATATATATATATATATATATATATATATATGTATACACTCTGCACATTACACACAATACATCATTATATATATATGTATACACTCTGCACATTACACACAATACATCATTATATATATGTATACACACTGCACATTACACACACAACTCACACACAAAAATACATCATTATATATATATGTATACACTCTGCACATTACACACAATACATCATTATATATATGTATACACACTGCACATTACACACACACAATACATCATTATATATATATATATATACACACTGCACATTACACACAATACATCATTATATATATATATATATATATATATATATATATATATATATATATATGTATACACTCTGCACATTACACACAATACATCATTATATATATATATGTATACACTCTGCACATTACACACAATACATCATTATATATATGTATACACACTGCACATTACACACACAACTCACACACAAAAATACATCATTATATATATATGTATACACTCTGCACATTACACACAATACATCATTATATATATGTATACACACTGCACATTACACACACACAATACATCATTATATATATATATATATATATATATGTATACACACTGCACATTACACACACAACTCACACACAAAAATACATCATTATATATATATGTATACACTCTGCACATTACACACAATACATCATTATATATATGTATACACACTGCACATTACACACACACAATACATCATTATATATATATATATATATACACACTGCACATTACACACAATACATCATTATATATATATATATATATATATATATATATATATATATATATATATATGTATACACTCTGCACATTACACACAATACATCATTATATATATATATGTATACACTCTGCACATTACACACAATACATCATTATATATATGTATACACACTGCACATTACACACACAACTCACACACAAAAATACATCATTATATATATATGTATACACTCTGCACATTACACACAATACATCATTATATATATGTATACACACTGCACATTACACACACACAATACATCATTATATATATATATATATATATATATGTATACACACTGCACATTACACAGACACCTCACACACACAATACATCATTATATATATATATATATATATATATATATATATATATATATATGTATACACACTGCACATTACACACACACCTCACACACACACACAATACATCATTATATATGTATATATGTATACACACTGCACATTACACACACAATACATCATTATTTATATATATATATATATATATATATATATATATATATGTATACACACTGCACATTACACACACACCTCACACACACACAATACATCATTATGTATATATATATATATATATATATATATATATATATGTATACACTCTGCACATTACACACACCCACAATACGTCATTTTATATATATATATATATATATATATATATATATATGTATACACACTGCACATTACACACACACCTCACACACACACAATACATTATATATATATATATATATATATATATATATATACACACACTGCACATTACACACACACACACCTCACACACAATACATATAATATATTATATACTTATAATCTGTATAATATAAATGTGTATAAAATCTATAATATATTTATAATATATACAGTATATATATATATATATATATATATATATATATATATATATATAAATATATCTATCTATCTATCTATATATATATATATATATATATATATATATATATAATGTCCCAGTGCACATTTTGTTGTATATATGTATTTTTTTTTATTAGTTTATGGCCTTTAGCCCATGATGCCATGTCCCGCCAGGCTAAGCCTTCATGTCCCCCAAGGCCAGGCCTCCATGGGCCCGATCAGTCAGATCTATCACTATCAGTCAGACCCATCAGACTACTTACATTCATCAAAGCTGTTCAATTATCCACCACTATGCATCTCCTGCCTGTGCGTTTTTCTGCAGAGGCAGGGACTTCCTGAATGACTTTGCATGCATGTGACGTAATTCTGAAACTCCCTGCCTCTGCAGAAAATGTGCAGGCAGGGGAGACATGGCGGAGGTGAATTGAAATGCTCCAATGAATGTAAGTAGTCTGATGGGTCTAATGGGGCATGGAGTTCTGCTCCCTCTCTCCAGCAGCGTGCACGCACAGCTCCCTCTCTTCAGGGGCGTGCACGCACAGCTCCCTCTCTCCAGGGGCGTGCACGCGCAGCTCCCTCTCTTCGCAAAGGCCGCAGTTGCTGGCAAGGAGCGCGCTCCTTGCCAGCAACTGCGACCCTCGCTTCGCGAGGGCCGCAGGCTTGCTACGCGAGCCCGCTAGCGTGAGCAACGGCTTAAGCAAGCTCGCCTGCTCACAACTATATATGTGATCATCATACTGTGATACATTAAGACCAGCATGTGTCTATTCTTTGCTTTTGTTTAATTATTCCTGATAAATACAAATATTAACAGCTGAAAACAATGTTACATTTTGTAAACTTTTAATTAAAATATTTGCTTTAAAAACAAAAATACCAGTTATTACTTACCGTATATGCTCGAGTATAAGCCGTGTTTTTCAGCCCTTTTTTTAAGGCTAAAAAGGGCCCCCTCGGCTTATACTCAAGTCACTCCGCCCAAAGCTCTCTAACTGCCCCCCCCCCCCCGTGTCTCTCTAACCCCCTGTGTCTCTCTACCCCCCTGTGTCTCTCTAACCCCCGTGTCTCTCTCCCTCCCCCCTCCTCAGCCTCAACCCCCCCTATTCATCATCAACCCCCTCCTCATCCTCAACCCCCCTCCTCACTTTCTCTCCACGCCAGGGTCAAGACAGAAGGAGCAGAGGCCAGAGAAGAAGCAGGTAAGTGAGGGGGATGTATTTAGAGGGGAGAAAGTGAGGAGGGGGGTTGAGGATGAGGAGGGGTGTTGAGGATGAGGATGGGGGGGTTGAGGATGAGGATGGGGGGTTGAGGTGGGAGGATGAGTATGGGGGGGTTGAGGAGTGAGGTTGGGGGGGTTGAGGAGGGGGTTGAGGATGGGGTGGTTGAGGAGGGAGGTTGAGAATGAGGAGGGGGGTTGAGGAGGGAGGTTGGGGTTGAGGAGGGAGGTTGAGAATGAGGAGGGGGTTGAGGAGGGTGATAAGGGAGGGGGGAAGATACACAGGGAAGGGAGAGGGGGGACACAGAGGGCACAAGAGGGACACAGGGGGCAGCATATTTGCCACCCTCGGCTTATACTCAAGTCATTCATTTTACCCAGTATTTTGTGATAAAATTGGTGCCTCGGCTTATACTCGGGTTGGCTTATACTCAAGTATATACGGTACTTATAAATATATAATATTAGTTTGCAAAAATATACTTTTTAAAACTTGGTTTCAGAGAGAAAAATTATGTTCTAATTTGTATTCATAGTGGTAGTTTTTTGTGTGTGCTGTAGAACGTTAATAGAGTAGGCATCCTTATCTTCTTCCAGCAGTTGCACTGATAATGAAATTAATTGCTCATGTTTTAATTAAGCATATAATAAGCAATGTAAGTAGTATGGCTACAGCATTTATTTAAAACTCTGCATAAAATAAATGTACATTTGCATTGGTTAGTTACTGTATCCAGCATACTGTATGTATATTATGCTCTTTATTAATTCATTTTTAATGGAAGCATCTGTAATAGAGTCCACTAATTTGCTGAGCACACACTGTAAGGGTCAATAGTCATTATGTGTTTATGTGGGAAAAAGGAGCTCCCAGTTCAAATTACTATAGGTCAACGGTAGACAGTTAGGAATATACAGCTTTATTATAATAATGGGCATCAGTTCTGGGAGGCATTATGTTTTGATTTCTATTTAGTCTAAAACTATATTACATATCTTATAGAAATAATTGATAATTATTAAATGGAAAATTCTCCCAAAAAAGTAGCTTTTATATAAATTAGTTTGATAATTGTATTTTACGTATTAATATAATGGTTATTAAAGAAATCTTCAGTTACTGTTACTGCTCCTTGTTTGACAGACAATGAACTGCTATATATTTTGAAGCTGCCATTAAAATACATTTTGTGTTGTTTGTGCAACAGGCACATTCAAATGTTGAACCAATCATATTAAAGCCCTGTAAACTGACAGTGTCATCAACAACACATGAGCGCCCATTCAACTGGCCAGATTGTAATTACTGGAGCCCGTAATGTAGCCTGTAAAAGTTACTGATATTCAACTAGCTACTTTTTGCTACTCGCATTCCATTTGCGAGTTACAGGCTCAAAATCACTGCGGTTGTAAAAAATGTAAATGCGTTCTATCTGATGTTTCAAGCCTGCAAATGTCACCAGTGCTAATCCATATTCAAGAAGAGGGGTGGGAGGGACAAGCCCAAAGCCAAACCAATCGTGAAATATGTACATCAAGGTTTATTATAGCAAATAATTAAAACCATTACACTCACACTCACATTCAATGTGATATCAATTCACATTATATATGAGATGTCACAGATATTTTCATGTCGTCCTTATGTTACTTGGTGTTTTTGATTCAGACGGCACGATGTTTAGTGTCTCAATAGTCCAATATCCAATATATCAATTGTTACAGGGATACAGACGCGTTTCGGCCAAATCTTGGCCTTTCTCAATGGTGATCTTAAATAAAAATGTTCCCCTGATATTTGGGCTGTCTTTATGCATCCTCCTCAGTGCCCTTTCCCCTCCTCATTGGCACCAAATTCCCATCATCCACCACTCCGGGAAACAGAAAACAGGAGGTGGGAAAAATAAAATAAAATATGGGAACAGGAAGTTGCATCACACCCAGCATGCATTGCACCGGAAGTGGGGGGGGGGGTACAAAAAGGAACAGGATGTGTCATCACTCCCAGCATGCATTGCACCGGAAGTGAACAGAAAATAAATAAATAAATACGGGGGATGCCCAGACATATAAAACCCAAATAAATTATAATAGTATATGCTGTAACATATCTATACCATCAACATTTGAAGACAAGTAGGTCAAAAAACATATAATGCTATAAATATATAGCAACTATTAAACTTATGTAAAACACACTGTAATAAAAAACATACATAAAAAAAGAGATAATAATAATAATAATTATAATGATATATAGTCTAATATAGTACATAATAATATAGTATATTACTACTATGCCCACAATATGGACCCTCAAAAGATATATAGTAAAATATAAAATTGAGTACCATTATATTTCTATGTCTATTGCATTTACAACTAATAAGAGAAACTTAAAATCCTTACTAATTATATCTTGCCTCAAAGAGATAGTTCTTTCACATAGTAACAAATGAACCTTGCCATAGTATAATAGGTATATGATGTCTCCACCACAGAAAATCTCCACACATCCATAGCCAAAACAGGTTGCTATCGTGAGAAAACGTGTAAGGGCTCACAACTAGATATCAGAAAACATTAATGTCAAGCTGTCCTTTAAAACATACATGAAACATGGCAGATATTAGAATATAAAGAAAAAGGGGGACTCTTAGCGATATAAATGTCTGACTCTTACATGAATATAATGAAGTAAAAAATGAGTGGAGAGATGGATAATAAAAGAAAGGTGAAAAATACATCTATAAAAAAATACATGTTTAAAAGTTGTGTCATTATGGGTCACAATCCTTAAGTCCATGAATGTAGTGAAGATATATTTAAAATACAATTATACTACTACCCATGTCAGTCCATGAAAGTATGAAACAGAGGGTGATGGAGTTCACAAGATCAATACATGGCCAGCAGAACAGAGAAAGAGGGGGGGGGGGGGGACATAAATTAACATATCTGTGACATCTGATATATAACGTGAATTGATATCATATTGAATGTGAGTGTAATGGTTTTAATTATTTGCTATAATAAACCTTGATTTACATACTTCACAATTGGTTTGGCTTTGCGCTTGTCCCTCCCACCCCTCTTCTTTTTTGGGGCTTTTGGAGTACTTTGTGGACAGTACTTGTCTAGAGGAAGCGGCATCGCAACCAGGATTGAATTTATTGGAGGACGCACTTTAATTACACTTGGTACTATTCTGGACATAACCGGGAAGAAGAAAGGACACTATTTGGAGAACTATATCATTCCAAAGTAAGACGAATTTGCATTTAATTTCCATCACTTTCCCGCATAGTGGATTTAGTTGGTGTGATGATTGAATAACCTCACTTTGCTTTTCTCTATCTATACCCATCACTGCACGAGCCAACTTTATATATTCAATTGCACCGTCCTCTTGATATCACTTGTGGCGCGCTATAGACATAGCAATCAACCCTTTTGGGAAGTTGCTTTTACTTATTTGCTAATCCATATTCAATTGCAACAATTCAAGAAGCCCGCAATTTCCTTCAAACCCGTAAATGGCCAATGTATCAAATAGTTCTATGAGTTGTTCTTAACACTGTAGAAGCAAATATAAACACACTACTGTGCTTTAAAATACTGGAAAAGTAAGAAAGGCATTAGAATTAATTGCACAACAGGCTCAAGCTCGCAAATCTGCAAATCTGTTTTATTTCCATGTTACATCAATCCTGGCAATCAAGGAGTTATTACATATCAGGCCACCGACATGGACTAGCACAGTTTCTTCATTCATTTTTATTGATTTCTACAATGCTAGATTGCAAGTATGATCACATATCAGACTTCTAAACACTAATTGATTGTAGTTTAAACTCCATGTTTTACTGACGTAATTTCGACGGTCTCATTTACTATTGGCTCTGTCTAATAATCCTGCCCTGAAATGCTACATACCGACCGGTTCATGGTTTATGGTTTTACCCTTTAGCCCTGTAATTGCGGGCTTTAATCAAATGAATACAGCTGGAATTGTAACAAATTTCTAACCCGCAGACATGCGGCCTGCATGAAGGTAATTGCAGGTTTGCAATTAAATGGGGGCCATGATGTTTTGTATCTTCTTTAACAAGACATGTTCCATAGATTTTATATACATTTCAAGTAAGTTTACTCTTTATTAAAAAAAGTAAGTAAGGTTTAGGTAGAACCTCCCCTTTAAGGATAAGTCAAAAATCAATAATATAATTATTTTATATATTATTTTATATTATATGAGAAAATGTACACCAAAATGTCGGCAATGCAAGAATTGTATTTTATTATACATAAATAAAAGATGCATTTCTATGACGGTTTATATTATTATTTTTTAATTTATTTATTTTTGACTAAATATTTGTACATTTCTTCTAATGGAATTCAGTTAATTATAAAATTACTTTTTATTACTTTTATTTTTTTATTATTTTTTAATTTTTTTATTTATTACTTTTTTATTTTATTTGTCTCCTTATTTTTCTGCATCAACTCCATTGATTTCAATGTAACAGAGTTTAAAAATTCTTCACTTAACAAAAAGATTAGGAAGTTTTAGCTAATTTTTATTTAGTTATTTTGTGACATAGAACTGAGGTGTTAAACATTTCAGACTGGACCTATCAGCCATCTTGGATAGCTGTTCTGCACCTATAATTATTTTCTTACTCTTCTCCCATTCCCCTTTTTCTATACCTCTGTTCTATCATTGCTAGTTTCCACTTGGCTCTCTAACTTCACTTTTATATTTTTAGCATGAATAGATGTCTAAAACACTACGTTTGGCTTCTATTTTTTGCAACTCTAATAAATGACCTGCCTCCCCACCACATGATGGCTCACATCCCAATTTCCTCCTGTTTGACTTAGAAGAGCTATTTGAAAAAAATGTCCAAGTTTTTAAATATTTATAAATCAGACACTGTGGGTGTGAGAAAATGTGGATAAAATACTGAGTGGGATGATGATCTGAATCTATGAGAGGAGCCATTGTATTCAACACCACATTCTAAAACATGAGAACATATTCACATCCACAATCCATTAAACTGTGTGGTTCATATTCTGAGAACCCATGAAATAGAGGCTTATGAAATAGCATTTGCTATTTGTGAATACTCTCATTTAGGTCAATATTAAATTTTTCTTAAATTATCTGAATAATGTTTTGCATTTCTTTACTTGGTCCCATGACATTAAATTGTACAATACATAAAAGCAGTGGCAGTTTCATAAGCAACTTAATTCTAATTTCATCCAAGATTCACACTACAAACTTTTTATTTATTACTGCTGGGGGGAAATAACTATCATTTAGAACAATAATGGCTTTTAAGTCTTCCAGTGAGTTAGAAATGCTTGAGGCAATGAACGACACAATATCTGTACTCTACTTCTATACTCTTTAATTTTAAGCATAGATTTACAATTTCTGTTTTGGCTCTGGAGCTTGAAACATCATTACTTACAAATAAAACATGACAACAGAAATAATCATCATCATAATTTACCAGTGGCTTATTTGCCCAAAATATTTTAATGAGTTAGTATGTTATAGAAAGGTTTCATTTGGCAAGGCACAGTGGTAACACTATAGTCTAATTTTTGTAAGACTGTAGATTGTATGTTATGAAAAAGCCTAGTGAAAAAAGTATTATAGAATTAATTCCCAAATATATCAACAGATAGCACTACCTTTTTTAGAATAGAATTCTCATGGAAACAATCAATTTATTATTACCATTATTTAAAAAAAAACATAAATTGCCCAAGGTTACTAACTGCTGGCTCTGAGCTCAAACTAAGATTTGTAAGTATTGAGGACAACACCTTAACCACATAGGCACTTCTCACATTCATGAATTAATTAAAAGTATTGGAAATTCTTATTTATTTTTGTAGAAGCACTGTCACTTTTTTGTCCAAAAAGGAAAGATCTAAATTTCTAACATATACTTAAAAGAACACTTTTTACAACAGTAGAAAATAATTAATTTCTATGTAGTTATTTGAAAATCTTAGGAAATGGAAATATATAGGTGTATTTTTCAGTGGAATTTGAGGAAATAGGGTTTCTCCACCTGTTTTGGTACCAAACTGCCCTGCAATTAAATATACTTTATAAAGAATCATTATCCTTTTTCTCCTTTTTCACTTTGATTATAGTTCAAGAATATAATATGGCTCCTATTTGTGTCTTATTAAAAGGGTCTTTTGCTCTTTCCACCTTCATATAATATTAGTTCATATATACATACATATATATATATATATATATATATATATATATATATATATAGACACACACATACAAAATTCACTTTTTTGTTTTCATGTACTGTTTGCACCTCCTATTGCAATTTTTATTTAATCTTATATTTAAATTAAGAATTAGGACAGCTACAATAGATATTTATGTATTTATGTATGTATGCATGTGCAAACACACATATACTGTATATACAAAATTCAGTATTTTTGGATTAGGGCACCTATCTTCCTTACCTCATAATAGGCCAATAGTCCCTCTTTTGAATAGGCAATTGTTGTTTAAAAAGAATATTCCGCTATCTCTCCAATCCCACATGCATTTGGACAGTCACACATTAACAGCCCTCAACGTGTAAAACTGTAGCCCAGAACGTAGCCCGCAAGACTTATGGCTATTAAATTGGCCCCTTAAAGCAACACTCTAATGATCTGTGGGTTACAGGCAAAAGAACCCTATGGGACTTTGAAATTTGAACTCCACAGCCGCAAATCCTTTGATCTGTCAAGCCCTAACTGTTACGTTCAAAATCTCTATTAAATTGCCACGAATCCACTGGCGTTCAAACCGGTAACCCACAAATGGAGTCAAAAAGCCAGGGAGAGGACTCGCAAGGGGGTTAAAGTCCTATCCAAAGCACTGTAAATGAAATTATACACACACTACTGTATTTTCCATTAAAGGGAAAGTGATGTTAGGTATGACAATTAATAGCACAACATTCTCAAGCTCGCAAATCTGCAATATAAAATAATTGTATTTCTAATTAATTTCTGTGTTATATCAATCCCGGCAACCAATGTGTTAATACATATAATGGAACTCAGAGGGACTAGAATATCATATTTACTGATTTATTATTTTTGCATTATTTCTGGAATGCGGGTCTGATCGAAACTCGTAATTGAAACCCGTAAGGCTTCGAAATCTAACCTCCAGTTGTCAGTGACGTATCGATGACGATCTAATTTGCCACTGGCTCCGTCTAAACCCGTAACTACGGGTTTGACTAATTGATCATGTTCATGGCCGCACATCCAACATTCCCAAGAATGGTTTGCGGGTTTGCATCTACAACCTGTAACTCGCGGCACAGTTCAATGTAGTAGCTCCCTACAAACCTAGGAGAATGCAATGAGCACCCAGCACTCAGAAGGCTACCTGGCTAAAAGCTGCAGAAACTGTATTTGCACAAAGGAACACACACATTGTTACTGCAAATTGCTAGTATACTTTACAGGGATGCATTTTTGAACCACAACACCTGACTTATGCATTGATATTTTTACTTTTGCAATATATTCGGTTGTATCTTTCCAACTTATCTCTACTCTTTGATCTTTTTTCACTTTTTTCAATCTTCACTTTTCCCCCTTCTCGCTTTCTACCTCCCTTCTCAGCCTTCTGCTTCCTGCTCTTCCCTTATTCCTTTTACCTTCCATTTCTTCTCCTTTATCACCCACATCCTACCTAACATCACACTCACTATTCCCATAGGAAAGTATCATGGAGTAATTCAAATTGGAGGAGAGCAAGGAGGAAAAAAGTCTGTGCCATCCAGTGATATATTAGGGAGGTGAGAGGAAGCCCATGTTATGCAGTGATATGATAGTAAGGTGGGAGGAAGCCTGTGGGATGCAGTGATATGATAGTGAGGTGGGAGAAAGCTTGTGTGATTCAGTGATATGATAGTAAGATGGGAGGAAGCCTGTGTCATACAGTTACATGATAGTGGTATAATACATTAGCAAAACATGACAGTAGATTCCAAGCCATCCATGACTACAGCACAGATACATTTCTGTGTTTTCCTCTGAATCATTTTTGTCTTCTTTGCATACATGTTATTAATAGTTATGTTTATTGGAACATCTAGCTGTATAAACCCTTATGTATGTATCTCTTGCTCAATTCTCTCCCTCTTATCCCTTCTGTCTCACTCCCTTGTTCCTCTCCCCTCCTCTCTCTATCCCTCTCACCGTCACTGGTTCTCTAGACCATTCTCCATCCCTTTCTTTTCCTTCCCCTTATCTTTACCTCCATGATCATGCCCTTTCTCTCTTCTCCACTCTCTTATCTACCTTTGCCTCGCCTCCCTATCACCTCTTTATTCACACTTTTTTATTTTCTCTTGCTCCCTCACATTTTCTTTCTGCTTTCCATATTCTCCTTATTTTCAATCCCCTTCACTCCTACCCTAACCCATTCTCTCCCTCTCTTCCTTGTCTCTTTGTTTCTTCTATTGTGTTTCACTCTCTCCCTTCTCTCCCTCTCTCTCTCCCTTGTCTTTTTATTTTGTTCTCTTTTGGCTTGCCTCCTCCCTTAAATATAGAAACATTGATTTAATGACAGATAACTAAAAAGGCTTGTCACGACCGGCCAATTTGGAGGTCCACAATCACCTAAAATCTCTCTCTCTCTACTGTCGCAACTTTTTGTTCAGATCTCGACACCAGCAGACACTACAGATGACAGCATCATTACTGCAGAGACATGCACCTCAGACCCCTATTCTTAGTATCTAAGAATCACACACCATGCACCTTTGATTAGTACAAAGCAGACTCTGACACCACCTGTGCTTAGTGTGTCCAAAGTCAGACTGGCCACTTTTTTATTGTTACAAAGATATATAAAAAAACAGAAAGATGACACAAAACACCAAAGACTGCCCCCAGTTCTAGCCCATCCTCCTAGGCAAATAGCTTGCTATTCCCCCTCACCCACATGATTTCCAGATGTAGAGAGGCATCTGGCTTTCTTCTAATTACACCTTTTGTTTCTCCTCTTACAGAGCCATAAAACTAGTTCCCCTTTTCATGAATAAAGCCAGAGCCTTCACATGTGGCCGACTGCAGGGCCATAAAAATTCCACTATCCGATTTCTAACACAGATACAGTATTCCAATGTTAGTCAATGACAGCACCACATGCACTTATTACATCCATGATATAAATGTTAAGCAAATTGTTAGCACCTTCTAACCACACATATAATAACTGATGAACCCCAAATAGTCCAGTGGGCCCTTCTGTTCATAACAAGGCCCATCTTGTTTGTCCATTTTATCAACACCCAAAGTCTGGATTATTAAGCCTTAAGGTGGCCTTAAGCTTATCACAGGCATTCTTCATTTCCTTAACTGCGTTTGGTTCAACCAGTGCCACTGGATGGCTGTTTCAGTTATCGATGACGCTTTCTGTAAAGTACTACTTTCTACATTTCTTTCTGTAAAGAATTTAAAGCACTCAATCTTTTTTGCCAAGATGAATGGGGTGACTTTTCCCAAAAGACTCACAGCTGTAATTGCAGCCAAAGGTGATTTGGGGATTTTACCAACTATTGACTCCGGTGGGGTGGGGTGAAGGAGAACCTGATTGTCTTAGATTAGTTCATTCAATGCCCACACTTCAATCTGTGACAAGAATTGAAAATTGCTGTTCACTAATGGTTCCAATACATTTTCCATTAGCTAATCGATAAAAAGCATCCACACAACATAATGCTTCCACTACCATACTTCATCACAGGTATTGTGATCTCACGGCAAAGAGCAGTATTGACCTTGCTTCACACTAAATAACTATTATATTCTCATCAAACCAGTATGCTTTTTCAAACATGTTTGCTGTGTCTCCAACATGCCTTTTGGAAAACTCTAGCAATCCCTTTCTTCTCACCAGTATTCAATAAAGCCCATATGTGTTGATGGTTTCTCCCATCTTAGCTTCTGCCAAGCTTCAGTAAAGCTTTCTTCTCACCACTATTCAATAAAGTCCATCTCAGCTTTGAATTTCTCCAGCTCCTTCAGAGTTATTTTTGGCCCAATGACTTCTCTGACTAATGTCCTCCATAAGCAGTCACTGAGTTTTGGTGGATTGCCTTCTGTAGACAGAGTAAAAGTTGTGCCATATTTTTTTATATTTCTTTAATAAGGGATTTAACAGTTAACCAGTATTGTAAGCTAACTCTGCTTAGTACGTCTCTAAATATGTATCAGAATAATTTGTCTTCATGATATTATTTGTTTGGATATGCTCTCTAACAAGCTCTGGTGCCTTCCAGAAACAGGTGTATTTATTCTCAGATCATGTGAGTTCAACAAACACCTGTGGGAAAGATAGTTTTTCATGGGAAATTGTGATTTACTTAATAGGCAGGATGGGTAACTAACGATATTATTAATCAGCTATGTTAGAATACATGCAGTACAACATTGCTAATGAATAAACTAGCACTGACATACAACTTAATCAATATGTGCATCCAAATCTGTGATTGATATTAGAACAATGCTGAATCAACTGAAAATTAACAGAGTTAATAATAATGGCAATCCAAATAACTAAGTGATCTGAAAAGATCATTATATAGTGGTATAAGATGGTTGTTTTTTGTGAATGTAAGTAAAAAAGAAAAACAAAAATTTGCCTTTTTTTTAAATCCCTTAGGGCTTCATTCAAATGCGATTTGGCTAATTGAATAGGGCTCTATATAAGCACATAGCATATTTTTTTACAGAAGTTTTTAGGTAGTGAAGACCTTGCTTTTGGATAAACGTTCACTAACTAAAAACTTCTGTAAAAAGAATATGCTGTGTGCTTATATAGAGCCCTATTCAATCGACCGAATCACATTTGAATGAGGCCCTTAGTGCCATAAAACTTACAAATATAGAATTTTATGAGCTACTATTCTCTTTACAGTTCCTAACCCAGTCTGTTTGTGAGGCAGATTGTCAAGCAAAAGGTTGTAGACAAATGACAGGCAACCTATTTCCTTAAAGGTCTTCACAGTACTTTAATCCTTTTTATTTAAACTACTAGCGAATTGCCCGTCAAAAAATGACGGCAATGAAATTGTAAGGTAGCTAATGCTGTTTGGTGTATAATAATGAAATATGTAATACATTACTAAATGAATATACTGTACCTATTTTGAAGCATTGTGATGAAGAGCTGGCAATCTGTGTTGATGTTGCTGCAGCATTAGTGGTGTGGAGCTGCTGTGTAAGCGTGCTGAATGTGTGCACTGTGTGGTATGAATATCCGTAGGTCGTTTGTTGCGTTTTGCGAGTTTCTTGTGGTGTTTTGCGAGTTTCTTGTGGTGTTTTGCGAGTTTAGAGTGCTGTAGCCTCGTTTTCGTTTTGTTCGGCGGCCATTTTTTCTCTCTCTTAGATTTTTTTTTAGTCTCTAAACTCTTTTATTTCGAGTAAAATCGAGGTCTAAGTTGTATTTTTGAGGTCCTGGGTGCTCCCTCTTGGTGTAGGTAAGGTTTTTATGTATGTGCTGTGTGTATGTATTGTGTTTTACATTTTGTAATGTTCGCGAGTTGCGTCCGAGTGTTGCGAGGCCGTAATGTGTGTGAACGTGTGTCGTATGTTGTTTGCGAGTGTCGTAATGTGTGTGTCGTGCTGTTTGGGTTTGTATTATTTGTTATTTTTAGAACTATGTAATGCACTGTGGCCCCCTATTCAATTGCAGTTGACTTCATACTGGCCGTAAGTCTGAAGGCTTGATATTTGCAACAGTTACAGAGCGATTCAACTGATTAAGCCCGCAGCTACCTGGCCAAAAGCCTAAACCGTAAACCATACACCCGTAAGTAGCATTTCAGGGCATGATCAATTAAGCAAAGCTGTAACTACCAATTTATAACGATTTATAAACAGACAATAGTAAATGAGATCGTCAACATGACGTCAGTAAAACATGGAGGATAAATGTAAATTAGCGTTTATAAGTACGGTATGCGATCGGACTCGCAATCCGTCAATGTAAAAAATAATAAAAATGACTGACTATACTGTTCTAGTCCATGCGGGTGGCCTGATATGTAGTAACTCCTTGATTCCTGAGATTGATATAACATGGAAATGAAACATAATAAAATATATTTTTGATTGCAGATTTGCAATCCTCACAGATCGCTTTCTCCGTCTTTTAAAGTGCAGTATTGATATTTTTATTTGCATTTACAATGCTACGATAAGGTATTTAACCCCCTTGTGAGTCCTATCTGGTCCTCCTAGGATTTTCTTCTACATTTGCCATTTACGGGTGTGAAAACAATTGTGTACTTGAGGAATTGTAGCAATTGAATAGCAATTGAGATTGTAACATTTACAGGCTTGAAAGAACAAAGGCTTAGGCCTGTAACCTGCAAATAATTTGCGGGTAGCTAAAAGATGCTAATTGGATAGCAAATTAGTTTATGGGCTACATTATAGGCTCCCATAACTAACAATTGCTCAACTGAATAGGGGCCTGTGCATGCTCTTCCACTCCAGAGAACAGACTGGAGTCCACATAAATAGTGCCTGAGGGCCACATGTACCCCCTAGACCACCACTTGCACACCACTATTGTAGACAATGGACCCAAACAATTTATCAAAGATACAGTAGGCGGAAAAAGTATTTGATCCTCTGCTGATTTTAAAACGCTTCTCCACTGACAAAGAAATTATCAGTCTATAATGTTAATGGTAGGTGTATGTTAACAGTGAGAGGCAGAATAACACAAAAAAAACAAACAAGAAAAACGCATGTCAAAAAAGTTATAAATTGATTTTCAGGCCAATGAGGGAAATAAGTATTTGACCCCTTTGTCTTAGTACTTGGTGGCAAAAACCCTGTTCGCAATCACAGAGGTCAGGCGTTTCTTGTAGTTGGCTACCAGGTTTGCACACATCTCAGGAGGGATTTTGTCTCACTCCTCTTTGCAGATTCTCTCCAAGTCATTAAGGTTTTGAAGATGATGTTTGGCAACTCAAACTTCAGCTCTCTCCACAGATTTTCTATGGGCTTAAGGTCTGGAGACTGGCTAGGCCACTCCTGGACCTTAATGTGCTTCTTGAGACACTCCTTTGTTGCCTTGGCAGTGTGTTTTGGGTCATTGTCATGCTGGAATAACCATCCACGACCCATTTTCAATGTCCTGGCTGAGGGAAGGAGGTTCGCACCCAAGATTTGATGGTACATGGCCTCGTCCATTGTCCCTTTGATGCAGTGCAGTTGTCCTATTCCCTTAGCAGCAGCAGCATCACAATCACGCCCCCCCCCACCCCGCCGGCCAAACATAATGTTTCCACCTCCATGTTTGACGGTGGAAATGGTGTTCTTGGGGTCATAGGCAGCATTCCTCCCCCTCCAAACAAGGCGAGTTGAGTTGATGCCAAAGAGCTTGATTTTGGTCTCATCTGACCACAACACTTTCATCCAGTTCTCCTCTGAATCTTTCAGCTGTTCATTGGCAAACTTCAGACAGGCCTATACATGTGTTTTCTTGAGCAGGAGGACCTTGCGTGCGCTGCAGGATTTCAGTCCTACACGGCGTAGTGTGTTACCAATTATTTTCTTGGTGACTATGGTCCCAGCTGCCTTGAGATAATTAATAAGATCCTACTGTGTTGTTCTGGGCTGATTCCTCACCGTTCTCAGGTGAGATATTGCATGGCGCATCAGACCGAGGGAGACTGTCAGTTTTTTTGTGTTTCTTCCATTTGCGAATAATCGCACCAACTGTTGTCACCTCATCACCAAGCTGTTTGGCGATGGTCTTGTAGCCCATTCCAGCCTTGTGTATGTCTACAATCTTGTCCCAGACATCCTTGGACAGCTCTTTGGTCTTGGCCATGGTGGAGAGTTGGAGTCTTTTATGCTCCTAATCTCAGCTCGTTACCTGTATAAAAGACACCCGGGAGCCAGACATCTTGCTGATTGATATGGGATCAAATACTTATTTCTCTTACTGATCTGCAAATCAATTTATAACTTTTTTGACATGCGTTTTTCTTGAGGGGGGGGGGTTTGTTTTTCTGTCTCTCACTGTTAAAATACACCTACCATTAAAATTATAGACTGATCATTTATTTGTCAGTGGACAAGCATTCAAAATCAGCGGGGGATCAACCCCCCCCCCCCCCCCCCCGCCACGCCACTGTATGGTAGATGAATAGAGAAGGTGTGGACAATTTCTCATTTAGCTAATCTAGGTCATATTGTGAATGTACCAAAACGTAGGATTTTAATAGATTGGCCCAGTAGAGCTTCCTACCTTAGCACTCTTGACTTATCTAGGAATATGGGGTGAAGCTACTGTGATGCAGGTGGGGCAGTGCACCAGGGCCCTCCTCTTAGGGGGGCAGTACTGTGTAAACGTTAGTTTTTTTTCTGTAGTGTAGCCTCTCCCCCCGAGCCTCCCCATTCTGATCCAACCTGCCTGTGTCCCCCGGACCCCCCTGTGCCTACTTGCCGCACACCTCCCACTCCCCACTCCCTGCCTGGGAAATAGTTAGTGCCTATTTAAAAAAGAGCATTTCTACTGAAGCTCCAAGAGGTGGCAGTATGAAGAAATATGTCTTATCTTTTCAAAATCTGTAACAGACTCAGCCAGCCACTCATTATGTATGTAACTGGGGAATAAATCTTGGCAAGCAAAATACAATATACATAATTATCAAAATTATTATCATGCTGTTATATATTCTAGTCGTTTGCCTACACATCATATGCTTGCCACAGGCTAAACTGAGAAATGAATGTACCACATGGAGACTTTTTCACAATGTTCTGCAGACATTGGGGGGATGGGGGGGTTGTAGAAGAAAAAAACATCATGTAAAACTATAATAAACAAATCCTTCACTGGCTATAATTATGTGTGATGGTAAACACTGTGACTCACAGATAAAACTCTACTGATGGCTATGAATTTAGCAACAGAGTTTATAATTAGCATACTGTAATATTACATACAAAAGGAAGTTTATACTATGATTTTCAGGAAGTACAACAACATAATTCCAAATAAAAAAAAAACATATACAAATTCAAAAGTTAGAAAATAGGAAACATGAGAAATACTATCCTGGTTATAGATTATTAAGGCAAATTGGTTTATGGCAACTACATGCATGTGACCTTGTAGAAGTCACTATACTTCCTTGTGAATAAACTAACTCCACTGCTTTTTAAAGTTTCTTGCAGTAAGGAATATGCATATGTAGAGTTGCTTGATGTTAGAGAGCATTTCTTGAATTTAAACCATTATAATCTGAAAATGTTTATTTTTTTTTTTATTGTAAATTGTAGATTTAAGGGTAACTAAATATATAGACAAATAGAATTTTGAAATATGGGGGATAACTGGAATATTTAGATTTCTGGTTATCATTTAAAAAACTGTCAAACAATATCTGGTACATCACTAGTACACCTAGTGCTGTAGTAGACGTGGGCCCATACATTTCATGAGATTGAGAATGATAAGGACATCTATTTTGTTGAGGTCCACTGTATGGTCACATACTGTTGATTATCTCCCCAGAAGCACATATATCAATAGGCAGTTTTACTGACTACATATTTGCTACACACATATTTTGCTTATGTGTTTGAAACTCAGTGTTTGAAGTTGAGTGGTTCTCCATAGCCATTTCCAGGACTGGGACCAGTCCCTGTGACTAATACTTACATACAACTACAATTACTATAATTTGTTATATGTATATATATATATATATATATATATATATATATATATATATATATCATATTAAAAAAACTAATTCTATTTAAAATGTACTGTATTTAGTTTTATCATAAAACGTTGCCTATTTTCATAGCAAGTGGCCCATTGTATTTATGCTGTATACATTCATTACATACATGTAATACATTGTTAATATTTTAAGTATTGTGTATTATGTATACCTGTATTTCTTAGTATTTTATTATACGGTATTTAAGTTATAATTTTTTGTAACCCATGAAGAGCGAGTAGCCATTCAGTCCACAGAAAAAAGTCGAGAGCAACTATGTGCAAATAAACATTTACATTTCTTGTTTTACATATCATTTTCCAATTCCCAGTCACACATATCTAAAGGCACAGATTCAATAACATGCACTTGAAATAGCACCTTTTAAATATATTATATTTTGTTTGCCATGAAAATGAACTAAAAAGCTGCAAAATAATCTGAGTGTCTCTCTTCTTTCCCTGACTTATTCTTTTAAACAAAGAGGAAGGAATTCTTTAGAAACTAATATAAAATAACATAGCATCGTAGCATCTTTCAGAAATCACAGCTAATACATTTTTGATAATTTCTGCTAATTTTGCTTCTTTGAACAAGGGAGAAGCAAACAGAAACACTTTTCTGTGAAGGTTTTCTTAGTAAACTTTCTAAATAATGTCACTAATTATTAAAGGGATATACATAAGTCCCATTTTTTCTAGCATTTTTTAAGAACTTTTAGCTTTATATTTTACAAACTTTTTTTTAATAAAGAACAAGTAATACACAAATTCAAATCAATCTCTGTCCTGATAAACACTAATCAAGGCATGTCACAAC
The DNA here is from genome assembly GCA_027410445.1 of Discoglossus pictus. Classification (NCBI taxonomy): domain Eukaryota; kingdom Metazoa; phylum Chordata; class Amphibia; order Anura; family Alytidae; genus Discoglossus; species Discoglossus pictus. Next base: position 304,928,597 of record CM050166.1, on the reverse strand, counting down.
AATGCACTAATCAAATTATTTGAAGTCCAGTGATTGGCTGCCTCTATATACTGTATACTGTATATTCATTTATACATATCTGCATGCAAACCCATAAATACTATTCCTCTTACGAAAGCTAAGGGAGCACAACACACATGATGCTGATCAAGTGGAAAGGGAAATACAACATCTAAAGATGAAACAGCAACATGGTCTCGTAAAGAAGAAAAAGAAAAAACTGAACTGCCTCCCTCAAAACAACAGCAAAGAACAGATACATGTAGAGATCATGTGAGTTCAACAAACACCTGTGGGAAAGATAGTTTTTCATGGGAAATTGTGATTTACTTAATAGGCAGGAAGGGTAACTAACGATATTATTAATCAGCTATGTTAGAATACATGCAGTACAACATTGCTAATGAATAAACTAGCACCGACATACAACTTAATCAATATGTGCATCCAAATCTGTGATTGATATTAGAACAATGCGGAATCAACTGAAAATTAACAGAGTTAATAATAATGGCAATCCAAATAACTAAGTGATCTGAAAAGATCATTATATAGTGGTATAAGATGGTTGTTTTTTGTGAATGTAAGTAAAAAAGAAAAACAAAAATTTGCCTTTTTTTAAAATCCCTTAGGGCTTCATTCAAATGCGATTTGGCTAATTGAATAGGGCTCTATACATAAGTCCCATTTTTTCTAGCATTTGTTTAGAACTTTTAGCTTTATATTTTACAAACTTTTTTTAATAAAGAACAAGTAATACACAAATTCAAATCAATCTCTGTCCTGATAAACACTAATCAAGGCATGTCACAACAATGCACTAATCAAATTATTTGAAGTCCAGTGATTGGCTGCCTCTATATACTGTATACTGTATATTCATTTATACATATCTGCATGCAAACCCATAAATACTATTCCTCTTACGAAAGCTAAGGGAGCACAACACACATGATGCTGATCAAGTGGAAAGGGAAATACAACATCTAAAGATAGAACAGAAACATGGTCTTGTAAAGAAGAAAAAGAAAAAACTGAACTGCCTCCCTCAAAACAACAGCAAAGAACAGATACAGGTAGAGAGGTGGAATTACCAAAATACAACTGTGATTTCCACTACTACCATCAACACAACTCAGATAACATAACACAGGAATTATAAATCTACTAGCGACTTGGAAAAATGACGGTCAATAAAAGAAAGTGTTGAAATGCTGTTTGTCACACAATGTGAGTGTACTGTGTGCCTCAACTAACTAAATTCATTAAAAAGCAGAAATCTACATTACATAAAATAAAAAAACTAAAATCACCAAAAATAAAAAATGTACATAACAGAACAAAAAAAAAACCTGTCACAAAAAATAAAAAAAGGAACATTAGAAAAAATAAAAAAATACATTACACCCCCCCCCCCACTACATTAAAAAACAAAAAAATTACACACCTGAAAAGGAAATACATATAATACAATCCAATCCAATTAAATAAAATCCAATACAATTAAATGAAATACAATACAATTAAATACAATACAATTCAATACAATACAATTAAATACAATACAATACACCCCTATCTAATATACATCCCACTATGTAATATGCATCACACTATGTAATATACATCCCAATAAAAAATTTATACAACACGTTTACATGAAGAAACTAAACATTGTAAACTTTCTAAATATTATAAATATTATACTCACTTTTCCAGCATGTCCCATTCCAGCATGTCACGTCCCAGCATGTCACGTCATCCTCCATGTTTGCCTCTGCGGCGCTGCTCCTGTTAAAAAAAAACATAACATTAGCACAGATACATAAACCTAAAACAAAGCGAAATAAACACAATCTACATTATACTTACCTCCCTGCGATGTCTCCGGCCTCCTGTTGTTCTGCACTGGAAGCATCCACGCGTAAAAAAAAAAAAACGACACACATCCGCCCTGGCAGATGTCTCCGACGCTAATGAGCTTCCTACGGAGTGTTCCAGAATAAAATTGGCAATGGTGGCTTCTGATTGGCTGAAAAGGCTGTCTATCAAATTCAGCCAATGAGAAGAACCAAATTGGGAACCAATGAAAAAAGTATACACCCCAAATTCCACGCTGATTGGATAACACACCTGTCAATCTTTATTTGAACCAATCCTAAGGCTTTATTGCCATCAGCCAATCACAATGGAATATACCCCCACGTACTGATTGGTGAAAACAGCTGTGCCTTCCCATTGGCTGTAATATTGATTGATATTAACAATAGCCAATGAGAATGCGCAAATCCTTCGGGAATCAGTACGTGGGGGTGTATTCCATTGTGATTGGCTGAAGGCATCTGCACCTTGTGATAGGTTTAAATAAAGATTGACAGGTGCATTATCCAATCAGAGAGGGATTTTAGGGTGTATTCCTTTCTTATTGGTTCACACATTGGCGCCTCCTGATTGGGTGAATTTGATAGACAGCGTTTTCAATCGATCAGAAGGCGCCTATTTTTTCCTATTTTCTTCCGGAAAAGTCTCCGGGAGCCTCATTAGCGTCGGGGATGTCCGTGAGTGCGGATGTAAGTATATATATATATATTTTTCATACAGGGCGTGGCAGAAGAGGATCCGGAGGAGGCCGGAGACATCGCGGGGAGGTAAGTACAATGTAGATTATGTTTATTTTGTGTTTATGTATGTGTATTAATGTTGTGTTTTTTTTAACAGGTGCCGCTCCGAAGAAGGTTAAAAGAATAAGGACAGGACATGCCGGAAAGGTGAGTAGAATATTTAGAATGTATAGAATGTTTATTTATGTACTGTAAATGTGTTGCACTAATTTTTAAAATGTATTTATTTATTTTATTTTAGCTTACATAGTTACATATAGTTACATAGTTACATAGGCCCTCATTCAATTGCAATTTTGCCAATTGAATAAGGGTCTAAATAAGCACATAACATATTTTTTTTAAAGAAGTTTTTAGTTAGTAAGCATCTATCCAAAAGCAAGGTTTTCACTAACTAAAAACTTATTTAAAAAATATATGTTATGTGCTTATTTAGAGCCCTATTCAATTGGCAAAATCGCAATTGAATGAGGGCCATAGTATTTAAGGTTGAAAAACGACTTTCAGTCCATCAAGTTCAACCCTTTTAAGATTAATTCATTAGTTGTTAATTAATTATTAATCAATTATTTAATGTTTTCTTTTTTTTTTCTTTTTTTTTTTAATTATTATTAATTAGTCAAGAGGAAGGCAAATAAAAAATAAAATGTTTTTTTTTTTAATTCAATCTCAAATGAGACTGTGTTGTGATCACTGTTTCCCAAAGGTTGCCCTATTTCAACATTTGATACAATATCAATATTATTTGTAATGAGTAAATCTAAGATAGCTTCATTTCTAGTAGGCTCCTGAATAACCTGGGCCAGATAATGATCCCTGAGTGTACTCAAGAACCTGCTCCCCTTAGCTGAACTGCTGGTCTCATTTATCCAGTTTATTTCAGGGTAATTAAAATCTCCCATTATGAGAACTTGCCCGTGCTTAGCTGCATTTCCAATCTGTAACAATAATTGTATTTCCTCACTTTCAGCTATATTTGGGGGTTTATAGCATACTCCTACTAATATTCTTTTGGAATTTGCTGCTCCGCTATTTAACTCTACCCACAAACATTCAACTTTATCACTAGGTCCACCATAAATATCTTCTCTGACTATCGCCTTAAATTCAGGCTTAACATACAGACAAATCCCTCCTCCTCGTTTACCATTTCCTCTATCTTTCCTAAATAGGTTATAACCATCCAGATTAACAGTCCAGTCATGAGATTCATCCCACCACATTTTGGTAATGCCTATTAAATCCCATTTTTCATTAATTGCTAATAATTCTAACTCTCCCATTTTTCCTGGCAAGCTTCTGGCATTAGCAAGCATACACCTTATGTTATGAGTCTGTAGTTCTGAAGTCCCTGCCACTGAACTTGAATTACTTAGTACTACCTCCCTATTGACTATACTACCCCTCCCCCATCTCCTCCCCTATGAGTTGTTAATTCATCCCTTATACCCTCTACACTTTCTACCCCATTACTTATATCTAGTCCCTCCCCTAAGCTTAGACTTAGATTATTTTATAAATAGATAACATTTACTGTATGTTAGCTAGGGGTATGTGTTTTATATAGATAGCATAGAATGTATTGCATATTAAATTGTGGTATTTATTTAGATAGATTTGGGATGTATTATTATATAGATAGGATGTATATTACATTATGGTATTTATTTAGATAGATTGTGTGATGTATATTGGATATGGGTGTATTGTATTGTAAGTATTATATGTATTTCCTTATTTTCTGTAATGTTCCTTTTTTTATTTTTTGTGACTTATTTTTTTTTTATTTTCTGTAATGTAGATTTTTTTTGTGACTTAGGTTTTTTATTTTATGTAATGTAGATTTGTTTTGTTTTTTGTGACTTTAGGCTTTTTTATTTTCTGTAATTAGAGTGGTGGGGGTTATTAGGGGGTAGGTAGGTAGTGTAGGTGTTAATAGGTTAGTGTGGAGGGTGTTTAGTTGATATTTAATGTTTTATTGGGGGGGTATAGTGCAGTGTAGTGTTTATAATTAGTGTCATGATGGTCCTTGAGGACCATCATGGCACTTATGTGGTTAATGTAGTGTTGTAACAGGCCCATAATGGTCTTAATATACCAGTATGGGACTGATGGGGTTAAATAGAGGCTTATGAGGGTCTGTATGACCCCCATGAGTGAGGGGGTTAATGAAGTGCTTATGGGGGTCTGTATTTACCCCCATGAGTGACAGGGTTAATGAAGGGTTTATGGGGTCTGTATTGACCCACATGAGTGACAGGGTTAATGAGGGGTTTATGGGGGTCTGTATTGACCCCCATGAGTGACAGGGTTAATGAGGGGCTTATGGGGGTCTATATTGACCCCCATGAGTGACAGGGTTAATGAGGGGTTTATGGGGGTCTGTATTGACCCCCATGATTGACAGGGTGATAGTGTATATTTGTTTTCTTTTACAGCGGGTCCTTTAAGGACCTGTAAAGCAGGAGTTTTGAATTTTCATTGCAGCGGGGGTCCCCGATCGCTTGCAATCGGGACCCCCACTGCGATGATTAATGTGGGGTTAATGCAGGGCTCCGAGCTTATCTTGGATCCTGTGGGTGTTTGTTACGTTAAGGTTGGTTCCGAGGTGTTTTTTTTTTCTTAGTCGTGCGTATTACGTGTTTAACGGCTCGCCTCGCTACGCGAGGCTCGACAGCAATGAGCGCCGCCTCTCATTGCCTAAGTGCTACGATTTAACGGCTCGCCTCGCTATGCGAGGCTCACCGGCAATGAGCGCCTTCATCGCTAAGTCGTACATACTATGCAAACAGCGTGACGACGAATCGTAGTTGGACAATTATAATATGTGATCAAACCACCAACTGACACAACCAGATATCTCTGTTCTTTCTAAAGGACTAACATTCTGTCCCAGCACAAAACTGTAGAAAAATGAAATTGTACTCAGACCTGAAAGAAATATTCAGGTGCCTAAGTCTCACAGAATACTTCCACAAAAAAGAGAATACCACACACTTATTGGATTACAACAGCAAGAGGAAGAACACACAGCTCACCCCACAACCTGGACACAAGCCTAAACTGGACAGTCACATAGAAAGCTTCCGCCTGAGTACTGCATTCTTGGTAACAAATCAACAGAAACATTGTTTATACAATCTCTCTCCATTAGAAAGAGCTGCCATAAAAGGCTTAAAAGGAAACCCTAACATCACCATCAAACCAGCAGATAAAGGTGGTGCCGTTGTGGGGACAGTTGTCAGGACTACATACAAGAAGGTAACAGACAACTGACAGACAGTACCTACTACAAGAAGCTGGACCCCACAAAGGAATATATCGTTTCCATCTCAGCTTATACCCAACGATACTACAACTAGTACTTTCTACAAGCTGCCAAAGATCCACAAACCAGTCAACCCAGGGAGACAAATTCTTACAGGTATGGACGCACTGACTGACCAGATAACTGGCCTTATTGAAAATATTCTTAAGCCACTAGTTACAAACATCAGCAGCTATATACAGGACACCACTGACTTTCTTAACAAACTTAGCCAAATTAAGGACCGACCTGCCAGCATACTATTCGTACCCATGGATGTTGAATCTCTTTATAGCAATATCCCTCACAAAGATGGTACTGAGGCATGCCTCAAGTTCCTCTAAATACAAGCCCTAAATCATAAATACAGCTCTGATACAATTGCCAAACTACTAGAATACATTCTGACCGACAACTTCTTCACCTTCAATGAACAGGTTTACCTGCAAATAATGGGGACTGCAATGGGCACCAAAATGGAACCACAATATGCTATTCTATTTATGGCTCACCTGGAACAGCGATTCTTGTCCACATATGTCCACAAACCTTACAGATACTACCATTATATAGATGATCTGTTCATCATATGGACAGAGGGAGAAAAAACCTCAGAGACTTCCACACAGCCTTCAAAACCTTCCACCCATCTATTAAACTAAAAATTACTCTGCTGAACAGGTAAACTTTTTGATCACTACCATATCCATCACAAATGGTAAACTTCACTCAGCTGTGCATAGGAAGCCTACAGACAAATGGAGTTACCTCCACAGCTCTAGTTTCCACCCCTCCCATACCAAACAATGATCATTTATAGTCAAACCATCAGTTACCACAGCATATGTTCAAACACTGGGGACCGCAACAAACATTTAAAAACATTGTCTGAATGCTTCAGAGTAACCTCTGCCATTAAAACACCAAGTGAAAAACTGTTGCAATACAAAACTAAAGAAAGTTCTTCACGTACACTTCTAGTAACCACAAACCATCCGGCTCTAGAAGGAATACTCAAAAATATTTCTGTCTCCATACAGGTTTATGGTACCTTACTCCCTATACCCTGCAAATATTTACAACCCTGTTGTAAATATATGGAGTCTTCTTCACAGCTGACCGAACAAAACATTCTTTTTTTTTTTTTTAAAGCCTGTAATTTCTATTGTTCAATGGGAATCAAATATCAGTATAGCTATGGACTTGAGAAAGAGAGGAAGCTCTCGAAAGCTTGTCATATATTTATGAATGTGTTTGTCCAATAATATAGATATCACTATATACTGCAATACTTTGATTATTCATATATATATATATATATATATATATATATATATATATATAGTGGTCAGCACCATACCCTTTAGATCTTCTCCAGATCAAGAAGTAGACAGAGCCAATATCCAATAATTACTCTAAAGCTATTAAAGTACAGAGTTAGTTAGCTACACCTAGATGTGGTACTTTTCCGTGTCTCAGTTGTGCACAATGTAGAAATGTACTAAATGGTACTGAGTTTTATCACCCGCATGAGGGGCAGACCTTTAAAATCATACGGCCATTATACTGTACATGTGATACAAAAAATGTAATTATTTTTTTAAATGTACCTGTGGTTTAATTTATGGGGAAAAAAAGGATGATTCACAATAACAGCTAACTGAGCAAAGGCAAATGTCCTATTGTGCCTGCCCATATGTGTGGATAGCTTCACTCCTAACAGTGACATAGTCATTGGAGCTAAAAAGAATGGAGGGGGATATCAGTGAGGGAGAATGTGAGTGGCACAATGGCAGCCTCTATACTGAGCAATATGAACGGCAGGTATTGACTCCTTGGGATACAACCCCTTGCTGAATTGGTTGTCATCTTTCTATAATCTAACTGAATAGTTTATTATTTACCCATCACTGAAATGTAATTTTAGAATACATTTCAGCTTTTTCTGTTTTATTATAACTCACCAGCATTCACTAACGATGCAGTTTGGTGAAGATTGCTGCCACTTCACCTTTGATGGTTAATGGAAGGATTTGCTGTCATGGTTTTAAAGAAAAATAAGTCACATATGAAAACAGCAGCTAGATAAGAAAGTGATGAGTGGTAGTGAGTAAACCAAAATAAAAGGACATAGATTACTTAGCAGATAAAGTTATTCTCATCATCCATACGTCTTAAAAGGGTGCAATTGTTTGATTTCTGTGTAATTCTATGGAATATATGTACAAAAACTTGTCATCCTACAGTTCTCCACAATTTCACACAGTTTATTACCTTATTTTTTTAGAGCACCACTGTAATTTGTAACAAACTAAGGACATTAAAAGTAATGTAGCCAAAAGGGGGAGGTTTATGCTACTTGTGATAACACTTCTATTTACTTATCTTATTATGTTTGCTCTTTAGGTCAGATTTTCAACAAATTATTTGCAAAACACAGGAATGAACAGTAATCCCCTTCCTGTGTTGTTCAGAATAATCTATTGAAAATCTTACCTAAATAGCAAACGTAATAATTGAAGTAAATAGACGATGACTCCCTCTTACCACATACTAGCGAATTGCCCGTCAAAAAATTACGGCAATGAAATTGTAAGGTAGCTAATGCTGTTTGGTGTGTAATAATGAAATATGTAATACATTAATAAATGAATATACTTTACCTATTTTGAAGCATTGTGTTGAAGAGCTGCAATCTGTTTTGATGTTGCTGCTGCATGAGTGGTGTGGAGCTGCTGTGTAAGCGTGATGAACGTGTGCAGGGTAATACTGTGCGTGAGCGAGACCAAACCGTTAGTGTAGTCGTGTACTTCCGCATTGGCGTAAAATGGCGGGTAATGTGTGGTATGCGTCTTAGCGGAATATCTGTAGGTCTTTTGTGGTGTTTTGCGAGTTTCTTGTGATGTTTTGCGAGTTTCTTGTGGTGTTTTGCGTGTTTAGAGTGCTGTAGCCTCGTTTTCATTTTGATGGCGGACATTTTTTCTGTCGCTTAGAGAATTTTTTAGTGTCTAAACTCTTTTATTTTGAGTGAAATGAAAGTTGGAAGTTGCTTTTTTGAGGTCCTGGATGCTCCCTCTTGCTGTAGGTAAGCTTTTTATGTATGTTTTGTGTGTATTTATTGTGTTTTCAATTTTTTCATGTTCTCGGGTTGCGGACGATTTTTGCGAGGTCGTAATGTGTGCTAACGTGTCTCGTATGTGGTTTGCGTTTGTAGCCTCGTTTTTGTTTTGTTCATTGGCCATTTTTTCTCTCGCTTAGCGAATTTTTTAGTGTTCAAACTCTTTTATTTTTAGTGAAATTAAGCTGTAAGTTGGTTTTTTTTTAAGTCCTGGATGCTTCCTCTTGCTGTAGGTAAGCATTTTATGTATGTGGTGTGTGTATTGATTGTGTTTTGAATTTTGTAATGTTCGCTAGTTGCGTCCGATTGTTGCGAGGTCGTAATGTGTGGTCTCATATGTTGTTTGCGTTGCGAGGTAAAGTTTGCGAGGGTTGTAGTTGGTGTGTCGTGTTGTTTGCGTGGTCGCGGTTGTTGTGTGGTTGTTTGCGTTTGAACGTAAATTTTTGCGAGGGTCGCAGTTGCTGGCAAGGAGCGCCACTATGCGAGGGCCGCGGGCTCGCTACGCGAGCCCGCAAGCATGAGCAATGACTCGTATGCTCACAACTATATTTGTGATTCTTGCTAGCACCCTAGCAACTTGCTCCATGAATAGTATCTTCTCACTCATGCAAATGCCATATCTGTTGGGAAAATGGTTACTAAATAACCCCCATAGTTTTCTCAAGGTTTATTAACAACAAAAGTTTATAAGCTGTGGACACATCAGAGTGAAAGCTCCTTTAGCGTTTTCTCCACAGTGCAATGTTATATGGTCATAGAGTATTCTTCTTTTACCCCTTAGGAAAAAAAAATGATTACTATTCTTAAAGACAACTAAAAAAAAAAAATATATAAATAGTGAACATTGTAATTGATTAGAATAATACTATATATAATCTGAAAATAAAAATATATTTTTTGAGTGCTAAATACTAAGGGCCTCATTCTATTATCGGCCGTAAAACGGCTGCAAGGCTGTGATTCCTTGCGGGGGTTCCGTTATCTTGGAATTCAATTATACGGCCCCGCAAGGATCTACCCTTACGGCCGGCTGTATATCTTGCAACCGGCCGTAAGCTCAGAAAACTTAAAACGCAAAAATAAATTCAAGACGGCACTGTACAGCTCTGTAAATGCTAGGGATCATATTGGGGGACATGAGGATTAATAGCACCCCCCTCTCAAGCTTGCACATCAGCCCAAATCCGAGTTTACACTAACTGTTTATATTCCGGCCGCAGCGTGGCCGGGTCTGAGGTGCTCCAAGCCCTCGGGACTTTTTACATGGATTTTTGACATAAATTAAAAAAAAAATTTTTTACGGATTTGAGTGTAGGGAGAATGTTGTGCTATTTTTGCTAACACCTACAATCACTTTATAGTCTCCTCAGAGTGCAGGATGGCTTTATTTTGGCTTTATAATGTGCTTAATTGGTGCTAGCGGGACCTTTTTCCTGCAAGTAAGCTGCGGCTCGCTTTTAGCCTTGCAGAGAGGGTTCCCGGAGTAATAGAATAGCAACCGGGCTTTTCTTGCGTCCGAAACTCTTGCGGCCATTTTAGATCAAAGGCTTTCCTCCGGCGCGAGCGGCCGCAAGGGATAGCGAGGCGCCGGCCGCAAGCCTGCCGGAATCCCCGGCCTGAGGGGAATAGAATAGCAGAATAGCTTGCGGACGGTCCTTGCGGCCCCGCATCTCCTGCGGCAGTTAATAGAATGAGGCCCTAAGTGTGCTCTTTAGAGTGTCAGTTTTCTATATAGCTGAATAGAGATCACATCTGAATCCATCAATCCTCCTATTCCTCTTAGATATCTCATTCTGTTAGGAACAAAAGCAAAATAAAACCCTGTAAAAAAGAATAATTCCATATAAAATGTATATATCTGAAGGCTGTTTATATTTATTTACATAACATTCTAAAATATATATATAGGCCATTATCAATAGACCATATATAAAAATACGGACAAATGTGGTAAGAGAAAATAGGGCCTTTCCTACTTTGCACTTTAGTGAGTTGAGTCCAGTGAATTGGAGATGTGTACTGTCAAAATGATATTGGTGCTTGATAAATGTGCCCTGTATGCAGGTTAGTGAATATAAACATTTTATTTTATCTTATTTGGAGGAGCCAAGATAGCAAAGCATTTTCTGCTTTTAATCCAAAGTTACGACCCGTCAAATGATATTTAAATAACTCAGTGGCTCATTTAAAAGCCAAACATTCTTCTTAATTACTGATGATTTGATCTCTTGAGGGAAGAGATCCTGACTCACATATAAGAACGGGATGCCCTTGTAGCTCTGTGTATTAGTAGAGCTGGCCTTAGAGACCCATGCAAATTTCCATGCCCTCCAAAGTTGCATAATTAACAGTTTCACACGTTTTCCTTAATTTAATTGGAAACAAAACTTTATAGGACAATGTCATTAAGGAACTTTAAGTTTATTTTGTGCAAGCGAATCCATTGATTTGAAATCAAACTTCCTATATATTGACTATTGACAACTGGATAAATAAATCTGATAGAGGAAAATGTTTTCAACATTCAAAAGAATCCACAAATTATATAATTGGTGGAATTGTTTACTCCTCCTCTTAGCTTACATTGTTAAATGATACAAGATGACAGAAAATTATTGTAAATTTAAATGTATTTAAATGAACAGCATCTTTATGAATGCACAAGTGACTAAGCAGACACAGCTCACTGATTTCCAGTTCCTCAATAAGGCTACTTCTCAACTGTTTTTAATTTAGTTGGTCAGGCTAGATGAGGAGTCAAGCATTGTCCTGTTGATTTTTAGACTGTTTTGAAGTTCACTAATTTTTCCTGCTGAAATCACTATTTATAATTATAAATTTATAATGATAAAAACACGATTTTGTAGTAAACTGTGGAATTCCAAGTCTCTTTAGAGTTCTGTTTTGAGTACAAAAATGTTTTATTTTAATGTTTAATTTAAGTTAGATATTGTTCCTTTATATAGTTCCTGTTTATACTTGCCTCCTTCTACCTGTACCTGTATTTGTATCCATTTTTACCAAATGGTTTCTAACCTACATGTTAATTCTTACCACTCTGTTCCACCTATCTCTCCACAGTCATCAGTCCACCTGACCTAATTCTGGGTAATGTTTTATGTTCATAAAGAAGTCCTTCTTGGTGCACCACATTCTGCACTCCTTCCTGAAGTACCAAAGTGGACACAGTCCTTTTCCATTGTATTGATCAAAACTAGTGCATCTCCTGATATGTAAATATGTAGTGCCTATCTCCAGTGCCTGGTCTACCTTTTTGGAGCCCCTAGGCAGTGTAGCGGAGGTGACCCTGTGAGTATGTGCGCAAGGTATGCATATACCCATTTGTACCTTTTCTGTGCGTGTATATCTCTCTCTTGCTGTGTGTGCTATTCCCAGACATTTCCCCATAACAGCCATTTTAACAGCCTAGATATTCATACACACACCAAGCTATTACTTGTTGCATTTGTTAGTGGGCCATGTTATTTATATTTTTCTATGGGAGGACAGCGAGCATATGTTACACAAGCACATATCATGATCACTTGTATCGCAAATAAAATTATGTACTTATGAGCGTTAAAGGGCCACTGAACAATGAAAACAGAAATTGTTTGAAGTAATTGAGTCTAACTAAGAGTGATTAGAAAAAAAAGTAATACAGATAGTTTTTAATTGGAAAAAAAAAATGTGTATGTGTGTGAGTGGAGTTGACATTTCTGGAGAGAGGTGGTTGCATTTCCTGAAGCAAGAAGTCTGCTTCTGGGCCAGCTAGAGGGAAGGGATACAGAGTCAATTCCAATCTTCTCCGATTAATCAATGCTTTCTGTTCCCTCTTTCCTCACCCCCCACTTCCACTGAAAACACATGATCCAGCCTCAAGAAGTGGTATAAGAAACACAAAATAGATTCCTATACTCAACAGCCCACAAAAAGTCAGATTTACCCCCCAAAAATGTATGTCCATTGCTTAGTCCACACACACACATAGACTAAACACATACATACACACACACACACACAAATAGATGCACACACATAAAAGCATGACAAGATTAGTGGCAGACACGCTTGTTTTCCTTTGCAAGAAGCCTGCCAGTTAGAAAAATGACTGAGACCGAGATGCTTTATACTGCGGCGGACATGATGTGGATATGCAGCTCAGGGAGGTGGTGACATACAGACACAAGGTACTGACCCAACACTGCTCCATGCAGTTCCCTCAGATAATGTAACCAGAGTACAGCAATGTTGTATATCACACCCTTCCCCTCATAATACAGGCTCCAATAATTCAATGTGTATAATAAAACAGTGCTGTGGAAAACAAATAGTTGCCAACACATGACAAGAACGTACAGGGACATTGCACAGGGTAGCATCAGAAACCATGAGGAAAACTAATATATATATTACACCTCCACATAAGGTAGAAACTGACAGATACATGCACAGCAGAGATTTACAGAGCTCACACTATAGATATAAAAACACCAAATGTCACCAAATGTCACCAACATTCAACACACTACACTATAGATATAACCTCCACACTATAGATGTATATATATATATATATATATATATATATATATATATATATATATTTATACAAAGAGTTTCCCTACACAGACCCCAACATTGTAGATTTATAGAAAGTACCCTCATACACAATATAAATAACACTCCAGTAATATCTATCTATCTAAAATATCTTCTTAAACTCAATACTTCCAAGCTGCCATAGCTCTCTTGGTCATTTCCTTTTCTTGTTGTGATTCTAGGTCCAATCTGTGAACTGCAGTATTTAATTATTTTAGGCAGAAACTATTTTTTTTGGTATATTTAGCCACAAAACAGGTGCCCCTCACAGAGAGGCATCTCTAGGCAGCTATCTAGGTGGCCTAATGGTTAATCCAGCCATGTCTATCTCTTCTACTGTCCCTTTGGTCTGTGCTAGGAGTGCCCCCCATCAACTCTCTCTACTCTCTATCCATCTCTCTTCCCCTCTTCCTTCCTCCCTCTATCTCTCACCCTTCCATCTCTCTCTCTCCCTTACCTTTCAATCTCTCTCTCTCCCTTACCTTTCAATCTCCCTCTCCCTCACCTCCTCCTTCTCTCTCTTCTTTCTCCCTCCCCCCACTGTCCCTCTCTCCCTCCCCCTCCTTATCTTTCACACCCCTATTTTCTATGATCCTGCCTGTCAATCTGGTGCTCTCACTTAGTGCTGTGTATGCTTGGATTCTACCTCACCCCATTTGTACAAATCCAATTTAAAATCTCTATAAAGAGTGGGCCCTCTAGTGAGGCTTGCCTGCACTTCTCACTTTACCCCAAATGTAATTCCATGGCTCCATTAATATATTTCAGCGTTTCCTTTATGATGTAATTAAAAGTAGGCTAGAAACTGTGCACAAAGGTTTAAGGTTATGCCCAAATTCATAAACAGGCCTGGAGGCTTTTAAATTACTCATCATAATATTTCTATGTTTCATTATCAGCCATTAATTTGTAAACTATATGTGTGTGCATAAATATAAATGCTTGTTTAACATATATAGTAAAATATTGCTAAGACATTATGTTCCACTTCAAATACGTACAAACTTTATACATACACTGAGAAGAATAATTGCTGCTTTAAAACTCAAACAATATGGTTCTGTTAAAATCTCATATGAAAATAACATTACCTCTTCTAACAATCATCATTTTTCCATTTACATGATATACATCTCCTGGCAAAATGGCAAGAGAGACAATTTCATTAAGATTAACTTTCAGTGTCTGCTGAAGCTATTATTTTGACATTTTGACAAAGCAAGACAATCCAGCTTCAATGACCTAATCAATATCACCATTCTCTTTCTTTAACAAGTGTCGGCTTTGCCAATTACCTGCCTGCACTTTCATAGGTTTTCATCTCTGTATGCAATTAAAAGCTGGTTGAATGGACAATGACATTTTGTTCCGCATACAAGGTATGTGGTTTGTAGCACTCTGCTGATTAAGAATGCTGCATTATGTTAACAGAGGCGTATTTGCAACAATGCATATAATCATATAGGAGCACCAATAATTATTATGTTCTGCAGATACTTAGATCAGTCGTGCCCAAGACAAGGGCCAGACGGCTTTCCCACAAGCTACAATGCACCTCAGGTGGACAACTGGTTTGCCTCATCCTAATTTTGTACACAGACACTTAATTCTCTCTTCGATCTTAAACTATTCCCATCCTTGATCCTATTACACATACACTATCTAGGATACCCTGCCTGGGTCGCTACCTTGTGGTGAAGGGGCTTGTGTACCTCAATGTAGCTGTGAGCTATACCATAGCAAATCACAGTCCACTGGAGAAGAAACCAGCAGCTCAAACATGTAGATAAGCACAACCAGAAACACAGACAGATGTACCTGGTGTGCTGCGTACATATTTTCACCGAGGGTCGAACAGGACTGAAGGACTGAACAAAAATAACAATCTAGGATAAATACGTAGTACTATTTGGAAGCCTATTCAGCTGAGCACTGGACTGCTGATTGGTTTTGATTCACCTGACCACTCTGTTTCCTCCTGGAGCTACAAAAGAAAGCTATAACCAAGCCTCAGTGCTAAGTTCTTTGGTTGTTTGAAGCAATTCCACATTGCTCATGTACTCTGTTCAAAAGCTAGATGAAAATTCAATGTGTCACATGTAGTATGACCCTGTTTTAAATGTTCCCAAATCTAAAGGCTTGAGGACCGGTGTACTAGATTATTTTTAAGAGTGGTTCTTTAAAATAATATATTTAAATATAGAACCACAGGGGACAACGTTTAACACTCGATCTTTGACATTTTTGGAAGAGGTTTTTTTTACATTGTTTCTAGATTTTTGTACATGTCTTTGCAGCTGTGAGTCAAAACTATAAAGGTCAAACAATATAACAAAGTAAGAAATTACTGCATTGGTTGCAGTTCATGAAATAACTTTACTATCAGTTTCTTCCAGTTTGTGGAAGTTTTGCCAATATGTCAAGACTGCTCATTATTCTTAGATGGCACGGGTAGAACTGCCAACAGCTGTATGCTTCTTTTTTTACTTAATAATTGCACAATATGTTTATCTCAATAAAATGCCATTTTGTAGCATCCTACTGAAAATAATGATACAGTTTTTACAAGCTACAAAATCGAGTACAACGTATTCTGAACAGATATATAAATACTGCCAAGTACTTGGAAAAACACCTAATAAATAGATATAGATATTTCACTACTTATAAAAAAAAATAGAAGTACTGTTCAAAATCAAAGTATTGCATTTTTCGGATTTCTAAGCAGTAGAATAGAGAGATAGAATAAAATTACATTAACCTGGAAAACTTCCCTCAGTGGTGTATTTCTGCCTAGACCAACAAGGCCCTCTCACAGATATCTGCATCATGTAGGATTGCTTCCTGATTGAACATTAAGAGGACAGGCTCAAACAATTCTGTGTCTATATGATGTGGGGTCTTTTTCTGACTGCACATTATTTAAACAGACTCAGACAACACTGGGTTTTTGTCTAATGCAAACCAGTTGTCAGGGAACCCCAGGCAGGATACATTTAGGGGTAACAATCTGCGAAGACAGGTTAGTGTCCTTAAATACTGGCCTGTCCAACGTACCCGAGGAATAGTTTGTGAACCATTGATCTAATTTCCTCAATGTGGGAAGAACCTCATAAACAATTATGGGCTTCGAAAGTCCTGGCTTTCTAATATATAGTGTCTAATATATGACCTTAGGACTTGAGGCTCAGACAATGTTCGGTGTCTGCCTAATGTATTCTGACCACATGACTGTTAAGTAACCTTCTAACATTATCTGGACAGCCTCTGATACCGCTGGGTGTCTGACTAATGTAATTCATTATGGCACTCTCAGTCTGTCCATTTTTCTATCCAATGTAGGGTGACCACAGATTTAGAGCACACTTAAAGGGATATGTAAATTTCCTGGATTATGGGTGCATCTGATAGATGAGAACTAGAAGTGTATGAAAAAAAAATGTTGGAATGTAAAAATACCAAAATAAATATTTAAACACTTACCTCGAAGTAACAAAATATTTTTGACAGTTGAATATCAGGGTTAACACCCTCTCCAAACCCAGGATAATTTAGCATAACATTCAAAATTGTTTTGGCCAATCAGGAGGAAGCAGAGGCTGAAACATTCTGGGACTTGCGGTCTGTGCCAAAATGCAGCCTGTGATATGTAGTTAGACTTACAGTATATGAAAATACATAGTACTTTTCTAACATGCCAATGTGTGCAGAACATTCACACTAGATTAAAACCGAGCAGGGTTTCTGCCCTCTGCATCACTGCACATTGTCTGTGTTTTCTCTCTGCCTGTCTCTTTGTGGGGAATTTCAGCTGTGACCCCATCAACCATGTGACTGCAAGAACTTCCTGTTGGAGGTCACAATTTGTACCCAGATGCTGTGCAGCAGGGTACACTTCCTAGAGGTGTACAAATCCAGATAGCAGTATCCAGCATATACAGTCAGGTCCATAAATAGACATAATTCTAAACTGTTTGGCTCTATACACCACCACAATGGATTTGAAATTAAACTAGCAAGATGTGGTTTAACTGCAGACTTTCAGCTTTAATTTGAGGGTATTTACATCCAAATCAGGTGAACGGTGTAGGAATTACAACAGTTTTTATATGTGCCTCCCACTTTTTAAGGGACCAAAAGTAATGGGACAATTGGCTGCTCAGCTGTTCCATGGCCAGGTGTGTGTTATTCCCTCATTATCCCATTTACAAAGAGCAGATACAAGCTCCAGTGTTCATTTCAAGTGTGCTATTTGCATTTGTTGCTGTTAACTCTCAATATGAGATCCAAAGAGCTGTCACTATCAGTGAAGCAAGCCATCATTAGGCTGAAAAAAACAAAACAAACCCATCAGAGAGATAGCAAAAACATTAGGTGTGGCCAAATCAACTGTTTGGAACATACTTAAAAAGAAAGAACGCACCGGTGAGCTCAGCAACACCAAAAGACCCGGAAGACTACGGAAAACAACTGTGGTGGATGACCAAAGAATTATTTCCCTGGTGAAGAAAACACCCTTCACAACAGTTGGCCAGATCAAGAACACTCTCCAGGAGGTAGGTGTATGTGTGTCAAAGTCAACAATCAAGAGAAGACTTCACCAGAGTAAATACAGAGGGTTCACCACAAGATGTAAACCATTGGTGAGCCTCAAAAACAGGAAGGCCAGATTAGAGTTTTCCAAACAACACCTAAAAAAGCATTCATAGTTCTGGAACAACATCCTATGGACAGATGAGACTAAGATCAACTTGTACCAGAGTGATGGGAAGAGAAGAGTATGGAGACGGAAAGGAACTGCTCATGATCCAAAGCATACCACCTCATCAGTGAAGCATGGTGGTGGTAGTGTCATGGCGTGGGCATGTATGGCTGCCAATGGAACTGGTTCTCTTGTATTTATTGATGTTGTGACTGCTGACAAAAGCAGCAGGATGAATTCTGAAGTGTTTTGGGCAATATTATCTGCTCATTTTTAGCCAAATGCTTCAGAACTCATTGGACGGCGCTTCACAGTGCAGATGGACAATGACCCTAAGCATACTGCAAAAGCAACCAAAGAGTTTTTTAAGGGAAAGAAGTGGAATGTTATGCAATGGCCAAGTCAATCACCTGATCTGAATCCCATTGAGCATGCATTTCACTTGCTGAAGACAAAACTGAAGGGAAAATGCCCCAAGAACAAGCAGGAACTGAAGACAGTTGCAATAGAGGTCTGGCAGAGCATCACCAGGGATGAAACCCAGCGTCTGGTGATGTCTATGCGTTCCAGACTTCAGGCTGTAATTGACTGCAAAGGATTTGCAACCAAGTATTAAAAAGTGAAAGTTTGTTTTATGACTGTTAATCTGTCCCATTACTTTTGGTCCCTTATAAAGTGGGAGGCACATATACAAACTGTTGTAATTCCTACACCGTTCACCTGATTTGGATGTAAATACCCTCAAATTAAAGCTGAAAGTCTGCAGTTAAAGCACATCTTGTTCGTTTCATTTCAAATTCATTGTGGTGGTGTATAGAGCCAAAAAGATTAGAATTATGTCGATGTCCCAATATTTATGGACCTGACTGTACATATGTACCGTATATACCGAGTTTTTCAGCCCTTTTTTTAAGGCTAAAAAGGGCCCCCTCGGCTTATACTCGAGTCACTCTGCCCCCGTGTCTCTCTACCCCCCCGTGTCTCTCTAACCCCCCGTGTCTCTCTACCACTGTGTCTCTTTCTCCCCCCTGTGTCTCTCTAATCCCCCCGTGTCTCTTTCCCTCCCCCCTCCTCATCCTCAACCCCCTCCTCATTATAAACCCCCCTCCTCATTCTAACCCCCCCTAAATACCTTCCCCTCTCCCCTCACTTACCTGCTTCTGCTCCGGCCTCCGCTTCTTCTTGACCCGGCGTGCATGTGACGTCACATGCGCGCCGCTTCATTAGCATATATCGGGTGCCGGCACCCGGTATATGCTAATGACATGACGTCTCAGGCGCGACATGCCATTAGCATATACCTGGTGCCGGGGAGAGAGGGAGGTATTTAGGGGGGTTTAGGTTGTGAAGGGGGGTTTAGGTTGAGGAGGGGGGTTGGGGTTGAGGGGGGTTGAGGGGGGAGGTTGAGGGGGGTTGAGGTTGATGGGAGTTGAGGGGGGAGGTTGAGGGAAGTTTAGGTTGAGGAGGGGGGTTGAGGTTGAGGAGGGGGGTTGAGGAGGGAGGTTGAAGGGGGTTGAGGAGGGGGTTGAGGATGGGGGGGTTGAGGAGGGAGGCTGAGGATGGGGGTAGAGGAGGGGGGTTGAGGAGGGGGGTTGGGGTTGAGGGGGGTTGAGGGGGGAGGTTGAGGAGGGAGGTTGAGGATGGGGGGTTGAGGATGAGGATGGGGGAGTGAGGAGGGGGTTTGAGGATGGGGGGTTGAGGAGTGGGGGTTGAGGGTGGGGGGTTGAGGAGGGGGGTTGAGGAGGGAGGTTGAGGATGGGGTCTTGAGGATGGGGGTTGAGGAGGGGGGTTGAGGATGGGGGGTTGAGGAGGGAGGATGAGGAGGGGGGTTGAGGAGGGAGGTTGAGGGGGGTTGAGGAGGGAGGTTGAGGGGGGTTGAGGTTGAGGAGGGGGGTTGAGGAGGGGGTTGAGGATGAGGATGGGGGGTTGAGGAGGGAGGATGGGGGTTGAGGAGGGGGGTTGAGGAGGGAGGTTGAGGAGGGGGTTGAGGACAGGGGGGTTGAGGATGGGGGGTTGAGGAGGGAGGTTGAGGAGTGGGTTGCGGAGGGAGGATGAGGAGGGAGGTTGAGGATGAGGAGGGAGGTTGAGGAGGGAGGTTGAGGATGAGGAGGGAGGTTGAGGATGAGGAGGCAGGTTGAGGAGGGGGTTGAGTATGAGGAGGGAGGTTGAGGATGAGGAGGGAGGTTAAGGATGAGGAGGGAGGTTGAGGAGGGGGTTGAGGATGAGGAGGGAGGTTGAAGGTGAGGAGGGAGGATGAGGAGGGAGGTTGGGGATGAGGAGGGAGGATTAGGAGTGGGATTGAGGAGGGTGATAAGGGAGGGGGGATAGACACAGGGAAGGGACAAGTTGGAAGAGACACAGGGAAGGGAGAGGTTGGAAGAGACACAGGGAAGGGAGAGGGGAGAAGAGACATGAGAGAGAGAGGGGGACACAAGAGGGGGGCACAGAGGGCACAAGAGGGACACAGGGGGCAGCACATTTCTCACCCTCGCCTTATACTCGAGTCACTCATTTTACCCAGTATTTTGTGGTAAAATAGGTGCCTTGGCTTATACTGGGGTCAGCTTATACTCGAGTATATACGGTAAGTACATTCAACTTTTCATTACAATACACATCTTTCTACTAATCAGTGGCTGTTTATTAGGAAGCATTTGAAACACAGGAAACTTTTAATATTCCTTTAACACTTAATCACAATCTCCCCCTCAAACTCACACAGACTTAGATATCACTGGATACCTATTTATTGCATAGAGTGAATTCAGGCCTGTCCCTGATGTAATGCATGTGGTGTTAAGAGAGACATGAGATGCAAAGAAAATAATGCAACCCATAGACGCAGGTACAAAATAATTAACTAAAATGGCACATTATAAAATGAAGAGTCAAACTATCTTAATCATTACATTTTGACAATTCCTAAAGATATATGTCATTCAGCACAAACTAAATATTTCCCTACAGGTAATAACTGTTGCCTAATCAAACGTTTTAGATAGCTGTCAGAAACGGAGTGATTTGTACAGAAATTCGGACCCTTTAGGGGTGACGTTGTTTTAGGAATTTAATAAGCAAAAAATATAAACAGGATAGGCAAAGTTTGGTGTCTATAGCTTTAAATCAAAAAGTCCAGTACTAGGATCAGTCCAAGTGCTAGAACAAATATCATAAGTACATACAATCACTGTAGCAGTCAGCAAAGGGACGGGCAGGCTTAGAAGCAGACTGGCAGTGCAGCAGATTACTATTAAAGCAAAAGCAGAGTTCCTCAGGAACAGACTGGCAATGCAGCAGAAGGCTGGGCAGTACCGGAGACAGGGAGCATAGGTCCTCAAGAGCAGACTGGGAACTGCAGACAATAACTAGCACATAGGTGTAAATGAATACTGGAACCTGAATAGAGTCATAGGTGCAGGCAGAACCCCTGGTAGACAGAATCTGTAGTAGCAGCAGTGTAGGATACAGCAGCTGCAGCAGTGAAACAAATAAACAGCAGAATAGCACAACGGAGTCTTACAACTGGCACTTTGGTGTGATCACACTCAATAAGATGGATTGGCTGAGCCCCATCACTTATCAGAAACTATGGAGTGAAGGTATGATACACAGGAGCAGACCCATCTTTCCTAGGTCTCCCTCTTAGCCTACTCAGTCTGTGAGTTTCTACAGGCCGTGGATTGACAAGAACAATTGGTGGCACCTTTGTTGGCTTTCTTCCGACACCAACTAGAACAGGTACTCCTGACATTTGGTCCATTCTATAACATCAAGTAATTTACTATCTATAATCCCTAAACCCTTGTTCACCTCAACTTCCATGTATTACATGTTTCACATAGGTTTAGTGGCATCATCCTTCTCATGAAATTCCTTCATGATAAATGCAGCTTTGTGAGTATCAATGACCAGTATTACAGCTTACTAGTGATGTCGCGAACATCAAATTTTCGGTTTGCGCACCACGGACGCGAATTCCATCAAATGTTCACGAACGGACGAACATCGGCGAACCGCCATAGACTTCAATGGGCAGGAGAATTTCAAAACCCACAGGGACTCTTTCTGGCCACAATAGTGATGGGAAAGTTGTTTCAAGGGGACTAACCTGGACTGTGGCATGCCGGAGGGGGATCCATGGCAAAACTCCCACGGAAAATTACATAGTTGATGCAGAGTCTGGTTTTAAGCCATAAAGGGCATAAATCACCTAACATTCCTAAATTGTTTGGAATAACATGCTTTAAAACATCAGGTATGATTTTGTATCGATCAGGTAGTGTAAGGGTTACACCCGCTTTAAAGTAACAGACCAATATCCCCGTTTAATGCACCGCAAACAACCGCAAACTCCCCATTTGCACAAGGTTGGATACCAGCTAGCCATGTCCCGTTCCTTGTCCTCACTGATGTCATTGAAGGTCTCTTCCTCTACCCAGCCACCAAGGGTCCCCGAAAGGTGACAACAAGCCCCCTGGGACGCCTGCTGTGTTTGGTCTGCCACCTCCTCAAAGCCACCTTCCTCCTCTGACTCGTCTTCTTCAGACTCCTCTCTCTGCGTTGCCTCTGTGTTATTATAAGGTGTGTACTGTTAAGTAGTACTATTCCTATCGGTTTAATCCCTGTTACGTCCACTATTAGGGGATGTGTATATGGCATGGATTTTTGGAACAGGGAAATGGAAAAAGATGCTTGGTCGGACCTCCTACTTCGAATTTGGGGCACTGCGCGTGCAATGTAATGTGCCACCAGATAGGAGTGGTGTATTAAGTTGTACTATTCATTCCTATCAGTTTAATACCTGTTACGTCACCTAACTTTCCTCCTAATAGCACATTCTATATGTCATCAACCGGCCTGTGTGTATTTAGAGAACCACACTTTAAGGCCCTTAACCTGGGACAAGGTGGCTTGGCTATCAAAATTGCCTCAGAGCCTTAAAAACTTGCCAAACCCACTAATCAGACACTCACTATCATACTGGAAATGGGCCAAGAAACACAAAGGTTTGTTCCCTGGATCCACCCAAATGACCCCAATTCTTGACAACCCTCAGGCCCCGAAACACATGAGCACAACATCACAACACTGGTGGAGGTCAAGGAAACTAGATAGACTGGGAGACTGATTAGCAAAAGGGACAGATGCTCACCTATGAGGAACTGAGGGACAAGCATGAGCTACCGCTGTCAGAACATTACAATTACTGTAGACTGAGGCATTTCACACACTCCCTGACCCAGAAACAGGGGACACCGGTCTTAAATTGGTTCTCCAAAATTTGTAAAGATAAACCTCTATCAAGGGGGATCATTGGGTCGCTTTACAAATATAAAACATTTGTTACTGGTTGAAGCGACACTGGGGGAAGGACCGGAGTGGGGGAGCCCTGGAGACCCTTCAGAAGCAACCGGCGGCAAAATCATCCCAGGAAAGGAGAGGTCGCTTACTAAAGCCTGCCCTAGGGTAACCCAAGGGTGATTGCCCAGGTTAGATATTGTAAATAATAAGCTAATACTGCTGGAGGGATGATAGCTAATAGGACTTTGGTGTTTCCTGCAGATATACTCTTTACTATTGTCTGTTTTACCATGTTTTAGATATCTCTTAAATTGCAATCACAGTAAAAAATAAGAAAAAATATTAACCTAAAAAGTAAAAATAAGAAGCAATAACCAGCTAACTTTCACAAAATGTCAGCGTGTGGACCATTATTAGGTGAGGTAATCTAGACATTTTTGACCTAGGCGACTTCTCTTATCAGTGACAAAACCTCCTGCTGCACTGAAGGTCCTTTCTGACAGGACACTTGAAGCGGGGCAGGACAGAAGTTCTATGGCAAATTGGGATAGCTCAGGCCACAGGGCAAGCGTGCACACCCAGTAGTCAAGGGGTTCATCGCTCCTCATAGTGTCGATATCTGTAGTTATGGCGAGGTAGTCTGTTACCTGACGGTCGAGTTGTTCTCTGAGGGTGGACCCCGAAGGGCTGTGGCGATGCATAGGACTTAAAAAGCTCTGCATGTCCTCCATCAATGTGTGTTGCCGTTGTGCTGTGACATCACCCTTAAACTCTGTGTAAAGCATACTTTTTAATTTATTTTGGAAGTGCTGCATCCTTTCCGACTTGTGGTAATTCGGTAACATTTCAGGCACTTTCTGCTTATACCAGGGGTCTAGTAGCGTGGACACCCAGTACAGGTCATTTTCCTTCATCCTTTTTATACGAGGGTCCCTCAACAGGCACGACAGCATGAAAGACCCCATTTGCACAAGGTTGGATGCCGAGCTAGTCATGTCTCGTTCCTCGTCCTCAGTGATCTCACTGAAGGTATGTTCTTCCCCCCAGCCACGTACAACACCACGGGTACCAGATAGGTGACAACGAGCACCCTGGGATGCCTGTTGTGGTTGGTCTTCCTCCTCCTCCTCAAAGCCACATTCCTCCTCTGACTCCTCTTCCTCACAATCCTCTTCCAGCGTTGCCGCAGGTCCAGCAAGCGATGCTGATAAGGCTGTTTCTGGTGGTGATAGTGACCACAACTCTTCCTCTTCCTCTTCACGCTCATCTATGGCGTGATCCAGCACTCTTCGCAGGGCACGCTCCAGGAAGAAAACAAATGGTATGATGTCGCTGATGGTGCCCTGGGTACGACTGACCAGGTTTGTCACCTCCTCAAAAGGACGCATAAGCCTACAGGAATTGCGCATGAGCGTCCAGTAACGTGGCAAAAAAATCCCCAGCTCCGCAGAGGCTGTCCTAGCACCCCGGTCATACAAATACTCGTTAACGGCCTTTTCTTGTTGGACCAGGCGGTCGAATATTAGGAGTGTTGAATTCCAACGTGTCGGGCTGTCTAAAATCAAGAGGCTCGCTGGCATGTTGTTTCGCCGCTGGATATCTGTAAAGTGCGCCATGGCCGTGTAGGAACGCCTGAAATGGGCACACACCTTCCTGGCCTGCTTCAGGACGTTCTGTAAGTGTGGGTGCTTATGCACAAAGCGTTGTACAATCCGATTACACACATGTGCCATACACGGCACATGTGTCAACTTGCCCAAATTCATTGGCGCCAACAAATTGTCAGAAACCACTTTGCCGATCTCCAGTTGGTGCGGAGTCAGCCACTGATCCACCTGTGCGTTCAGGGCGGACAGGAGTGCTGGTCCGGTGTGACTCTCTGCTTTCAGGGAAGTCAACCCCAAGACGGCGTGACACTGCCGTATCCGGGATGTGGAATAGTACCTGTGGAGCTGGGGGGGTGCCGTTGATGTGGAGCGAGACATAGCAGCAGCAGCAGAAGAGGACTCAGCCGAGGAAGTTATGGAAGAGAATGGAGTAGGAGGAGTAGAGGAGGTGGCAGCAGGCCTGCCTGCAAGTTGTGGCGGTGTCACCAACTCCTCTGCAGAGCCACGTATTCCATGCTTGGCAGCCGTCACCAGGTTTACCCAATGCGCAGTGTAGATGATATACCTGCCCTGACTTTGCTTTGCAGACCAGGTATCCGTGGTCAGATGGACCCTTGCCCCAACACTGTGTGCCAGAGATGCCATTACTTCCTTTTGCACAATCGAGTACAGGTTGGGGATTGCCTTTTGTGCATCGAAATTTCGGCCGGGTACCTTCCACTGCGTTGTCCCAATAGCTACATATTTTTTGAACGCCTCAGACTCCACCAGCTTGTATGGTAAAAGCTGGCGGGCTAAGAGTTCAGACAAGCCAGCTGTCAGTTGCCGGGCAAGGGGGTGACTTTGTGACATTGGCTTCTTACGCTCAAACATGTCCTTGACAGACACCTGACTGTGGGCAGATGAGCAGGGACTGCTCAGGGCGAGACATGGAGTGGCGAATGGTTGAGAGGGGGCAAGCAGGGCAGCAGTGGTTGACGTGGCTGAAAATGCTGGACCAGGAAGAGGATGTCGGCTTTGACTTTGTGTGCTGCTTGTACTCATGTGTTGATCCCATAGGCTTTTGTGATGTGACATCATGTGCCTTCGCAAAGAAGTTGTACCTAGGTGGGTGTTGGACTTCCCACGACTCAGTTTCTTTTCGCACAGGTTGCAAATGGCATCGCTGTTGTCACAGGCAGACACACCAAAAAATTGCCACACTGCTGAGCTCTGCATTCTGGTGGTGGCAACAGCATGCGTTGACTGGCGTGCTGTCTGGCTGACCCCGGGTGCCGATGCATGCTGTCTGACTGTGCCACTAGCTACTTTCGATGACCTCCCGCTGCTTCTAACTCGTCTCCTCCTACTCTCTGTCTCCCCATCTGAACTTTCCTCCTGTTCTTCTTCTCTTATAGCGGGCACCCACGTGACATCCACGGACGCATCGTCATCATAAACCGCTTCACTTGTATCTGACAACTCAACAAAGGGAGCAGCACCGGGTACAACATCATCATCATCAGACCGTACTTCCATGTGTGTAATGCTGCCTGCCTGGGACATATCCCTGTTATCTACATCCTCTGGCACTAATGTTTGTGCATCACTCATTTCTTCCAACAGATGTGTAAATAACTCTGCTGACGGATCAAGTGAAGCGACTGTGGTGCTAGTGTTGGTGGTGACGGCATGCGGGCGAGTGGTAACTGGAGAGGTGCCCGAAGCTAAGCTGGAGGAGAATGGTGCGTCTAGGTTCCGAGCCGAAGCTGTAGAAGATTGGGTGTCCTGTGTTAGCCAGTCAACCATGTCCTCAGAACTTTTCAAGTTCAGGGTACGTTGCCTCTGAAAACTGGGCATTATTCTAGAGCCAAAGGGAATCACAGCACCACGACGGCCCCTGCGGGGTGGCCTGCCTCTGCCTGTCATTTTTTTTACGATTAGTAGTACTATGCTACTGTGACACCAGATATGAGTGTCACTGTGCACTGGCAAAAGTTGGCAGAGTAGGCGCTGTAGGCCTCACACACACGCCTGTAGGCAGGCAAATGATATTCAATCGATTACAGTCAAAAAAGGGTTCCTTTATGTCACTGTACACTACGGTTGCACCAGATATGAGTGTCACTGTGCACTGGCAAAAGTTGGCAGAGTAGATGCAATAGGCCTCACACACACGCCTGTAGGCAGGCAACTGATATTCAATTGATTACAGTCAAAAAAGGGTTCTTTTATTTCACTGTACACTACGGTCGCACTAGATATGAGTGTCACTGTGCACTGGCAAAAGTTGGCAGAGTAGATGCAATAGGCTTCACACACAAGCCTGTAGGCAGGCAACTGATATTCAATCGATTACAGTCAAAAAAGGGTTGTTTTATGTCACTGTACACTACGGTTGCACTAGATATGAGTGTCACTGTGCACTGGCAAAAGTTGGCAGAGTAGATGCAATAGGCTTCACACACACGCCTGTAGGCAGGCAACTGATATTCAATCGATTACAGTCAAAAAAGGGTTGTTTTATGTCACTGTACACTACGGTTGCACTAGATATGAGTGTCACTGTGCACTGGCAAAAGTTGGCAGAGTAGATGCAATAGGCTTCACACACACGCCTGTAGGCAGGCAACTGATATTCAATCGATTACAGTCAAAAAAGGGTTGTTTTATGTCACTGTACACTACGGTTGCACTAGATATGAGTGTCACTGTGCAGTGGCAAAATGTGGCAGAGTAGATGCAATAGGCCTCACACACATGCTAGCAGGCAGGCATATGCAATTAGATTACACAGAAAAAATTAATAAAATAAAATAAATGATGTTCTAGCCCTAAAAAGGGCTTTTTGGGTTGCTGTCCTTGCAGCAGATATCAAATGAGTCCTTCAGGTGTGTAGTGAAAGCTAAATACACAGCCTGGCTATCTATTTCCCTATTAAATCAGCAGCAGGTAGAATATATGTCCTCTCTCAACGAATGTAGCTTCAGAATGATTCTAAAATGGAGGCTGTCCTTCAGATTGAAGTCCCTGGAAGGGAGTGTATGCTGCTGATTGGCTGGAATGTGTCTGCTGACTGTAAGGTGCAGGGTCAAAGTTTCCTCAATGATAAAGAATAGGGGGCGGACCGAAAAGCGCATGTGTTCGCCGTTCAATGCGAAAGCGAACATGCGAAAATCACCGCAAATTGTTCTCCGGCGAACTGTTCGGGACATCACAACAGTTTACATAAATAAGAACTAAGGTATATATAAATAGGAAACACTTAATTTAATTCAGTGAGCTTCATTTTTTATCTTAAATATATATATAGATGCCATAGAAATGATGTAATTAATGTTTCTGAGACATTTGAAGTTAAAGTAATATATTTTATATATTTTCTCTTTTTGACCTTTTTAAAAGGATTATTGTGAATCATCACATTTATCCACACTAATATACATTATATGTTCACCTAACAACACTCTTGCACCAATTATATGTCTACGGCCTTAGGGCTGTAATTGAAAGTAGGTATATGGGTATAAAACATCCATTCCCAAAGTCGTTAGAAAACAGTGGTTTGTTGAACATTATCCTAGTCACAGAAGAAACGGAATGGGGAAAGAAGCACACCACCACTTCCTATTGCAGATCAATACAATTTATTATAGCGTGCAAAACCAAAGAATAAAAAATGAATACTCACATTCTCCTACATCATTATAAGAGATATATAAGAGATGCAAGGAAAACTAGCAAAAAGGAAAACTATCGAAACGATATAACTATACCAGAACTCTAATGAAATCCCTCACCTTGGAATTAGATTTGCGCCTCAAATAAATAACTTATTAAGGGATAGATTGAGAATAATTTTGGTCCAAATCAGAGATACAGTGGATATAAAAAGTCTACACACCCCTGTTAAAATGTCAGGTTTCTGTGCTGTAAAAAAATGAGACAAAGATAAATCATTTCAGAACATTTTCCACCTTTAATGTGACCTATAAACTGTACAACTCAATTGAAAAAAAAACTGAAATCTTTTAGGTAGAGGGAAGAAAAAATATCAAAATAAAATAATATGGTTGCAAAAGTATGCACACCCTTAAACTAATACTTTGTTGAAGCATCTTTTGATTTTATTACCGCACTCAGTCTTTTTGGGTATGATTTGCCCACTCTTCTTTGCAAAAACACTCCAAATCTGTCAGATTGTGAGGGCATCTCCTGTGCACAGCCCTCTTCATATCACCCCACAGATTTTCAATCGGATTCAGGTCTGGGCTCTGGCTGGGCCATTCAAAACTTTAATCTTCTTCTGTTGAAGCCATTCTTTTGTTGATTTGGATGTATGCTTTGGGTCGTTGTTCCTCTTCATGTTCAGCTTTCTAGCAGAAGCCTGAAAGTTTGTGCCAATATTGACTGGTATTGGGAACTGTTCATAATTCCCTCTATCTTAACTAAGGCCCCAGTTCCAGCTGAAGAAAAACAGCCCCAAAGCACGATGCTGCCACCACCATGCTTCACTGTGGGTATGGTGTTCTTTTGGTGATGTGCAGTGTTGTTTTTGAGCCAAACATATCTTTTGGAATTATGGCCAAAAAGTCCAACCTTGGTTTCATCAGACCATACCACCTTTTCCCACATGCTTTTGGGGGACTTCAGATGTGTTTTTGCAAAATGTAGCCTGGTTTGGATGTTTTTCTTCGTAAGAAAAGGCTTTTGCCTTGCCACTCTACCCCATAGCCCAGACATATGAAGAATACGGGAGATTGTTGTCACATGTACCACACAGCCAGTACTTGCCAGATATTCCTACAGCTCCTTTAATGTTGCTGTAGGCCTCTTGGTAGCCTCCCACACCAGTTTTCTTCTTGCCTTTTCATCAATTTTGGAGGGAGCTCCAGTTCTTGGTAATGTCACTGTTGTGCCATATTTTCTCCACTTGATGATGACTGCCTTCACTGTGTTCCATGGTATATCTAATGCCTTGGAAATTCTTTTGTACCCTTCTCCTTACAGAAATTACAGGACAAGGTGGCTCAAGGTGTAAATAAGGTACTGGGTTCAAGAGGGGTGCTACTAAGAATAAAAATATGAATAGAAAACTTGAAGAAAGAGAGTATCCTTTAAATTGTTATAGTGCACACCCTCAGCCAAAGTAGGCAATATAGAAAAACTCAAAAATTAAAACTTAACATTTATTGTTGCCATATAAAGTACTTGAATTAAAAACTTGATTCTCTGACGTATAATTGTGGGAAGTGGATGATGGTGACCCTATTATGAAACGTCAATATTGAAAATTCATGTTAAAGGATCCTCTATTAAATTTCTCCTTGAAATACGTGCATCATCTACGTATGACGTCATATGTCGGCGTCGCGGACTGGCTCAGCGTGCAACCCGACGCACGTTTCCAGTAATTTCATCATAGCTAGGAGCCTTGGCGCCTTGGCGCTCAAACAAATACAGACTTACCTCCGATTCCTTCTATTGGTAACTGATATTAGATAGCAGGCACAAAAGCTCAGTTTATTAAGAGGAAGTGGTTATAATAGTATAACCCTTTATTGAAGTGTATTATACATCTTATTTATTTATGTATAGGAGCTCCTCATTTGCTACTCCAAGCACTGGCACTTTATACTAATAGCAGTTATAATATTATCTACCTTCTGAGATTCTACATTATATATGGCAGCACTTAGCACTTTATTCTGATTTCAGAAAGATATTTAAGGTCATTTATCATTATTTATTACACTCATTGGTCACTTTATATTGAGGTATTTATTTCACGTATTTCAAGGAGAAATTGAATAGAGGATCCTCTAACATGAATTTTCAATATTGACTTTTCATAATATGGTTACCATCACCCACTTCCCACAATTATACGTTAGAGAATCAAGTTTTTAATTCAAGTATTTTATATGGCAACAATAAATGTTAAGTTTTAATTTTTTAGTTTTTCTATATTGCCTACTTTGGCTGAGGGTGTGCACTATAACAATTTAAAAGATACACTCTTTCTTCAAGTTTTGTACCCTTCTCCTGACTGATACCTTTTAACAATGAGATCCCTCTGATGCTTTGGAAGCTCTCTGTGGACCATGGCTTTTGCTGTGGGATGCGACTATGAACATTTCAGGAAAGACCAACTAGAGCATCTGAACTTTATTTGGGGTTAATCAGAGGCACTTTAAATGATGGCAGGTGTATGCTGACTCCTATTTAACACAATTTGGAATGTGATTGCTTAATTCTGAACACAGCTACATCCCCAGTTATAAGAGGGTGTGCAGACTAATGCATCCACATTATTTTTCTTTTTTTTTTCTTCCCTCCACCTAAAATATTTCAGTTTGTTTTTCAATTGAGTTGTACAGTTTCTAGGTCATATTAAAGGTGGAAAAAGTTCTGAAATGATTTATCTTTGTCTCATTTTTTTACAGCACAGAAACCTGACATTTTAACAGGGGTGTGTAGACTTTTTATATCCACTGTATTATACAGGAGTGGAAAAATCTAAATTTGATATGGTCAGCCAAAGTAGCGCTCATTAAAATGGCAATAATCCCTAAAATTACATATATACTCAGGAGTCTACCTGGTAGATTAGTAAGTGGTAATATCAAAAGAATTCAACAATTATTAGATAGCTTCATATATCCATGAAAAAAAATTAGAGTAGGGGGCATGTCTAACAGCCGAAGAGTGCAGACGTTCTAGGCTACAGCTCTGCCACAAAAATAACGGAATATAAACCCTTAAATATAAAGGCTAAATCAGAACCAGCACTACTGGAGCAACAAAAAGATATAATTTTCAGCTGGATTAGATCAATTTATACCAGCGCACGGTTGAGGCCTACTACGCCTAACATAGTATAGTGGTGGATGGTGAAGACCCCCTCATATTAATAGCAAAGACCTGCACCAGGATTCAGTTGCCATCTCAACAGGGCACGGCGGAGCATAAGAGGCAGGGTGCAGAGGTCTGAAGGCCTGGGGCGGCCTCGGCGGATTCCTTTGCAGGAATGGGCGCCGAGCATCGGCAGAAGGAGACGCAAGGCACCAGGAGAGCCCAGGGACTCACCTGGGTGTAGAAGAAACGGCGGAATCGGGCTTCAGGGCGGCCCAGAGGTGAGCGGATGGCTGGGCAGGAGAGGCGGAGGTTCAGCGGGACGGCGTCCATCTTCCACCACGAGGTGGGGGGGCTACGGGGATAAGACGGGGAAGCCACGCAACCAGACAATCCCGGGAGTCAGGCAAAAACTGGAGCGCCATAACGCCATCTTAGTTCCCCCTCTGCAAAATTTCCCGCCAAAACACAGGCGGCCATCTTAGATAGCTGAAGTAATAGAGAGTGTTTTGAGGGTGGCAGCCCACACAAGGGCCTACACGATCATTCCAGCAACTCATAGCATTAAAGAAATTTGCAGCAGAAATAAAAAGAAGCATGCTCGATGACCTAAAGCTCACACAAAGGCAAACAGATAGTGATCACACAGACACTCACAATACCCCAGAGAGCAATAGAGGTTGAGAAGGAGGTTCCTATTCAACTGATTGATAATAATTTTACAGTGGAGATAGTTCCAAAGCAATTAAGATGATAGTGGTAAGTTACCACTGGTAAAGGCTATCTAAAGATAGTAGACCACCAACCCGTGGCCTCTGGTGGAAACTGATAATTTCAAAGGGAATATTAATCACAGTGGAGGTGTCCACCCAGGTTTGGCACCAGGAGCATAATAAAATATTAAGTGTAAGCCAACACATGAACTTTCACGGAAAAACAATCTTTAGGTAATAACCAGGCACAAGACAGGACTACGGCTATCACTTGCCTACCAACCACCCACTGCAGCCCCGCTTAAACATGGGGAAATTCTGTATGCAGGACTGTTGCACAGTGCTGACAGTAGGGGGGACGGCTAAGCATATACATATACCAGGTCAAATGCTGGAGATCACAGCCCAATGGTGGCGGTTTAATTGCGCAAATTAAGCTCACTAAGCAGTAATTCCCCTCCCAGGCCACCAGGATCGACCTCTTAGACATTCGGACACTATGAATAGATGGGCTTAGACTGAAGGGAGCTACCACCTGGGATCAAACAATCTTTTTACAACATTTCTAAAAACGTGAATTTTGGGCCCACTTTTTTAAAAGTTTGTATAACCTAGACATAAAGATGGGCAAATCAAAGCGAAATCTACCCTTACGGAGTATTCAAGAACATTTTAAGGCGCACCAACAAACACAAGTCTCCCCGAATACTTCTATTATGGGCTCATCAGAGGGCTCAGACATAGAAGAGAGTAGTCCTCATACAAAACAATCTACAAAACTGTCAGATATTTCTCTACCAGATTTTAATGATCTACTGAAATCTCATTTTGACAAAGCCGTGAAAGAAATTAGGCAGGATTTACAAGATCTTGGGCATCGCACCCATCTACTCAAAACAATAACCAACCAAATAGTGGACACCCAACAGAAAGACCGATTGGATATAACCCAGAACTGTGCCCACATTGGTAAGTTAGAAAACAAATTGGAAGACCTAGAAAATAGGTCCAGAAGTAATAATATAAGATTCCGAGGGATACCAAAATCAGTGGGAGATCTGAAAATATACTTGAATGTGGTGATCCACAATCTTTTACCGCACCTCCCGCAGGACTCTTGGGAGATTGAAAGGGCACACAGGGCTTTGGGGGGGGGGGGGGGTCCCAATTCCTCCGAGCAACCGAAGGATGTCATAGCTTGATTTCTCCGTCAGGGGACAAGAGACTTAATACTGGCAACATCTCGGAAGACACAGACCATCACTGGCCCAGATGGCGCCCAAATACAGATCTTCTCTGATCTAACGCCCTCTACCCTATTAAAACGTAAGCAATTAAAACCAGCTCTGTTAATTCTGATCAAAAATTACCTAAAGTATAGGTGGGGGTTCACTTTCAGCTTATCATTTCAAGTGGGGGCGACTAACCATATGGTTCGCACCCTAGAAGAATGAAATGCAGTTCTTTCAGATCTAAATTTATTACCCAGAGAAGATGCTACTGAAACTCCCATGGGAACAAACTTGCCTCCAATGCCAAGAAGGGAATGGTCCGAAGTACAATGGTCAAGGCGTCAAAGTAAACATCAGGATCAAAATATAGGACCCACTACCTTGTCTCCAGGATCTTCAGCAAAGATCTAAAACTGGACTGATATTGTAGAACTGTAGAGGGGACAGGACACAGTGAACTTTACATGGAGAGGCTTGATTGTATAATGGACTTGAAGGACACTATGGAGTGCAGGACCACCTCCTCTATAATTCATGTTCAAAACTCTGGACTTACAATCTGGGATATGAAACCAACTGGCAAAAAGGTTAAGAGATCTGGGCAGAACTTTCTAGCTTTTGTAGCATTAAATTGTCATAAGATTCTTGAGACCACCCTGATAGGGTTTCCAGTAACTCTTACAATGATCAATAGCACTATTAGATACGGATACTACAGTTTAGAGGGTAAGAGACAGGACTGAATAAACGGTGAGACCATGGAGCCCAGCAATAATCTGTCTTCAGTGGGGTCTCAAGATGAAGGGCTAATTGTAGGTCAGATCCTTGGAGTAGGCTCTGAGAAGGGGTACTTACCTTCTTTTTTTTTTTTCTTTAAGTAGATTTTAAATATCTACAACAGACTATTGGTCGGAAAGGGTTTCCTCGGCAGAGTGGATAGATAGGAAAATGAGGATGTTCGTTTTCCTCCCCTGGCACGAAAGTGCCTTAAGTAATTGGCTGAGGAAAAGTCAAGGTTTAACGGTTAACAGGTTTTGTTTATATGTTATATATTGCATGTTTTGGTTCAATATGTTATTTCTTTCTTTTTTCATTTTTGTGGTTCCAGATACCAGACTACATGAAATGGTTCCTCCGCCTTCTCCGGGGCCAACCCCGCCAACTGCCGGGCATCCACCATATAGGGCAGTAAGGGTAGACAGAGATCTTTACAGAGATTGGCAAAGATTCCCCATGTCCATGGAGGTACCATGACAGACACCTCATTTGTTTTTGTTTCACATAATGTACGGGGTTTAACTCTCAATTTAAGAGATGAAAGACCTTTCTGTGCTATAAACCCCTACACCCAGATGTGATTTTCCTACAGGAAACACATTTTGCGAGTAATAGACTTCCCAAATTCATGCATAAGGATTACCCGTCTTTTGTTGCCACTACCCAACCTACCAAAAAAGAGTGAGTAGCAATCCTGCTTCATAAGCACTTTCCTTTTGTTATCGAACATAGGAAAATAGATTCTGAGGGCAACTTTGTGGTATTGACAGGTACTTTGTTGGGTACTAAATTATCTTTAGTCTCCTTTTA
This sequence comes from Discoglossus pictus, assembly GCA_027410445.1. Lineage (NCBI taxonomy): Eukaryota > Metazoa > Chordata > Amphibia > Anura > Alytidae > Discoglossus > Discoglossus pictus. The sequence continues at coordinate 304,892,973 of CM050166.1, read as the reverse complement.
CTCACAGACCATGGACCCTCACAAATCCTTCATAAGCCTTCTTAAATATCTAAAATCAGCGGACTTGGACATTAGCAACAATGTTTTGGGAAATATATAGCCTTTTTCAAGATAAGTGCTGTGTTATAAACATAGGGCCGTATTAAATTCCTAGCCCGTAGCGGCAACAGCACACCCGCAAAACCTGCTGGCTTGAAATTACATTCTTCCAAGCCGCGAATTACGGGACGTGGATGCAAGCCAGTAAACACTTTCCATGCATGCAAGCTGTAAAGGGTCTGGCTGAGCCATTATGAGCCATTACTATCCAATAGCAGTATAACATAGAGGGACACAGGCCTCTCAGCCAATAGAAAGTGGCCTGGCCGAAGATGATTGAGAGAGGGAGATTATAAATATGCGTTCCCCTTGCCCATTGTTCACTGTGTCCACAGCCGTGATCAGCCGTTACTATCCAATTGAGGTATAACGTAGAGCGACACAGGACTCTCAGCCAATAGAAAGCGGTCTAGCCGCAGATGATTGAGAGAGGGAGATTATAAATTTGCGTTCCCCATTGACAATGCGTTAACTGTGTTGTATTTTCTGATGAAGTAGTACGCAGGACCCGAAGTTGGACGTTTGTGAGAGAGAAAGAGAGAGAGAGAGAGAGAGCAGTAATTTGCAGTTTTGTTGATTTATCTTATACTATTTACTATTTTACACTTAATTCTTGATTATACATATTTACAGATTACACATAATTGCAATACACATAATTTAAACAACACAGATAGAGACATATAGAGCTATGTCCCTCCATACACCCCTCCCCATATTATTTTTGGGATTGATATGGAGTGAGGAGAGAGGAGGGGAGGGGAGTGGAGAGGTGGGGAGGAGGAGAAGAGGAGAGGCGAGGAGGAGAGAGAGGAGAAAGAGGAGGAAGTAATAGTGGAGAGGAGGAGGTGAGGAGAGGTGGAGGAGAGGAGGTGAGGAGTGGTGGAGGAGAGGAGGAGGAGGTTGAGGAGGAGGTGGTGAAGGAGCAGGAGGAGGAAGGGGAGAAGGAGGTGGCGGAGAAGTCGGAGCAGCAGGAGGAGGAAGGGAGTGTAGAGGAGGTAGATGGGTGATGGCAGGGTGGCCCGAGCAGCAGGAACACCTAGGAGAGGGAGAGAGGGGAAGGGGCCTGATGCCAGGAGGGTGGTAGTTCAGGGGAGGGACAGGCCTCAAGGACAGGCCAGGGAGGTAAGGATCCCCATCTACATTCCAATTGCGGTATAACGTAGAGCGACATAGGCCTCTCAGCCAATAGAAAGCTGTCTAGCCACAGATAATTGACAGAGGGAGATTATACATTTGTGTTCCCCTTGTCCATGCGTTAGCAGTGCTGTATTTTCTGATGAAGTAGCACATAGGTACCGGAGCTGGAGGTTTTTGTGTGAGAGAGAGAGTGAGAGCAGGAGTATTTTGAGAACAGTAATTTGTGGTTTTGTTGATTTATCTTATACGATTTAATATTTTATACTTAATTGCAATACACAGAATTTAAACAACACACATAGAGACATATAGAGCTATGTCACTCCATACACACACACCTATCTTATCCTCCACACCCCATCCCCCAAGAGTTATTAATTATACATAAAACATTCTTTTTCCCATCATATATTTCCAGTAACACTTATTTTCATTTATCGTTCTATTATTTTTGGGATTGATATGGAGGGAGTAGAGAGGAGTGGAGAGGTGGGGAGGAGGAGAAGAGGTGATGCGAGGAGGAGAGAGAGGAGTAAGAGGAGGGAGTAGTGGTGGAGAGGAGGAGGAGGTAAGGAGTGGTCAGGAGGATGTTGGCCAAGGAGTACAAGAACGTGACTGTGACCTATAATGAGTGAGAGAGGGTTGCCTAGGACCTTCTGAGACAGGTGCCCGCCGCTGGAGCTTCAGGCCTGGTGGCCCATCAGGACCCAGCCTCTATGTCAGATGACTATCCCATATACCAACATGCCACCACATGTACATCACACACTCAACACATGTACATGATGACCAGCAAGGACACTGACATGTCAGCTCTATGGAAATAACAAGGGATAGATGGATATGTCATTAAATCCATGAAGCTGACAAATCCCTGTCGTTCCTGGACACAAAAACAGTAATCAAACAATAGATAGTCCATGTATTGGTGTGTCCACTGCAGCCTATGCAGTTACAGACCGCAGCTGGAATCAAGATATTGTTAGGAGACAAGAATGATTAAGACCAAGAGCCAAAGAATAGCAATCTAGCAAATGATAGCTAATCTGAGTTGCAATTAGGAGTATCACCCAGGTTCAAGCCCAGATGTCAGATAGTTAGGAATGCACACAAAACAATATATTATTCATCAAACTAATGACATATACCTTTCTTTTCTCTCTTTCAGCATCAAGCAGGTCTGAATCCAGTACCGAGCCAGAGGCGAGGGAGTCGGTTCCACAGGAGCAGGAAGTGGAGGAGCAAGCCCCCGCCCAGCAGGAACCGGCGCAGGGGGAGGAGGAGAGAAGCGGAGCGGAGGGCCCTGGTTCAGAGGAGGAGGATGTAATATGGTTGGTGGGGTCACCATCTGGACCTCCAGCCAAGCCACCGGGATTCAACCCCACTATCCCACTATCAACTTGACTGAGGACGCCAGCCACCACCTCCTCCCCACACACAGCAGTGCACTGGACTGGCTGCCAAGACTACCACCGGGCCCAACCACACCACCGCCCATTCTGCAACACCCTCCAGCCAGGCCCTAGACCCTCCCCACTCACACACCGCTACCTCCTCACCAGGCCATGCCCCAGGGGCCTCCATCCCCAACATCAGGCCAGGCTGCGCAGGCGGAGATGCTGGCCCTCATGCGGCAGCAGTTGGAGTGTATTCCGGGGATCCAGGCCAGAATCACTGCCAATCATGCGGAGGTAATGAGCAGCCTGGCGAGGCGCAATATTGAGGAGAGGAGGCACCACCTAATGAGTCGTACCGGGCTGGGCTGCTCAGGATTGTGACGGACCAGAGAGCATTCTTGTAAATCACAGCAGAAGCCATGCAACGCGCTCTAGTCCCGAGCCGCACTCCTCCACCCCGGAGGCATCCATCTGCCACCCCCAGGCGGGCCCCTCCTCTCCTCCCACCATGCCTCAACCACTGCAGGTGCTGCAGCCTCCCCCACCACTGCAGGTGCCGCAGCAGGGGGGCTGCCTCCCTCCATCTGGCTACTGACCTTTGTGTCCTCTCTGTATTAATGGGTATTTTCCCATATTGCTGATTATTCAGAGACCTAGCTAATAGTAATGCTTGCAGATGGGAATCAGGTATATTTATATTGTTACATTTATAGTATTTAGCACTGTAGTGTACATGCCTGTTGATTTATTTATTTTATCCTCCTCTGCCTTTTTTCAGATTTTTTTTTTTTTTCACCCCACTGTGAAAATAGATTGGAATACACAGTCCAGAGGTTGAATCATCTATTTCATTGAGCAGATCCAGGCAAGTTGCAAGTGCTATGCACATTAATGGTTTCTCCAATTAAATGGAAAAAATCCTTTTTTTATTGTTTCCGGTTGCAGTGTAGTGACATTCCCATATGGTGACCTCCCAATATGTTTTGCTATTCATCAATTTACATGTGGTGTATGTTCCCTTGGTCCCCTTGTGGATTGCTAAATGGTGGTGGTGAATAGGGCTTGTGTACCTGAGTGAAGCTGTGAGCTATACCATGTAGGGCCACTGTAGGTGGGAAGGTGATAGCAGAGAGGTCAGACAAATCACAGTCCACTAGAGAAGGAACTGACAACCCACTCCAGTATCTTTGGCATGCAAACCAATCATCCTGTAAAGCCTGTAACCTGCAAAAAACGCTTCAGCGCTAATTAGAAAGCCTGATTCTTGCAATGGCTGATCATTTTGAAAGTCTTTTTCTCTCCAATTTTACGGGTGTGGCTTATATTTGAGTACTATCTTTTTTCTATTTTTTCCCCTTGAACTTTACGGGTGCGGCTTATATGCAGGTGCGGCTTATATTCGGACCAATACAGTAATATTCAAAGGAATATTTAATCTGGTAGTGTGTCTTTAATTGCTTTATGCATGCTGCAGCATGGCTTTTCATATTGGCATATGCATGACCATTTCACCCTATGATGAAATTAAATATGTTTGCCTATTTTTTATTTGGGGATTATTGTGCAAGTAATTGTTATGCCTTTGAATGCTTTCCCCATATTTTAAAGTCCACTGGTGTATTTATATTGTCTTACAGTGTTGAGAACTTGTCTGTAAACCCTTTGCAGGTCCTATTTGGAGGCCGTAATATTTTTGCCTCTATTAGCGGGTTAAAGGGTTGAACGCAAGGTCATCTTTGGGAAGTTGTTGTAATTTAATGTCGATTTTTGTACGTAACGGTTACGGGCTTGACAGATCAAAGGTTTTGCGGCAACGGAGTTCAATAGAGTATGAGAAGCTGTAGAGTATGAGATTGAAGCACATATTCTTCAGTGTTGACTTTTTGTTACCACCACAGAGCTTAATCAGTGTTGCGTCATAGTCACCAGATATATCAGACATCAGACTTGATAGCAGACTGCAGTGAGTATCCAGCCAGCTTCTCATACTCTACTAGTTAGAGTTTTTCCACCTGTAACCCCCAGCCGGGCCCCTCCTCTCGCGGGCTCCGTTACGGGCTACGGCTTTACACTTTGGGGGAATTTAATAGGGCCGATAGAGTTCTCTTATAATGGCAAATATGTACCAATGCTCAGATCAGAAAGTGGAATCCAGAAGTGACCTATGCCAAAATCAGAAGTGACATACAATGTAAACAATTTCAAATGTAAGCCAAAAATCATGTGCTAACAAATAAAACATAGTGACACCAATTAACCGAATACTAATTTAGAATAGGGAACACTTAGAAGTTGACTAGGGTCTTGGCAGTTCACTTGAATACTGCTGATGGCTTTCGTGGACCACATAATGAAATGTCATCTGGTTTCTTAACAATAATAATGAACCATACCATGTTGCAATATAACCCATTCACTTACAAGTCAAAAATAATAGTATTAAAGCACCTCTATATTGATTTCTTATACGTTTCTTTGTTTTCTTTCTTTATTTTCTTTCCACATTATTTTTGTAGAATCTGCATTTTGGTATTTATCAGCTGATCCTCAATTAAGAGGTTACAAACAATAATAACTTTTCCTCACAAATAAGTAATTTTCAAGTGTAATAATGTACAAATAATACATAGTTATAGGACCACTATATATCTAGGAACACAGGCACTAGTCTATGAAGTGTGTAACAAACTAACATCGCCAGCTTTGTAAGCCATGTGCATAACAATGTTATTAGAAAATATAGAATATTTAAAGACTTTTGTTTATGAATAGATTAATCCATTTTGTTTTACATGACTTCCTGAGAGCTGAATCATGGTGTGTGCTTTTATCAGTGGAGGCAAGGGTGGAGAAGGAGGAGGGTATAAGGCAAGGTGAGGAGGTATATGGTAACAGTTTTTAAGGGCTATGTAAACTAAATCAAGTATACCACCTATTTAGATTGAAATAAAATTGACACCATAGCCATTCCCTCTACAGGCCTAGAAGGAGGCAGCTTGCATCATTAGATTCAAGCTTTGCTCTCCATAAATGTAAATGCCACTCTCACACACATCACTTCATGGATGCCCCCGGGGTCCAGAAGAGACATCTATTTTTATAGTTAAAAACTAGCTTCATGCCTGTTCCCGGAGTCCCATGTGAGGTCTGCAGGGCCACATGGTGCCCTAGGGGCCATAGGGATCGCAGGGGGGCATAGGGAACCGCGATGGCCACTGGAGGGTTGCAGGGGATACTGGGAGCCCACCTGAGCCACAAGAAGGTTGTGGGGGCAACAGGGGGCCGCAGGTGCCACAAGAGGGCTGCTGGGGCCACGAGAAAACCGAGGGGGCCACAGGGAAGTCTGCGAGGTCGGCAGAGGCCGCGGGAGGTCCGTGGGGGCCTCTCAGACGTCAGGGGCCTCTATGCCTTGCACCGTCTGCACGGGCGTTAGCTACACCTCTGCTTCTCTGTACTGTTTATGATTGCACAATAGCTTGATGTCCTGGTTTTTCCTTCAAATCTAATTATAGACCTTGCCTTAGAACTGCTTTCTTAAAATTATTTTTCCCATTCCTCTATAAAACTGTAGAGCATTAATACATTGATGCTGTAGATGTAATATTTGCAAACTTTCTGAAAATAAAAGCACTGAGATAGAGATATAAGAAGAGCTTCTAAAATCCAAATGCTTACATCATGTGTTGCAAGTTTTGTAATGGTATCTTTTAGATTGTGAGTGTGCGGAGCTACCGCCAGTGTAAGCAGTCCAATACACTGGGGCTCAGTCTTTTTTTTATACCTGTATTAAAAATGTAATTTCTGTAGTGTAGGGCCCCTGCCTCCCTTGGACATGCCCTTGGCACCCTTGACACCACGCTGGCAAAAGTCAATGTGCATAACTATTCACCCCCCAAAAGTCAATATTTTGTAGAGCCACCTTTTGTGGCAATAACAGCTCCAAGTCGCTTTGGATAAGTCTCTATGAGTTTGCCACATCTTACCACTGGAATTTTTGACCATTCCTCCTTGCAAAACTGCTCCAGCTCCTTCAAGTTGGATGGTTTGCGCTTGTGAACAGCAATATTTAAGTCAGACCCCAGATTTTTTATTGGATTGAGGTCTGGGCTTTGACAAGGCCATTCCAACACATTTACATGTTTCCCTTAAAACCACTCAAGTGTTGCTTTAGCAGTGTGTTTGGGGTCATTGTCCTGCTGGAAAGTGAACCTCCGTCTTAGCCTCAAATCACGCACAGAGTGGTACAGGTTTTGCTCAAGAATATCCCTGTATAGAGCAGGGATATTCTTTCATTATTTTCAGAAAGAATATCCCTGTATAGAGCACCATCCATCTTTCCCTCACCTCTGACCAGTTTCCCAGTCCCGGCTGCTGGGAAAAAAAATCTTCTTTTTTTTCTCTTTTTGCTTTTTTTTTTGTTTTGTTTTCTTTCTTTCTCTTTCTTTTTTTTCTTTATATTATTTTTTTTCTTTTTATGTTTATTATCATTTGAGCTTGTTATATTAAATAACTTTTTTCTTCCCTTTTTTCTGATTAATTTATAGATTTACTATTAATGCGTAATTTTGGGTTAAAAAAGGGAAGAGAAAAGGGAGAGGAGAGGAAGAGGAAAGAAAAAAGAGTGGAGAAAAGAGAGAAAAGACAACTATATAGAATGACATTATTATAAGGTTATAACTGCCATAGTTTACTAAGATTACATTTTAACATGAAGGTGTTTTGTATTCTCTCCTTGCATTTTTAAGGGAAAAATTATATTATCTATTCTTTTTGATTGTTTCATTGTTTACTTGATTTGAAAATGCACTTACTGTCATTTTGTAAAAAGTTATGATAAGCTTATGTTGTAAAAAAAAAAATTGAAAAAAAAATATAAAAAAAAAAATGAATATCCCTGTATTTAGCACCATCCATCTTTCCCTCACCTCTGACCAGTATCCCAGTCCCGGCTACTGAAAAACACTATGTTTCACTGTGGGGATGGTGTTCTTTGGGTAATGCAATGTGTTGGGTTTGCGCCAGACATAGCGTTTTCTTTAATGGTCGAAAAGTTCAATTTTAGTCTCATCAGGCCAGAGCACTTTCTCCCACATGCCCTTTTGCAAACTCAAAACATGCCATTTTTGTTTTTTCGGAAAGTAATGGCTTTCTTCTGGCCACTCTGCCATAAAGTCCATCTCTATGGAGCGTACGGCTTATTGTTGTCCTATGTACAGATACTCCAGTCTCGGCTGTGGAACTCTGCAGCTCCTCCAGGGTTACCTTAGGTCTCTTTGCTGCCTCTCTGATTAATGCCCTCTTTGCCTGGTCCATGAGTTTTTATGGACGTCCGTCTCTTGGCAGGTTTGCTGTTGTGCCATGTTCTTTCCATTTGGTTATGATAGATTTGATAATGCTCCTGGGGATCATCAAAGATTTGTATATTTTTTTTATAACCTAACCCTGACTTGTACTTCTCAACAACTTTGTCCCTTACTTGTCTGGAGAGTTCCTTGGTCTTCATGGAAGTGATAGGTTAGTGGTGCCTCTTGCTTAGGTGTTGCAGCCTCTGGAACCTTTCAAAAAAGGTGTGTATATGTAATGACAGATCATGTGACACTTAGATTGCACACAGGTGGACATCATTTCACTAATTATGTGACTTCTGAAGGTAATTGGTTGCACTAGAGCATTTTATGGGCTTCATAACAAAGGGGGTGAATACATATGCACATGCCAATTTTCCGTTTTCTATTTCTAAAAAATAGTTTTATGTATATATTTTTCTCATTTCACTTCACCAACTTAGACTATTGTGTTCTGGTCCATCACATAAAATTCAGATTAACAAAACACTGAACTTAAGGCTGTAATGTAACAATATAGGTAAAAAGTCAAGGGGGTGTATACTTTTGCAAGGCACTGTATACAGTCTCTCTCTCTCTCTCTCTCGTTATCACATATATAGTTGTCATACTGTGAGTTATCATCATGCAATGCTAAAAATTGTTGGCCTCGCAAAGCAAGGCTCGCAACTGCCGCCCTTGTAAAGCGAGGGAGGCAGATGCCGGCCACGCGATGAGCACCAAAGGTGCTCATCGCAAGGCTTGTGGGACTTTTAGACTGCAATGAGCACCGAAGGTGGTAATTGCAGGCCTCGCTATGAGCACCACAGGCACTCATCACTAGGACTGCGGGACTTAGGCTGCATTGAGCGCCGAAGCCCATAAAGGCAACTGCGGTCCTCGCAAGCCAAGACCCACAGTTGCGGGGCTGCACTAAATTACAAATTTAACGGCCGAACCACGGAACTGAAAGAACAGAAAGAAAAACAAATATGCCTTAAAATAACTTACACATTCACACTCAGCACACGGGGAGAGAGAGAGGGCCTGTGAGTGATGTTGCAAATTAATTAGAGGCATATTTGGTGTTTATCGCTCAGAGGGGCCATAGTCTTGCATTGTGTGGCAAACAGCATTGCCTGTATTAACATTTTATTGCCGTCATTTTTTTGACAGGCAAGTTGCTAGTATATATATATGTCTACACTTCATTTCTTGACAAATTAAATAAACTCTCTTGGTTACGATAGATTTGATAATGCTCCTGGGGATCATCAAAGATTTGGATATTTTTTTATAACCTAACCCTGACTTGTACTTCTCAACAACATTGTCCGTTACTTGTCTGGAGAGTTCCTTGGTCTTCATGGAAGTGATTGGTTAGTGGTGCCTCTTGCTTAGGTGTTGCAGCCTCTGGAACCTTTCAAAAAAGGTGTGTATATGTAATGACAGATCATGTGACACTTAGATTGCGCACAGGTGGACATCATTTCACTAATTATGTGACTTCTGAAGTTAATTGGTTGCACCAGAGCTTTTTATGGTCTTCATAACAAAGGGGTTAATACATTTGCACATGCAAATTTTCTGTTTTCAATTTCAAAAAAATAGTTTTATGTAAATATTTTTCTCATTTCACTTCACCAACTTAGTCTATTGTGTTCTGATCCATCACATAAAATTCAAGAAATGTAACAAAACATTAAAACTTAAGACTGTAATGTAACAAAATAGGTAAAAAGTCAAGGGGGGTGAATACTTTTGGAAGGCACTGTATATATCTAAATATTTATAAATATATTTATATATATGTAAGGAAAAAAGGGGATGGTAGGGAAGCACATATACTCTAAATCATGGATAAAGAAGATCCGTAAGTTGCTATAATACAAGATAAAAAAAGAGAGAAAGAAAAAAGGGCAACTATAACACGGATCAAATACAAATGTATCAATGTAATTAACATATGGTGGTGGAGAAGATGAATAGGACACAAAGGACCTTACTTGGTTACATTAAAGGACATAGTCCAATAGGTTTTGGAGTCCACTCATAGAATGGCCTATGGAATATGCAGGTAGCAAAACCAAATGGCCAAACCATTCAAATCATGGCAGGCTTCCAAAAAGTGGCAATTTAGACCAGATAAAATAAAAACAATAGTGCTTTATTCTAAAATAACATATCGGTAACCCGAAAAAAAAAAAAAAAAAAAGGGAAAGGAAGAGAAAGAAAACAAAAATACTAAAGAAGTAGTAAAAAGATATAATGTGCTAGAGACGGTTAGGTGATTGCTTATGTGAGTATCAGGCTGATGTAGGGAACAAATTTCCCAAATATTCCCCACCAATTTATAATTGGCTCAAATAATTGAATATAGTAGTCCCCATAAATGGAGTTCTTTCAAAGATGTGCTGTGGGTATCCTGAGAAGGAGGGGCACTCAATGGAAGCAAAAATATCTACACATACACTAAGGTCCAGATGAAAGAGATCCTGTCTGTGTAAAATGGTGATATACAAATAATTGATGTGATTAGTCCTAGCCAAATAAAGGACTATGGTGGCTCAAAAGGCAATGTGTTATAGTGATATATATTGTAAATGCTTACTAGGTGACATCCTATGATATGTTCCCCTAATGGACAGGTGCTAGAATGTAACACAAACCTGACAGTATGCACGCATATACTGATGCATAGGAGTATAATGCTGTCTAGCCACTATAATGGCATAAGTGTACACATGACTCTAAATGATGCCTTAATGATAAGGAAAAAAGCCTTATGGTAGCTCCTCTGGCAGATAAATAGTAACACAAGAGGCTGCTGCTATGCTATAGCAATAAGCTCAGGACTTACCTGCTTATCAGCCTCCCTCTCATAGACCCGATACTCACATGGAATCACTCACTCGGCGTCTGACATCACAGACATTCTAACACTGCTCAAAGCACTGGAAAAATCGCGCATGCGCTATTCGAATCTGGAGCAAATCAGTTATTTACGTGCTTGAATGCACATGCCCTAATAAAAAATATGTCGGGATGACGAGTCGTGAGGTGAGAAAAAGGATAAGTGAACATGATCGAAACATGACGTGTGTCTAAAATGACAGTACAGTGAACCCTGTTGCATATGGGGCTCAGAAGCAAATGGCTGATCGCTGCACCCGTGCTGAGGAGGGTTCATCATCATAAACAGCTTTAATTTGGATGACAGTACCAAAATTGGACCTCTTCTGATTAGCAAAGTGTTGCCTTCTCTAATGAGTCACATTTTCTGCTCCTTTGACTGGAGGGACATTGTCTTGTCAGCCGCAAAACTTCCAACAAATACTCTGCAATAGTGATGTCGCGAACATGACATTTTTGGTTCGCGAACCGCGAACGCGAACCGCCGCAAATGTTCCTGAACCGGCGAAACCGGCGAACCGCCATAGACTTCAATGGGCAGGCGGATATTAAAACCCACAGAGACTCTTTCTGGCCACAATAGTGATGGAAAAGTCGTTTTAAGGGAACTAACACCTGCAATGTGGCATGCCGGAGGGGGATCCATGTCAAATCTCCCACAGAAAATTACATAGTTGATGCAGAGTCTGGTTGTAATCCATAAAGGGCATAAATAACCTAACATCCCCCTCCATCATCATCCTCACCTGTATCTCTTTACCCCCTCCCTCATCATCCTCTCCTGTGTCTCTTTACCCCCTTCCTCATCACCCTCCCCTGTGTCTCATCCCCCCTCCCTCATCATCCTCCCACCTCCCTCATCATCCTCCCCTGTATCTCTTTACCCCCTCCCTCATCATCCTCCCCTGTGTCACTTCCCCCCTACATCATCATCCTCCCCTGTGTCTCTTTCCCCCCTCCCTCATCATCCTCCCCTGTGTCTCTTTTCCCCCTCCCTCATCATCTTCCCCTGTGTCTCTTCCCCCCTCCCTCATCATCCTCCCCTGTGTCCCTTTCCCCCCTTCCTCATCACCCTTCCCTGTATCTCTTTACCCCCCCCCCCCATCAGCATCCTCCCCTGTGTCTGTTTCCACCCCTCCCTCATCATCCTCCCCTGTGTCTCTTCCCCCCTCCCTAATCATCCCCCCCCCCTCCCTTGATGATAAGGGGGGGAAGAGACACAGGGATAAGTGTAAGGGGTGTTAGGGTAAGGGGTGTTAGGGATAAGGGTGAGGGGGTTAGGTGTTAGGGTGAGGGGTGTTAGAGATAAGTGTGATGGGTGTTAGGGTAAGGGATGTTAGGGTTAGGTGTTAGAGTAAGGGCTGTTAGTGATAAGTGTAAGGGGGTATGAGGGTTAGGTGTTAGGGTGAGGGGTGTTAGGGATAAGTGTGGGGGGTGTTAGGTCTTAGGGATAAGTGTGAGAATGTTAGGGTTATGTGTTAGATTGATGGGTGTTATGGATAAGTGTGAGGGGTGTTAGGGTTAGGGTAAGGGGTGTTAGGGATAAGTTTGATGTGTGTTAGGGTAAGGGATGTTAAGGTTAGGTGTTAGGGTAAGGGCTGTTAGGGATAACTGTAAGGGGGTATTAGGGTTAGGTGTTAGGGTGAGGCATGTTAGGAATAAGTGTGAGGGGTGTTAGGTCTTAGGGATAAGTGTGAGAATGTTAGGGTTAGGTGTTAGGTTGATGGGTGTTATGGATAAGTGTGAGGGGTGTTAGGGTTAGGGTAAGGGGTGTTAGGGATAAGTGTGATGGGTGTTAGGGTAAGGGATGTTAGGGTTAGGTGTTAGGGTAAGGGCTGTGAGGGATAAGTGTAAGGGGGTATTAGGGTTAGGTGTTAGGGTGAGGGGTGTTAGGGTTAGGTGTTAGGGAAAAGTGTGAGGGGTGTTAGGGTTAGGGTAAGGGGTTTTAGCGATAAGTGTGAGGGGTGTTAGGGTTAGGTGGGGGGTGTTAGGGATAAGTGTGAGGGGTGTTAGGGTTAGGTGTTAGGGAAAAGTGTGAGGGGTGTTAGGGGTAGGGTAAGGGGTGTTAGGGATAAGTGTGAGGGGTGTTAGGGTTAGGGTGAGGGGTGTTAGGGATAAGTGTAAGGGGTGTTAGGGTTAGGGTAAGGGGTGTTAGGGATAAGTTTGAGGGGTGTTAGGGTTAGGGTGAGGGGTGTTAGGGATAGGTGTGAGGGGTGTTAGGGTTAGGTGTTAGGGTGAGGGATGTAAGGGTTAGGTGTTAGGGATAAGTGTGAGGGGTGTTAGGGTTAGGGTAAGGGGTGTTAGGTAAAAGTGTGAGCGGTGTTAGGTTTAGGGTGAGGGGTGTTAGGGATAAGTGTGAGGGGTGTTAGGGTTAGGGTAAGGGGTTTTAGCGATAAGTGTGAGGGGTGTTAGGGTTAGGTGGGGGGTGTTAGGGATAAGTGTGAGGGGTGTTAGGGTTAGGTGTTAGGGAAAAGTGTGAGGGGTGTTAGGGGTAGGGTAAGGGGTGTTAGGGATAAGTGTGAGGGGTGTTAGGGTTAGGGTGAGGGGTGTTAGGGATAAGTGTAAGGGGTGTTAGGGTTAGGGTAAGGGGTGTTAGGGATAAGTTTGAGGGGTGTTAGGGTTAGGGTGAGGGGTGTTAGGGATAGGTGTGAGGGGTGTTAGGGTTAGGTGTTAGGGTGAGGGATGTAAGGGTTAGGTGTTAGGGATAAGTGTGAGGGGTGTTAGGGTTAGGGTAAGGGGTGTTAGGTAAAAGTGTGAGCGGTGTTAGGTTTAGGGTGAGGGGTGTTAGGGATAAGTGTGAGGGGTGTTAGGGTTAGGTGTTAGGGTGAGGGGTGTTAGGGATAAGTTTAAGGGGTGTTAGGGTTAGGTGTTAGGGTGAGGGATGTTAGGGTTAGATGTTAGGGATAAGTGTGAGGGGTGTTAGGGTTAGGGTAATGGGTGTTAGGGATAAGTGTGAGGGGTGTTAGGGTTAGGGTTAGGGGTATTAGGGATAAGTGTGAGGGGTGTTAGGGTTAGGTGTTAGGGTGAGGGGTGTTAGGGATAAGTGTAAGGGGTGTTAGGGTTAGGTGTTAGGGTGAGGGATGTTAGGGTTAGGTGTTAAGGATTAGTGTGAGGGGTGTTAGGGTTAGTGTGAGGGGTGTTAGGGATAAGTGTGAGGGGTGTTAGGGTTAGGGTTAGGGTGAGGGGTGTTAGGGATAAGTATAAAGGGTGTTAGATTAGGTGTTAGGGTGAGGGATGTTAGGGTTAGGTGTTAAGGATAAGTGTGAGGGGTGTTAGGGTTAGGGTAAGGGGTGTTAGGGATAAGTGTGAGGGGTGTTAGGCTTAGGGTGAGGGGTGTTAGGGATAAGTGTGAGGGGTGTTATGGTTAGGTGTTAGGGTGAGGGGTGTTAGGGATAAATGTAAGGGGTGTTAGGGTTAGGTGTTAGGATGAGGGATGTTAGGGATAAGTGTAAGGGGTGTTAGGGTTAGGTGTTAGGGTGAGGGATGTTAGGGTTAGGTGTTAGGGATAAGTGTGAGGGGTGTTAGGGTTAGGGTAAGGGGTGTTAGTGATAAGTGTGAGGGGTGTTAGGGTTAGTGTGAGGGGTGTTAGGGATAAGTGTGAGGGTGTTAGGGTTAGGTGTTAGGGTGAGGGATGTTAGGGATAAGTGTAAGGGGTGTTAGGGTTTGGTGTTAGGGTGAGGGATGTTAGGGTTAGGTGTTAGGGATAAGTGAGGGGTGTTAGGGTTAGGGTAAGGTGTGTTAGGTAAAAGTGTGAGGGGTGTTAGGGTTAGGGTAAGGGGTGTTAGGGATAAGTGTGAGGGGTGTTAGGGTTAGGTGTTAGGGTGAGGGGTGTTAGGGATAAGTGTAAGGGGTGTTAGGGTTAGGTGTTAGGGTGAGGGATGTTACAGTTAGGTGTTAGGGATAAGTGTGAGGGGTGTTAGGGTTAGGGTAAGGGTTGTTAGGGATAAGTGTGAGGGGTGCTAGGGTTAGGGTGAGGGTGTTAGGGATATGTGTGAGGGGTGTTAGGGTTAGGTGTTAGGGTGAGGGGTGTTAGGGATAAGTGTAAGGGGTGTTAGGGTTAGGTGTTAGGGTGAGTGATGTTAGGGTTAGGTGTTAGGGATAAGTGTGAGGGGTGTTAGGGTTAGGGTGAGGGGTGTTAGGGATAAGTGTGAGGGGTGTTAGGGTTAGGTGTTAGGGTGAGGGGTGTTAGGGATAAGTGTGAGGGGTGTTAGGGTTAGGGTGAGGGGTGTTAGGGATAAGTGTAAGGGGTGTTAGGGTTAGGTGTTAGGGTGAGGAATGTTAGGGTTAGGTGTTAGGGATAAGTGTGAGGGGTGTTAGGGTAAGGGGTGTTAGGGATAAGTGTGAGGGGTGTTAGGGTTAGGGTGAGGGGTGTTAGGGATAAGTGTGAGGGGTGTTAGTGTTAGGTGTTAGGGTGAGGGGTGTTAGGGATAAGTGTAAGGGATGTTAGGGTTAGGTGATAGGGTGAGGGATGTTAGGGATAAGTGTAAGGGGTGTTAGGGTTAGGTGTTAGGATGAGGGATGTTACAGTTAGGTGTTAGGGATAAGTGTGAGGGGTGTTAGGGTTAGGGTAAGGGTTGTTAGGGATAAGTGTGAGGGGTGTTAGGGTTAGGGTAAGGGGTGTTAGGGATAAGTGTGAGGGGTGTTAGGGTTAGGTGTTAGGGTGAGGGGTGTTAGGGATAAGTGTAAGGGGTGTTAGGGTTAGGTGTTAGGGTGAGGGATGTTACAGTTAGGTGTTAGGGATAAGTGTGAGGGGTGTTAGGGTTAGGGTAAGGGTTGTTAGGGATAAGTGTGAGGGGTGCTAGGGTTAGGGTGAGGGTGTTAGGGATAAGTGTGAGGGGTGTTAGGGTTAGGTGTTAGGGTGAGGGGGTGTTAGGGATAAGTGTAAGGGGTGTTAGGGTTAGGTGTTAGGGTGAGGGATGTTAGGGTTAGGTGTTAGGGATAAGTGTGAGGGGTGTTAGGGTTAGGGTGAGGGGTGTTAGGGATATGTGTGAGGGGTGTTAGGGTTAGGTGTTAGGGTGAGGGGTGTTAGGGATAAGTGTGAGGGGTGTTAGGGTTAGGTGTTAGGGTGAGGAATGTTAGGGTTAGGTATTAGGGATAAGTGTGAGGGGTGTTAGGGTAAGGGGTGTTAGGGATAAGTGTGAGGGGTGTTAGGGTTAGGGTGAGGGGTGTTAGGGATAAGTGTGAGGGGTGTTAGTGTTAGGTGTTAGGGTGAGGGGTGTTAGGGATAAGTGTAAGGGATGTTAGGGTTAGGTGTTAGGGTGAGGGATGTTAGGGTTAGGTGTTAGGGATAAGTGTGAGGGGTGTTAGGGTTAGGGTAAGGGGTGTTAGGTAAAAGTGTGAGGGGTGTTAGGGTTAGGGTGAGGGGTGTTAGGGATAAGTGTGAGGGGTGTTAGGGTTAGGTGTTAGGGTGAGGGGTGTTAGGTCTTAGGGATAAGTGTGAGAATGTTAGGGTTAGGTGTTAGGTTGATGGGTGTTATGGATAAGTGTGAGGGGTGTTAGGGTTAGGGTAAGGGGTGTTAGGGATAAGTGTGATGGGTGTTAGGGTAAGGGATGTTAGGGTTAGGTGTTAGGGAAAAGTGTGAGGGGTGTTAGGGTTAGGGTAAGGGGTGTTAGGGATAAGTGTGAGGGGTGTTAGGGTTAGGTGTTAGGGTGAGGGATTTTAGGGTTAGGTGTTAGGAATAAGTGTGAGGGGTGTTAGGGTTAGGGTAAGGGGTGTTAGGGATAAGTGTGAGGGGTGTTAGGGTTAGGTGTTAGGGTGAGGGATTTTAGGGTTAGGTGTTAGGGATAAGTGTGAGGGGTGTTAGGGTTAGGGTAAGGGGTGTTAGGGATAAGTGTGAGGGGTGTTAGGGTTAGGGTGAGGGGTGTTAGGGATAAGTGTGAGGGGTGTTATGGTTAGGTGTTAGGGTGAGGGGTGTTAGGGATAAGTGTAAGGGGTGTTAGGGTTAGGTGTTAGGGTGAGGGATGATAGGGTTAGGTGTTAGGAATAAGTGTGAGGGGTGTTAGGGTTAGGGTGAGGGGTGTTAGGGATAAGTGTAAGGGGTGTTAGGGTTAGGTGTTAGGGTGAGGGATGTTAGGGTTAGGTGTTAGGGATAAGTGTGAGGGGTGTTAGGGTTAGGGTGAGGGGTGTTAGGGATAAGTGTAAGGGGTGTTAGGGTTAGGTGTTAGGGTGAGGGATGTTAGGGTTAGGTGTTAGGGATAAGTGTGAGGGGTGTTAGGGTTAGGGTAAGGGGTGTTAGGGATAAGTGTTCACCCTAACCCTAACACTTTTCCCTAACATAACATAAGATAAGTGTGTGGGGTGTTAGGGTTAGGGTGAGGGGTGTTAGGGATAAGTGTAAGGGGTGTTAGGGTTAGGTGTTAGGGTGAGGGATGTTAGGGTTAGGTGTTAGGGATAAGTGTGAGGGGTGTTAGGGTTAGGGTAAGGGGTGTTAGGGATAAGTGTGAGGGGTGTTAGGGTTAGGATGAGGGGTGTTAGGGATAAATGTGAGGGGTGTTATGGTTAGGTGTTAGGGTGAGGGGTGTTAGGGATAAGTGTAAGGGGTGTTAGGGTTGTTGTTAGGGTGAGGGATGTTAGGGTTAGGTGCTAGGTGTTAGGGAAAAGTGTTAGGGGTGTTAGGGTTGGGTGGTAAGGTGAGCGGAGGATGATGATAAGGGGGGGGGAAGAGACACAGGGGTGTCCTTGCAGCAGAGATCAAAAGAGTAATTCAGGACTGTATTGCACACTGTGTACAGTAGCCTAGCTATGGTTTTCCCTATTGATGCAGTATCACCTACACTCAGCCTCCTCTCAGTAAGACTGCAAGTTAGTTATGATTCCAAAATGGCTGCTGTCCATGAGGTAGAAGGGTGTGGAAGGCAGGGTATGATGCTGATTGGCTGGAATGTGTCTGCTGACTGTGACTTGCCGGGTCAAAGTTTGCTCAATGATAAAGTATAGGGGGCGGGTTGAATATCGCATATGTTCGCAGTTCACCGAGAACACGAACATGCTATGTTTGCCGGGAACAGTCCGCCGGCGAACTATTCGCGACATCTCTACTCTGCAACCATTGTTGATAGAACACAAGCTGGTGGCAGCAGTGTTATGTTCTAGGGAATATTTGCTTGGCATTGTCTGGGTTCACTAATATCTCTGGAAGGCACTCTCAACTGATTGGGTTATCTGTCCATCCTTGCAGATCAAGTACACACATACAAGTTGGGATCTTCCAGAATGACCTCATATGGCCAGAATTGTCCAGGAGTGGTACAGGAGCATGACAAAGACTTCCAAGTACTTCCCTGGCCTTCCCCAGACTTGAACCCCATTGAACCCCATGTTGCCATATGGATCTTTCACCATGCACTCTTCAGCAGATGTTGGATGCACTGCAATCTGCATGGCTCCCTATACACTTGCTAACCTTGCAGCATCTTATTGACTCACTACCATGCAGTATAGCTGCTGTGCGTGCTGTACACAGTGGTTATTCAGGATATTAGCTGGTGGTAATAATAATGTGATAGATAGTCTAATTATCATGCAGGAGGAGCTGGACAGTTAGGCTTGAAGATAATTCACAACAAACCAGGGTGAGGAGGGTGATATATATATCTCCTAAACATGCCTTCTACCCAAGTAATTCCAATCTTACACATTCTATTTTGTATTTTAAAATTTGTTTTTATTAGATCTGGAGAGTGGGGTTACTCTATCTCTTTCCATATACATGATGCACAATGTTGCACTGGAATGCATGCTAATGGGCATTTGTTTCATCTGGTATGTGTCTTCATTATTTAGACTGTTATATAAATCAAAAACACAGAAATCACTAATGGAAACTTGTGGCGGTGTGGCCATACATGCTCCATTTCCTTCTCCATAACTTAGGAGAAATACAAAATCATGAAGTATGTTTTTCCTGACTTGTGTAATCAATGCTGTTTGGGAGGAGGGCACATTGGTATTCAGTCCTACAATTCTACAAAGGGAAGAGAAAATATTCTTGCCCTTACTAAACTACCTCCATGGCAGGAAACCTTGAACAAGAAATTAGAGAAAATCCTTTAAGACTCATTAACACAGATCTTTTTAAACAGCACTAGATCCCTACTCCTCCAAAGTTCCAACAAGGGATGAATGGATTAATAAGGTTGTTAGTGGAAATAACACACACCAAGTAAGACAAGACAGTAGATAATGAACTTATGAACTTTCCTTGGTACATCTTCTATCGTTGCTCCAATACTTCTGGCACTGATTCTCACACAACTTGATGGAGGAGACAGAGTTCTGTACATGCATCAGAGACATACAAATAAAAGTCACTCACTCAAACAATGTTCTCCCAGTATAAATTCATAACATTTGGAAGCTCACTATTTTTCTATTTTGTCATTTTTTCTTTTTTCCTGACAACCTTTTCAGATGAATTTGAGACTGAGATTGATTACATTGCCACCTATAAACCAACTTTTTGAGCCTAGTACTCGCTACGATGAGCTGTCCACTGTCAAGCCTACTGTATGTACACTGCCTATGCTGTACCAAAATGTACTTTGGATTTATCTTTCTGGTACTGACACTGACAGAAATCAACCAATCAATTGTGCTTTTTTTCTCTCCGTACAATATAAATACAATTTCAAAAAGAATGCTTAAAGAATTGCAATATCTTCTTCCTCAGACCTTGCGAAATAGTGCAAGAGCTCTTATTAAACGCAATTGGAAATCAACAAATGTCATTAGCAGAGGTGAGTGAATAGAGATTAAGCTATCTCTGGAACTTATAAGGATGGTATGTTTTATTGAGGAAAACCACAGACTGTTGCTTTGTACCCTGTTCTTCATCAGTTTTCCGGTGTAAGCGGAATAACCAACTGGTTATGATCAATGTGTAGGATTGCTCCTGCTTACTTTATCAGGTCCAAGGAAGAGTTGATCTTGAGACAAGCAACTCTTAGACATGCTGAATTGATATATTTCCCCAATTTGACCTTGGGGGTTCCTCTTTGTGAGTTTCAGGGGAGACCTTTCCATTGATTCCCGTAGAAGCGAAATATGTTTTCAAGCCAAATTAGATATTTCTGCCATACTTCCTCTTTGCTTCCCTTTATTTATTTTTTCACCAAGCATGTTACATTGTTATTTAGCCACTAAAATAGTCAAGGCTTTTGTGGATATTCAATAAGTTTGATATAAACACCTCCTCACGACAAGCCACTGAAAATCAGAATGCGTTAAGAACAGCTAAATGATGGAGAAATATTTTAGCTAACTAACTAATGCATAGTTACAAAGGCCCTCATTCAATTGCAATTTGGAAAATTGAATAGGGGTCTAAATAAGCACATAACATATTTTTTTAAAGAAGTTTTTAGTTAGTAAACATCTATCCAAAAACAAGGTTTTCACTAACTAAAAACTTATTTTAAAAAAATATGTTATATGCTTATTTAGAGCACTATTCAATTGGCCAAATCGCAACTGAATGAGGGCCATAGTAATTAAGGTTAAAAAATGACTTCTAGTCCATCAAATTCAACCTTTTTAGATCTTCTTTGATCCTTGTAATATCTGGATTCATTGTTAATCGATCCAGAGGAAGGTAAACAGAAAAAAAACATTGAGACATTGCCAATTGTCTCATAAGGGAAAACATACAAGTAAAATATATGGCAATCAGACTCCTCCCTGGATTAATACTTCTCTAGTTATCCAGTATAATATCCAGTAAAATAAGTTTAATTTGATTAGTCTGTCTTCATTGCTCAGTTTGTTCATTCCCCTTATTAGTTTGGTTGCCCTACTCTGTACTTTTTCTAGCTCTAAAATGTCCTTTTTATGAAGTGGTGCCCAAAATGTTACTTCATATTCCAAATGAGGGTGTACTAGGGATTTCTATAGTGACAATTATATTTGCTTTCCTTGTTTCTATACCCTTTTTGATACATGAAAATATTATATGTACCTTTGTAGATGCTACTTGACATTGAGCACTCTTATGTAGGGGGTTGTCCACAAGCACTCCTAAATCTTTTTCTGTGTCTCATACCTGTAGATTTGCTCCATGAAGAATATAAATTACATGATTACTTTTCCTTCCCAAATGTATAACTTACAATTATTTGTATTAAAATCACCATTTAGTTGCCCAATTTTCTAATTTATGTAAAACCCTTTGGATGGAAGGTAAATATTTTTTTTTATTTAATTACCTTGCACAACTTAGTGTCGTCAGCAAACATGGAGACAATACTTCCCAGTCCTACTTCTAAGTCATTAATAAATACTTTTATGTTAAAAATGAAAGGACCTAATACTGAACCCTGAGGAACCCCACTTACCACATTCGTCCAAGCTATGTATGGTTCATTTACAACGACCCTTTGCTTCCTGTCTTCTAACCAGCTCTCAATCTATGAACAGATACTTACTGCAATTCCTGTGTCTCTTAGTTTGCACAACAGTCTTCCATGTGGCACTGTAACAACAGCTTTTGCAGAATCCAAAAAGACTACATCCACTGAGATGCCCTGATCCAATCTCCTACTAATCTCCTCACAGAGACTAATTAAATTTGTCTGACACGGCCTATTCCTCATAAATCCATGTTGACTTCTACTTATTATCTTGCTCAAACAGGAATATTTTTGTATATTAGCCCTTATTAACCCTTCAAAAAGCTTATCCACTACAGAAGTGAGGCTTATAGGTCTATATTTGCCCGGATTTGTCCATTGTGCCTTCTTAAGTGTAGGTATTACATCTGATTTTCTCTAGTCATCTCCTGTGGTGAGTGAGTATTGAAAAAATAGATATAATGATTTGGCTATTACAGAAGCAACTTCCTACAGTACCCTTGAATGTATTCCATCAGGACCTGAGGCTTTATTAAAAGTTATTTTTTTTTAACATCTTTTGGATTTATTCCTGCATTAACTAGTTCTTTTGTGTAAGTAGTGTAGCCCCATTATGTTGCAGTGTCCCAACCACTGGTACCTTCCTTGTATATACCGAAGAAAAAAATTATTTAGCTCATCTGCCTTTTCCTGGTCACTATTTATCAGTCAACCTGTTTCACATTGTAATGTTCCTATAGATTCCATCCTGC
This sequence comes from Discoglossus pictus, assembly GCA_027410445.1. Lineage (NCBI taxonomy): Eukaryota > Metazoa > Chordata > Amphibia > Anura > Alytidae > Discoglossus > Discoglossus pictus. The sequence continues at coordinate 304,871,004 of CM050166.1, read as the reverse complement.
CCTTCTTACCATTAAAATAATTAAACAACATTTTAGGGTTAGTCTTACGCTCATTTGCAACTAACTTTTCATTTTCTGTTTTAGCCAATCTAATAGCTCTTTTGCAAGCCGTCTACTTACGTAAAGCAGTCTCTATCCCCTCTTGTTTTTATAACTTAAATGCCTGATTTTTACTTTGTATCTGGATCTTCAAAACATTGTTACTCAACATGGGATGTGATTAACTCCTATGACTTTTATCTCCACATGGTATATGGTGATTAGTGTGTATATTTAGTAAGGATTTGAATGTTGTCCATTTATTTTCAGTATTTTTACCTGTCAGTTCTTTGACCCAGTCTGTATGTTGTATTGCTGCCCTTAGACCATTAACATTTGACTTTTTAAAATTAAGAGTTTTTGTTGGCCACTTACAACTTTATTTTTAGAACTTCATCTCAAATGAGACTGTGAGACTGCACTGCTTCCCAAAGGTTCGCTTATTTCCATATTTAATATTATTTTTAATTTAGGGATGAACAAGGCTGCTCTTTGTTGCTAGTAAGCTAGCATTGAGCCTGGCTTGATAGAAAACACAAAATAAATTGATTGTGTGCGTTGCATTATTGCTATAATCTTCCTCTGTAGAATTATTTTAAGATTGTGTTTATGTTGAAGAATTTCATCATAGACCTTAGGAGATCTCTGAGAGATGAAAGATTTTTGCATGTTAAGCTCATTTATTTGAGTCAGTTCTGTTTTTTTAGGATTGTTGAATGCAAAAGCCTCTCAGAACCGCTTTGTGGGCAGCTCATACACCCATCTGATCTACCTCACTGCCACTGTTCAAATGGAAAAAATCTACTAATGCTTTTTGGATTTTCTTTTTTGTAGGTATTTCATTGAGGAATCCCGGGTTTAGAGACCAGCCAGGGATACGTCCCTTCAGAAGTAGTTTGCTCAGAGTTAATCATGGTCTGACCAGGAGATCAGGTAGATAAGGGCTTCAATTACGTTTGATGCTAGGTTTTCTTGGAGAAACTGTAATCAATTTGTGAATGAGATTTGTGTCTAGCTGAATAGAAAATGTAGTTTTTCTCATTTGGTTCATTGCTCTCCAGGCATCAAACAAACAGTATAATTTAAGCATTGATTTAAATATTTTTGTGGCTGGTCGGACAGATGAGGATGAAGCATCCTTAGTCTCGTCTTTAATGGGGTCTAATAAACCCATGTAGTGTGTTGCTAGGTGTCCATCAGTCCAGAGATTCTGTGGAAGAAGGTTTATTGTCCTGTGTTCGGAGCATATACATTAAGCAATGACACCTGTCTTTCATTGATTGAGCCTTGTACTAAAATGAACCTTCCAGCATTGTCTCTTTGTGTTTTGTGTGTTGGAAGTTAAGTCTTTTACGGATTAGAATCGAGACACCTCTCTTTTTTTCTGTCGAAGTGGCATGAAACGTTTGGGTATATTATATCAATATTATTCACAATAACTAAATTCAAGATAGACTAATTGCTACTGGGCTCTGGTGTAACCTGGGCCAAATGATCACTGATTGTACTCAAGAACCTGCTCCCCTTAGCTGACCTGCTGGTCTCATTCATCCAGTTTATTTCAGAATAGTTAACATATGCCATAATTAGAACGTGACCATGCTTAGCTGCATCTACAATATGTAGCAATAAGTGTTAATTCCTCACATTTAATTATAAAATATTTCTACCAATATTCTTTTAAGGTTTGTTCATCCACAACCCAGAAAGATTCAACATTATTACTTGTTCCACCATAAATATCTATTACTTTCTTTCCTAAATAGGTTATAACCATCCAAATTATCAGTCCAGTCACAAGAGTCATCCCATCATGTTTCATTAATCACTTACACTACAATTGCATTTACACAAGAACGATTTGCATTATTTGCAAACTCACAAAGTTCACTCCTTCCCCTGTTTAAATTAGATTCTGACTACTCACCTGCAGACTGCATACTGCACACTAGAGCAAACACACTTTTGCTTCCAGCAGGTAACAAGATAAATCTGGTCTACCTTGGAAGTCCTTGCCTTAAGCTTTCCATTTAAACTTACTATTATTATTACTATTTAAACTTACTATTGCCATTTAAACTCAGATTCAGGGGTGAATTTAAGTTTTACGCTGCTCTACCCACATTGAGATATGTGCACCTGTGCCAGATTTACAACTCCTCCTTTCCCTTTGTGATATCCCATATCATAGGTTTATGTGTGATTATATATATATATATATATATCACATATTAAAATTGTCCAACTGAGAGTTGTCGTCACGCTTGCGAGCCTCGCGAAGCGAGCCGTTGAGGCATAGAAGCCTTCCTAGCTTGGAGCACTTAAGCAATAAGTGCCTTTGGCGCTCATCGCCCTGCCAGCCTTGTGAAGAGAGCAGTTGAGGCATTGAAACACGCAAGACTTAGGCAAAATGAGCGCCAAAGGCGCTCCTGCGAGCCTCGTGAAGCGTAGCGAGCAGTTGATGCATTGATAAATGCGGGTCTTAGCCTGCAAGCTGTTAAGAAATGGGGGACTTATTTAGGCTGTAAGCAGTTGAGGAACACGGAAAAAAAGACATACAACCTCGGAATCTCTGGGGCAAAAAAACAACCTCACAAAAATTCGACTTTAACAGCCAAACCGCAGAAATCGAAAAACACGAAAAACAAGACAAATAATGAAATAACACTCACACACAGCACGGGGGAATGCCAGAATGCCTGGAAGTGAGAAAAAAAATGGCGGATGAAAAAAAAGGAGACTGAAGAGCGCAAATCACTGCCAGGCACGTACGAGTTAGCAAGGAACGACCTCGGAATCTCTGAAAGTGAGGTTGCACGCGAATTTAAGCCAAAATTGCAGAGTTTCGAAAGAAAATCGCGAACTAAAAAATGAAAATGAGGCTAAAGGAGCCTGAGGTGTGCAAATCACCGCCAGGCACGTACGAGTAAGCCTGGAACGTAGGATATACAAAATATACCATTACAACGGAAGGAAAATGCTTGCGAGACAAGTAACACATAGAAAAAAGCCGCCATTTTACAACACTAACTTGCAAATAATAACATTATGATTCTAAAATGGTGCTTTACCCACCTAAACAAACAGTTTGGCCTTGCGCACGCAGCCTATTTACAATGCACACTTGGCACATTGCTGACATTTTCTCCATGGGTGATCAACAGTCCAACTGTACATTTTCAGATGCAGGAAAATCCAAACAGATTGTTAACTTTTCAGGATATTGTTTGCTACATATTAAATATAAATAGGTAAAGTATATTAATTTATTAATTCATATTAATTTATTAATTCACTGTACTCAAATTTGTTTATCTTTTACACTGTACTTATATATCTGTCTTCGTGACGAGCACCGAAGGTGATTGTTGCAAAGCAGGAAACTTGAAGTACACGAGGGGAGAAGTTTGCAATAAGCGCTGAACGCGCTCAGCAAGGGGCTCGCAATGAGCGCCAAAGGTCCTCCGAGAAGCAAAAGCCTTACATTGTGTGGCAAACAGCATTGCCATGGCTTCAAATTGTATTGCTGTCATTTTTGACGGGCAAGTCGCTAGTATATATATAGTATTTGAAATGGGTCAGGTACACTTGCAACATTAATGTAACAACATATAGAGATCTCTGAGCATATATACACATTATTCCAGGACACTGGACGGGCATCATCAGGCATTCTGTTCCCCCCTGGAGATGTACTACCCTAGGCCTGTGTCTTATGGGCCTAGGCAGAAACACACCTATGCTTAACTGGCGTTTTTTATTTATTTACAACAGCAAGTACTAAAACATTCTTATTTATTTAAATTATATCCTGATGCCTTGACTGGCTATGTCCTTTGCTTGCTTGCCTTCTCCAACCCTTTTACGTAAACTGACCAGTTATAAAAATCAAGCATATTTTATTACTATAACTTGTGTGCAAAAGTTGAGGAATAAAATAAGCCTCTTTTTATACTGTAGCTGTGTAGAGCTTGCTTCCACATTATCAGCCTTATTAAATTGCGATTCTTTAAATTTAAAAGGGCTCTATTTAAGCACATAGCATATTTTTTAACAGAAGTTTTTAGTTAGTGAACTTCTATCCAAAAGCAAAGTCTTCACTAACTAAAAACTTCTGTAAAAAAATATGCTGTGTGCTAAAATAGAGCCCTTTTAAATTTACTGAATCGCAATTTAATAAGGCTGTATGGGTTTAAATAGGAATGTAAATTTCCTAATTCTCCTATCACTGTTTTGTTTTTTCCTTTTTATGCATAACGGTTAAAACATGCTGTCTAAAATAAAAACAATTGGTGCTTCAGTGACCTTTTATCAGCCACAATTTTTTTTTCTTAACAAGTGACTCATTTACAGGTAAGGACATGAAGATCTGATTTCAGGATGTGGTTATGCATCATAAATAAGTCTTCATCCTCATTCACCATCTCCTTTGGGTTTTGTCTAAAGGGATGGTTATAAATACTAATGCCCTCAAAGGCATTCTTATCTCTTGGTTTTTATGGTGTCTTTCAGAAAAGAACATTATCTACAGTTGTGGAGTTCAAGAGGCTACAAGACAAATTTAGTAACAAGTGGAGGATTTTGCCATTGGCCGTCATAAAAGATATTAGGAGCTGCAGTCCTGACCTCCCTCAGGAGTATGAAGTTTACTGTTGAGCAGCTTGTCTGATTGTAATAGAAAGAGCATATATTAGCAAGTCATCAGGAACACAGAGATATCACCACAGGCTGGCAGGGTGATTCTAGCTTTACCTGTATCATGATATATAAATAACCTGATATGATACAGGTGTGCTTATTTATAGGTTATAAAATGTACTTATGACTAAATCCTGTTTGTAAATAAAGGCTGAAAACAACTACAAGGAATAGGTTTTGTTAAAACCGAATAAATAGTTTTGCAAATTGTCTAAATTTCTTCCTAAATTGAATTTAGTCATTATTTAAGGTAATTCCTTTTGTGATCTTTTGTAAAGGAAATATATGCACTTAGACTTAGATGCATTCACAAAAGAAATTAGAAATGAGATCTGCAAACCACACAATAGCTGTTCAACAAACTCAAATGTTGTGGCCCACAATGCTTATATTGCTCCAGTAATAAGAGGCAAATGTTCACAAAAAGAGGATACCAAATGTGTCTTATGGCATATGTCTTTGCCTTATCCTGTATACTATATGTAATTCTCCATGGTATATTACTGTGTCCTGTGTTATGCTTAAACTGTAACTAAATGGTCATGAAACAGTTAAACAAAATAGGTCTACAATGAGACATTATAGACAGACAGAAACCAGTGATTGTATTGTAATCTGTTTTGTTCCATTGTTTGCCAGATAAGCTAATTACATCTCTGATGTGCTAGACAGCTATAGATGACATGTGTGTATTGGAGGTTGGCCTATTGTTCCCACGTGCCAGACAGGATGCTAATGTTGAACCCCATGTAGAGTCAATCTCCTGTTTTTGTCTGCCACTCCCTGTCATAGCTGTACTGTATACACCCCCCTGTATGTAGCCATATAAATATTGTTGACTTTTCAAAAATAAAACAGTACACTGCTGTGACATATAGAAATTGTATGTTCACTTATTTGCTCCTGTTGGCTGCAATATTGATCCTATCTCCACCCTGCAAGTAACTTGTCCTGGTCACTACCGCAGGGAGGTTAGACTCCTGGAAGTGCTGATTCCTGATGGAAAGACCCTGACTGATACAGAAGCCAAATATCGGGGTGCTGGTGCTGAGATTTCAAAGAACCCATCGGTCCTGGTCAGTAGTTAATCTGTACTCTATAGCAGGGGGCCCTGGGCAGTAATAGCCCCTACCTCTGGATCATCACATGGTACTCGAAGGGACATGTCACACCAGCAGGAAGTTGGTTTAGTCTTACAGTGCATTACAATTTGTGTGTCTATTACACTAGCTATTTGCACTCCTGTATGGTAAGGGATGGCTGAGTATGCTAATTTCAGAATGCTTAAGAAGGGTGGAGGAGGGATCTAGCATCATGATAACCTTAGAGGATGTGGTTTTGAAACCACAGAGATAGCCAAGCAAACTGTAATCCTAATGAGCACACAAAAACAGCTGATTTGCATTCAAGAGGAGCTTATTTGCATAAGAATACAACAGAGGAAACTATATATTTATAATTTTCACTTAATTTCTAACTATATTAGGGTCAATTTAAACATACCCTCCTACCTCCTAAGGTATTAATATTATTATTATTTATTTAGATATTTATCATGAGACAAAATATTCCATAATGCTAAAGTGTTTCAATGAATACATAAGGAAAACATAACAAAAGTGTACATTCTAGTACAGACGGAGTAGCTGGCCCTGCTTTTATAACAACTAAGGTTAAGCTTATAGAAACAAAGGAAGGGCATTGCTTTTTGGTGCTGAGGTATGGCACAAGGATCCAAGGCTTCCACTGTCTTGTTTGAATTCCTGATATTATTGAAGAGGCTAGTAGGTTTCTCTGAATAGATGAGTTTGCAACAAGTGTTTTAGACAATGAAGAGTAGGGAAGAGTCTGACTGAGTGGTACAGAATTCCACAGGGTAGGTGCAGAAAGAGAAAAGTCTTGTAAACAAGAGTGTGAGGAGATGATAACAGATCAAGAGAAATGTATTTTGTGGGTTGAGTGAAGGGGCGGTTAGATGAGTATCTATAGATTAGATCTGATATGTTCTTGAGAGCTTTGTAGATGACTGTCATTATTTTGAACTTAATGCTAGTGGGTATAGGGAACTAGTGAAGGGATTGGATGAATGTGGCAAGAAAGTAGAAGTGACTGGTACAATATATGAGCCTAGTAAAGACATTTAAGTTGGATTGGAGAGGGAAGAGCCTTGCAAGGGGAATGACGGCTAGGAGTGATTTGCAGTAGTCTATGTAGGAAATGATAATTGAGTGAATTACGATTTTGGCTGTTTCTTCTGTGGGAAAAAAGATGCATTTTCGTCTTGTTTTGCAGGGGCAAGCAGTAGTTTTGGTAAGTGATTTGATGTGGGGAGTCAAAGAGAGTTCTGAATGCAGAGTAATCGCAGTAGATGTCAAGTGTATGTGTGATGCATCAGCAGTTGACTGTAAAGGTGATTTCTGGACCTCAAGAGGTGGTAGAGGGCGAGTGGGTGGAATGATTAAGGTTTTATTCTTTGACATGCTTATTTTGACGTTGCGGGAGGCCATTCAGAAAGAGATGCAGAATGAAGATGATAATGGAATCCAAGAGAGTTTATTTAATTTGTCAAGAGAGGAAGTGTAGACATATATATATATAATAGCGCCTTGCCTGTCAAAAAATGACGGCAATAACATTTTAAGCCAGGCAATGCTGTTTGCCACACAATGCGAGGCTATGGCCCCTCTTCGGCGATTTTCGATCGTGAATAAACGCCAAATATGCCTCTAATTAACTTGCAACCTCACTCGCAGGCTTCCCCTCTCTCCCCGTGTGCTGTGTGTGAATGTGTAAGTTATTTTGAGGCATATTTGTTTTTTTTTCTGTTCTGTGGACCAGGCGTTAAATTCGTAATTTAGTGCAGCCCCGCAACTGTGGGCCTTGGCTTGCGAGGACCGCAGTTGCCTTTATGGGCTTCGGCGCTCATTGCAGCCTAAGTCCCGCGGTCCTAGCGATGAGTGTCTGTGACACTCATCGCGAGGCCTGCTATTAGCGCCTTCTGTGCTCATTGCAGTCTAAAAGTCCCACAAGCCTCGCAATGAGCGCCTTTGGTGCTCATCGCGAGGCCCGCGACTGCACCTCTAGCTTAACAAGGGCGGCAGTTGGGGACTCGCTTTGCGAGGCCCGCAGTTTTTAACATTGCATGATGACAACTCGCAGTACGACAACTATATATGTGATAGCGACAGAGAGAGAGACTGTATACAGTGCCTTGCAAAAGTATACACCCCCCTTGACTTTTTACCTATATTGTTACATTACAGCCTTAAATTCAAAGTTGGTGAAGTGAAATGAGAAAAATATATACATAAAACTATTTTTTAGAAATAGAAAACAGAAAATTGGCTTGTGCATATGTATTCACCCCCTTTGCTATGAAGCCCACAAAAAGCTCTGGTGCAACCAGTTACCTTCAGAAGTCACATATTTAGTGAAATTATGTCCACCTGTGTGCAATCTAAGTGTAACATGATCTGTCATTACATATACACACCTTTTTTTAAATCCCCCAGAGGCTGCAACACATAAGCAAGAGGCACCACTAACCAAACACTGCCATGAAGATCAAGGAACTCTCCAAACATGTAAGGGACAATGTTGTTGAGAAATACAAGTCAGGGTTAGGTAAAAAAAAAAAAATCCAAATCTTTCATGATCCCCAGGAGCTCCATCAAATCTATCATAACCAAATGGAAAGAACATGGCACAACAGCAAACCTGCCAAGAGACGTCCGCCCACCAAAACTCACGAACCGTGCAAGGAGGGCATTAATCAGAGAGGCAGCACAGAGACCTGAGGTAACCCTGGAGGAGCTGCAGAGTTCCACAGCAGAGACTGGAATATCTGTACGTAGGACGACAATAAGCCATACGCTCCATAATGTTGGGCTTTATAGCAGAGTGGCCAGAAGAAAGCCATTACTTTCAGTAAAAAAGAAAATGGCATGTTTTGAGTTTGCAAAAAGTCATGTGGTAGACTTCCAAAATGTATGGAGGAAGGTGCTCTGGTCTGACTAAAATTTAACTTTTCGGCCATCAAAGAAAATGCTTTGTCTGGCGCAGACTCAACACATCACATCACCCAAAGGACACCACAGTTAAACATGGTGGTGGCAGCATCATGCTGTGGGGATGTTTTTCAGCAGCCGGGACTGGGAAACTGGTCAGAGTTTAGGGAAAGATGGATGGTGCTAAATACAGGGATATTCTTGAACAAAACCTGTACCACTCTGTGCGTGATTTGAGGCTAGGACAGAGGTTCACCTTCCAGCAGGACAATGACCCCAAACACACTGCTAAAGCAACACTTGAGTGGTTTAAGGGGAAACATGTAAATGTGTTGGAATGGCCTAGTCAAAGCCAAGACCTCAATCTAATAGAAAATTTGTGGTCAGACTTAAAGATTACTGTTCACAAGATTACTGTTCATTACTGTTTACTGTTTCATTTTTTTTTTGTCAGCCATTTTTTTTTATTGCGAAGCCTATTTTCAAGTGCCAAAACGTCTTAAATGCGACTTAAATTGGCGTGCTGTCTGTCCCCCCGTGCTGTGTGTGATGTTTGTTTTGTGCTGTATTTTTTTTTATTTTTGTGTTTTGTGTGTTTTTCGATGTGCGCGGTTCGCCCATTAACTTCATATTTTTTCGACCTTGTATTATTTTTTGGCGGGTCGTAATTCTTGTTTTTAAAAGTCGTACGTCCTTGTTGGTGTTTTTCGCGCTTCCGGGTCGTGTCGCCTCATTTTCATTTTTTATTTTTCGACCTATCTTTTCAGGCTTAGCCGATTTTAAAGTGCCGAAACTCCTTAAATTCAACTTCAATTCGCGTGCAACCGTGGGATTGCTGTGTGTAATTTTTTTTTTTATGTTTTGTTTTTATTTTCTGGTGTTTTTTGTGTATTTGTATGTACAAGTTTCGGCCGTTAACTTCGTATTTTTGTGACCTCGTTAATTTTTCTTTTCTTTTTAAGTCTTGCAGGTCGTATTTTTTTTGGCAAAGTCACGCTTTTGTGGGTTGTTTTTTACCGAGCTTGAGGCTCTGTAGAGCCTCCACCTCCGCAAATGTGGACACTCGCTTTGCGAGGTCCGCATTTGAGCCTGCAATGAGAGTTTGGCTCATTGCAGCTGACGTGGGAGCCTCCACCTCCGCAAATGCGCCCGGCACTGTGTACCTCGCTTTGTGAGGGACACAGTTCTGCGAGCTTGTTTTGCGAGCTCACAAAGCGTGACGACAACTGAGGTGGTCACCCTTTCAGCCACACAACCACATTGACGCACTTTATATACTTGCTACTACTAAGTTCTTTTTGGTTTAAAAGTGTGTTTTTTGCTTTTTTTGGTTTAAAAGTGTGTTCTTCTTGCTTTAAAAAGTTCCCTATCATCACATGCATCTCACTTTATTGATGTTATCAGGACAGGCTCAGCCATTGCTGAGTATCTGTTTAGTGTACAGTGAACTCAGACTTTCAGCACATACTTCATACTCTTACAGCCCCATTAAATTCGAAACCTGTATGCAGCATCGGCACACCCGCAAAGGCTGCGACCTTGAAATTTGGCTGTGTTACAGAGCTATTAAATTGAACCAGTTACAGGCCATAGACGCAAACCTGTAAACCATTCTTGCGCACGTTGGATGTGCGGCCGTGAACATGATCAATTAGTCAAACCGGTAGTTATGGATTTAGATGGAGCCAATGAGATCGTCATCATTACGACAATCAGCAAATATTATATTTTAGCCCATGCAAGTTCCATTATATGTATTAACACATTGATTGTCGTAAGTCTTGCGGGCTATGTTACGGGCTACGGTTTTACGCGTTGAGGGAATTTAATAGGGCTGTCATTTACATTCTGTTGAACTGTTGGCCGGATGGAACGTTTAAACATGAAGCATTCTGAAGGCTGGAATCCATCTTTTACCATTTTAATGTTGAGCAAATAGCTATTATATTAATAAAACAACAATAGACAAATGCAAAGTCTTTTTTCACACTTCCTTCTGTATGTGTTTTTACTGATTATTCACAGAGAAGCTCTATATCACATTCCTTGTGAACAATATGTTCTCACTCAAGAGGTAAAATAGCATAATTTTTCATCTGACAAAGACTTTTCAATTGTTTATAGCTAAAGCACTTGTCCTACTTAAGTTTTATTTGCTGTGTGTTTTTGTCCAGCTGTAATAATTAAACTAGTTTATAGACAACATGTTATGAAGCAGCTAAATATAATGTATGGTTTGTTACTGACCTCTTGCTTCTCTGTTTGTTTTGGTCACTAACTTCAAATTGAAATTTGTGTGCAGGATTGAACAGGTTCATGCAGTTCATTTACTTAGGAACAGCTCCAAAGGTGCACAAAATGACAACAATGGATTTGTGCGGCCTCATTTACTGTCTAAATCAGTATTTCCAAAATTAACCCAGTAGTGACTCTATCCCAGAAATGAATATGTCTCCAATAAAACCCCACAAACCCTCCCTTGTATCACACATTGCTTAAAATGTTCTCCTAGAATTCAGATTTCCTCTAAGTAACTCATAACGCATCTCAGTAAAACTATAAAGCCTCATAAAATTTAAATCTTTAAGGGTAGTTTGTGAATCCCTGATAACACAATATGGAATCCTGTGGTTTCACTTCCATGGAACAATTATTTCCAATGACTTGTCCTCAGTGCACAGAAAAATGACTATACTTTCTAAACTACAAACAATAACAAGAACCATAGATAAATCCCACCCCAAAACCATGTAATTGGTTCCAGAACAAAGTGACCTAGTTCACAGTAGCACTGAACACATTTAGCACAAGTGACTCAATCGTTGATTAGCATAACTGTTAGCATAATTGCGTCCAAGAAAGGATATTGGCCGGCGGCACGCCGGGTCTGACGCAGTGCTGCGTGACCCGGCGGAGCCTGGGCGATGCTGATTGGCCGGGAGGAGGAGGAGGGACTTAAGCCCGTTTCGCTGGCTTCCTCCTCACTCCGCGCCGGCCATTGAGCTGATCTGAGGTCTGCACGCTGCGCTCTCTGCAAAAAACGTAATAGCAAGTAAAATAAGGGCCACTCAGCTAATAAAGTGACCCCCGATCCCTCTACCAGCATTAGCCTACCCTCTACCCCTTATAGTTACCCTGAGCACCCCACTAGTAGAGCCCTCCTGTCACTTGGTCCTGGCAATAGCGACCCAGGCTCCCAGCATTAGCCCTATAATTCCTCATAGCATCATTCCCTGCTCTGTAGGTTCCTGGGTAAGGGTGTCACATTTGTCACAAGTGGGGTGGCAGCTTAATATGAACCCTGGGGAGTTAGAAGCCTTACTGACCATGGTCAGAACTCGGGCATTGAGCCATTGGGTTAGATGGGTCCAGGACAGAATGGACTCAGGCCGTCTAGGGGGGGAGGTTGACGCCACTGAGGCACAGGCCCGGCCTGCAGTGACCAGTAGCCTAGGCCAGGTGGACAGGCCTCATAGCCTAGATAGTCTGGCGGAGCAGCGTGCTACCTCTGATCTGAGCAATAGGGCTAGTAGCAGCGTGGAGGGCACGGATTTGCTCCTTGAGAGTCAGGAGCTTATCCCCCCCACCACAGAGAGCGTGGTGCCAGCGGGAAGCGCGGGCGAGGGCCTAGACATCCGGCCACCACCCAGCATCTTGTCCCATGGCCCACAGCAGAACCAAGGTCCTGGTGACACCCCTAATCAGCCTCGAGGCTCTAGGGGGAACAGCAAAAGTACAAGGAGCTCTAAAAAAGCTCCTACAAGTTCTCATCGGTTGGCCCCTATGGTCCCCACTGCCGCACCCACTGCCAGCGCTGCAGGTGTTTCGCAGGGACGACGCAACGCCAATAGAGAGGCCGAGAAGAAAAAAGCGACGACCAGAGGAAGAAGGGATCAAGTGATCGAAGAGATGGCTGCAGACGACAGCATCGTGGTCATCGACGAGGTTCCGGTAGCGGCTAAGGTGGCACGGCAGATGCGGCCCACCAGGGTCCGGAAGTCAACGAACAAGTACAGTCCCTTGATTTTCACCATGACACCAGCCAAGAGACAGAAATCTCCTGACAGGAGAACTAGGCCACAGCGCAATTCACCTATCCCTGACATCATTACGGATACAGGGACGCCCATAGTGACTCAGGGGCAGGACCGGGGGAGAGATAGCATTGACCGCCATGGGCCGCCGAGCCGTAGGGAATCCTTACGCCCTAGCGTAGCCGCCGAGTCGGAGTACTCCTTTGGGGGGGAGCAGGCCGCGCGTTCCCTAATGAGGGATAGACGCAGGAGAGCTAGTGATTGTTCTTCATGCTTCCCCAGAGCCAGAGGGAGATCCTGGTCTCGGAGTAGACGGTCTTGCGGCTGCAGCTGTGCTTGCGCAAGAGGGGGCGAAAGGAGCCCACAGCGGTCAAGATGTTCAGGGACGCCGGCTCGTCCAGACCGGCAGGTTTCCCCCAGGATGGCAGCTGCCCCAGAGCAAGGAGAAGCAGGTGAGAAACTGGCAAATTTCAGGGAGATGGGGGTGGCAGTACATGGAGCCTCTCGCAGGGAATCTCAATTCTTGTTGTCCCTGAAAGCCCTTATAGAAACCCATAACATTGTCATGGGTAGGGGGTTTGGACGGGAAGGCGTGGGCGGAGCCAGCCCTTCCCGCTAGGTCACCCCGAGCGGAGCTTATCAACCCCACTTCACACACGACGAGTGTGGCGCCACACACCGGAGGAGCGGAACAGGACAGGAGCAGAGGAAAGTTACGGGATGCGGCTGCAAGGCCGTCCATCGTTTGCGCCCAGGACAATCTGGGGGCGCATTTAGCCTTGGAAGTCAAAGAAAAAATCTGGCGACGGGAGTACATAGAGATATTTTCCTTGTTGCCAATGTCACGGATGAACGACAATCCAGAGAGGTTTCACAGGGAAGGAGATGACCGGAGGCCCCCTTTAGGAGCATGCCAAGAACGTTCGACAACTGGTTACATGCAATTGCCATCATGGCCTGTGTCATGGGAGAAAGACACCCGGAACAATGCTCTGGGCTGTTCATGTATATGGAAGAAATCAGGAATGCATACCGGATGTATGGTGGAATAGCATGGTGGCGATATGACGAGTAATTCCGGCAATACATGTCCTCCCGTCCGGAGATGGCATGGAGCGATAAGGCGGTGGCCTATTGGCTGAACATAATGACACCAATGCGGGCAGTGCTGCCCTTTCGCGGGAACCCAGGTGGGGCTAGAGGCCCTGCCACTGCGAGCACAGCCGGTCGAGACGTTTGTCACTCATTCAACGAGGGCAACTGCAATTGGGAACCAAACTGTCGTTTTAAGCACGTCTGTGCGAGTTGTCTAGGGGACCACGCGGCCTCAAGATGCACCAGACAAAAGGACGGATCCAGGGCTGGAGAGCTCAAAAAGGGACGGACCCCCATACAGCTGGGCGCAATGCTGCCGTGGCTAGAACACTACGGTAGGTTGGCAACAAAAGCCTGGGCGGACTGAGCTAGAACTGGGTAGGTTGGCGGGGCCTTTTCCCTCCATCCCCTTCCAGGGACTGGTAATTACCCCTCTGGGCGTAGTGCCGAAGAAGGAAGCAGGAAAATTCCGCCTCATCCAGCATTTATCCTATCCTCTAGGTGGTTCGGTAAACGACTTGATTGACAAACAGAACTCGTCAGTATCGAACGCCCCTTTTGATCGGGCCACGGACCTGGTCAGGCAGGCAGGCGTCGGGGCTAAGATGGCGAAGGTGGATATCGAATTGTTCCGTTTGCTCCCGGTGCATCCTCAGAGTCATCGGTTCCTTGGTTGCTTCATGGACGGTCAGTACTTTTTGGATCTGTGTCTCCCCATGGGATGTTCTATTTCTTGTTCCTATTTCAAAGCCTTCAGTACGTTCTTGCAATGGGTAGCACGCACCGAGTTGGGCTGCCAAGGGATTACCCATTACCTCGATGATTTCCTTTTTGTGGGACCAGCGGGGTTAGCCACATGCAACTTCATACTGAGGACCTTCTCAAGGATATGTCAAGATTTCAGGGTTCCACTGGCAGAAAAGAAGACAGAAGGACTGACCACGGATATGACTTTCCTGGGGATTCGGATCAATTCGGACAAGAAGCAATGCAGCTTGCCGATGGAGAAGGTGTTGGACCTGTCCGCAGAACTGGCAGCCCTGGAAGGCGCAAGGCGAGTGTCACTGCGGCGGCTGCAATCCATCTTGGGAAAGCTGGATTTCGCTTGCAGGATCGTTCCCATGGGCCGTATATTCAGCAGAAGAATGTCGTTGGCTACAGTCGGGATATCTCAGCCGCATCACTTTATAAAGGTGTCCGGGGCCATGAGGGAAGATGCACGAGTGTGGACGGCGTTTCTACGGAACTTCAACAAGAGCACCTTGATCCAGCCGAGCAGGGTGACGAATGGGCAGCTAGACCTCTATGCGGGTTCAAGTGTGGTCGGAATGGGAGCAGCACCATGGCCCGAATCATGGGTCAAAGGAAGGCTTACAGAAGATCCTACGGTTCTGGAGACGTTCGCCATCACCACGGCGGTCCATCTGTGGGGCTGGGGCTTCAGGAACCGGCAGGTCCTTTTTCAATCAGGCAGCTCGAAAACGGGTAGTCAATAGCTTGATGGCTGCATCTGGGCTGTTGATACGGGTCATAAGGCACTTGGTTCTTTGTTGCCTGCGGGCAAATATCTGGGTGAGGGCGGAGTGTATTCCCGGCCTTAACGGTGGTTGATGCCCTTTCTCGGTTACAGGGAATCCGGTTTCGCACACTGGCACCGGCGGCGAAGGATCAAGGAGAGGACATACCTTCAGAACTCTGGGAGCTTGGAGTGGTGCTGTAGCTGGTTACATCCGGCAGTTGGTAGCGCCAAAGACGTGGGTGGCCTACAGAAAGGTGTGGAACATGTGGAGCGATATGGTTGAGGAGGCCGGTGGCGAGGGTTCAGAGGAGAAAGCCATAGGAATTCTGCTGTGGTTTTTGCTTCAGAGCGCAGAGAGAGGTGCTTCCAGTGCTTCCAGGGTGCTTCCAGGGCAACTAGCATTTATGTTCAGGTTGGCAGGACGGAAGGACCTAACAAAGGAGTTTGTGGTTTGCCGGGTGGTAAAAGGCATGTTCAAAGGGAAGCACCGGACGGACAGGAGACGCCCGATCACTTTATCTCTGTTACTACGCCTGGGGGAGGCGTTGGGTGTGCTATGCAGGGACTGCTTCGAATCCCTCCTTTTCCGTACAGCCTTTTCCTTAGCATTCTATGGTGCTTTCAGGATTGGGGAACTGGTCTCGGAAAACAGGCACGGTTCGGGGGGGCTGCTGGCGGAGGACATCTGTCTGGAAAGTGACAGATTGTTGGTATGGCTGAGGAGGTCAAAAACAGATCAGGCCGGAAAAGGAAGGGAAGTGGTCATATACAAAACTGGAACGGAGTGTTGCCCCCAGGCAAGTGTGAGGTTGTACTTGGAAAAAAGGCCAACGGGGCCAAGCACACTGCTATTGCATGCCAATGGCCAGGCCTTGTCACGGTTTCAATTCGAAAGGATGCTTAAGAAGTCCTTACAGCAGTTAGGCTTGGACCCTGTGGACTTCGGCACACATTCGTTTCGGATCGGAGCCGCTACGGAGGTGGCAAGGCTAGAGAGTATGGTTAAAAAGATTGGGAGATGGGAGTCGCATCGCTTGAAATCATACATACGGCCAGAAAGGGTTGTCTAATTGGAATTTGTTTTTGTGTTGCAGAAGTTAAACAGCTGTGGATCGTCGGCCATTCCTACATGTATTGGGCTCAACGGTTAGCCGCAGTCACTGGCGACAACGTCCAACTGGGCTTTCTGGAGACGAGCATGCAAGTAAGATGGTTTGGGTTCCGCGGCTTGAGATAGACACAGGGAATGGCCTGTTGGAGAGCAACGCTCAGCATCATGGTAGCCCACCCATTTTAATTATACACGCTGGGGGCAACGATTTGTGAGTAATACCTATGAGAAAAATGTTGAAAGAGATGAAGAGGGGTGTGAAGTGTTGGCTAGAACGGTTCCCAGGCTTGTTCATAGTGTGGTCCGAAATGATCAAAAGGAGATCTTGGCGGAACGCAAGGGATCCAGTTTCGGTGGATAGAGCAAGGCAAAAGATAAACAAACAGATGGCTAGTTTTGTAAGGAATTTGAGTTTCATTACCATTAGACACCAAGAATTTGAAGGCGTAGACGCTGATGACATCTTTTGCCCAGATAAGGTCCATCTATTGGAGATAGGATTAGAGCTGTTTATCCTGGAGCTTAGGGATGGGGCTAGCAGGGCCTTGGCTTTATTAAGAGAGCAAGAGGGGAGATCACAGCCTCAGGAGGCATCCATCGCCTGCTCTGTGTCGGGAGGTGAGGCACCTGGCCCACAGGCTTAAGAGGGCGTTGCCCTGCCTCATGGGCGTGCTTAGGAAAGCACTGGGAGGCTCTGGGCGCGGGCCCAGGGCGTGAGGTTACTGACCGGGCCTGGCTCCTCCTCCGGGATGTTATTTGAGCTGAGATTTAACAATGTTAATTATGTTAATTGGTTATTGGTTTATGGTTGCTTTAATAAAGCTGTGGCCCGAATTTTTCCCAAGAAACGCTGTTTCAGTGTGTTTATTTATTCTAAAGCCCATTGTATCTTGCCAGGGTCATGTCAAACACTAGCCTATCAGCATGCCTTCGTATTCTGGTACCAAGGTAACCAACAGACAGCTTGGAATCTTCTGATAATGTCTTCTCAGTAGCTCACCTCTCATTCCTCAGTGGTGACAAGATAAGCCCACCACCCACTATATAGAAACATACCCTTACCATTTTGTGATTTGAGATTCTGGCTTTATTTAATGATGTCTGCTCTAAAGTTATGTAATCTGTTTTAGTTCTTGCTTTGTGGTAAAAGCTTACAGGCTGTGGTTTCTTGAAAGGTATATCAATTTATCAAAATTAGCTCTTCTTCATCTTTTCTAGTATGCAATCGGACACACCCTCAGTTACCTATTTTAGACTGTATTGATTTTAGCTAGAGTTTCTCACTGCTGAGAGAGAAAAAATGCTAATGTTTATATTATAATGATATACCGGGCAAGTTACTAGTAACTTAATATTGCAAAGCATATGTGATATTGGCTGTTGCTGAATTGTAGCCCCAAGGATCCACAGAGAAATTACTTCAGCCTGTGATGGCAAGAACATCTTTGTGAATACAGTGAGGTTTGCGTCTTTATGAAAATATTCTTCTCTACCCAATCAATACCCATTCAGCCAGGCCACAACCCAAGCATCACCAGCAGGAATGCTCATAACTGTATGTAGCCTCATAATACATTTCTAACTAACTTTAACAAATATTCCCCAGTAGGATATATTTGATCTTCTGCTTTTTTGTTTGCATCTCTCAATCAAGGTGGTAAATATAGTTGATAATATTTTTTCTTGATAATAATTTACATTCTGAATCAGTATACATGGAAAAATATATTCAGTGCCAGGAACTCAGGGGAGCAAAGAGACAGACAGGGACATCTTGAGCAAATAATGAAATGCCAAGCAGAGAAAATCCATAGCAATTGGACGATGGAACAAATTCACTGACTTGTTCCAGCTACTGGGTAGATCAATGCTTAATATGTTGTTCTGTCTGCTAATTGCCAATATTCTACTAAAATTAATGCACTCAGGGAGCTATATTACAATTACACAAGGGAAAATATGCTACTTGAGCTGTTAATAAATCAAAATGAGCAGAAAATTAGATGTATTTTTCAACAGAAAAGAGGTGCATTGAGTAACATTTTAGCATAAAGCACAAAGGGTCATTGCACAAAATATATAAAACACCCTTTCTTAGACACTTATTACTATTAATAATTAAGATGGCATTTGTATGAGGATTTATGTGACAGGCAAAATTGAATTAAAAAAATTTTGTATTGTAAAATGTTAATGTAATTCTAAGTTAAACAACTATAAAATATATAAGTCAAAACAAGCAGCTGGAAAAGTGCAAAGGTGTGAATCATGGAATATAATAAAAAAAGATAAAAGGTAAAACAAGCTCAATCACGCTCACAAGATCAATGGGTAATCAAGTGGATATACCAATAGCACCAAAACATGTTCAAATACAATCAGAACTTAAAAGTTAAAGTGACATGAAACTTTTCTGGAACTCACTAAGAATATAATATACCTATGTATCTCTTTACTTTCATGTACTTTATTTTAATAATAAGTGCTAAAAAGCTCTGTATTTTATGTGTAAAATCTTATAAATAGTTCCTAACTTATGAAGACAATGTTCTTCTAAGTATAGGGGTTGCACTGTCTCATAGTAGCCAATCAGTGGCAAAATATTGCAACATGCTACTCGAGAGAGGTCACTGACAGGCTAATTTGAAACACTGCACTTTACAGTCTGTGCATTAATGAGCTGCATGAGCTACAGAGGACAGATCCAAATACATGAAAATTGTATGATTTTAGACAGAAAAAACAGAGCTTTTAAGCTATTCATAACAAAACTGAGTACATAAAAGTAAATACATAGGTATTATATTCCTAGTGAAGTCGAGAAACCGTCCATGTTCCTTTATACGATTCAACTTCTGACTGAAAGTTAAGGTACAAAGAGAGTGCATGTTGTCCCATAACTTTCATTGCAAATACCTTTTTTCAAGGCGTTAGAGCCTCTATCATTGGGTTTGTGGAGCGTGTTCCTGTTGGAGGAGTGGATACATTGGTATTACTCTCTGTTGTGTTTGAGCATGTTTTGGGGCTACCTGTACATCCTTTGAGCACACACCAAACTTGTGAGTGTGACTGAATTTGTTTTACCATTGTATTTCTTTCTTAAAGAGAATTTCACGATTAGCAACTTTGTATTTTTTCCTTCTTTTTGTGTTGCATTATATGGTTTGGTGGATCCCATTAACTATACATCCAATTTGCAAAGCTGCATTGAAAAACGATTGGTTAATTATTGGTATATGTATTTGATTTACAGTATGTCACAACTGCTATTTCTGTTTTCTCTATCTTTTTTAATTGTAAGTTTCCAATATACTTTGTTTAAAAAAAATGCTATTTTCTTAGTGAAACCATACTTGCAAAGTCTCATTTGTTTACTTTTTCTTCCTCCCCAGCAAAATAGCAGTTTATGTGGTGGCATTATTATTGGTACCAAGTGATGCAATCACTAGATGATCAATAAACATATACTTAACAGGCAGTTTGTCAACAGCTCTGAAATGTTTCCTCTTTCAAACTTCATTATTAAAATGGTAATATGAAAGCTAAATGAATAATCAGAGTATTGCAGTATATACTCATGCCTTTAGTTAGAGTGACAAGCTTTCGAGAGTTGCACCTCACTTTAGCAAGTCAGAAGCAATACTGGTTTAGCATGATCACTGGAATACAGAGCTGAGTAATAAGAAACCTGCACGGGACAGAAGACAATCATCATAAATAAAGTACTGATCCATCCAGTGTGTGAGTCCACACCAGTGTTATCAGTAAAATACTCACACATAAGAGGTTAGATGAAAAACAACAATAGAACAGGAGAAATACTGTGGCAGGATGACAAGAAGTTTTGATGATGTACTAGAAAACCAGGGTTCATGTTAATACTTGCATCTTTAGTGTTGAAGAATGTGATCATCCTAACTTCAAATGTTTTTCTCTCCATGATGCTTTTGAAATTCCCTCTAAGTGTTTTGATTTAAAGGTTGTGGATGAAGTGATCATTCTGGGGTAGAATATTTTTTTTCATTGTTCTTTTTAAATGCATCCTAAGATGCAATTTTTGGCTGGGTTCCCCAATTTAACAGCCCCTTTCACATACAGTGCATTGTATTATGTAAACCACATTGGAGGAAGTGCATGAATATAATCCTCTGATATTATAGTCTTATTATGCATGGTTGTATAATCTTTACAGATGTGGTGACATACTTTGAAAATAATTCTGTTGCAATTTCTCTGTTCAGTGGTCATTCTTCTGCAGACCAATGATGGTTTAAGGTTTGGTGACTGTCTAAATGTAAGATTTGGAGGCTTAGAGATATATTTTTTAATTCTGCGTCCTCTCTTACTAGTGGCTGTAAATCTTTAAACATTTTGCATATTTCTTCTAGAGTTAGATGGTATGTGGTCACTAGAGGTGTACTAGTTTCACAAGTTCAAAGGTTTTTTTGTTTTAATGGTGGATGTTATTTTATGTGTAATGATATGGACTTGTAACCCTTCTGCCTAAAAGATTCAGATAGTAATTTGCAGCAAGAATTGAACGGGCTCATACCTACCCATCCTACAACTGGACTTTCTACATGCTGCCCAGGCAGACAATCTTTTACAAGTATAGACACACTGACGGAACAGATATCTGGCCTTGTTGAAACCATCCTTAAGCCACTAGTTACAAACACCATCAGCTATATACAAGACATCACTGACTTTCTCCTACAAACCCAGTCTGATTTAAGACCTCCCTACTAACACACTACTTGTCACCATAAAAGATTAATCTATTTACAGCCAAGTCCCACACAAAGATGGCACTGAGGCATGCATTATATGTGTTACATTTCTCTCAGGACACACTCAGAACTAGAAATATAACCCTGATACTATTTCACCATAACTATTTCACTTTCAACAAGCATATTTGTCTACATATAATTGGGACTGCAATGGGTACCATAATGGCACTTCAATAAGCTAGTCTGGACATAGATTTGTATCCACAAATGGTCACAAACCTTATAGATACTACCTCTACATAGATGATCACTTCATCATATGGACAGAATGATAAAAAGAACCTCAGAGACTTCCACAATATTTTCAATATCTTCTACCCATCTATTAAACTTAAATGAATTACTCTGCAGAGCAGGTGAACTTTCTGAACACTACCATAACCACCATTTCCACACCCCACTAATCTCTCGATATAGGTAACCTACTGACAGATGGAGCTACCTTCATGGGTATAGTTTCCATCACCCTCACACTAAGCAAGCAATTATTTATATATAAGCCATTAGATACCACTGCATAATCTAAAAAAATGTAGACTGTGACAATGCTAATTCTTTTAGGCAGAAGGGTTACATGCCCTGTGTTATTACACAGACAATTACATCTGCCCTTAAAACAGCCTGTGACCCCCTGTGACATTATAAAGATACTACTTCATGTACACCTCTTGGGTCTCCGTGGGTTTAGGAAACCTGTGACCACTATGAGCCCAGGGATTTCCAGGATTCTGCCCAATAATGGCTATGAACCAGGAAACCCCAAGATTCACCTTGCCCAAGCATGGCATCAAACATTAACCCCTGTGCCACAGAAATCCTTAAAGGCACCTATATCAAAACCTGTGCCATGGTGGTCCTTGTGACACCAAACATTAACCGCTATGGGGATCCATACTACTACAAGGGTCCATATTGGACCCACATGTAAACTAACCCCCGTGGGGTCCATCCCCTATATACCTTGCAGGACCTCTGTGGTGCATGAGTTAATTTTAGGGGACATGGAGGTTCTTTAAGAACCTCTGCTGCAGGGGATTAATTTTTGGGCAACATAGAGGTCTATAGGGGCCCCATAGTTATAGTTAGATCTACCATTGGTGTGTTTGAAATGTCCCATTCCATTTCTGTTCACTAATTCCCAGGAATGTTTAATTTTATCTTCTCAAGTTTGACCACACCCAGTTTGCCTTGGTTGATAGTTCTAACATTCCAGGTTGTCTTCCATTATTATGTGCTAAATAATGTTCTAGAACATTTTTTATCAACACTCACTTCTTACAAGTACTTTTTTTGCACCACACTGGCCACACTATTTTACGCTGTAGTGTTCCCTATTCTTTTAGCTCAGCCTAAGTGCTAGATTACATGTCCTGCACATTGCTTGATGGGAGCATATGCAAAGCATGTGGCAGTTGTCTCCCAAAGGTGTGTAGCTGACAGAAGCAGCTACTCCCAAGAGACAAGAAATACAGGCATCACACATGGGCACAATTTTAGGACATTTTTTGTTTTTGCAACTGTACATCACAGAGCACTTGTCACAACACTCGTCCTTGTCCCCATCATCTTCATAGGCTTGGTACCATGTCATGTTTTAATATGGATACCTAACAATACCATAAGAAACAAACCATCACATATTAAAATTGTCAAACTGCGATTTGTTGTCACGCTTGCGAAACTTGTATAACAATGCAGAGATGGGCAAAGTGACGTGAGCTGCTGAGGCATAGAAGCCTTTCGAGATCAGAGGACTGGGGCAAGGAGCGCAAAAGGCGCTCATTGCCCTGCGAGCCTCGCATAGCGAGGTGAGCAGTTGAGGCATGAAAACACCCAGGACTTAGGCTGAAATGAGTGCTGAAGGCGCTCCTGCGAGCTTTGCGAAGCGAGGCGATCAGTTGAGGCATGGAAACAGGCAGGACTTAGGCTCAAAGGAGCGCCAAAGGTGCTCCTTTGAGCCTCGCAAAGCGAGGAGAGCAGTTGAGACATTGAAGCACACGAGGCTGCAAACAGTTGAGGAACGCAGGACTTACTTAGGCTGCAAGCACTTGAGGAACATGGGCCGCCAATGCGAGCCTACCAAATGAGAGCCTCACAAAGGGAGGAGAGCCGTTGAGGCATAGAAGCCTTCCGAGCTCGGAGGACTTGTGCAATGACTCGGAAAAATACAAATGTAACGGCAGGCGCTCATTGCAGGCCTCGCAGTTGCGGGGAAACAAGAAATTATGATTTTAATGGCCAAACCACGGAACTGGGAAGACCAGCAAAAAAGCACAAATATGCCTCAAATCCACTTACACACTCACACACAGCACAGGGGGAGGGCCAGTGAGCCTGTGACTAAAGTTGCAAGTGAATTTGAGGCATATTTGACATCTTTTCATTCTCGAAAATCACCTAAGCGAGAAAAAAAAATTGCGGCAGAAAAAACAGGACGAATACAAGGCAGAGGGACGTAAAAAATAGCCTGAAGCCAGTAACACTTAACGCAAGCCAGTAACACTTAACCCAAGCCAGTAACACTTAACCCAAGGCAGTAACCCTTAACCCAAGCCAGTAACACTTAACCCAAGGCAGTAAGCCCTTAAACTACACTGGGGGGAGAGGCTCGCGATGAGTGCCGAAGGTGATCATTGAGAAGCACGAAAGTTGTGGCTTGCCAAGGCCTGCAATTAGCGGCGCTCATTGCGAGCTACTCGATGTGCGCCAAAGGGGCTCAGCGCAGGGCTTGCGATGATCGCCGAAGGTACAGCATTCCCAGCCTTCAAATGTTATTCCCATCATTTTTGACAGGCAAGTAGCTAGTGTATATTATTAGCATACGCTCAAATGTTATCTTTTTTTTTTTTTATAGAAATATTTATATGATTATAAATAATAGTAATTTCCTACTATTACATGTTGTTTCATTTTTCCACATACCCACGGATAAATTTGCAAACGCTTGCGGGAAATTATGTCCTCATAGCTATGCTATTAGTTTGAAATATTTTTTGTAAAGTACAAAGGTAATGGCCTAATGACTATTCTTTGAAATGAGTCAGTTTCATCAAATTCCTCAAATAAATATTCAACGGTTTTAGTACTTTTGTTGTGTGGGATGGAGGTGTACAATGTTGACTCATCTGCATTCATTCCTTGTATAACAATGCAGAGATGGGTTCACTGTGAGCTGTTTAATACACTGGCATTGAACTGGAGAAACTGCATGCAACAACAGAAGAAAGAATTCATTTGTACTTCAAGTTGCCTTTGCTTTATCACAATATTTGCTTTGTTACCCCTGATATTCTCTGCCACCACCATACTACTAAACATCAAAGCCTCTTCTTTCTTCCTCCCATCTCTGCTCACATGAACGTCTTTCTTTCCTGAAAATCACCATTGCCTCCATACCCCAATGAAATAAAACATACGCTCTCCCACAAATCCCACTCCCACCAACTCCCATGCCTGCACTTAACGCCAGGCTCTGCTGTCGCCCACACCTATAACGCATATATATGACAGCAATGCCAGTAACATGATGCCCATACACTGCCTTCCTTTGAATTAAATTCCCTTCTCATGTGCCCTTTGGAATGCTCACTCTGTTTGCAATAAACTCACTTCTATAGATAATCTATTCATTTACAATTTTTAACCTATTGATCCAAGATCTCTGCAGATGGTGACTGTAGTCATGAAATTAAAATATGTTTCTTCTGGGGTGGAAAGCTATGGCAAGCTTGGACAAACTAGTCAAAAGTAAAGATATTAAACTACCAACAAAGATCCTGCATAGTTAGAACTATGGTATTCCCAGTAGTAACATACGGAAGTCTGAGCGCTGTAGAATTGACACCTTTGAATTGTTGTGTTGGCGAAAACTACTCAGAGTGCCTTGGACTGCAAAAAGATCCAATAAATCAGTACTTCAGGAAATAAATACAAACTGTTCACTAGAAGCTATCATCATGAGGCTGAAGCTCAATTATTTTGGCCATATTATGAGACAGCAGGATTCCATAGAAAATACTCTGATGCTGGGTAAGATTGAAGCCACAAGAAGAATGGGACAACAGAGGTGGAGATGGATAGATGAAATCACATATATAGTTGTGAGCGTACGGGTCGTTGCTCACGCTTGCGGGCTCGCGTAGCGAGGTCACTGGGCAAGGGCCTCAGTTGCTGGCATGGAGCGCCGAAGGCGCTCCATGCCAGCAACTGAGGCCCCTCGCGAAGCGAGGGCCTCAGTTGCTGGCGAGGTCACTGGGCACGGGCCTCAGTTGCTGGCATGGAGCGCCGAAGGCGCTCCATGTCAGCAACTGAGGCCCCTCGCTAAGCGAGGGCCTCAGTTGCTGGCGAGGTCACTGGGCAAGGGCCTCAGTTGCTGGCATGAGGCCCTTGCCCAGTGACCTCGCCAGCAACTGAGGCCCTCGCTTAGCGAGGGGCCTCAGTTGCTGACATGGAGCGCCTTCGGCGCTCCATGCCAGCAACTGAGGCCCGTGCCCAGTGACCTCGCCAGTGACCTCGCCTTGCTGGCGAGGTCACTGGGCAAGGGCCTCAGTTGCTGGCATGGAGCACCGAAGGCGCTCCATGTCAGCAACTGAGGCCCTCGCTTCGCGAGGGGCCTCAGTTGCTGACGAGGTCACTGGGCAAGGGCCTCAGTTGCTGGCATGGAGCGCCGAAGGCGCTCCATGCCAGCAACTGAGGCCCCTCGCGAAGCGAGGGACTCAGTTGCTGGCGAGGTCACTGGGCAAGGGCCTCAAACCCTCGCAAACTTCACGTCGCTACTCAAAAAACACGACACACAAATTACGACACTCGCTAAATTTTACGAGGAACGCAAACAACCTACGAAACACGTTACCACACATTACGACCTCGCAAACATCGGACGCAACACGCCGACATACAAACATTTAAAACACAATACATACACACAGCACATACATAAAAACCTTACCTACACCAAGAGGGAGCACCCAGGACCTCAAAAATGCAACTTACACCTCGATTTTACTCGAAATAAAAGACTTTTGAGACTAAAAAAAAAATCTAAGCAACAGAAAAAATGGCTGCCGAACAAAACGAAAACGAGGCTACAGCACTCTAAACTCGCAAAACACCACAACAAACTCGCAAAACACCACAAGAAACTCGCAAAACGCCACAAACCACCTACGGATATTCATACCACACAGTGCACACATTCAGCATGCTTACACAGCAGCTCCACACCACTAATGCTGCAGCAACATCAACACAGATTGCCAGCTCTTCATCACAATGCTTCAAAATAGGTACACTATATTCATTTACTAATTTAGCTACCTTACAATTTCATTGCTGTCATTTTTTGACGGGCAATTCGCTAGTCACTAATAAATATGAACTTGGTGGAGCTCAGAGGGGCAATGACTGAGATGCACCTGGTGTCCTGTGGTCCATAGAGTCACGGAGAGTCGGATGCAACTGAAAGACTAAACGAAAGCTATTTGCTGGCTCACACCATGTGTCATTGCCTCCCCAGCTGCATTATCACATTGTGACTTACACTTCAGTCACACTCCTAGGCCTAGAGACAGACAGGGAGGTGATGTAGGAATCCTATTGCCCCTTCCCTGCTGTTCCTTTCAGTCTATGTCTGCCCCCTCTCCTCTTTTATTCTCTTCCTTTGAAGTGTAGTCCATCTGTATCTTCTCTCCAATCTTCCTGCCTTTGGTGGTAATCTACTGTTCCCCTGGGCCACCTTTAAAATTTCTCCATAATTTTTCTCTTCTGCCTACCCACACCCTCTCCCATTAATACCTTCAAGCACAACAAAAATTAAATTGATTCATTTAGATAAGACATTGCCGTGCACCAAACAGCAAGCTTTCCACTTTTGACAGCCTCAGTCAGCCTCTTCACCACAGTCACAGAGGATGAAGTAGAAGTGTCATTCCTCTCATTCCTCTGCTTCCTTTTGCCTCCAAACTTATAGAAAGACTAGTTAATAACCACCTAACCCATTTTCTGTCATGTCCTTAGCTGACACTCTGCAATCAGGTTTGTACAATTCTCTACAGCACTTACTAAAGAAGCAAATAACCTACTGATGTCCAAAGCAAAATAAGCAAATAACCTACTGATGTCCAAAGCAAAAGAGCACTATACTCGACTTTTCCTCCTTCACCTTTTTCTTGCCTTTGACAGAGTTGATCACTCAAATATCTTAGCTCCCTTGGATGCTGTGATATTGCACTATCCTTGTTCCATTTTTATCTATATAAAGACTTCTTTATGTAATATACTTGGGTTCCACTTCTTCACTCTTATCACCATGGGTGGAGGAACTGGGGGGAATGGGGGGGTCAAATCCCCCCAGATTTTTCTATGTTTTTATGTATGTTTAAATAAGCTATTTTACAGCCTGTGTATATAATAATCTGTATTCCACCTCCCCAGAATTATTCTGGCTCCTACACAACTGCTTATCACTTTGGTACCTCAAGGCTCTGAGTTAGGTTCCTTGCGTTTCTCAAATTACACTGCCACCCTTGGCAAACTAATAAGCTTTCTTGGTTTCCAGTATCATTGCAATGCTGATGATTCTCAAATTTCTGTCTCCTCTACTCACCTATCTCCCTCCTTACTACCTATGACCAAAAACCTAAAAATAGACATATCAAAGACTGAGCTTTTAATAATCCCACGCACAACCACCTTCCGAGTTCCATCCTTGCAATTGACAACTGCACCATTACACCTACACCACAAGTCTGCTGATTTGAGACATCTCAATATCCTTTCTCTCTCTACATCCCATTACTTACCCAAACCTGTCGAACGTATTTGTGACACAACTCTAGAGACTCATACAGAAAACAATCAAAATAATAATTAATTCACTGATCATTTCCCACAATGACTACAACTCAGTGCTAACCAGCCTTTCCTGTACTAGACGCTCCCCACTCCAATACATCTTAAATGCCTCTTCTAGGCCCATATATCTAAGCATACATTTCTCATGTTCTGCCCCTCTCTGCCAATCCCTTCACTTGCTTCCCATACCCATTATAATTAAGTTCAAAACCCTGACACTCACCTACAAATCTCTCAATGACATTGCACCCTCCTACATATTAAGTTAATCTCACAATACTACCCTAATCACCTCCTCTGCTCTTCCCCTGACATCATCTGTCATCATCTCCTCACACTCATCTCCAAGACTTTTCTCGTGCAGCAGCCTGGGAATTCTCTACCCTGCTCTGTCAGACTCTCCCCTGCTTTTCACAGTTTCAAACACTCCCTGAAAACCCATCTATTATAGAAAAGCCTACCAACTAGTTCCCTCAACTCAAACAAGACTGTGACCACCTTCCATGCATGGATCCTGCTGCCTCACTGGATAACAGACAAGCAAACCTCTTTTATTCCCGTGGGTTTCTAATACATTTAATACACTTAGGCCCCTATTAAATTGTTACGATTTCAGAAATCGTAGCCCGTAAAGGATCCCGCAATGGATACGGATATTAAATTGGCCTCTTTCAGCTACCTTCAAATGATCTGCGGGTTACAGGCGGAAAAACCCTACGCGCCGTCAAAATCTGAAATCCATCCCAACTAAGCCTTTAAACTGTTAAGCCCGTAAATATTTCTATCGCAAATCGCTATTAAACTGCGAATCCCCAAGGATGAACTGGTTTTCAAACCAGTAAACGGCAAATGGACCCAAAAATCCTACAGGTACTAGAGAGGACCCACAAGGGGGATAAAATCCTGTCCGTAGTATTGTAAAAGCAAATATTAATACAATACTGTATTTTAAATTAAAGAGAAAGTGATGTAAAGTAATATTCTAAAGCTCGCAAACCTGCAATAAAAATATTTTATTTTATGTTTAATTTCCGTGTTATAATGATCTTGGCAATCAGTGTGTTAATACATATAATACAATTCGCATGGACTAGAATATCATATTTATAGCCACTCGGACTTCAAAACATAAGTGATTGAAATCTAACCTACATTTTTTTGTGACGTCATGATGACGATCTCTTTTACTATTTGCTCCATCTAAACCCGTAACCACAGGTTTAGACTAATTGATGATGATCACGGCTGCAAATGCAACGTGCGGAAGCATGGTTTACGGTTTTGAATGTCAGCCACTTCTGTTGTGGGCTTGTCTAATTGAATTGCTCTATAACTCGAATTTCAAGCCTGCAGGCTTTGCGGGCTACGAATTTAAGAGGACCCTTAGATTGTATGCTCTTTCCAGAGCAGAGTCCTCTATATTTTGTGTACCAGAATGTACATTTTGTCTCAATTGTCTTATATATTCACTGTCCCTTCAAGATATGGGCACTTATTTGTAAAGTGTTAAACAAACTAAAAACATTGAGCCACATTCAATTCCAAGGCCGCAAATTGATCGCAGACGGCCGAATGTCTACGGGTGTGTTGCAAGCTCCCGTTCGTCTCTGATTGTGATGCTATTTAATTGCTCAAGACCGCAATTTACTATCCCAAAGCCAAAACCGCAAACCATGCCAGGGTTCGTAGCAGTTCAGGGTGGGAACATTATCAAATAAGCAAGCCTGTAACCGCCCATTTTGGATTAGCAAATAGAAAATGAGACTGTCATTATTACGGCAGTAAAACATTGCGGTTACATGTCAATCAATTAGGTTCGGGGGTCCGATATGCGATCAGACTCACAAAGCTGAAAATAAAAAATTATGAAAAAGAATGCAAATACTGTTCTAGTCCATATGGGCGGCCTGATTGATACCCAAAATCGGTTTAACCCCGAAATGAAACATAAAAATACATTTCATTTCCTGATGATTTGCAAGTTTGAAACTGTTGTGCAATTAATGCTAATGTCTATCATTACTTTTCCCGTTATTTACAGTGCAGTTTTTGATTTTTTATTTGTATTTACAGTGCTACGAATAGTTGTTTAACCCCCTTGCGGGTCCTCTATAGCACTCGTAGGATTTTCTCCTTCATTTCCCATTTACAGGTGTGAAAAAATTTGCGGGCTTCGGGAAATCGAGCAATTGAATAGTGATTTGTGATTTTAGCCTTGCAACAGTGACAGATCAAAGGCTTCTGGAGGCTGTAAGTTACGGGTTTAACCATCGCACTATTTTCAAGGCCGTAGCTCGTAACCTGTTTGGAGTCTGCAAAAAGACACCATTTGAATAGCAAATTAACTTGCAACCTCAATTATAGGCTACCAGATCTCCCAAAACCTCAACTGAATATGGCCCATTATTAGCTGTGTAAGCCATGCATACACATTTCTTTTTAGAAAAAAAAAGCAGATTTTTTCAGTCACAGTGTCAATGATGCATCCAGGGTCCAGCAGAGTCATCAAAAATGTATTTATTTTCTTCTAATTAAACAATTGTGTTCCCTGCCTATTTATGCTGTTATTGTATAGTGGTCCCTTAAGTAAGTGTTGAGTTTTTTCACCCCAGCATATTATATTCTTCTTTCAGGTACTCTTCTCTGCCTTGTAGAACTACACTTCACTCTTTGTCTGCAAATCTAATAGTTATCCATCTATCCTTGTTTTCGTTCCAACATATTATTCTCTTTTACTTTACTTAGACCAATTGCTTTAAAGTTGTTCGCTAGAGCTGCTACGATGCTTGATAACAAGATCTCTGAAAACTGTAATCTATTCAGTACATTTTGTGGTTGAATGTAAGACAGTGTGGCAGGAGGGCCAGATGATGACCCTACCAGCCATATTACATTCTCCTCCTCTGAACCAGGGCCCTCAGGTCCTCTTCTTTCCTCCTCCCCCTTTGCCGGTTACTGCTTAGCGGGGGCTTGCTCCTCCACTTCCTGCTCAGATGGAGCCAATGCCCCCGCCTCTGGCTTGCCACTGGACCCAGACCTCCTTGGTGCTGAAAGAGAGAAAAGAAAGGTACATGTCATTAGTATGATGAATAACATATTGTTTTGTTTGCATTCCTAACTATCTGACATCTAGGCTTGAACCTGGGTGATACTCCTAATTGCAACTTGCAACAAGATTAGCTATTATTTGCTAGATGTGATCTATTCTTTGGCTCTTGGTCTTGATTGTTCTTTTCTTCTTATGCTATCTTGATTCCGGCTGTGGTGTGTAACTGCATAGGCTGCAGTGGGAATGTCAATACATGGACTATCTATTGGTTGATTGCTGTTGTTGTGCCCAGCAATGACAGTGATTTGTCAGCTTCATGGATTTACTGACGCATCCATCTATCCCTTGTTAATTGTCAGTGTCCTTGTTAGTCATCATGTACAGTACATGTGTAGTGTGTGTGATGTACATGTGGTGGCATGTTGGTGTATGTTATATTCACCTGACATGGAGGCTGGGTCCTCCTGGGCCACCAGACCATGATGTCATCAAACTGGTGCTTGACAGACCTCACATCCCTTGGCGCTGTCCCTATTGCTGTCACCTCAGCTGCTATCTCCTTCCATGCCTGAGCCCTAGGCCCTGGCCTAACTTCCCTCCCCCCTGCAAAAATCATGGGGGGCCATGGATAGCACCGAGGAGGACCACATTGTCCTGGTGTGTGTAATTGTGGGCCCTGTGCTTGCCTCCCTGACCTGTCCCTGAGACCTGTCCCTCCCCCGAACTACCACCCCCCTGGAATCAGGCCCCTTCCCCTCTGTCCTCCTTCTCCTCCTCTTCCTGCTCCTCCATCACCTCCTGCTCCTCCTCCTCTTCCTGCTTCTCTGCCACCTCCTCCTCCAACTCCTTAATCTCCTCCTCCTCTCCTTCACCACTCCTCACCTCCTCTCCTCC
This sequence comes from Discoglossus pictus, assembly GCA_027410445.1. Taxonomy (NCBI): domain Eukaryota; kingdom Metazoa; phylum Chordata; class Amphibia; order Anura; family Alytidae; genus Discoglossus; species Discoglossus pictus. The sequence goes on along the minus strand of CM050166.1, from coordinate 304,838,913 downwards.
ACCAATCCTCACCTCCTCCTCCTCTACACCATTACTCCCCAGGGCCACCTCTCTCTCCTCCTTGCCTCCCCTCCTTTCTCCTCCATCCATAATCTCAAAAATAAAATAAGGATAAAGTTTGGTTGTATATGTATGATGGGAAAAAAATATGTGTATTATGTGTAGTAAATAACTGATGGGGTGTGGGGGATGGGATGGGGGTGTGTGTATGGAGTGACCTAGTTCTATATGTCTCTATGTGTGCTGATTAAATTGTGTGTATTGCAATTATATGTAATCTGTAAATATGTGTAATCAAGGATTAAGTGTAAAATAGTAAATGGTATAATATAAATGAACAAAACCACAAATTACTTCTCTCCAAACTCTCCTACTCCCTCTCTAACTCGAACCAACCACCAACTACCGGGACCTGCATGCTACTTTGTCAGAAAATATAACAAAGTAAACGCATGGGCGGGTTGAACGCAAATTTATAATCTCCCTCTGTCAATCATTTGCAGCTAGACCGCTTTCTATTGGCTGAGAGGCCTGCGTCACACTGCGTTATACCGCGATTGGATAGTAACGGGAGGGCCAAACCCCCCTTAACAGTTTGCAGCCACTGGAGGGATTTACGGAATTGAGGCTTCGGCCCATAACTCGCACCCTTGATCAATTGAATAGCATCCCAATCAGAGACAAATGGGAGCACGCAATTAAATGTGGCCCTATGTCAGGTGAGCCTATTAATAATACAGATTTTGATGAAAAATATGGCCCCTATTCAATTGAGCAATAGTTAGTTACTGGAGCCCATAATGGAGCCCGTAAACTAATTTGCTATTCAATTGGATCTATATATCCTATTTCTATACAACCTATCAATCAAAGTTTCTACACAAAATAGAGAAGAAGAAAAATAGTGTAAATTTATATTTTTATGTACATACAACACATAAATACAGGTTCACATTTTGGAAATGTGTTGTAGCAGAAGTAATTGTGTAGATGACCTCTACTCACAGAAGGGTCTAGTCTCACAGAGTGTTTCTGATGATGATAGTGGGTCTTATGAAGTTAGCTAACTCCATGATGATAAGGAGTCTGATGATGATAACACATTTTAAAAAATGTTAATATATTTTGATGATAGTGAGTCTGATCACAACCTGATAATGATGTGTTAATGATTGTGAATCTTATAGTTACAGTGAATCTATTGCTTTAAGGTGAGTCTAATGAAAGTGAAACAAATGATGATATTAGCTTGTTGTTTTTATTAAACTTGATCATAGGGATTCAGATGACAGATGCATATATTTATTGGGGTAATCAAGCAGAGTTAACTAATAAAAACACTAATTTCCCTATATTTTACAAGGGGAGCTATTAGTCAAGAATGGATAGACTTTAAAGGATCTCTTTAGTGGTCTTATAATGGGCTCTCTAAAGAATAATTAGGTAGGGCTTGATAGGAATAAAAACAACCTTTATTAAACTTTTACTGTGTATTTATACTATTAATTACTGTTTTTCAATCATGCCCCAGGCTAGATAAGCTCCAAATCTCTCTACCCTCTAAATTACGTATCGTCTCTGGTGTGGAGCCACCCAGGGGCATGGCTATCTAAACTGGCACACCACAACTGCCCTACAATTGGTGACAAGAAAGTGTTTTTATACATGGCTAGCAGCTCGGGTTGTGCTGCTCCCTGCTATTATTGTTTCTTTCAGAGAGTGATTTTCAGGTTGACTCTTCTCCCTGGGTGGGCCCACTCCAGCTGCAATACTTCTTTCAGGGGGAGGGAGAATCCAGAGATAATAAAGCCTCAGAGATCATTGAAAAATAGTAATTAATTATGGAAATGTAGAGTTAAGGTTTAGTAAAGATTTTTTCTTATCAAGCCTTGCCTAATTTTCTATACTAAAGTGGTAGCTCCTATGGAAAACATGAAAAGGGGTTATATAACTCCACAGTGTTTTTCCCTCATTGAGTCTAACAATGCTAGTGACTGGCATCAATTCTGATTATGGCCAGGAAGATTATGCTGATGGGCTTGCTGACAGGCATGGTAACAATGAGCTAGAAGTGGCATACAATGACATCACAAGAACCAGGAGAAACCAAAAGTAAGTGAACAATAATTGTGAAATAGAAGACTTGCAATAAATAATCAAGTCCAGCCTTACATCCAAAAAAACATAAAAAGTGGGCCAGGACACAATATGCATTACACTAGTGGTGGTAAGCTCAGTCTTACAGGGACACCAACAGCCCAGGGTTTAAATGTCTCTTTGTATTTGGTTTCTCTCTGCTTCAGCATACCTAAATGTTCTATGTTTCATGTTGATTGTTCCATCTGGGCTCATGCAGAGAAAGAGATTGAAATCCTGGACTGTTGCCCACCACGACATTACATAGTTGCCCCAGATAAGTATAATTCATTATATTGAATACTTTGACCAAAGACATGTTAAATAGAAGAAATTGCAAAAGTTAACAAGAAAAAATAAAGATCCAACATATCATTGAATGCTCTTTTGGTTTTCCAGTGGTGCAGAGTTGATTAAGTTAGTCATTTTAGAAGAAAAAATATATACAACATTTGCAATATTTAATGAAAAAGCAATATTGACAGCTGGAGAATTAGCATGAGAAAGTTGACAGATTGTGGAATCACTGAATAAAAAGTTTTCACATATGGCAGGCATTTTTTTAAGCAGCAAACTGCATTGTGTACATTATTACAAACTTCACATCTTCAAGAACTGTCCTCTGCCCAATAAACCAGTAACTTTAACTGGAATGGCCCATTTGGCAATTGATGAGATGGGAAAAAGTTAAATCCTGGTGGTTTGAGTGTTGGTTAGATTGGTGGTTAGTGGGCAACAGACAGAAGTGTCTAATTGTGAGTTTGGTGGGAATTGTTGATAAGTCCCGATGTTTAAATAAAAACAGCATAATCTGGAATGGCATTCCTAACTCCTACTCAACAGCACACTCTAACTAATATGTGAACAAAACTAAAGAATGGTTATTTAAAAGATAAATAAATTGTCTCTGAAAATTAAGCAAATAAATACAGGATCAACTTACTACAATGTCAGAATTCCACTTCTTGGTCTCTTAGTAGATCATAAAAAAGAAAACAACAAAAAATAAGTAAACCAGAGAGAATATTTAAATGTGTATTAAAGCAAAATGGTTTACAAATATAGTCCACAAAAATAGAACAATGGATTATTTTGCCTAATGGCCCTAGTTCATCCCTTTTTGCTCATCTCTTATCAGTTTACTTTCAAATTAATGAGTTCTGTGTTGGATCCAGTGGCGTAGCTAAGTGGGGGCGAGGGGGGCGGACCGCCCCGGGTGACAGCATATGGAGGGTGACACTATGTTACCTCCAACAAAAATGTTCAGCCAGGCTAAGGTGCGAAAATAGCTTGAAAATAGAATTGTGATAAAAACCCAACCAACACAGGAAATCAGGAATATGTATGCTTTCCGACTAAATCCCTTTTGTTTCCGTTGCCACGTCAATACACAGCATAACTGACCTTAGAGCCATTCTGCAACCACAGCTATTCTTGGGCTACCACACTATTTGTTAAAGGACAAATGAAGTCCCCCCAAAAAATACATTTAATCAATATTCAAATGTATAATATATTTTGTTGTATTAATTCATTATTAAAATAAAGTGATAACACTATTTACTCATGATTTAGGATTTTTATTTTTGTCCCATCTTCCTATTCTACAGCTGCAGATTTATCTGCAACATGGCTACAGACTCGTTTTTTCCTCTTGTATTTCACTTGGTTGGGCAATGTCACTGAAACCGCAGTCACCAGAGACTGCACACACACATGTAACATTTCTGGCATTAGATTTCTCGGCATAACAAAAATTTTAATATTTTCTGTGTCCTCTACATGCACCTGTTTAACTTTAAAGGGAAGATCAAGATTAAGACAGGAAAAGTAAAAAAAAATAAAAAAAAATAAAGCATACTTTCAATTTCAGAGCCTGCAGCACACTGCTACTGATCCTCCTCAGCTCCTCTGCATTGCTTGATGAGAGTAGTGTGATTGCAGTACAACCTATCAGAGCTGCACCACACAAAATATTGAATCCTATGGGAAGCACTTGATTGACAGTCAGGTGACAAGCTTATCTGTTTTGTCACTGATAAGCACGCCCACCTAGCTGTCAATCAATTCAGCCCCTACACTAAAGGGCACTATGCTGCCTACACTAATTCTGCCTACCTCCCTCCTCCAATCATGACTGCCTGCGAGGATCTCCCCTAGCAGGTAATGAGCAAACAATGTGTTGTGTGTGTATTATACCCCTCTATCTATCCTATATTTTCCTTCTATCTATCTATTCCTTTTATCTATCTATCTATCTATCTATCTATCTATCTATCTATCTATCTATCTATCTATCTATCTATCTGTCTGTCTATCTATCTATCTATCTATCTATCTATCTATCTATCTATCTATTTATCTTTCTGTCTGTCTATTCCTTCTATCTATCTATTCCTTCTATCATGTATCTATCTATCTACCTACCTATCTGATCTACCTGTTTCATCTACTTATTCCATCTACCTATTGCATTTACCTATTTCATCTACCAAGACCATATATCGATTTAGTCTACCTATTCCATCTACCTATTTCATCTTCCTTTTCTATCTACCTATTCCATCTATTTACGTATTCCATCTACCTATTCCATCTGTCTGTCTGTCCTGTATAGAAAAAAACTCTTCAGAACATATTTCGAAAAGATTTATTAGAAGTTTATTCCAGGCATTAGATACTAAGAAGGATGAGGGCACCTCACTCCATAGACTTCAATGTGACAAATACCACCGAAACCTGATTGGTTGAAGTAATGAAGAGGAACTGCTCCCCTTGTTTCTCAGCTAGAAGAGTCTGTGGGCGGTCTTCCCACATATAAACCCATATTTTATTTGATCTGATATATCTGTGAAAAATGCTTGTAGACGATCTTTACAGTGATGTGGCACAAATTGTGTTGAATTACTGTAAGTGGTCCTTTAACCCTACTTTTTATTCTATTTAATAAATATACACCATTGCCTCTCAATATTATAATCGAGACACTTACTTGGAACCTCTGTTGTTCCCCTTTAAAAGCTACACATTAGTTCTACAGTAACTAACCTTCATTCATACATTAGTTTAGCAATCAGTATTTAGTATGAACACATCCAATCATAAATCTGAATGAAAGCACCATTTCTGCTACTGAACTAATAGACAAATGTCCAAGCTGTTATTACAACTCCAGCAGCAACCTCTCTTAGCATTTTCTAAATGTGGAATTACATCTTTATTTCTGCTGGAAATCTACTAAACTCGATTTGAGAATGTGATGCCTCAGGTGCTTCATTGGAGGAAATGACCCGCAAAGTTCTCTCTTCCCTTTAGCAAAACTTCCTTCAGTTAAATGGAAACTTAAGAAAGAAAACATTTCACTTCAGCTTGTGGGAAACTGATTTCTGCTGCTTAATCTTGCAGAAAACTGCATGACATTTTTTCTCCAATTGATATTAGTGTTCAATAGTATAACCCACACCGGGCTACTGTTTTATTATCAACTGCCTGTTTGAATCCCCTATCCACAGCTCTGTGTGATTACTGCTACATACCGATATATACTTCAGATTTTATTTCATTTACATTGAGATATATACCCTGCTGCAGCAAACCTAAAAGTCATAAAAAATGAAGTATAATATTTAAAGAGAATATATAGTCATAGGAAAAAGATTTTTTATGTAGTAATGAAACCATATTACCTAGAAGTAAATGAATCCCAGTGTGGCTAAATGTGACAAAAATGGAAGATATACTACAGCTTAGTTAATGGGAGTGTGTCTATACGTGCTGCTATGTCTAACCAGCCAAACGGGATGACAGAGCACCCTAGGCTTGAGATGGGCAACTTGGTCCTTCAAGGGCCACCAACAGTCAGGGTGGATCAATCTGAATAAAACTATGTAACCCATATGTGCTGAAGGAAAGAGAGTCTGAATACATAGAGATTGATGGGCTGGAGACCTACCCAGGCACTGGGTTCGGTCGGAGGGCCACGTGACCTGTGCAGGCCCGGGAGTATGGGAGAGTAGGAGGGGCTAGCTGGGGGCAGAGCCACCTAGGGGATTGGCGCCAATTTGGCCATTATGCCCCCAGCTAGCCAAGAAGTTAGATCCCACCCACCCATCCCTAACATTGGGAGCATAGGTGTTAATCTATTGTAAATGGAAAATTATGTGTTAAAAAAAAAAAAAAAGGAAAAATAAAGTGAGCGGTCAAGTATTTTAGTTTGATCTGTCTACGTCATTAACAGTTGTATATGCTTTCATTTTCAGTTTGATTTATGATGTGTTTGTATTTGTTGTTGTCACAGCGTGGCGGTGGTGAGGGGAGTCGCCGGGACAGTGGTAAAGTGGGGGTGATCCTACCCTACGGGGGTACGGATGCTCCATCAAGGTAGGCCCTGGACGAGGGTCAGGGCGCAAAGTGTACTGTCTCGGTCGTCAGGCTCCTCCCCTCTCTTTATGTATATTTAAACAAATGGTATTGTTATTATGTGAATTTGGGTTTACCAATAAACGCTGTGGCCAGTATCTCCCCAAAAAAGTGGTTGTGTCTAATTATTTAATTAGAGGGTTTAGGAAGTGTTTGTGCCTAACAAATTATTTCTAGGAGAAGTTATCCCAAAGGGTCATACGTACATACCCACTGGGCCTTTCACGGGTCATGAAATCCTGCACTGTTGGTGGCCCTCATAGGACCATGTTGCTCGCCACTGCCCTAGACCAATACGTTTTAATCTCCATTTGGCTGAGGAACTATACAGTAAATAAGAGATTGTGAAATACCAACTGTCCTCTTTAACTTGAATCTTATATATAGTATGACAAAATGCTGAGATTACAGACATTGGAGTGCATGTATCAAAAAGTAGTAAAGGTTATTTTAATTGGGGTCAAAGTGCCAATGCAGTGCTTATACAAGAAGGCTTGATTTATTTGTTTAATAACTGTTTAGTATTAAAATCAATGTAGCATTTAAGACGTTTTTTCAGACTTCAGTCCTCTACTTTACAGCCCCAATCAGGTGTCTGACCAGGGGCCTGACCTGATGTTATTATTTATCTGTCTCTTTCCTGCAGTGGTAACTGCATGCAAGCCTAGATTGGTCTAGTATAACACTCACAACAGACTCCTGGGCAGATCTGGTTATAGGAAAAGAAGCAGATCTCATGGACCATGAAACACTAAAGTTAAAAAGTAAGTTTATCAAGCTACATTGCATTTATTTCTCCAAATACTGTCCGTATTGCTCTCAAGTAAATAAATAAAGATAGTAAATAAATAGTACATTTGTGTTCACATTTGAACATCTAAAATAAGTTAAAAACGCATATTTCCTGTACATCATTCAGAGAAATACAATTATTGCACTGCATTCTGGGAACCCGGGCAGCGACATGCAAATGAGCATACAAAAGTGTCACTCTTTAATCCAATACCTTTTCAAACATGGTTCCTTTTAAGCATATGTTCCCAGTATTAGGCGGCTTTAAAGCATAGCATATCATGGATTTTGCAGGAGTTAGGAGACCTACGCACCTCAACTCCTGCTATAGGTTTGTGGGAAGGCTATTAATCACAAAATAAAGATTATTATTAAATAAAGATATGAACACTGCATTGACCATTTAAGTTAAGTTAAGTAGTGTTAAGAGGTGTTAAAGGAAGAAAATATCTTCACTTTATATGTATTGTGTGCAGTCTATTATTCAAATCAGGTTTAACTTTAACACTGTTTGAAAACATAGAGCCTCATTCCATTGGCCAAATCACAATTACTTGAACCCGTAATGTAGCCCATAAATGTTACAGATATTCAATTGGCTACATTTAGCTACTCGCATTCCAATTGCGATTTACAGGCTCTAAAGCACTGCAGGCTTGTCAAAAACGTAACTCCGTCTTATGTCTTCTATTGATTTTTCAAGCCTGTAAACGTTACCAGTACTAAAGAAGCAAAATCAATATTCAGTTACAAAAATTCAACAAGCCCGCAATTGCCTTCAAACTCGTAAATCGCAAATGTATCAAGAAATGACTCGCAAGTGGGTTAAATATCTGTTCGTAGAACTGCAGCAGCAAATAAACACACACTACTGTACTTTATGCTCAAGCTCGCAAATCTGCAATAAAAAATAATTGTTTGTAACTTTTATTTCCGTATTATATCGATCCTGGAAATCAAGGGGTTAATATATATCAGACCACCCGCATGGACTTAAACAGATGCTTTAATGTATTTCAAGGATGCAACCCGGTCTGCAAACATTACTTATTTGCGTGTATTAATGCTTAGCCTACAATTGCAGGTTAATTGTAACCTCAATGATGATGGTCTCATTTACTATGAGTTTGCTTAATTGTTGCCAGATCACATGATCATGCACCCTGAAATGCTACTTACGTGTTCATGGTTTGCGTGTGCAGGCTGTGAGCCTGTTATTATGGGTTGCAGACAAATGAATATATCTAAATGTTGCAAAAAAATGTAACCCGCAGCCTAAATGTCGGGTTACAGGTAATTATGGGGCTGCAATTGAATGAGGATAATAGTAAATGGTAATATTTAACAAAACCTTTTAAATCATCCATTTCCTCACTTTTTAAGGTAACAATATAGATATATTTTGTGGCAGGAATATAGATATATTTTGTGGCAGGTTTCACTGTGGTAAACAGCCATCTGTCATTATTTCTCCCTTTTTGCTAATAAAAATGACAAACAAATATATTTTCATTTCTATGTAGATGTAAATCCATATTTTGAATTCTACTCTATATCAAATAGGGGATTATGGAGCTAAGAAAATAACGTATAAAATCCTGGATAGCCGATTTAATTTCACTGCACAAAATGGTGCTTTATAAATTATTATAATAATAAGAAAACAAAAATGTTTTAACTTGTAAAAACATTATTAAATTAAATTTTAATATGGTGGTCAATAAATACATGTGTTATGTATGTGATAACATTAAAGTGTAATTGAAAAGTTAGAAGCTTGGAAAGCTCTTTTTGTAGTCCAATGTACAAATGGAGGTGGAATGGCCTGGCGTATATGCATAGTATGAGGCACAAATAAACATAAAACAGAGTAAAATAGAAATGTGTTGAGTGGTGGCATGAATTATCCATATGTTCATGTAAATTGAGTAAGATCAAAGCAGGAGAAGCAGGGAAGTGTCCATTAGCCAGGGGATATGAGGAGTCGGATAGTCTGCTGTTATATCCATTAGAGAGTAGATGTGATGAGTCTTTTAGGCCCCCTGCATAACTAGAGTACAAAACAATACTGAAATATTTTACATGCCACAATGGGACATGGATCTCATTGCTAAATTTAGATCAGCATGAAATGTTATCATTAATCTGAACGCCCAATACTTACTGTGTTGCAGATTTCATGTTGAGGACATGTTTGTTATGCAGAAATGTTTTGTATGAATTTTCCTTTAATTTACTATATAGTTTCCCTAAATGTTTATCATAGGAAGATCCGCAGGCGAAAGGCATGTCAGGCCAAAGCACGTTTGATTTATAAAGTCATATTGTGTCCCCATTAAGGTAAAATTTAATACAATTATAAAATAAAAGCTCCATTTATGTTAAACTTTATAACATTATTTTGGTCATTATTAAGGCAAGCCCTTCAAAAGAGCATCCTTTAAATATAATACTTCATTGGTCCTTTAACTCCAAACATAACATTGATAAGAGTTTAGCTACTATATTTTACACTTTTAGAAATGGTCCAATGCCAGAGGAAAAAGTTCACGTGGTTAGTGTTTTAGGAAACCTTTTGGAAGGTACTACAAAGTTGCCAACTAAAGATTAATTTGGATATTGCAAATAATTCACAGCAGGAAGCAAAATGTATGTTGTGATATTAGTATTAGGTAATAGTGATGTTTCAAACATAAAATTTTCGCCGCAAATGTTCGCGAACCGGCGAACCCGGCAAACCGCCATAGACTTCAATGGGCAGGCGAATTTTAAAACCCACAGGGACTCTTTCTGGCCACAATAGTGATGGGAAAGTTGTTTCAACGGGACTAACACCTGGACTGTGGCATGCCTGAGGGGGATCCATGGCAAAACTCCCACGGAAAATTACATAGTTGATGCAGAGTCTGGTTTTAAGCCATAAAGGGCATAAATTACCTAACATTCCTAAATTGTTTGGAATAACGTGCATTAAAACATCAGGTATGATGTTGTATCGATTAGGTAGTGTAAGGGTTAGGCCCGCTTCACAGTGACAGACCAAACTTTAACGCACCGCAAACAACCGCAAACAGTCCATTTGCACAACCGCAAACTCCCCATTTGCACAAGGTTGGATAGCAAGCTAGCCATGTCCCGTTCCTTGTCCTCACTGATGTCATTGAAGGTCTCTTCCTCCACCCAGCCACCAAGGGTCCCCGAAAGGTGACAACAAGCCCCCTCCTCAAAGCCACCTTCCTCCTCTGACTCCTCTTCTTCAGACTCCTCTCACTGCGTTGCCTCTCTCTGCATTATTATAAGGTGTGTTAAGTAGTACTACTCTTATCAGTTTAATACCTGTTACAGCACCTATCAGGGGGCGTGTATAGGGCCTGGATTTTTAGAACCGGGAGATGGAAAAAGATGCTTGGTTGGTCATATCACTTCAATTTTGGGGCACGGCGCGTGCAATCAAAGGTGCCACCATTTAGGAGTGGCGTGTTTGTAAGTACTACTCTTATCAGTTTAATACCTGTTACAGCACCTATCAGGGGGCGTGTATAAGGCCTGGATTTTTGGCACCGGGAGATAGAAAAAGATGCTTGGTTAGTTGTATCACTTCAAATTTGGGGCACTTTGTGACATTAGCTTCTTACGCTCAAACATGTCCTTTACAGGCACCTGACTATGGGCAGATGAGCAGGAACTGCTCAAGGCGAGAGACGGAGTGGCGGATAGTTGAGAGGGGGCAAGGAGGACAGCAGTGGTTGATGTGGCTGATGGTGCTGGACCAGGAGGAGGATGGTGGCTTTGAGTTTGTGTGCTGCTTGTACTCATGTGTTGGTCTGGAGTCACCCAAACATTAGGTCTCAACCTGTAGAGCATAAGGGAACCAGTCTACTCTAGACCTCATTCATCATTACCGGTTTTGACAGATTGGTACTATGCGTGCAAGCTACTGTGACAACAGATATGAGTGGCACTGTGCACTTGCAGAAGTTGGCAGAGTAGACGCTGTAGGCCTGACACAGACGCTTGCAGACAAGTAACTGCTATTCAATGTATTACAGTCAAAATTGTATTCTTTGTTTAAATGTGCACTACTGACTGTTACACCAGATATGAGTGGTGGCACTGACTGGGCAAGTGGGCACAGTATACGATGTGAGCCTAAGACACACACGCTGGCAGGCAGGCAAATGAAATTAGATTACACAGAAAAAAAGTGTTGTTTTTTTTAAATGTAGAGTGCTGGTACACCACTAGATTGGATTGGTTGAACTTGGCACAGTACTTGTAAGCCTGACACACACACTGGCTAGCGGTCAGGCAAATGAACTTAGATTGGCGGTCAGGCAAATGAACTTAGATTTAAGAAAATAAAATTATTGTTTTTTTTAAATGTAGACTGCTGGTACACCACTAGATTGAATTGGTTGAACTTGGCACAATACTTGTAAGCCTGACACACACACTGGCTAGCGGTCAGGCAAATGAACTTAGATTGGCGGTCAGGCAAATGAACTTAGATTTAAGAAAATAACATTATTGTTTTTTTAAATGTAGACTGCAGGTACACCACTAGATTGGATTGGTTGAACTTGGCACAATACTTGTAAGCCTGACACACACACTGGCTAGCGGTCAGGCAAATGAACTTAGATTGGCGGTCAGGCAAATGAACTTAGATTTAAGAAAATAAAATTATTGTTTTTTTAAATGTAGACTGCAGGTACACCACTAGATTGGATTGGTTGAACTTGGCACACCACTTGTAAGCCTGACACACACACTGGCTAGCGGTCAGGCAAATGAACTTAGATTGGCGGTCAGGCAAATGAACTTAGATTTAAGAAAATAAAATTATTGTTTTTTTTAAATGTAGACTGCTGGTACCCCAACTAGATTGGATTGGTTGAACTTGGCACAGTACTTGTAAGCCTGACACACACACTGGCTAGCGGTCAGGCAAATGAACTTAGATTGGCGGTCAGGCAAATGAACTTAGATTTAAGAAAATAAAATTATTGTTTTTTTTAAATGTAGACTGCAGGTACACCACTAGATTGGATTGGTTGAACTTGGCACAATACTTGTAAGCCTGACACACACACTGGCTAGCGGTCAGGCAAATTAACTTAGATTGGCGGTCAGGCAAATGAACTAAGATTTAACAAAATAAAAGTTTTGGCTTTTTAAAAGTAGACAACTAGTAAACAAGATTGTATTGGTTGCACTGTGCACACACAGTATAAGCTGTGAGCCTAACACACACATTTGCTAGCAGGGGCTAGCAGGGAGACAGGCAGAAGTTAGATTAGACAGAAAAAAAAAAACAACAAAAAATGATGTTATAGCCCTAAAAAGGGCTTTTTGGGGTGCTGTGTTTACAGCAGAGATCTGATGAGTCCTTCAGCACTGCACTGGACACTGAATAAACTTGGCTAGCTATTGATTTCCCTATTCAATCAGCATCACCTACACTCTCCCTCCTCTCAGTAAGACTGCAAGTTAGTTATGATTCCAAAATGGCTGCTGTCCATGAGGTAGCAGGGTCTGGAAGGCAGGTTATGATGCTGATTGACTGGAATGTGTCTGCTGACTGTGAGGTGCAGGGTCAAAGTTTGCTCAATGATAAATTATAGGGGGCGGATCGAACATCGCATATGTTCGCAGTTCGCCGCGAACGCGAACATGCTATGTTCGCTGGGAACAGTCCGCCTGCAAACTATTCGCGACATCTCTATTAGGTAATATTATAGAAATTGTGGGAAAAAGTGTGACAGGATCTGCCCATGAATCTATTGTGATTGCATTCAACCTGCATCCCTGTAGTGGCCATACCTAGCCTGTCTCCTAGACAGGTCCTCTCCCATCCCCTGGATATCTAACAGGGGGTTTAAGAGAAGTAGCTCTGCTCATCACTTAAACATTCAATCAAAATATAAGTTTTGAAAGATATATTGATTTAATCTTCAAGTACTGATTTTATCATTAATTAGTTACTAAATAAACAATTTAAATCATACTGTATGAGCACTACAGTGATTCTTTAAATGATCACTGCAATGCCATAACAAAAGGAGCTAGTAATTTTAATTAAGCATTGATCATTAACAAAAATCCTATTTAATGATGTATAAATGCAACATTGCATATTTAATACATTTTCAAAGATTATATTATAAACTTGATCTTGAACTGATTGTGCCCACCCTGATATGGTGATTAGGGGGCAGGGTTGACTGAGAGACAGGTCTAAAATTATTTAAGAATAAATCTAATTAGATAAGAGATCACAAGCAATTAGTCATAGGTTTGCTCCACAGCAAATACTTGTTTCCAAGAGAAACAACTTCTCCAGCCAATTGAGAAAACTGGTACATTTGGTAGTGCCAGACAAAGCCACCCCTCCCTCATTGACCTTATAATGGATGGATAGTAGCAGCAGCTGAGTGTGAACTTTGACTGCAAGATTAATACTGAATACTGTTTTTTAGTTCATTGAATAGTAATTTTATTAATGATCAATGTTTCATTAGAACATACAGCTCCTGATGTTAGGGAATTACAGTGGTCCTTTAAGGCGCCTATTTTATGGTTACTGTGATCTAATCTATATGTCTTGGGAGAGGTTCATTTTATTGTCTCTGTGAATAAAGTGATTGTACATCTTCATTCTGGCACTGGTGTCACTAGTTTAATGTTTCTGAATGATAATCTAATTCTCACCTTTTTAGCCTATTGCAAAAAGTACTACCTTCATTTTCCAATGCTTGCCCATTGACTTAGACCAAAGCTCGGAACACTCCATTCTTCTTTATTGGGTAGAGTTCCTTTTAGGTTAAAGGGATGTGGACAAAAACTGTTTTTGTCAAGCATTAAAAGGAGCAAGCTTTTAGACATTGCTAAAGTTTTTTTTTTTAATGAAAACTATTAAGTAAAATGTGTTTAAACTTAATTGAAATTAACAAGAAATTCAGAGTACTTACTTTAGTATGAAGATTGACTGCCAGAAGGCAAGCCCCCAAAAGCAGTTAAACTTCTGAATAAGAGAGCATTATTTGAAAAAAGAAAACACACTTTTGCACATTATCAAATATTTTATCCTTTCTGATAAAACAAAGACCAAAAAAATCTGTCCATGTCCTTTAATGGTATCAACTTCTCATTTTGAATTTATATTTATGAAAATTCTTTAATTAATTGTTTTTTGTAGTGCTAGTGTTCTCTTATAAATACAGTAGGTTATATGTCTTCAGAATTAGAAAAAAAAGCTATTTTGAATCTCATAATAAAGTTTAAAAATATTATAATATTTGTGGTTTTGCCACTGCCATTAGAGCGTTGGTATTGACTATTTGCAACGTGCATTGCTCTCTCTGCAGCTGTGCCCTCTGGCACATACATAGCGGAAGACTATTTTAAGTTAAGAGGGCCCTTATCTTTTTTCCATTACTAGTACACAAGTTGATAACGTCAGTGCCTGGAATATGATTTGAAGCTCTCTTGTCAAGATAAGTGAAACCACTTTGAGGCATGAAGAATCCTATTAACATTACGCAAATACAATGTGCTCTGGAATATTATATGAAGCTTCCCAAAAAAATGATTAATGCCAAGGTCAGAATACCAAAAATTAACAAACCTTATTTCCATGTAAGAAAATTAATAAATATTGTGATTCTGATATGGTTTTAGCCAATATTATTTTGTTGTAACTATGGTAACAATACATATTAACTTCTAATCAATGGTACAACTCCATTTAGAATGACATATATACATGTGTCAGACATAAGTTCCATTCTTGGACTTTTCTTACTGTTTTCAAAGACCACTATATTTAGGAAAAACCTCATGAAGTATATAACACGTAACAACAATAGCAAATCTGTAAGCTGTGAGCATAAAACCATTTTTAGAGAAAATCTTAATTTTTGAAGACTTTGTTAACTTACAGAAAATTTCTGTCTTGGCTCACTAAAAGTCCATCCATGTTTGTACTTCACAATGAAAGTTCTTACAAAAACACATTAGCCATGTTAGGCATGAATTGGTATTTAGTAATGCACAGATACAATTTAAATATCATTTGAATAATTTGCCACAATATATGCTAGAAAAGTTACCAATATGTTTATTATTGACTTATACTAGTTATATGCTGCATGGTTCATATTTTAATAGAAGTCAGTGTGTTATAAATATTTCAACCTTGCGGCTTCTATTAAACTCAGAATCATGCAGCATATAACAAATATAAATCAATTCTGAACTTAGACATACTTTTCTTTTTCTTGGTGAATAATGGAATATAAAATGTTATAGCCTTATGAGACGGATCAAGGAGAGCTGCCACATGTTGGATGCAGAGCAGAGAAATGCTGCAGTGAATGCTGTGAAAATAATCACAACTAGTGTTTTACATACAATACACCCTTAACATGACCCAATGGTTTGTGCTACTAGGAAATAGAGCTTAGTGAATACTTTGAAGCGTTGCAATGCATGTTTACAATATCCTTATCCCTTGTGACCCATGTGATGGTTTAGCCCAGTGAACCTGGTCCCTAAGGCCCACTAGTGGGCAATTCAAGCTTTAATGTTGGGCAGCGGGAGACCTGCAGCACCATACTTGGCTGGTTGGAGAGCCGGTGACAGAGCCTAGAGGCAGTAGTCAGAACAGGATCCCTATCTAGTAAGTACAGGGTGATACATTGCTAGGGTCAAATTATTTATGTAACCAGAAATTAGATAAATTGAGTTACTGCGGCACAAGTGGGTTGTAAGGAAATGTTACCACTAAAAGTGTCCAGTAAGTATTAAAAGGTTGAGAACCCCTGCCTTTTCCAGTCTCCCTGAGCATCTCATGATAAACTTCTATTTCTATGCAATTGAGTGGAAAATACTCTTTGTTATTCTGCCTGTTCTAATATAATAATTGCTCTTTTATTAAATAAAATTAATTGAAGGGTTTGTCACAAAAGCAATAGTGCATAATCTGATGTTAAATCTAAAATATTACATAATTTTTTAGTTATTAGCATTATATCTGTATTTTGTAGTTGTTATGTATCCATGCATGCACTGGCATCCTTTTAAATTGCTAGTACTATATCCTATGTACAGTGAAGGCACTATTTAGCATGCAGCCCAGTTGACAGCCTCTCTGCTGAGGTCATTGCAAAGACACACTCATGAGCCACAGCCAAGAGGTTCCATAATTAGTACTTCTTCCTTATCTAAAATAGCTATGAGAGCACTGCTTTCTATTTATTAAGCTGTTGTTTGGATCACTCCTACTACGGCTATATAAAGCATGTTGGGATTGGGGTCATTTCTAGCTGTTTCTATAATTAGCAGTTAACTATTGCAGTGCAAGGTCACAATTGGTCAGAGTCTTCTTGCAACAGTTGGGTAAACAGGTCAGATCTGGGTCATATGTGAAGGTTTCCAGTTTGAGAGAGGATCCCTGCTAATTATAAATGGGGAAGGCACACTTTAGGGCACATTCCATAGTGGGGTGGTTCTCAGAGCTGTGAGACTCTGCTTGCCAGGAATTCAGATGATATCATATGAGCTAATGAACATTCTGTCATTAGGGCACCAACGGACATGGAGCTTTTGGTATCTGGCGGGAATCACAGGCCCAATGCCAGTCATTAGGAAACTTGTGACTTAGTCATACAGCATTCCACAGCAGCCAGCACAAGAAGGAAAATATGTAGCAAGCATAAAGTCTTTGAATTGTTGCCTTATACTGTGCATATCATCTACAACCACACATTCTAGCATTTATAAGACAGAAAAAATTAAAGGGGTCACTGAAAGTATATTCAACTAAAACAGCTACATTAATTCGCCAGCAAGGGAAAGTTTTAGCATATGTTTTTAACATCAAAAAATTTTTTTATGAGAAACCTGCGATCCACTATCTAAGGTCATGTGATGTACTAAAGCCTTTTTCCACCTTAAAAGATAGCCTTACATAGCTCATCTCAAGTTATAATGAATAGGGTATTTAATGGACATAATAAGGCGTGTTATGGGTACCATACCATGAAAACCCAAGTTCTCCAAATTTGTCAAAGACAGAGCTTGCTTTTGACTATCTGCTACTCTGAATGTCATCCCCTCAACAACAGTATATTTTATAGTTATACAAAATTATGCTACCAATATTCAGTCATTAACATAGAACATATACGACTAAATATAACTGACAAATTCAGCCAAAACATTTCATGCTTTAAGTAGCATAAATTAATTCTGATTTATGGAAATATTAAACTAAATACAAATTATGAATTATTTTATTATATATATTTAACTAAAATTAATGTTTATTAACTTTTTTTTAATGAATTTTATGATATACTTACATTATAAACATAATTGATTAATATGTGGTTGATTGCCGGGTTTCTTGCCCACCATTGTGTCATTGTTAACCAGTACGGTACAACTGAAAGTGCATGCATGGAATCTAAAGACATCCACATATAGCCTAGTATTTTTTTCACTTCCAATTGTGCATCTGCCTATTGAAAGAGATGTTAAACTGCACTTGCTTGACCGCCCTATTCTGTTTGCGATTTGTAAAGGGGTAGATAACTGGTGGATACGTAATGCTACATCGCTCATACACCTCATCGTGTATCTAATCATAAAACATGAGATTTAATAAATGGCATGTAGGCATAAGTTGATATACTGCACGATGTGTTGCAGAAGATTGCATATTAAAATGCATTTCCTTTGGAAAATTCCCCCAGTGTGAAAATGTGTCTGTTATTGTTCATATTACAGTATATGCCCAGCCATAGCAGTGCAGCAAACGGCTTTGTCTTCTCTATGATTATGAATGGCTGCACATGTCACATCATTGTGTAAGCAGTATGTTATATCAGAAGAAGAGTGCATTCGCAAAGAAAATCAAAGTACATTTTCAACTGCTAAGTGTTTCATTTTTAAGATTTTAAATACTCTTTTAAAAATAATAAAAAAATAAATGTGGCACTTTCATGATAGATACCTTCCATTTTTACATTTTGTTGATTTTTTTCAGCATATTTTAATTACTTTTTTGTTTTTGTTAGATAGTTTGGTTTTGATATACAGACATTTGTCACAAGTTCCTATCAACAGAAACTTACTTTTAAATGTACTTTTCCACTAAAATTAATTGGTGTGCAGATATATAATGTAATTAAGATAACAAAATAATAATAACTACCCGACAAACAGGTATTCAATTAATATCTGTTTACCTTCAAAATGTGTTTTAATTCTCCAAACAGAAACTGGAAATAATTAAAATAGTGATATAATTATATGCAAACAATTAAAATAACCATTCAATTAAAAGTATCATAGGAATAAGGTTTATTAAAATAAATAGTTGTCGGAGCTTTTTAAAATGTTTTAAAATGTCATCATGCTGAAAATACATTGTAGCGTTTGCTCTCTCAAATACTAATACAATTAATAATGTACTATTTCCCATCCCTTCTATGGCCCTCATTCAATTGCAATTTGGACAATTGAATAAGGCTCTAAATAAGCACATAGCATATTTTCTTAAAGAAGTGTTTAGTTAGTAAACATCTATCCAAAAGCAAGGTTTTCACTAACTTAAAACTTCTTTAACAAAAATATGCTATGTGCTTCTTTAGAGCCCTATTCAATTGGTCAAATCGCAATTAAATGAGGCCCTATGTCTTTTATTAGAATTACAATGTCAGAATAATGAAGCTAGTGTATGCCAAAACATCCTTTTTTTCCTCTCTTTTTGTTCATGGAAATTGTGTTTATTGTTACCCATTTTGTGTATTATACGCACTGTTATTTGCTCAGTATGTTTCCTGCTCGGTACTCTCTCAATATAAATTGTTAATAATATATAAATGCTAGTGCTATAAATATATTATTTAAGGTACGTTCATTTTCTGACTTAATTACTTTATATTCTATATACCGCACAATATAAAGTATTCTGTTTTTATTTATAGTGATGTAACTCAAAAAATATGTCAAGCGTTTATAGTGCACTTTTAAACGTTACATTTTTTTACTTTGAAAAACAAATTAATAAAACATCTAAACATGGTTTTAAAACTTGCAAGAAATTAACTAATCATACTGCTGTATACTATATTATTGGCTGACATTAATGACATTAGTTCTGTTACTGCTCACTGGCTAAGAGACACATGTCCCCAGAGTAATTTCATATTCAAAGCAGATTAGATTATTCATCACCTGAAAATGACTTAATTACACACCTTGTGAATTATTTTTAATACTCGGTTTCAGATGCAAAAACGTACTTTCCATGTCCCTTTAACAATGAAGAAACAGCAGTGAAGAAATTGTGGCTGTACTTAAAAGAATGTTGAAACCTAATATAAGATTTAATATTATATCTAAACTCCTTCTCGTGTTGTAATTTATTACTATGCTTTTGAATATACACATAGCTAAACAAACACAGGTATTTGATTTAAATTGGTCCCATAGTTTAGAAAGAATGTCACTTGTTTGGGAAGTATGTAACAAACTGACATTAGAAGCAATGTCATTTTTTTGTGCAATTGCTGGTCATGTGGATAGATGACAAATTCTGGAAGTTGTACTTACTCGCCAATCAGAGCACATATCTGCTAATGTTGTTATCATGTGAAGTTTTTTCCCCCCAAACTACAGTTTGATCCCAAACTTTAAAAAGCACTGGATAATACTTCTCCCCAAGATTGTTTAGATGCACAAGTCTCATTCTATAAATTTGTATGAGATTAGATCCAGGAATTTTATTTATAATAAAATGGGTTAACACAACTTTTATTATAATACAAATCACAAATCAGAACATGTGAATGTAGGGAAAATGCATTAAACTCATGAATTCCTATATAAATACAAAGCATAATCACTAATATAATTGTTGTACTATGAGTTTGTGTGTAACGCTCGTAAAATGGCAGCCATGCAATAGTGCAGAGGGATTCAAAGCAAGTACATGGCAGAAAGACAACATTGTAAATCATGCTTAGTTACAATGCCTGAGGCTGTAAATCTGCAGGCTTCAAAATTGCAACAGTTACAGAAAGATTAAATTGTATCAAGCTCGGAAATACATGGCAGAAAGCCAAAATCGTAAATCATATTTCAAGTAGCCCCATTAAATTCCCCCATTGTGTAAAACCGTA
Organism: Discoglossus pictus; assembly: GCA_027410445.1. Lineage (NCBI taxonomy): Eukaryota > Metazoa > Chordata > Amphibia > Anura > Alytidae > Discoglossus > Discoglossus pictus. The sequence continues at coordinate 304,818,376 of CM050166.1, read as the reverse complement.
GCCTGTAACGGAGGCTGCAAGACTTACGCTTATGAATTGGCCTCTTAAAGCTACCCAGAAACGACCTGCGGGTTACAGGCGGAAAAACCTTACGGGATGTCGAAATCTGAACCCTGTTGACGCAAAACCTTTGATCTGTCAAGCCCATAACTGTTACGTTTGAAAATCGCTATTAAAATCCTATAAATTCCCAAAGACACCCTGGCGTTCAAGCCCGTAGCCCGCAAATGGAGGCAAAAATATTACTGCCTCTGAAATAGGACCCCGCAAAGGGTTTACAGACAATTTCTCAACACTGTAAAAGACAATATAAACACACCAGTGGACTTTATAATATGGGGAAAGGCATTACAATTACTTGCACAATAATCCCCTAATAAAAAATATGCATTTAAAAAAACATTTTATTTCATCTTATGCCAATATGAAAAGCCATGCTGCAACATACATAAAGCAATTAAAGAATCACTACCTGATTAAATAGCAATACAAAAACATGAAACTGATGCCATATTAACCCTCTTCCACTCACAGAGGCTCTAATGTGGACCCTGAAATATATATATGATTGCATATACATCTTGCTCATCACACGTAGATTGGGAAAACAAATAGTGGCCAAATTACACCGCCAGATCACATAGATCAAGTACCAGGTGAACATTTTTTTATTTGTTGTTCAGTCCTTCAGTCATGTCCGACCCTTTATGACCATATGGACTGCAGCACATTCAGCTAGGTTTCTGCTTGTGCTGTTCCACAAGGTTTTCATGTCAAAGATACTGGAGAGGGTTGCCAGCTGCTTCTCTTGCGGACTGTGACCTCTCTGCAATCACCTGCCCACCTACACTGGCCCATCATGGTATAGCTCACAGCTTCATTGAATTCCATTCACCGCCACAAGCCCCTTCACTGCAACAAGGCAGCAAGCCAGAAGGGGAACCGAGGAAATCACACCACACTAATCTACTCTAACCCATCAGGAAGGGCCGCAAACACACATGGAGGCTGTGCAGAGGTACATGGAGCAACAGCCAACTCACCTCCATCTCCACTCTGCCTATCCTGGAAAGTCCCACGTCATTGCTGGTGGCTGTATGCCAAGATGTATACCCATTACCATTGGCTATCTCCCATTAAGTGTTTGCTATAAATCAATTCACAATATCACCTGTCATATTCCAATCAAGCCTTCAGGGGAATGTTGATACTCCACACTATCACAAATTGCGCCTGTCATGTGTATTAACCCTTTATTATCATATATGATATATATCATATTATGATATCTTATTATTTTATTATTATTATTATTATTATTATTATTATATGTATTAATCTATTGCATAGTAACTAAGGCTCATTCATTTATAGATATAGGAATTTTTATGTATGTGGATTTCCCATAACCACAACCATTGAAAACACACTGACATAGTGAGAATGGTATAACAAAGTTTTATTTCATACACAGAGCACAATCTGAAATGGACAAGACTGTGCATTAATACCATGGGAGGGGCAATCAAAGGGCACCTAAAGGTTTAACTGTTAGACAATATCATAAGGATAATGCATAGCATCTACTAGAGTCACATGTGGTCAGGACACCACAGTAACAAAAATCGGATGTGACATAGAAACATCATATAACACTTCATTTCATAGAAATAACCATTAATGCACATACATAAACCATCTGGTTTCAATCAGCCATATTAAACAGATGCTAGAAATCATGGATCATGTGATACTAATCAATTCCACACACAGTGTGTTATCATACATTACTGCTGATTCACAAATAGATAATAGGAATCTGGAAAACATAAAGAGGAGGTGTAAGAACAATCATAAGCTGTTTTTATAGTACATTGTTTTTGCTCTGGACACTACAATACACCAATGAACATGAACGTCATCTTTGAGCAGTAATAACCATATTGATTCTGTCCTGTTCAATCAGCCTTCACAGAATATGCTAAGGATGTATAATACAACAAGGCATGCTTCACTGTGAACACAATCTTTCAGCAAAAAATACTATCACTATCTACATGGAATAGATGTGCCATGCTGATATCACATGTCACTGGTATATGGGTGGTACCAACGCCAGACAGATTACACAGTTTACACTGTTCACATTACTCCTAAACACATGCGCATTGATCCTGATGTCAATCCAAGGAAATCATGCATTTTGTTTGGATGACATGAAATACATTAATACATTTATTCGCTTTCATACAGTTAATGGGATGAAATGCAACAAAATGCATGTATAACTACTGCTTTGGATTAGCAGATCCTAAAGGCACCATGCAACTCTAAAGCTGGAACACTATTCATTATAATTGAAACTCACACCAGTCATGTTCATTAGTGAAGAAATATGTAGTCATATATTGCATTTCAGACCCATCTGCAGTGGTGAATGACACTAATCGAATGCCTGTTCGGAACTTGGTTGAGTGTTCACTCACATGATGGTATTGTACTGCTCGAAGATGAAGAACATGACTTCATGGTTGTGAGATTAGGTTTTTAACACCTACAGAGACAAGATCAAGATATCAATTATAAAAATATTCTGATTAACTACAACACCTCATCTTAAGGTTAATCCACATAGAACATCAATTGTTGAGTGTACACACTTTGTAGCCAGCCAATAGTATGTCAACATCTATATCAATCAGTATTCAGTGAGGATGGTGATCAAGAGGAGGACTTCCTGGATGGTCCTCACCTCAGAATGTAGTGATCTGGTGCTCGCCAGGAGGGTGTGTGTGAACCAACACTGCCTTCTGAGCATCCAGAGCCTCTCATTCTGTTGTTTTTTGGGTGCCATGTCCTACCTGGGGAAACAGGCCATGATTTCTCTCAATGTCAGGGGTGGTAGTGTTGACGGCATTGTGGCTGATGTTGACGGCATTGGGGCCGGAGGTGACGGCATTGGGGCCGGAGCTGACGGCATTGTGGCTAAAGGTGACACTTTGGGGCTAAAGGTGATGGCATTCGCGCTTGATGCGACGGCAGCAGGGCCAGAGGAGACGGCACTAGTGCCCGATGTGACAGCCTGAGTGCCCGAGGTGATGGCAGCAGGGCCCGGGGTGATGGCAGCAGGGCCTGAGGTGTCGGCAGCAGGGCCTGAGGTGTTGGCAGGAGGGCTGGAGTGTTGGGCCATGTTGGGGAGCCCATTGTGTGGGAGACCATGTTGGAGGACCCCATTGTGTATGAGTGGTTGTGGCCTGCCATGGCTGCAATGTTGTTGTAGCAGGTGGCAGCTGTGATGATGGCTGGGGCCAGGACATAGCCGGAGGAAGGGGCTGGAACAGCTGGGTATGGCTGGATCATGCTCTTGAGGGCCCAGGCAGTGATTCCAACTCCTGATATAATGGTAAATGTGAATGACCAGCTTGTGTGGATAGTCCCGGGCCCTCTGGAATGCCCTGGTCTTCTTCGTCAACCACTTCCAACTCCAGTGGAGCCTCCCCCTGCTCCTCTATCGTGGGCCTTGTCCTACTCTGTACTGAAATGCAAGAAAAAATATATTTGAGTTGGTTTCCCTACACAATTGACAGCTATTTGTTTCCATATCCTTGATATCATGGTCACCTGTGATTGACTGTAGTGCTTGTGTTACACAGATGAACCACGGCTTTCATAATGAGCATTGTGGATCATGGCTCATGTGAATATGTATACTGCAGGTGCGGTATGCCATCTGCATGTGCATCAGACACATGCTCTGCTGGATCTGCTGTGCAGTGTGTGAGACTGACCAATCTGTGACATGTTCTCAGCAATGGTTGTTAATATGCAGCTGAGACATGGTCCAGTTTAGGACAGTATTTTACATGCACATGCTGTCCTACAGAGTCTATATCCACATATGCCGCTGTCCACACACCCAGACATGTACTCTCTTTTGAATGTCAAATCAATCTTGATCTAATAGCAAATTGTACTCAGAGTTAGTTTGAACTGCAGGTATTGGCCAGACATTTCATTGATACAAATTATGAAAATGATATGTTTGTTACCAGGATTTGCATGGTTATTGATGCCCCATATATATTCAGTCATAACCTTAGGGCTTACAGTGCTATTGTACGTCAGTTATCTATGTGTGTGGGCAGGGGTATAGGATCCAAAATAATTCTAGGGGGATACAGTTCATTGTATACACCAGTTTATTTATACATACATACAAACATCATGATAGCTGCAGGGTATTTGTCCACCCCAACCCCCTTCCAAGTTGACACACCAATGTGTGTGGTGTGATATGATACTCGCTCAGCATGGTTCTTGGGACTCCCATTTCCACCTGTCCTGGTAGGCCCACCACTATCACTGGCTCCATCCACTACTTCAGGGTCTGCTCCCATCTACAATAAGTGATGTTGGCTGGTGGACCACCGCCAGTTGCAAGTGCAGCTCTCTCCTCCTCTGCCATCTTCCTCTTCACCTTCAGCCTGCTGTCGTCATATCTGTGTTTTACAAACCTTACATCCCTATTTACAACCCCCAAATGCCGCAACAGCTGAAGCAATCTGACTCCAGGCCTCTGCCCTCAGGCTAGGCCTCACATCTCTCCCACCATGTATGATCCGATAGCGGGCACGGAATTCCCTGAGAAGGACATCCATCTCCTCTGGGCTATAATTGGGGCCCCTGTACTTTGCCACAGCCTCATGCCCTCCCAACTGTGCCTGTGTTTCCTGGCCTCCCTGTCCTCTCCCTGGGGCCGGTCCCTCATCCCCACTATCTCCCCTCCTCGGATCAGGTGCCTGACCCTCTGCCCCTACACCTCGTGTGCCTACATTTGGGGCACATCCCTCCCCCCACTGCTCTCCTCCACCTGACCTCCCTGACCTGGTTCTCCCTCTCTCCATAAGTCTAGCTCTCCTCACTCTCCTCCTCTCCACACTCTCCTACTCTCCTCCTCTCCTCACTCGCCCCCTCCGATATTCCCCAATATCTCCTCTCCTCCCTCTCCTCACTTTCCTCCTCCCCTCCTCTACCCACCTATAATTTAGGAAATGCAAATAAGGAAAAATAAATATAATATATACGTGGATGTGTATGTGGTAAAACAAGAATGTGAGTATTATGTGTAGTATAGTTACTATATGGGGGGGTAGGTGGGGGTATGGGGGGGTAGATGTGCTGTGGCCTATCGCTATGTATAGCTATGTGTACGTATTAATCTATGTGGGTGAATTATGTGATATCAGAAATAATGTGTGTTAAGGGTTCATATATATTAGAAAAAATGTACAAAGCTCCTTTTTCTCGCTCTCTCTCTCCAATGCTCACAAACCCACCAACTCCTAGACCTGTGTACTCACTTGCACAGCTACAGCACAGTCAATTATTTACGGTTGTGGCACCCCTTAAATCTCCTTCCTGCAGCGTTAATTGCGGTTCCCCACTTTCTATTGGCTGTTAGGCCTGCATCGACCTATGTGATTACGTGTTTGGATCGTTACGGCCGATCTCGTCTCTGCCCGCCTCTTAACAGCTTGTGTGTGCTTTAAAGGGTTTATGGGCTTGCGTCTCTGACCCGTAGGTCACAGCATGGTTGAATTGAATAGCTCTGTAAAGCAGCAGAATTTCAAGCCTGCAGGCTTTGCGGGTGTGTGGTTACTGCTACAGGCTTGGAATTTAATGGGGCTGTATATGTGGCATTTCAGGGCCTAATCATGATCAAGTAAGCAAGACCCTTAACTTGCTGCTTAGACAGAGCCAAACCAGAAATATGAGGTGACGGAGGAAGAGAGTGAGGAGGAGAGACTGAGAAGGATAGAGAGAGAGAGAGAGAGAGAGAGAGAGAGAGGAGGAAAGGAGAGAGAAGAAAGGAGGGGAGAGAGAGAAGGAAGGAGGGGGAGAGAGAAGGATGGAGGGGCAGAGGGAGAGTGAGTAGGGAAGGAGAGAGAAGGAAGGAGGGGAGAGAGAAGGAAGACGGAGAGAGAGAGAGAGACTGAGAATGAGAAGGAGGGAGAGAGAAGGGAGGAGATGGAGAGAGTGAGAAGGAGAGAGAGAGAGAATGGGAGGGAGGGAGATAGAGAGAGAGACAGAGGGAGAGAGATGGAGCGAGAGAGAGAAGGAGGAAGGGGGAGAAAGAGAGAGATAGAGAGAGAGGAAGAGAGAGAGAGAAGGGAAGAGAGAGAAGTAGAGAGAGAGAGAGAAGGAGAGAGAGGAAGGGATAGAGAGAAGGAGAGAGAGAGAAAGGGAGTGAGAGAAGGAGGGAGAGTAAGAGAGAGAGAGGAGGGAGAGAAGGAGGGAGAGAGAGAGAGAGAGAGAGAAGGAGAGAGTAAGAAGGAGAGAGAGAGGACACAGAGAGAGAGAGAGACAGGGTACACATAGGGCCCGATTCAATTGCAAGCTCGCATCTCACAGTATCCAGGCTGTATGTCTGCTGGTGTGATGCGGTCTCCCATTCGTCTCCGATTCTGGGGCTATTCAATTGGTCAGGCCCGCAAGTTTCTGGTCCAAAGCCTACTCTGTAAACCATGCACTGGTTTATAGCAGTTCAGGGCGGGAACATGATCAATTAAAGCAAGACCGTAACCTCCCATTTATAATCAGCCAATAGAAAATAAGACATTATCACACAGTAAAACATGGAGGTAACATGTCAATGAATTAGGTTGACCAGAGTCGCAAAACCGCAAAATACAGAATTATGAAAATGAATGCCAATACTGTTCTAGTCCATGTGGGTGGCCTGATATGTATTAACTCATTGATACCCAAGATCGATTGAACCACAAAATGAAACATAAAAATAAATCTTATATACTGCCAATTTGCCAGACTGTTGTGCAATTAATTCTAATGTCTTTAATCTCTTTTCCATTATTTACAGTGCAGTATTGTTTTTTTATTTGCATTTACAGTGCTACGAACAGGTGTTTAATCGCCTTGCGGGTCCTCTCTAGCACTCATAGTTATTTTCTCCTACATTTGCCATTTACGGGTGTGAAACTATTTGCGGGCTTGGGGAATTGGAGCAATTAAATAGCGATTTTGCGATTTTAGCCATTGTTAACTCTTGCGGAATTGAAAGATCAAAGCTTCGGGAGGCTGTAACCTCCGGGTTTAAGCATTGCAAAGTTTTAAAGGCCGTAAATCATTTGGAGCCCCCGAAAAAAACGCCAAAGGCAGGGAAAAAGCTAGTTCTTAATTTGAAAAATATAAATGTTGATGCATTTGCCCAGCCCTGACAGCATCCATGTTATTATGGTTAACATTGTGTGAGAAGTGTGCTTAAAATTCTAGAGGAGCGTGGCTTGCAGTTAGTGTTACAAGTTGTCTACTTCTGAGCATGAATAGGTGTGAAATGCAACAAGATCCACTAACATAACAAATCCTCCTCACCTTTCCCTCTGGCTACCACCTCTTCGCCACTGATAGATACAAAAACACACCATTTCATATCCAGCTAACTGAAAGTGAAGAAACCAGACAGGATGGAATCTTCTATACATACAAATTCCTCAAAATTCAGATTTTCGCTAAAATATTTTTGATTACAAAAGCTGCTAATTCAGTTTGTTACTTCATAAATGTGCAGGTTTGCTGAATTGCAGTTATCCTTTAACATTTACACATCTCAATTTTTTATGTTAAAGCTTGTTGAATGCTACACATGGGTGTGATGTCCATGCATGGGTGTAGGAGCCAAAAAAATGTGGGGGGGGGGGGGGCGGGGATAATTCAACTCTACTTCCAGGACAGTGGGTCCTGCTCCGGAAGGGTGGGCTATTTGTGTAGTGTCCCTTAAAAAAAATTTGTGATGTCTTTATTTAAATTCACAATGCCTCTGGCTCACTCAATATAATTAAAAATTACACATATATATATATATATATATATATATATATATATATATATATATATGTATATATCACATATTATAATTGTCAAACTGCGAATTGTCGTCACGCTTTGCGGCCGTCGAAAAAGCAAGGGCCGCAACTGACGACAGCTCGCAGTTTTAACAACTCCCCCTGCGACCGTGCGAGACGCGAAGACGGGCACATGAGCGTGCGCGCGCGTCTAAAGCATTTAGACGCATTGAGGTGAGGGAGGAGTTGGGGAAGAGAGACACGGCAGGGGGAAGAGGGTAAGAGAGACACGTGGAGGAGAGGAGGGGAAGAGATACATGAGGGAGGGAGAGGAGGGGGAAAGAGAGACACAGGGGACAGGGGAATTCAGATACAGGGGAGGGGAAGAGACACTGGAGGGAGAGGAGGGGGAAGAGAGGCACAAGGGAAGGAGAGGAGGATGGGAAGAGAGACACAGGGGAGGGAGAGGAGGATGGGAAGAGAGACACAGGGGAGGGAGAGGAGGGGGGAAGAGAGACACTGGGAGAGAGAGGAGGGGGAAGAGAGACAATTGGAGAGAGAGGAGGGGGAAGAGACACACTGGGAGAGAGAGGAGGGGGAAGAGAGACACTGGGAGAGAGAGGAGGGGGAAGAGAGACACAGGGGAGGGAGAGGAGGGGGAAGAGAGACACAGGGGAGGGAGAGGAGTGGGAAGAGAGACACAGGGGAGGGAGAGGAGGAGGAAAAAAGACACAGGGAATGAGGAAGAGAGGCACAGGGGAGGGAGAGGAGGGGGGAAGAGAGACACTGGGAGAGAGAGGAGTGGGAAGAGAGACATAGGGGAGGGAGAGGAGGGGGAAGAGAGACACAGGGCAGGGAGAGGAGGGGGATGAGAGATACAGGGGAGGGGGAAGAGAGACACAGGGGAGGGAGAGGAGGTGAGGAAGAGAAACAGGGGAGGGAGAGGAGGAATAGACACAGGGGTGGGACAGGATGGGGGAGGAGACACAGCAGAGGGGGAAAGAGACAAGGGGCAGGGGGGAAGAGACACAGGGGAGGGAGGAGGGGATAAGAGACACAGGGGAGGGAGACGGGGTGGGAGGGGGAGAAAGACACAGGGAAAAGAGGGGGGAAGACACAGGCGTGGGAGAAGGGAAAGACTCAGGGGAGGGAGAGGGGGAAGACACAGGGGATGGAGAGGAGGTGAGGAAGAGAAAAAGGGGTGGGAGAGGAGGAATAGACACCATGGTGGGACAGAATGGGGGAGGAGACACAGCAGAGGGCGGAAGAGACAAGGGGCAGGGGGGGAAGAGACACAGGGGAGGGAGGAGAGGATACAAGACACAGGGGAGGGAGACGGGGTGAAGAGACACGGTAAGGAGGGGAGAAAGACACCGGGAAAAGAGGGGGGAAGACACAGGCGAGGGAGAAGGGAAAGACACAGGGGAGGGAGAAGGGAAAGACACAGGGGAGGGGGAAGGAGAAACAAGAGAGGGGGGAAGAGACACAGGGGAGGGAGAGAGGGGAAGGAGAAACAAGGGAGAGAGAGCAGGGGAGGGAGAGAAAGTAGAGGGCGGGAGAGGCTAACAATGAGCGCCAAAGCCACTCATTGCAAGGCCCGAAATGAGCGCTGAAGGAGCTCATCGCAAGGCCAGTAAAGTAGGGGGGAAAGGCTCGCAATGTGTGACAAACACCATTGCCAGGCTTCAATTTTTATTGCCGTCATTTTTGACGGGCAAGTCGCTAGTATATATATATATATATATTGTATGACTATATTCCAAATTTTATATATATATATATATATATATATATATATGTGTGTGTATAAAATATTATATATATATAATGTATGTATATATGCCAGCTTATTATGTATATACTAGCGACTTGTCCGTCAAAAATGATGGCAATAAAATTTGAAGCCTGGCAATGCTATTTACCAAACATTGCGAGGCTCTCCCCCCTCACTTGCTGGCCTTGCGATAAGCGCCTTCGGCCTTTGGAGCTCATTGCGAGCCTCTCCCCCCTCTACTTTACGGTCCTCTTGCGCAAGTCCATAACTTTTGAAGCCTGGCAATGCTGTTTGGCACACATTGCAAGACTCTCCCCCCCTCTCACTTGCTGGCCTCACGATGAGCACCTTTGGCAATCATCGCAATCCTCACAATGAGCGCCTTTGGCGTTCATTGCAAGCCTCCCCTACTTTACAGTTTTTACCCCTGTATCTCTTTCCCCTCTCCCTCCCGTATCTCTTCCCCCTCTCCTTCCCCTGTGTCTCTTAAAGCCATCTCCCTCCCCTATGTATCTTCCCCCCTCTTCCTCCCCTGTGTCTCTTCCACCCCCTCTTCCTCCCTTGTGTCTCCCCCCTCAACTGTGTCTCTTAAAGCCATCTCCCTCCCCTATGTATCTTCCCCCCTCTTCCTCCCCTGTGTCTCTTCCACCCCCTCTCCCTCCCTTGTGTCTCCTTCCCCATCTCCCTCCCCTGTGTCTCTTTCATCCCTCTCCCTCCCCTGTGTCTCCCTCCCCCTATCTCCCTCTACTGTATATCCTTCCCCCATCTCCCTCCCCTATGTGTCCTTCCCCATCTCCCTCCCCTGTGTTTCCTTTCCTCCCCTGTGTCTCCTTTCCCCATCCCCTAAGTCCCTTTCCCCCTCCCCTATGTCTCTTTCCACTCTCCCTCCCCTGTGTCTCTTTCCCCCCTACCTCACCTGTGTCTCTTCTCCCCCTCTCCCTTCCCTGTGTCTCCCTCCCCCACTCTTTCCCCCCTCTCTCTCCCTTGTGTCTCTTCCCCCACTCTCTCCCCTGTGTCTCTTCTCCCCTGTGTTCGTCCCCCTCTACCCCTGTGTCTCCTTTCACCCCCCCTCTCGTTCTCCCCTGTGTCTCCTTTCTCCCCCCCCTCTCCCTGACCGTGTCTTCTTTCTTCCTCCCTCTCCTTCCGCATTGCTCATGCAAAGCTAATTTTTAACATAGCGTTACTGATAAACTCGCAATTACCACAACTATTATATGTGAGATTTATATATATATATATATATATATATATATATATATATATATATAACAGAGTATGGGTCAAAGCTTTCATGGGAAAGATAAAACTGCTCCATAGCTGGTAATGCATGATTAGGTTTAATTTTGCTATTTTTTGTGTCTCCTTTTCAATTAATCTCAGGAAGATTTGTCCACCCCATCGCCCTCGTTTTTTACGTCCCTGGGTCCATGCACCTTTAATAAATCTAACAATGAGAATGTATTATGCCTTCACAAATCTCAGGGTCTGTGTGACATTTTGTATACACAGTATCAATATATAATGCTTTTGTATACACAGTATCAAGAATATATAATGTTTATTGATAAACCAAGAATAGTTTTTTTTATTACATAAAATGATCATATAATGGCAAAATAATAGTATTTGCAATTGGATATCAAATAAAATGTCTAGTTGGTGGTATCTCAATACAATATAAAGAGATCCTTAGGTATAAATCTTAAATATCAAAACAATGAATCTTGCAAAACAAAACCAAGTCTACATAAAACAGTCCAACTAACAGAAAGTAATCCATATAAAAGTGAATTCATAGACATAGCAGTCACAAAATGTTTAATTATGATATTTTATTTTAAACATAGCTTTAAAGAGTTTAAATACATCTATAGTAACTCTTGCGTCCATGTAGGAAGTGCATGCTCCCTAACACAGGTTCATAAGTGAAAAAGAAGGTGTCAGCCTAAGCATGTAACCAATCTCAATACATGTGTGTCACCTACTGTAACTAACCCTTGTGCTCATGTTGAGATTAGTTATGCACACAGCAAACATTATTCCCTCAGGGCCTTCTATTTATGTGACCCCATAAACGACTATGCCATAATTTTATATCTATAAAAGAGAACAAATGTACAGTATTATATATAGCTTCTCTCAATCTTGATTTGAATTATTTTATATTTTACACTTATTCCCTGCTGTCTTCTTCACAGTATATTGCTCAAAGGATTGTATTCATATCTGAAAGAAAGTGGAAATGATTTCAGTTATTGATATGCTGCTATTCTGTCTTCACACTTCATTTACAAGCCTTGCTGATTTTCATAGCTCACTTCCCTTGCAAAAACCTTTTTAGCACCTTTACAAAGCTCTGTTAAAATATTGATATATATAAATGTACCATGCCGTAGATCAAGGACTTGCCTGGCATTAATTTCTGAAAGCCTTTTAACTTTTTTTTATTTTATTTTGCGAAATAAAAGATGGTTTGACAAAAGGTATAATTTTAGTTTAGAGTCAAGGAAACAAAAAAAAGAAGGAATTAGTGCATCTGCTTGACGTTCACAAATTCTAAACTCTAACACAATTTCCTTTATTGTGATATGTTGTGTTTAAGAGATAAAAACCCTGAACAAGTATATACAGCAGAGGTTAGATCTCATTAGTGCCATTAAATTACCTATTGGGTAAGTTTATTTACAGCATCACATTTACTTTGCTGACTCACTAGCATTGCTTTGTATTATTAGGATTTACAGATGTGGTAAGCAGTATGGGGGAGTTAATGGAACAACTAAGCAGCCAGTTAGTTTGTTTGGTCTCCATAACAACACCCAGCAGTTCAGTGAAACTCACTGAGGTTGAATAATTTATCCAGTAAGGAACATTAATAGTGAAAAACACCTGTTAGAGATCCAGTAGCCATTAACTCAGTTTCCATCACATCTGCAGAACTGGCAGTAGCTCTGCGGGTAATGAACCAATGTGAAGATGCAGATATGTCAAGTGACACCTAACAACTATTGTTTTGTAACCACGTATTTATCAGTAATATTGTCAAATATCCCTTATTTAAGAAAGGAGTCTCAAAAAGTGTAGGTTGAGGAAATGGGACTGTGGCTCAGGCCTTGTTACCAAAATAGCTAATGTGCAGTCAAGAAGAACTGGAAGTATCATGTGAAAGAAAATATACTCAAAAATGTTTATGCCATTGATGAATCTGACATTTACCTCACATGTTACAACAACAAGCTGGCCAACATTTCCTGCGGTTTAATCACATTTGCAGTGATATTGCCCAGCATTGTCATTAGCAGATAAATGCATTTTCTCAGTATTGTACTATCACATTACTATGAGTTAATTATCTACATAGATCACAATAAACACAATTTAGATCCTGCAAAGTGATCTCTAAGGTTAAGTCAAAGCGTATCTAAGCACACATTAGCTTTCACCCAAAACAAAATCTGGTAAAGGAAACCTTACGGAAACATCAACCATACAAAGCGTTTGCACCAGCTTCACTCTAAATTGTTACAAAAAGTTGAAAACTTTACAAACATAGGCTAATTTATTACCCTCATTAAATAAAATGTTCCTGCTAATACCCATACCTACGTTCCCCTATTCATGCTTGTATTAATATTCCTAACATGAATCATGAGGATTTTAAGTTCCATGTAGAAGTGACGTCGGAGGTGTTTAGATTACATACTAGGCTAACCACAGCAATCAAAATGCCCAACATCTTCCTGTCCGTAGTGTTGTAATATAACGTAATGTAAACAAAGCTGATCCCACCATCAAATAGAAACAAGTGATGCTGACCAGCATTCGAAAAAAGCAAAGGATCCCCACTGATATAATGTAATTTGTGATATTCTTCTGAAGAAGAAACATATGAATATGACATGTGAAAAAGGACTACCCAATTACAGTGGAAAATAGTTGTCAAACCAAACTAATAACTAGTTGCTAGTAATTATTTTGGGTTCTATACTTTAGCAGTATGTAGCAACGTCCTTGTGAAAGGTCTTTCTTTAGAGTCACACGAATCTGCATGTGTTTTAATGTATACTTGAATAGCTTGATGTGACATGATCCTATCCTATCTGCAGATTATAACCAGGGTTCAAATGATTTACTAAAAGGCTTTCGTAAAAATGAGCCCTGCCATGTGCTTTAATGTAGAAGTAGGATAACACTTACAAACACTCCTCTAGATGTGCCTTACTGATCAAGATTAGGACTGCAGCACTTCTAGGGGCTTTGCATGCTATACGTAATGTCACTGACCCCATGGCATAACAGATGGGGAAGGGGAGAGGGGGGAAGTATATTGAGATAGATAGACGCAGACACATCAAGATTATTTTATTGTATGTGCATATTTTATGCACTTCTATTAAAAGACTCCTTGCATTATTTACAAAACATTAATCAAAACGCATATGAATAATATGTAAAGCATTGAATTTTATTTTAATTAAGTTTACATTTTTTTCTAGCTATTACCTTTTTGGCTTTCATACTGACGGTGTGACAGAATATGCCAACATCCGATAAATAAATAATAGCAATAATAATGTAGTAATAAAAATGTCACTGCACATGATATGATGGTTCTATTATATTTAATAAGATAGGAATGATTTATAATATTCTTTTGAACATTAGCCGGTATTACACATGGAAAGTGGATGCTCTATAAGACCAAAGGCCATGCTACCTAATTTACTTTCAGCACTTATTTACTGGAGTTTTCAAAAGAAAAATGAAAATAATTTATCAAGCACTAAATCACGTTTAAATTCTAATCAGTCTATTTCTTAAGCCCCTAATGTTCTCTCTAATATATTAATTGAATTATTTTCATTACAACTAGTTTAATGCTAGGAACAAGCAAGCAGTTTAGGCACCAGTAGGAAAAAACTGGAATCCTCATAGAAATTGCAGTTATCAGTCTGTAAACGGTACAATAAAAACAATACAAGTATACTAGAGCTAAAACAGGCAAAATAGTTAATTTAACTGTAACATAATAAATACACATTTAAGCATATATTTGATAGCAGATGAAAACAGAAAAGGCCCATCTAGTCTGACTAAAATATTTATCTAAATGCTTACATTAAAGGACAGCTATAATTAATTTAAAAATAAAGCTCATATGTTTGTTTGTTGGGCAGAGACTAATAAAAACATTATGGAATTTAAACAAAAAAAAAGTTATTATTATTTCTTACTTTTTCTTTTTTCCCCTCAAGCAGATCTGCTTTTCTCCCCCACCCTGTGCCTTGTCACAATGATTAGAGCTTGAAAGCAGGTTGGGCTATGAAGTAATTGTCCGTGAAATCATTAGTCCCACTGGCAATGCCTATACAAAGGTAACAGCTCTATACTAACCTGCTGTTTTCTGTCCCATTGGCCCCACTCAGTGAGTAATTACTTACTTACTCATCATGCTCAGTCTGAACCAAGACTGGTAAGACTTTTTTTCAGCACAGCCTTCAGACACAGCTCGCCACACAAACAATCATATGAGCTTTATTTGTTGGTCTTTTAAAGAACTACTGTAGTTTAGGCAAAAAGACACTTGGTCATGAAGTACGTACTAAATAAACACCATTAACAGTTGTGTAAGCCATTAACATGTACAGATGAGAGTGTAATACTAAGTGTTTACAGCTCCTATACAGAACAACAAACGTAAAAGTCTACCAAGTTCGGAAATATAAGTTAAAAAAAAGTGCTTAGATTAAGTTCCTGAATATCATATTTGATATTACTCCTTGAAGATTCACTCCTTGTTGGGTGGTGTGAAATAAGTAACCAAATATGTAGTTCCCTACAAGATAAAGCTGAACCAACTCAATATCATTGCTAAATGTAAACATTTCAACATATTAATTATTTAACAGTATACACAAACATATGATGGATAAAAATTAATATCACATCCAAGTGGTGCAATGGAAGAGGGACACAAGGACTGCAGTAATCTCTCCTGTCAATCTTATTAGCCTATTCTCCCCATCAGCATATTAGCAAGAATATCAAGCAAGGCTAGGCAGACCCCTTCTATTCCCACCATCCACTGGGACTTGATCTCTAAGAATATCTCAGAAGTGTTATCTAATACTGGAGAGTTTTTTAAACATCATTATTTTAGTCATTTAAGATTTGACCTTCTTCAGAGGTAAGAATAATCATTTGGAGAGACCATAAACTGGTGTATTTAGGATAAAGATGTGTATAGAGGTTCCCGAAATCCCAGAGATAAGTAATCTAACCAGATTTCAGAAAGTACCGATTTTAGGGTATGGCCACCACCATTAGTATAGAAACTGGCACTGGATGAGGGGGGCAATTGCCTCAATTTAAGTGTGGAGAAGCAGTTATATATATACTATGAGTGGTATCCAACAGAATGATATTAGCTCCTACACCCATGGCCACCACATGAGAATCAACATGCAACAAAACTAATAAGGGAAATGGAAGGACTAATCTATAAATCCAGAAAAAAGATGCCATAGAGGGGATAAAATTACCTTATATCAATACATCCAAGGTTATTATAAGTGAACTTTTTGTGTCAAGACATTTTTACCTGAAAAGAGAATATCTTGTGATGTTAGAAGAAAAAAGATTCCACCTTAAAGAAAGAAAAGGATTCTTCAATGTAAGGGTAGTTAAACTGTGAAACAGCAGATTCGATAAATATTATTTTAAAAAGGGGTTAGATAATTTTTTCTTAAAAAAAGGGCATTCAGGGTTATCCTGGATAACTAGAGAAGGAGGAGTGTTGATCCAGGGAGGAATCCGATTGCCAGTATCTGGGGTCAGGAAGGAATTGTATTTCATTTTTCCCTTATGAGACAGTTGGCAATGTTGCAGTGGGTTTCTGTCTGCATCCCTCTGCATCAATTAAAAATTAATCCATACATTACAAGGATCAGAGGAGATCTAAACATGAACTTGATGGGCTAAAACTCTTTTTTTCAACCTCAATTACTATGTAACTCTGTAACTGTGTAACTATGTGTTATTGTTTTATGTTTCCACCATTTAAATCAAATCAACCAAGGCAAACTGGATGTGATCTAAATGAGATGACAAGATTACACATTGATATCCTGGGAATTAGTGAACTCAATGGACTGAAATGACCAGATCATCTACTGTGGTCAATCCCTCAAAAGAAATGGAGTAGCCATCATAATAAATCAAAGGGTAGCCAAAGGAGTGCTTGACTACAACTCAATAAATAGAAAGATTTTGGTTCAAAATCAAGGCAAGCCATTTAATATCACAGTGATCAAAGTCTATGCTCCAACAATGGATGCTGAAGAGGAGATTTGAATTCTAAAGAGGGGAGCCAAAAGATACCTTGAATTAAGTTTGGCCTTGGAGAACAAAATTAAGTAGATTGGAGATTAGTAGAATTCTGTGAAGATAATTCTCTGGTCATAATAAACACCCATTTCCAACAGCCCCAGTGATGGACATATACAAATGGACATCAACACATGGACGTTATAAAAATCAGATTGACTGTATACGAAGTAGCCAAAGATGAAGGAGCTACATCTTGGAGAGTGACTTAGGATGGTCCCTAGGAAGCCTTGGAGGAGTTGATGGAATATTTACTGAACTGTTACAAAAACCTAGAAGATGATGCTGTTAAAATGTTGCTTGCATTATGCAAACACATTTGAAAAAGACAGTAGACTGGAAAAGGTCAGTCTATATACCAATCGCTAAAAAAGGCAGTGAAGAGTGTTCAAATTATTGAACAATTATTCTCATTTCACATGCCAGCAAATTACTGCTTAAGATACTGCAAGTTCGGCTCCAGCAATATATGGACAGAGAACTACCAGATGTTCACGCCTGTTTTTGCAGAGGCAGGGGACCAATATCTGTTTTATAAAAGAGAAAGCAAAGGAGTTTCAGAAAAACACCTCTGCTTCATACACTATATTATAAAGTCTTTGACTGTGTGGACCACAACATAATGCGACAAGATGCTAAGAGGATGGGGGTACCAGACCATCTCATCCACCTCCTGAGGAATCTATATAGGGACCAAGAAGCCACGGTCAGAAACAAACATGGAACAACTGAATGATTCAAGATCAGAAAAGGAGTGTGGCAAGCTTGTATATTGTCACTTTATTCATTTAACAATTAAATGCAGAATATTAGCCCCATTAAATTTCCCTAACATATAAAAATGTAAGTCGTAATGTAGCTCGCAAGACTTATGGTTATTAAATTGGCCTCTTATACCAGCCCGCCGATGACTTGCGGGATAGGAGCGAGAAAACCCTATGGGAAGTGAGAACTCTATTTGCGAGCTCACAAATCCTTTGATCTGTCAAGCCCTTGACTGCTTTGTTCCAATTGCGCTTTTAAATTGCATCTAAATCACTGGCGTTCAAGCCTGGAAATCGCAAATGGAGCCAAGAAGCCAATGAGTGCTAGAGAGGACCCGCAAGGGGGGTAAAGTCCAATCCATAGCACTTTAAATGCACATATACACATACTACTGTACTTTGATGAACAGGAAAAGTGATGTTAGGTATTAGAATTAATAGCACAACATTCTCAAGTTTGCAAATCGGCCCCAAAAAATACTTTATTTAATGTATAATTTTCATGTTAAATCGATCCCGGCAATCAATGTGTTAATACATATACTGTAACGCATGTAATAGAATATCATATTTGCGGCTTTATCAATATTGCATTACATCTGGAATGTGGGTCCGATCGTAACTCATAATTGAACCCCGTAAGACTATGAAATCCCACCTCCATTTTTCAGCGACATAATTCTGACAATCTGGGTTTCCACTGGCTACATCTAAACTCGTAACTACGAGTTTGACTAACTAATTCCGTTCACAGCCGTACATCCAACGAGCGAAAAATGGTTTACGGGTTTGACTCTCAACCCCTCAACTCGCAGCATGTTCTAATTTAATAGTATTCCCCTAAATCTGAAACTTTTCAAGCTCACCGCCATTGCGGGTCTCACGTTGCACATACAAGCTTCAAATTTAATGTTTCTATTAGTCATGTTTAAGGCCAGACTGGAAGAATCCAAAGACGGAATTAATATTCCCTGGAGAAATATCAACAGTCTCAAATACGTTGAAGATACTACTCTGATGACTGGGACCCTCATGGCACCTTTTCTATTATTACAGGGTACCCCCATGGACTCTAATTACTCCCATAAGGACCCCAATAGTCCCTTACACTATATATACAAAATTACGCAACTGGGTTGGGCATACATAACCTATCCTTTTGAAACCCTCTAGTGATGCCCAGATTCCTCACTCTTTAGCCCTAGATAAGCAGGCACTTCTATGTTGATTAAACAAGCTGCCCTCAATTAACATAGAAGTTTCCACTCATACAGGGCTAAAGAGTGAGGAACCTGGGCATCAATAACCATCTCTGGAGAGCGTCAAAAGGCTATATAATGTACATTTATATGTACTTTTTATATTTTTTTATTAGGGACTACGGGCAGCCTTAGAACTCACATGCAGGTTTGAGACAATTGGCAAAGTTTCACTATTTTTTTTTCTGTTTGCCTTCCTCTGGATCAATTAACAATTGATTTGCATATTGCAGTTCAGAGGAGATCTAAAAAGGTTGAACTTGATGGACTAAAAGTATTTTTCAACCTCAATTACTATGTAACTATGTAACTATGTAATAGTCCAGGAGCGTCAAATATAGTTTTAGAAAAGGTGCCAATGAGATTTTTAAGGACCTCCATGGTATAAGGGTTAACTTTAGGATCCCCTTGGTCAGAGCTTAGTATACCATGGGGTCCAAAGGAACCAGCATGTTATAGGGGTTAATAAAAGGTAACATTACAGTTATTTGTTATTAACCCTGGTTACACTGTGGTTATACTTTAGATCACCATGGGGATCCCCAGGGACCTCCATGGTTATAATTTAATATTTGGTGCCATGGGATCCATAAGTACACCCATGATTGTACTTTAGTTGGGGAATACCCCGGCTCATAGGAGGTAGCTACATGGGGTCATTGGGTAGCATGCATTGAGGAGGGATCCAATGGATCCTCTGGCTCATAGGAGGTAGCATAATTAACCCCTTAACTGTGTCAGATTTGAGAGAGAATTCTGGACAATCCCCCTAGGTTTGGGTAATTTTACAGAATTTCTCTAGTTTAGAAAAATGAAGTTGCAACTTACTGTCTTCCTATTCCTGTTTAGCAGTGGTTCCCAAATAATTTGTCTGATAGACAGTTTAACCAGGTCTCAGTGGAGAACTTAGTTACTGCTAAGGATGTTCATGGACTATTTATTCATGTTTCTTCCTGCGTCTTGTCAGTTAAAATGCACTGTATGATATAGGAACATAACCTGCTCACTCACAAATCCTATAATCTAATGTTTAGACCAGTGTCAGCAACCTATTTCAATTGAATGTCCTATATATGGCCCCAAGTCCTTAAAAGAGCCTTACAGAGCGTTAAAGCTTTTTACTTTACCCAAATATTGAAACGGTTTAAAGCGGTAGCACTGAATAAATTGGTAACAGAAAAAGAGGAGGCATATCTAGGAGTACAATTGAGCATTATTTCTAGTTTATTTCATTATTTCTAGAAAGATACATTGGACTGTGTATTGTTGAAGAAGAGCATGCTTGTGACTTCATAGAAAAGGCTAAAAGCCACATGGGAAGTTTCTGAGGGCCACATGCAGCCTGGGTTACCTGTTGCCCACTGTGGATCTAGTAACTTCCATACAGCTTTTTATGCATTTGTATTAATGTTCATAAATTTGTTTCATCATCTTTTTTGTAATGTCAATTGATCCAGGAGGGAACAGTTAGGAACCTCTGATGTATATCATATATGATAACTAAAGTAAAGGCAAACTATCTGTAATCCTATCTGAGTATTCATATTTGATTGTTTATTTCTTCCTCTTCATATTATTACTGAATAAACCATTGCTTTAATCCCAACAGACAATTCATTGTCTGGACTGGATAAGTAGGAAACCAATTAACCTTTCAGTGGCTTTCATTTGTAATCATAAATTCAGTACTTTCAAATGACATCAGATTTTCTTTATGTGGAAACTATTGAGAGCATTGTATGCTCAAATATCTACAGCCTTATTAAATTGCTATTCGGTAAATTTAAAAGGGCTCTATTTAAGCACACAGAATATTTTTTTTACAGAAGTTTTTATTTAGTGAAGACCTTGCTTTTGGACAGAAGTTCACTAACTAAAAACTTCTGTAAAAAAAATATTCTGTGTGCTTAAATAGAGCCCTTTTAAATTTACTGAATCACAATTTATTAAGGCTGCTAGTGTTTAGGGATCAAGAAAACAATATACTCTTTGTAATACAATAGTCCATCACAACTACAGTTTCTTCTCAGATTGAATGGGACTAAATTACTGTTTGTGTTTTTTAATTTTAAGTTTCTATGCTTTAAATATTCATGGTACTATAACTGTGTATAAAAAAAATTGTCTACTAGATTTAAAATGTTCTCAAAAAATGCCTTTAATGCCTTTATTGCTACTTTTATTTACTGTATATACTCTTCCCCCCTCTCCCTTGCCTGTGTCTCTTCCCCCCTCTCCCTTCCCTTTGTCTCTTTCCCCCAACCCTTATCACCCTCCTCAACCCCCCTCCTCATTCTCAACCTCCCTCCTCAACCCCCCTCCTCAACCTCCCTCCTTATCCTCAACCCCCTCCTCAACCTCCCTCCTCAACCTCAACCCCCCATCCGCTTCCACTTCTATCTGAGTATAGCTAATTCATAGACATGTGTTATGTACACAAAAGTGACACTTAATATAATCATAGAATAACTTTGGGAAGTCTGCAGGAGTAGTTGTAATAGACAAATGCTGTATCAATTTATAAGGGAAAAAATCCAATTTTTAAGTAGTAGGGTGGTTTATTTGCTAAGAGCGCGAACTAACAGTGCACAGCGTCTATATGCGTGCCACTGTGGATCGCATAGTACGCTTCACCTTGGAACAGCCAATGCCGGTAGATGGAGCCTCACCACACTTCATTCAGAAAACTCAGACCAGACCAGGGGGGGGGGGGGGGGGGGCGCTGATGCCATAGAACTACATGAGGGACAGAGTGACTTTGCGGGAAAGAAGTAGCATCACAGGGCATCCAAGAGACAGATGACCAATGGTCCGACACCCGATCAGCGGAAACAATAAGCAGCATCATCTTATTGGGCACATCCAAGTAGCTGATGGACCCCAGTGAGAAGAGGATCTTATAGTTCAGTTATCCTAAGCACTATAAAGTGTTCCAGTGGCAAGGTCAGCATGGGAAATTGTGTGGGACGACAACCAGGATGGGTCACCATCAGAGCTGCTCCCCATAACTGAACAGCCAGGGCTATATCGGACAATATCGTACCTAGGAGGTTGTGCAGGTGATAGATGATCACTGACCAACCCTTGGAGTTACGCACTAATTATTCCACAAAGGAGCCTAATTATGTCCTACATCCAGCAGATTGTGCTGGTGGCAGAGCCCATGGCGTCACCTCTGGAACTGCTCCATCCCACTGATCCAAAAGATACCTTTGATCCTCTCTGGGTGATTGTGCGGGCAGCTGAACTTATGTGGTCCCCACTAGAGCTGCTCCCCATTGCCAATCCTGCCAGGCAAGCTGGTGCCATGGACCTGCCTAGATATTGTTTAGGTGTGAACATGTTCTTGAAAAAAATGTTTGGTGATTAGCGATAAAGGTCAACGATGCCATGCACCTGCTAAGAGATTGTGCGGGCAGGGAGTAATTACTGATCCCTGTCCAAGCTGTTCCAC
Source organism: Discoglossus pictus (assembly GCA_027410445.1). NCBI lineage: Eukaryota > Metazoa > Chordata > Amphibia > Anura > Alytidae > Discoglossus > Discoglossus pictus. The sequence continues at coordinate 304,795,877 of CM050166.1, read as the reverse complement.
CAGACAGATTTGGGCTATGGGCTATACTTCCTCAGCCCAAAGCTGAGAAATTACTCCAGGACTGAGTATGGCAGGATGGCCGTAATCTTCATTGCCTCATTGCTGCATCTGTAAGGGGAGAGTGCTTACCAAGATCTGCTTTTTAGGGGTGAGTTAACCACTCTCTGAAACAGCTGTCCTCACTATCCTCCCCGCTGCTCATATTTTAATTCCCTGCTAATTCCATCACCAGAGACAAGACATTTGAACAATGGACTGTACATATTGATAACAAGCTGTCTGAATAAATTCAAGTTGTATACAGTCAGGTCCATAAATATTGGGTCATCGACACAATTCTAATCTTTTTGGCTCTATACACCACCACAATGGATTTGAAATGAAACGAACAAGATGTGCTGTAACTGCAGACTTTCAGCTTTAATTTGAGGGTATTTAAATCCATATCAGGTGAACGGTGTAGGAATTACAACAGTTTGTATATGTGCCTCCCACTTTTTAAGGGACCAAAAGTAATGGGACAATTGGCTGCTCAGCTGTTTCATGGCCAGGTGTGTGTTATTCCCTCATTATCCCATTTACAAAGAGCAGATAAAAGGTCCAGAGTTCATTTCAAGTGTGCTATTTGCATTTGTTGCTGTTAACTCTCAATATGAGATCCAAAGAGCTGTCACTATCAGTGAAGCAAGCCATCATTAGGCTGAAAAAAAAAAAAAAAAACATTAGAGAGACAGCAAAAACATTAGGTGTGGCCAAATCAACTGTTTGAAACATCCTTAAAAAGAAAGAACGCACTGGTGAGCTCAGCAACACCAAAAGGCCCGGAAGACCACGGAAAACAACTGTGATGGATGACCGAAGAATTCTTTCCCTGGTGAAGAAAACACCCTTCACAACAGTTGGCCAGATCAAGAACCCTCTCCAGGAGGTAGGTGTATGTGTGACGAAGTCAACAATCAAGAGAAGACTTCACCAGAGTGAATACAGAGGGTTCACCACAAGATGTAAATCATTGGTGAGCCTCAAAAACAGGAGGGCCAGATTAGAGTTTGCCAAACAACATCTATAAAAGCCTTCACAGTTCTGGAACAACTTCCTATGGACACATGAGACTAAGATCAACTTGTACCAGAGTGATGGGAAGAGAAGAGTATGGAGAAGGAAAGGAACTGCTCATGATCCAAAGCGTACCACCTCATCAGTGAAGCATGGTGGTGGTAGTGTCATGGCGTGGGCATGTATGGTTGCCAATGGAACTGGTTCTCTTGTATTTATTGATAATGTGACTGCTGACAAAAGCAGCAGGATGAATTCTGAAGTTTTTCCGGCAATATTATCTGCTCATATTCAGCCAAATGCTTCAGAACTTATTGGATGGCGCTTCACAGTGCAGATTGACAATGACCCGAAGCATACTGCAAAAGCAACCAAAGAGTTTTTTAAGGGAAATAAGTGGAATATTGTGTAATGGCCAAGTCAATCACCTGACCTGAATCCGATTGAGCATGCATTTCACTTGCTGAAGAAAAAACTGAAGGGAAAATGCCCCAAGAACAAACAGGAACTGAAGACAGTTGCAATAGAGGTCTGGCAGAGCATCACCAGGGATGAAACCCAGCGTCTGGTGATGTCTATGCGTTCCAGACTTCAGGCTGTAATTGACTGCACAGGATTTGCAACCAAGTATTAAAAAGTGAAAGTTTGATTTATGACTGTTAATCTGTCCCATTACTTTTGGTCTCTTAAAAAGTGGGAGGCACATATACAAACTGTTGTAATTCCTACACCGTTCACCTGACTTGGATGTAAATATCCTCAAATTAAAGCAGAACGTCTGCAGTTAAAGCACATGTTGTTTGTTTCATTTCAAATCCATTGTGGTGGTGTATAGAGCCAAAAATATTAGAATTGTGTCGATGTCCCAATATTTATGGACCTGACTGTAGGTGAATTACTTCTTTAGAAGAGAAATTTGAATGTGTTCAAGTTTGTGATGTAATTATAAACTCACCCTATAATGGGATTAACTCCTACCCCAGATTCACCAGTGAGGTATTACAGAGGGCTGATTGAGTTAACAGGTTATGGGCATGTAATTTAATCATGTTTGTGGGTTGAACCAAAGCTGTATTTTCTGTTTGCCTATAAATATTCCAACCTCTATAAATAAAGACACACTTTTCTAGGGAACATATTCATGGTGTTCTGACATTGTGTTATTTAAATGTATAACCTTTGTTTTTTATTTTTAATCCCTTGATTCCTGTTCTGTATCATGATGTTCCTGGAATAGATGCCAGTCACCAAGAAGCCCACCCACTCCAGGGTCCAAGGGAGGATTCCCATAACCAAGGCAGGAGAATTCTGGAGCTTAGTTGTACCCTCTTCCCTGGGTCCTGACACCACCATTTTCACTCACTGTCTATAAGTTTTAGTGGGAGGGAACAGTGTGTCCTCATGAAAACTGCAGCACAATATTTTTACTGAAGGTACTTGGATAAATGCTGTGTTCAGTCAATGAAACATTAAATAAAATGCAATGGTTAGTAGCCTTTATAGATAATCAGTGCTGCCTTCAAATAACTGCTTTTAGCCAGTGAGTAGAAGGGGTGAAGCAAGAGGCTTCCCTGCTTGACTATAAAAGAGCATAGTATTAATATGGCACTTTAGTAGTCCTTTATGTAATAATTTCATGACTGAGCAGCAGTGACCCATCATCCACCTGCAACCATGCCACAAAATGTTATAGATACATTAATAATATTGTAAACATGATAAATAATGAGAAACACAGTACTAATCCAGGTAAAGGCAAATGCTATTTAGTTTTAAAATAAACTTTCTAATGGGTGTCAACTTTCCTTACAGGAAGAAAACTCTTCCTTCAAACTGTTTTGCTTTAGTGGGCTAAATATCTGTTCTGGCACTGAAAAACAAAACATGAATTATGCATGAGATAACATCCAACAAGGATCCCGAGAAGAGATATTCTTGTGAAAAAAGTTTGGTGATTAGCGGTAAAACTGACAGCTTGTAGTGTTAAAACAGGCACGCTTAAAGTTCATTTGCTTAATGTTCTTCCCATAGGGAAGAAGGACAGCTCTATAAATTGACTATGCAGTAAATTCCCTCATTCTCTCCTTTGCCAAAAGCATAGTCAATTGCACATATTAACAGATAACCAATCAATGGCATATCTGCAGTATCAGCACTAAAACTGTCTGATTGTCATCTTTCTGGGTACACAGACTCAATTTTATTCATTGCAATGCTGCCAGTTTTTAAGCCGTTCTTTAATGCTGAACACACAACTCGATCCTCCAAAGAGGAATTATCAGAGAACAGAATTTGCAAGGTTAAATAGAGAAAAAAAAACATTCTGTCTAAACCAGAAAACGAATTACAAGCTGTACGTACACCTAGCTGGCATCCCTACAACTGTCAGAATTTTATGACTGACTATTTTATATGTTGCTTCTCTTCCCTTGAGGTTAGAAATGACCTTGGTTATTAGAATATAGAGATATATTATACTGGTTTGAATCAACATGGTTCCATGCCATTTAGCCTGCGCTAGAATCATGAGGAGAGGAAATAGATATTGAATTTATTTTACTATATACTGCCTTATTTGAACTTTTGGAAAGGCATTAGCCAGTCAGGAAATCCAGTCCTTGTGCTATAATCTCTTATTGATGGCATGTTAAAGAAATTGCCTTGACATCACTGATGCTGAGCTATGAGGCACAATGTAACATTGAGCACTCTGGAAATGAGGAATACATATGCCCTATTAGTGCATTGCAGGAGATAGTAATCTTTTGAAACTGCTGCTGCATTTTGCTTTCTGATAAGCAATAACTGAATATTTCAAATTACAAATTATAATACAAAATGCTACATATTCATGGCGCCATCTGTTCTTTATTGGTATGCAACTGGAAAAAATATATCACAGCAATTTACAAGCTCTTAGAAAAGAAAAAAAACATGCAACCTAAACTAGGCCATCCTAAATTGCTACCAATTAGCATATCTGCATCAGCTGGAATTACCTGTTAGAAATATATTACAAAGCTGTGCAGAGCTGGCCCTGCACAGCTTCGCACACTGCTATGTATAACCATTCATTCATTTTGTACAGCTACAAAGACTCACAATGTTACTAATAAAATAAAATGTGTCTGCTTCTTTAGAAATAAAATAAAACTGATAGTATGATTCATAGCCAATTTATGTCAACCAGCATGTTTCAGAAAATTGTATAATTACTCATAAAAATGGTGCTTAGTTTGGAGTATGTAAAATGAGCCATAAAGTTGAAATTAAACCTATGGTCTGGCGTAAAACAATGTTGGGGTAATGTTGTATACATGTAAATGTGGATAAATAATGGTAATGTAAACTAAGTCCATGAACTGATCCTGATCCAGAGATCTTATCACACAGTATATTTGGTAAGGAAAAAAATAGGGATGATGAAAAAGTAATATAGAATAAGCCAAGGGAAAATTCAACAACAAAGTGACTAAACAGATTTGTAAAAGAAGACGCTATGGGCAGGATAGAGGGATAAGGGGATAGGTGCCATTTACATTGGATGATTGATTATTGAATAACTGGTGATCATTTAAGTTACAATTTATTCAAATAGATTTATCAAAAAATGTGTCATAATGCAAAACCCATAGTGCACTGTGCTTAAGGATATAAGTAGCACCCCAGTAACACGACCATTTTTGAAGGTTGTTTGTTCTTCCATGCAGATGAGTTATTCCTGGTATATCAGTTCTGACCTGTGATGCCCATTCTCTAGCTTGTCTTTTTTTAGCAGGTTAAGTCTGCTATGCTACAGGAAAGTTTCCCTCTGTAGTGATACAAGTGAGCAAAAAACATAATTATCCCACATGGCATGCTATTAAGCGGTATCATCTCTTGAGCGTATGTCCTTCACCTCTTGTTTTTACTTATGCAGATACTTTTGTCTCCATAACGAATTTGAGGGTAACCCAGACATGAGCCCTTTGCTCTCACTGTGCCTAGGAAGATCAGTAGCTTCCTTCTTGCAAAAGCCAATAACATTGAAACATACATCTGAATTACTGGTTCTTCTGTGTAGAGGAGACATATGAGATCTGCCTATCCTTTGCAGTATTTTCGGGTCAGAATGCTACAGGACTTTTCTCTTTTGTAATGGTACAAATGAGAACCCTTAGTGGCATTTACCCACAGAGCATGGCGTGCTGTCCATTCTCAGGCTTTTGCATTTGGCAAGAACCACCACTCTATGAGAAATAAATGTTACTTTTTGGAATATTTACTGTGATTTTCTAATATTTGGAGCCCATTGTTAGAATGAGATATATTTATTTGTTTATATGTAAGGCTATTCATTTGACACCTTCTTTTAATAAAATATTATCTGTTTCATGACATATTAGACCAAACAGATAGATTGTCGAACAATTTTACCTTCTGGAGAGCTACATGGATCTTGTTTGAAGCAGTATCTTAATAGAGTGACAAGTACAAAAATAAAAGAAGACCTGCAAATTTTTCAATGGAAGACTTAATTTTATTTTATTAACTGTCTCCTTCAGTTTAAGCTCCAAAATTGTTCAATATTATCACTAATATATCTGTTTATCTAATCTAATGTTTGTATAGATTAAAATATTATGTATAGCATCATTTGCATTATACAATATGGGTATATATCCTAACATGACATTTTTTATCATTTTTCTGCCACATTGCTTTCTAACTTAAATGGACATGGAAATCACTAAAAAGGTTATGCATCATTAGGTAGAGACTTGTAAATCATATGAAGCAATTGTTTGATTTATTTTAATGATCAAGAAGTGACTTAGATGTTGTCATTGTTGTATATCCCCTGAAACTCTCCCATAAAATAACTGACAATGAACTGATAATGAAGTTCAGACGGTGTTTGATCTTTACTGATTTCTATACTCATGTTATAATTCATACAGATGACACAGCAGTTAAAATGAGTGCATTTTATATGTAACCTTGTGAGTTCATATCCCACATTAATATTTTTTAATTAATTAAGATAAGTATTAGAATGGTATATTAACACTTTTGCTCATACCAACAATTGTTTTCTGTTTTATCTTATAACCAAAAAACTAATTCTTTACAAAAATTATAAACTGTTGGGGTTTCAACTACCAAGTCCCATATCGATGGCAGTTTCTTTACTCACTGTCCGATCACACTTCACAGCATGTAATGGGTGAAAAAGAGAATATAACTAAAACACAGGAATTGCAGCACATCCTATTCAAGGGAGGATACAAGCAGTTTAACCCTTTCACTGTCAGAGGGACATGCAGAGCACTTGTTCAGTGAATGTATCAAAACCCCAAATTAAGTATGTTTATAACTCAATCAATTTAGCAGCAATTTCAGAAAGGAAAACAAATGTTTAGATGTTTTTCAACTCTCTGTCTGATGGAACAGAGTACATGGCCTTAGTAGTGGCCTTTAAAAAATATATATTTTAGAGCACAGCTACTTGTATTACTTGTATGTGAACATTATTAGCATTTGTTTAAAAATGTTTATTCCACAATTTAGAAATAATACATAATTTGTTATTCTAGATTCAATGAGAATGACCAATTATGTGAAAAAACAGAGCAAAATGTTGGGTTATTCTCTGCAATGAACATATTTCAGACAAGAAACCAATCTGTGTTTCAAACCACTTCTGTCCATTGGGAACCGGAGACCATTTAAGAGTAGACATGAAAAACACCTTTATATATTCAGTGTTTATTTATCAAATCAATTCGTGTAAGCACTGTTTAATGTAACTGGTATTTGCTAACAATCAGCTCAGTGTTTTACATTGTCTTAAATCTGTTTTATAGCTGATTTCAGATTTGAGGAACTGCATTGTTATTGTTCTAATTTATCACATTTATTGACGCGTCTATAAAAACAGATTGAAAATAACAGTTTAGAAAATGTTTCCAAAGTAAATTACAGCAGCAATTTTATTTGTATGCAATATATTTTGATACAGCTAACCACAGATCAAAATAGTAGAATATTAAGTACCCAATACTCAGTAACCTATATCAGAGTGGCTAATCAGGGATTCATGAGGTAAAATATTTGATTTCATGGAAATGCTCTAACTAGTTTTTTTTTTAAATGTTATTCTCCTCAATATAATTACCATTAAACATTTACACTTCACTTACTTTTCAACAAACAAACAACTTGTCAGGTTCAAGAACATCTCGTTTTCTCCCAGTATGCTGTCCTGCAAACTAGAATAACATTTTTACATATTTGATGTTCACAATACTTATCACATATATAGTGGTCAGTGTTGGGAACACATACGATGTTGGTCACACTTTGCAAGCCTCCTGAAGCGGGGCGAGCTGTATACCATGCACCACTTAGGCTGGATGAGCGCCAAAGGCGCTCATCTGCGAAGCCTCACGAAGCAAGGTGAGACGTGTACGGCGCAAGACTTGGGCTGGATCAGCGCCAGAGGCGCTCATCTGCAAAGCCTCACAGGACTTAGGCTACATTGTGAGGGTCGCAACTGTGAGCCAAGCGCGCAACTCTAAAAACCCTCAAAACAAAACAATACATTTAATAAATATAATAACACACTCTCAGACAGCACAGGGGGAGAGCTAGGAAGCCTGGGACTGATGTTGCAAGCGATTTTGAGCCATATTTGTGGGTTTTCATCAATCCAAAATCAGCAAAGCAAAGAAAAAAAATGGCGTACTAAGATCGTCAATTTTTTTTAAACTGTATGAAAACGAGGCTGAGCAAAACCAGGCACGTGGGACTTAGAAAACTCACAACGGCAAACACAGTAACACTTACACCAACTTTGGACTTTGAAAATAAAACAAACGGCCTTCAACGCGTAACACGCAAACATTCAGCTGACATACAGAGGAGAAACACACAGGGAAGGGACAGGAGGGGGATGATGGAAAGAGACACATGGCATTCCCAAGCACAAAACTTGCAGGTTAACGAAACCTGCAATGATCGGCCCATACAGTAGACGGATGGCACTGATCACAGGCTCACAATGAGCACCGCAAGCTGGAGAGGCTTGCAATGAGCGCCAAAAGTGCTCATTGCGGGGCTCGTGATGACCGCCAAAAGTGACCAGTGTAAAGCAGAAAAGTTCAAGTACACGGAGGAGATGCTCGCAATGAGCGCCATAATAAATAAATATTCCGGGTATCAAAGAGCAACAATCGCCCTCATTTTACATGCCAGCAAGGTTATGCTTAACATCCTTCAAGCTTGACTCCAACAATATATGGAACAGGAACTATCATATGTGCAAGTTGGGTTCCACAGAGGAAGAGGCACAAGAGATCAAACTGTCAATGTCTGATGGATAATAGAGAAAGCAAGACATTTCCAGAAAAGCATTTCCTTCTGCTTCATAGGCTATTCTAAAGCCTTTGACTGTCTGGATCATGTGGCATGTTCTTAAAGAAATGGGGAGTACCAGACTATCTCAAGCTATGGCAAGCTTTGATAAGCTAGTAAAAAGTAAAGCGATTACACTATCAACACATTTCTGCATAGTTAGAAGTACAGTATTCTCAGTAGTAACATACAGATGTGAGAGCTGGACCATAAAGAAGTCAGACTGTTGTAGAATTGATGCCTTTGAATTGTGGTGTTGGCGAAAACTACTTAGAGTCCCTTGAGGATCCAAAAAATCAGTTCTTCAGGAAATCAAGACAAACTGTTCACTAGAAGGTATGATCATGAGACTGAAGCTCAAATATTTTGCCCATATCATGAGACGGCAGGATTGCCTAGAGAAGACTATGATGCTGGGAAAGATTTAAGGCACAAGAAGAAGGAGACGATGGATAGATGAAGTAACTGAAGCAATGAACATGAACTTGATGTAGCTCAGAGGGGCAGTGATTGAGAGATGTACCTGGTGTGCTGCGTTCCATGGGGTCCTCAACGTTAGTCGGATGTGACTGAACGACTAAACAACAACAACAGCAACCAATCCTAACGTAAGTACTTATGATGTTTTGATGAAATTAATAACAAATCATATATTGTTACAGCCAAGATTTTCAAAATGTCAGTACTTTTCAAGTGGGATCCGTCTGCCTTGTTCCCTAGTTTCTCATCTGTTATTGGAACACTCAGGGCCAACTAAAGAACTCTTGCTTTACAGTTTAAAGGGAAGGTACCATAAAATACTAGGTATATAATATGCATATTGTGACAAACCAGCTGACACTTCCCTGTTGACCGGCTCTGCAATGAAGTAGCTCAGGAGGCTGTTATAGCTTTAAGGATTTTTTTTACTGCAAAGTTGGTCAGCAGGTACAAACAAAAGTAACACAAAACAAAGCCTAGCTTCCTTGAAGCGCTGACTAAACAGTAATAGCAGTTTCCTCACTACCACAAAACTAATGCAAAACAAAGCGTTCAAATATACAGGCCTGTATGTTTTTCTGCTCCAACAGTCTGTGGGTTTGCTTCAGAGTGCAGTGGTGCTCTCTCTCTCCTGGCTCTCAGTCCAGACTGAACCCAACCTGCTGAGTGTTCAGCAGTCCTTTTAAAGCAGAATGCAGCTGGGCTCAATTAGTCTGTTGTAGGAGGCTTAACTCTTTCACTTCCTAGGGCAAAAAGGGCTCTGGTAAGTCTGCTACCTACAGACACCCATTGTATGATTCTATTACACATCCCCCTCCCCAGCTCGACACCACAGGGTAGAGCGGCCAACGCTGTGAGGCAGTGAATGCGAGACAAAGCATCTGCATTAGCATGAAGGCTGCCAGCTCTATGGAGGACCAAGAAACAGTAGGGCTGCAGGGACAGGAACCATCTCATCACCCGGCTGTTCTTTTCCTTATTCTGCTGCATCCACTGCAGGGGTGCAAGGTCGGACACCAAAATGAACTTCCTCCCTAATAGATAGTAACGTAGCGCCTCAGTGGCCAATTTGATGGCCTGGCATTCCTTTTCCACAACCGAATATTTCTGCTCTTGTGGCAACAGTTTACAGCTAAGGAATAAAACGGGATGTTCCTCGTGCTGCATTACTTGCGACAAAACAGCGCCCATTCCTACTCCCGAAGCATCTGTTTGTAGGATGAATTCCTTCTCAAAATCCGGGGTCACTATCACAGGACTCCAACATAGGACCGATTTTAGGTCCGTGAACCCTGCTTCAGCCTCTGAGTTTCTTGTAAGGTCTGTTAGGGGGGCAGCTCTTGTAGAGAAATTGGGAAATAACCTCAGATAATACTCCACTATCCCCAAGAAGGCCCTTACTTGTTCCTTCCTCAGAGGTTGTGGCCAGTCCTGAATCGCCTTCACTTTGTTGAGCTGGGGTCTGACCACTCCCCTTCCCACCGTATATCTCAAATATTTGGCCTCACTTAGTCCGATGGCACACTTGCTGGGGTGTACGGTAAGGTGTGCGCATCTTAGGGCTTCCAAATCGGCTTCCACCTTCAGCAGAGGTGTCTCCCAGTCGTTAGTATAGATAGTTATGTCGTCTAGGTAAGGGGTTGCATACTCTGAATGTTCCGTATCAGCGTATCCATCAGTCTCTGGAAAGTAGCCAGTGCTCCGTGCAATCCAAAAGGTAGTACCTTGTAATGAAAATGCCCATCAGGGGTTGAAAAGGCAATTTTCTCCTTTGCCGCTTGCGCCAAGGGTATTTGCCAGTTTCCTTTTGTCAAATCCAACGTTGTTAGGAACCTCGCTTTTCCGAGTCGCTCTATTAGTTTGTTTACTCTAGGTATAGGCTATGCATCAAACCCTGATACAGCATTTAGCTTGCGAAACTCGCTGAAGAACCAGGGCAATGGGGCTGCACCATTCACTTTGAGACTCCTCGATTATATTTTTTTAACCTCAGCCCTTTTTTCTGTTCTCTTCGCCTCAGGTATGCGCTAAGGTGTAATCCTTATTCTCAAGCCTGGTTTAGTGATGATATTGCGGTAAATGGCAGTGGTGCGACCTGGGTTGGTAGAAAAAACATCCGCGTTCCGCTTCATCATTTTGTAAGTTTCCTCTGTTTTGCAGGGGACACATCTTGTGATATAGGCCTTCGGAGGTTCAATGCAGATTTTAGACTTGCTAGCATCCTCTGACTCCTCAGCCAGACAAGTGACACCCATCACTTTTGCCTGCTCTTTCCAGGGTTTTAGAAGGTTTACTAGCGAATTGCCCGTCAAAAAATTACGGCAATGAAACTGAAAGTGAGCTAAGGGTGTTTGGTGTATAATAATGAAATATATAATCCATTAATAAATTAATATACTTTACGTATTTTGAAGCATTATGTTGAAGAGCTGGGAATATGTTTTGATGTTGCTGCAGCATTAGTGGTGTGGAGCTGCTGTGTAAGCGTGCTAAATGTGTGCAGTGCAATAGTGTGCGTGCGCGAGACCAAACCATTAGCGTAGTTGTGTACTTCTGCATTGTCGTAAAATGGCGGGTAATGTGTGGTATTCGTCTTAGCGGAATATCCGTAGGTCTTTTGTGGTGTTTTGCGAGTTTCTTGTGGTGTTTTGCGTGTTTAGAGTGCTGTAGCCTCGTTTTCGTTTTGTTCGGCGGCCATTTTTTCTCTCGCTTAGAGAATTTTCGAGTGTCTAAAGTCTTTTATTTTCAGTTAAATTAAGGTGTAACTTAATTTTTTTGAGGTGCTGGATGCTGCCGCTTGCTGTAGGTAAGCTTTTTATGTATGTGTTGTGTGTATTTATTGTGTTTTTCATTTTTTCCTGTCCCCGGGTTGCGATCAATTTTTGCGAGGTCGTAATGGGTGGTAACGTGTCTTGTATGTGTTGTGTGGTGTTTTGCGTGTTACTTGTGGTGTTTTGCGTGTTTACAGTGCTGTAGCCTCGTTTTCGTTTTGTTGCTTTTTTGAGGTCCTGGATGCTCCCTCTTGCTGTAGGTAAGCTTTTTATGTATGTGCTGTGTGTATTTATTGTGTTTAGAATTTTTTCATGTTCGCGGGTTGCGGACGATTTTTGCGAGGTCGTAATGAGTGGTAACGTGTCTCGTATGTTGTTTGCGTTGCGAGGTAAAGTTTGCGAGGGTCGCAGTTGCTGGCAAGGAGCCTTTGGCGCTCCATGACAGCAACTGAGGCCCTCGCCCCGGCTCGCTGCGCGACCCCGCAAGTGTTAGCAACAACTCGTACGCTCACAACAATATATGTGATATGATGTATCTGTTCTTTCTTGCAATGTTCACGTTGACTGACTTTATAATCCACCTCCCCTATGGTTTCAATAATTTCGTAGGGGCCTTGGCATCAGGCCAGTAATTTGCTTTCGGTTGTTGGCACTAACACTAGAACCCTGTCTCTTGGTTAAAACTTCCTCACCTGGGCCGTGGGGTTGTAATAGGTTTGCTGGTTACTTTGAGCTTGTTCCATATGGTTTCGTACCAGAGGGATTACTTCGGAAATTCTTTCCCTCATCTTCCTTACATAATCCACAATATTTTCGGCCGGCACTATTTGCTCATTCTCATTCTTCCCTAAATATGTCCAGAATTCCTCTGGTATGGTGGCCGTCGAGGTTTTGAAAAGGAGAAAATCATGTGGAAGCTTGTGGGACTTCTCTAATCGCAAAGAGCAAATACGGTAGGAGTAAGTCCCCATTTTTCCCATCTCGTGCCACAACTTTTCTTAGCATACTTTTCAAAGTTTTATTGAACCGTTCTACTAGTCCGTCTGTTTGAGGATGGTAAACCGTGGTCCTGAGTGACTTCACCTGTAAAAGCTGGCACATGTCTCTCATCAGCTTTGATACAAAGGGAGTCCCTTGGTCTGTTAGGATTTCTTTGGCTATCCCCAGCCTTGAGTATAGTTGAATGAGCTCTTTTGCTATATTTTTCAAGGTGGTGGTGCGTAAGGGTATGGCCTCCGGGTATCTAATGGCATAGTCCATTTTTAGGAAGATGTACCAGATGTATTGGTGTCCTCGGGCTGATTTTTCTAGCGGGCCCACCAGATCCATTGCTATTTTCAAAAATGGCTCGGCAATTATGGGTAAAGACACCAGTGAAGCTCTTAGATTTGGGCGGGGAGCTGTCAACTGGCATTCAGGGTAAGACGCACAGTACTGGGCTACTTCTGCAAATCTGCCAGGCCAGAAAAAACGCTTTAATATCTTTCCCAGGGTTTCATCTTTTCCAAGGTGGACCCCAAGGAAGTTACGGTGAGCCAAATCAAGGATTTTCTATTTTTGTGCTTGGGGAACTAAGAGCTGCTCCAGTGTTTCTTCCTTTGAAGGAACGACCCTGTACAGCAAATTATTCCGTAGTATGAAATATTGGCCCTGTCTCCTCTCTCTTCCAGTTACCAGAGTCCCATTCACTTCCACAAGCTGATGACTTATGTTCTTTTGGATCGGATCCACAGCTTGTTCATGTGCAAAGTCATTCTTGTCAGGGAACCACTGCGGGGGAGTAAGTTCCTCTTCTACAGGTTCTTTTGTTTGGGCCCTCTCTTCATCAGGTTAAGTTGTGGGACCTTTCCGGGCTATCTCCCGCCTTTCTTCTTTCTGGCAGGCTGCTAAAGCCTCCACAACGGCTTTCCTCCTTATCTCTGTGCCTATCATCTTAGCTTTCTTCCTTTCCCGCTTCGTTTTGCGTGTTTTCCCAGATCCAGAGAATAGATCCTAGTCCATGAACGATGGGTGTGGCCACAGGGTTTCCTCTGCTTCTAGGGTACTCTGTTTGAATTGTTTTTGGTTTTCACCTTTTCCTGTTCGGAGATCTTCAAGTTGGGGGAAATCCCTGCCTAGATCGACAGGGTAGGGTAGGTTGGCTACTACAGGAGCTGAGAACAACATCTTGTTCCCCTGAATCTCCAGTGCTACGGCACCAGTAGAGTAAAGGTTCTCTGTCCCATATACACATGTGATGACCACCTTTCTTGAGGTTTCTATTTTGCTAGATCTTATTATTTCGTCCGAAAAGGGGGTCACCGCACTCCCAGAGTCAATTAAATGATGGTTTCCTTTCCATTACCTTTCAGGGTTCGATGAACTGATGTAGTTTCCCGGCCACTCCCACCAGGTTGATCATATTGCAGTGGTACATATGTTCCCCCAGATTGCAATGCATGGGTTTCTCCTTATATCGGCAATAGACAGTTTTTTGTCCTAATTCCCCACAATAAAAGCATTTGATCTTGCTTACTGGAGTCCCTCTTTTCTTATTTTCTTCAGAAACTGAACTTTATGGGTTCCCTTGTAGCGAGTGTCTTCCAACTTCCGGCTTGATGGGCCTTGGTCTGGTTCTCATCAAGTTAGGGGTTTGAACCTTAGGGTTGTTAGGACACCTTTGAACACCGGAGGCCTCCTTTTTTGAGGAAAATGTTAGTTCCTTTATGGCCAGATATCTTTCTGTCAGTGAGATGAACTCGTCTGGGGTCTCGGGCACATTTCGCCCTACCCATTCTCTTAAGTCTGGTGGTAAACTTCTCAAGTAGTCGTCTTCAGGACTCATTTTCTGTAGAAACTGATTTGGCTTGCCACTCATACAGGTCTTTGGTGACACGGCAGGCTTGGGAGGTGTCATGTGCTGTAGCTGGGCCAACAGTATTTTGTTTGTCTCCCACTGCAGCTTCCATTCTTCCATGTCTTGGGTCTGTTGTTCTGCCAGGTCCTGGGTTGCTCTAGCTTGTTGTTCCACCATGGCTTGTGTTGCCTGTGCCTGTTTCCTTAGGAACTGTTGGGTAATCCTGCTGACGGGTAATGGTTTGTATTAAGGCTTTCACTAGGTCCTCCATTGTGTACTGTGGGCAGTCTTCTTAAGCACAGACAATGTATATCCCACCACTGCCATCAAATGTGAATAATAAGCTGCCCCTTCCAGGGTCAATGCCCTGTTGACCGGCTCTGCAATGAAGTAGCTCAGGAGGCTGTTATAGCTTTAAGGATTTTTTTTTACTGCAAACTTGGTCAGCAGGTACAAGCAAAAGTAACACAAAATAAAAGCCTAGCTTCCTTGAAGCACTGACTAAACAGTAATAGCAGTTTCCTCACTACAACAAAACAAACGCAAAACAAAGCATTCAAATATACAAGCCTGTAAGTTTTTTTTGCTCCAACAGTCTGGGGGTTTGCTTCAGAGTGCAGAGGTGCTGTCTCTCCTGGCTCTCAGTCCAGACTGAACCCAACCTGCCGAGTGCTCAGCAATCCTTTTAAAGAATAACGCAGCTGGGCTTAATTAGTCTGTTGTCGGAGGCTAACTCTTTCACTTTCTAGGGGGAAAAGGGTAAGTCTGCTACCTACATACACCCCTTGTATGATTCTATTACAATATGTATCCATTTACTTTTATGTACTTTATTTTATTAAGAAGAGCTGATAAGCTCTGTTTTTACTGCCTAATAAAACAAAAAATTACCTGTATGGGTTTGCCAAATGCACTTAATGCAGACACAATATCAGTAGGATTGTATATGCAGTGCAGTGTCCTGAACCTATCACGGATCACATCTAAGCAGCACATTGCAGAATGTTGCTGAGAGATAGTCACTGATTTGTTAGTACTGCACACCCAGTATTACAAAGTCTGTGCCTTTGTGAGCTGCAGAGGACAGACCTAAGCATGTAGCATTTGTATGAATTTAGGCGGTAAACACAGAACTCTTCTTAATAAAAAAAATATATATGTATATCGTTTTTAAAGGCATTTTGAGTTTTTTGGGGGGGTTTTAGGGTCATTTAGACCCTTAAATTCAGGGCCTCCCAATTAACCTGCAACTACAGTTATCCGGCAATAGGGAGTCCCCGTGGGTGCCGGATAACAGGGGTTTCACTGTACCTAGAAAAATTCAGGAATTATAGTTACATAGTAATTGAGGATGAAAAAAAAGATTTTAAGTTCATCAGGTTCAACCTTTTTTAGATCTCCGTTGATCTTTGTAATACGTGGATTAATTGGATCTTTCATATCCCTTTAATGTGTTTATAGAAATACAGCAAAATTGTCCACAACAGTGGTTATTTATTGCTATAAATACAGCTGTAACTAAGGAGCCCAAAGTTTATGAGTGTTCTGTCCAGTACATATCTTGATTGGGCAACTCCTGAAAATATATAAATATAAAATTGGGCAAATTGTAATTACTGGAGCCCTTAATGTAGCGTGTAAAAGTTATTGATGTTCAATTGGCCTCTTCTAGCTACCTGATTTGCGGGTTACAGGCTCAAAATTCCTGCCGGTTGTCAAAAGCGTCATTTCGAACCATCTGCATAATACTGCATAGCACCTACTTGGGTCTTATTTGGTCACTACACCACAGTAACCATAATCTGATGAAAAAAAGGATCATCATAAATCACTCCATCTAATCGAAGTAACAAGTAATGCACATAGCTCTTACAACTGGTCTTCATCTGCTCAATTAAACAGATGCATACACTTCTGGACTATGTAATCCAATCCAGTTACACACATTTAGTGTATTCCCAAAACGAACATCTGAAAAAAGGTGGCCCAATCACATATATAGTTGTGAGCGTACGAGTTGTTGCTAACGCTGCGGGCTCGCTACGCGAGCCGAGGCCCTCGCTAAGCGAGGGCACTGCCCGAGGATCTCAGTTGCTGGCATGGAGCGCCGAAGGCGCTCCTTGCCAGCAACTGAGGACCCTCGCAAAGCGAGGGCCTCAGTTGCTGGCATGGAGCGCCGTAGGCGCGCCATGCCAGCAACTGCGACCCTCGCAAACTTCACGTCGCAACCCAAACAGTACGACACACACATTACGACACTCGCAAACAACATACGACACACGTTCACACACATTACGGACTCGCAACACTCGGACGCAACTCGCGAACATTACAAAATGTAAAACACAATACATACACACACCACATACATAAAAAACTTACCTACACCAAGAGGGAGCACCCAGCACCTCAAAAATACAACTTACACCTCGATTTTACTCGAAATAAAACAGTTTAGAGACTAAAAAAAAATCGAAGCGAGAGAAAAAATGGCCGCCGAACAAAACGAAAATGAGGCTACAGCACTCTAAACTCGCAAAACACCACAAGAAACTCGCAAAACACCACAAAACACCTACGGATATTCCGATACAGACGTATACCACACATTACTCGCCATTTTACGCCAATGCGGAAGTACACGACAACGGTTTGGGCTCGTGCACGCACAGTGTTACACTGCACACATTCAGCACGCTTACACAGCAGATCCACACCACTAATGCTGCAGCAACATCAAAACACATTCACAGCTCTTCCACACAATGCTTTAAAATAGGTAAAGTATATTCATTTATTAAGGTATTATATATTTCATTATTACACACTAAACAGCATTAGCTACCTTACAATTTCATTGCCGTCATTTTTTGACGGGCAATTCGCTAGTGCTAAATAAGGCAGAGGGGATAAAAACTAAAAACAAACTGCATGTACAGTACAGTGCTAAATACTGTAACAATATACCAACTTACCTAATCTTCATCTGGAAGCATTACTGACGATTAGGTAGTTGTCATGATATATCACTCGCCATGACCATTAATAATGATGTGTCATCTCACAATAACCGCTTAGCTGTAACCACAGTCAGTGATCCAGGTGTACTATCACCTTCATCATCTGATATTGTTTAGCAACATTGATATCACATTCATCTGCTATACATTTTAAAGGATACAAGTGATATCATAAGTTCGGCAAACCAACTCATTATTAAGGAGAGGACACAAAGGTCAGCAGCCATATTCAGTGTTACTTACATCAAACACAAGTATCTGTCCTCATACTGATATTGCGGAGAGGATGACATCATTCACTAGTGCATGTATTAATTCTGGCTTTGATTAACATGCCATTGTGAGACTTACCAGAGCCACCACTATCGCTGTATTCGTCTAAATATGAAACAACAACAATCTTGTCTTATGAATCGGGATATATGATTAAATTCATATAGTCTGAGCAACATGTTTAGGAGGGACTGTCATTTAAAAAATTCCTATCTCAGAGTCTCTGTGAATATATTACATTTACTTTATATTTTGAACTATGCATGTAGATGAAGATGATGCATTCACGGACCTGAATCGTGCCTAGAAATCAAAATAAAACGTAAATTTAAAGCAGAATAAGGGCTTAAAAAAAAGATAGGGACTGCAGCATCTCTTCTCAATGGCATTCCTCAGTGACCATCAATTGGTGCTGCGGCTACACTGTCCTCTTTGGCCATCATCCTCCTCACCTTGACCCTGATGTCATCAAAGCGGTGCTTTACAGACCTCATATATAGGTGGTTGATTTTAAATGCACACTATTTTAGGATGGTAATTATATATATATATATATATATATATATATTTTTTTTTTTTTATTTTTTTTTTTAACATTAGACAGATACTTTATTTTCATTGTAATTCATTTTTATGATTATGTAATTAATTTTCATAATTAATGCAATTTTTTTAATAAAAGGTTTTTATGACCCAAACCATTTTTAGAATTTAGTATTTAGTTCTATAAGATATTTATTATTATTTAAAAAAGTATATAGACTTTATTTTAATTGCTATTCTTTTTATAACTTATGGTAATTAATATCTAAAGTTTCCAAGATTTTTTGATATATAAATAATTTTCTTGTGGGTACTGCAGGTGATACATATGTTACAACTTCTATGAGTTTGTACCTCTTACTGTACTTTTTAAATGGCGATTACCAAGAGCCAAAAAACAAACTCGCTGAGCAGAGTCTTGTCTTAATTGCATAAGTTTGACAGGATCAGGCAATTTCTAAACTGGGACTCAAGGACAGGAGCCAACAGGTCCAGACAGGAACTCAATCAGTAATTACACCTGAACTAAATCAGGAGGGATATAAGACACCTATACCGAGAGTGAAGGCGTTGGTGGTTACTTGATTGCGAACCTTGAACTGCTAAGAGGAAGACAAAGTGGTTTCAACCTACTGGAAGCAGGAACTCTGGAGAGAGATTTTTTGCTGTAAAGATAGCTGCATCTGCGTTTGAGGAAAAGCTGAGACAAAGTACCTGGAGACTGTTTGTGGAGAAAGTTACCATTTCAAGAGACAGCTTAATTTTTCCCGAGGGGGAAGTTTGTTGTGTGTAAAGAGTATTGCACTCACTAAAAAGTGTGTTAAGCGTCCTTGTGGTGGGGCATATGGAGAGAAGGCCGGGCCAATGCCCCACCCGTCTGTTGTGAGGAAATACAAGACCTAAAAACAGGAGGAGTGTTGAAAGTGCACTGAGTAAAGAAAATTGTTTTTCTTTTACCTGAGAGCCAAGAAGTGACTTCAGGACTCATCATGATATACTTGTAGTTTAGTCAGACGGTATATATAGATTTTTATTTTGTGTTGCTGACGTAAGAGACTTACTTATGTTTTGGGAATTTTTATTAAAAACATAAAAGATACTTGGACTCTCTATTGTTTCTGTCTACATATACGACTTGAGAAATAGATCACCAAGAGCCGCACTATATTTGCAGTGACTTGCAAAAGTATTCACCCCCCCCCCCCTTGACTTTTTACCTATTTTTTTACATTACAGCCTTAAGTTCAATGTTTTGTTAAGCTGAATTTTATGTGATGGATCAGAACACAAAAGTCTAAATTGGTCAAGTGAAACTAGAAAAAAATATACATCAAACTATTTTTTAGAAATAGAGAACAGAAATTTGGCATGTGTGTATGTATTCACCCCCTTTGTTATGAAGCCCATAAAAAGCTCTGGTTCAACCAATTACCTTTAGAAGTCACATCATTAGTGTTCTGTCATTACATATACACACCTTTTTTGAAAGGCCCCAGAGGCTGCAACACCTAAACAAACACTGCCATGGAGACCAAGGAACTCTCCAAACAAGTAAGGGACAATGTTGTTGAAAAGTACAAGTCAGGGGTAGGTTATAAAAAATATCCAATTCTTTGATGATCCCCAGGAGCTCCATCAAATCTATCATAACCAAATGGAAAGAACATGGCACAACAGCAAACCTGCCAAGAGACGGCCGCCCACCAAAACTCACGGACCGGGCAAGGAGGGCATTAATCAGAGAGGCAGCACAGAGACCTAAGGTAACCCTGGAGGAGCTGCAGAGTTCCACGGCAGAGACTGGAGTATCTGTACATATGACGACAATAAGCTGTACGCTCCATAGAGTTGGGCTTTATGGCAGAAGAAAGCCATTACTTTCAACAAAAATAAAAATGGCACATTTTGAGTTTGCGAAAAGGTATGTGGGAGACTCCCAAAATGTATGGAGGAAGGTGCTCTGGTCTGATGAGACTAAAAGTGAACTTTTCGTCCATCAAAGAAAATGCTATGTCTGGCGCAAACCCAACACATCACATCACCCAAAGAACACCATCATAACAGTGAAACATGGTGGTGGCAGCATCATGCTGTGGGGATGTTTTGCAGCAGCCGGGACTGGAAAACTGGTCAGAGTTGAGGGAAAGATGGATGGTGCTAAATACAGGGATATTCTTGAGCCAAACCTGTACCACTCTAAGCGTGATTTGAGGCTAGGACGGAGGTTCACCTTCCAGCAGGACAATGACACCAAACACACTGCTAAAGCAACACTTGAGTGGTTTAAGGGGACACATGTAAATGTGTTGGAATGGCCTAGTCAAAGCCCAGACTTCAATCCAATAGAAAATCTGTGGTCAGACTTAAAGATTTCTGTTCACAAGCACAAACCATCCAACTTAAAGGAGCTGGAGCAGTTTTGCAAGGAGGAATGGACAAAAATACAAGTGGTAAGATGTGGCAAGCTCATAGAGACTAATCCAAAGCGACTTGGAGCTGTGATTCCTGCAAAAGGTGGCTCTACAAAATATTGACTTTAGGGGGTGAATAGTTATACACATTGACATTTTCTGTTATTTTGTCCTATTTGTTGTTTGCTTCGAAATAATAAAAAAAAAAAAACATCTTCAAAGTTGTGGGCATGTTCTGTAAATTAAATGATGCAAATCCTCAAACAATTCATGATAATTGCAGGTTGTAAGGCAATAAAACACGAAAAATGCCAAGGGGAGGGGGGTGAATACTTTTGCAAGGCACTGTATACTCACATTACAGTACATCTTTGCTTCATATGGTAAATCACATTGAAGTACAGATGTAAATTATCTATATATTACAAACCATATATACAGACCTATATATTATTTTAAAACATAACTGTATAATATTGAATGGATAATATATTGTAAAATGATACAGTACAATTCTTAATTGTACAATTTAAAAATCACTATGCAGGGTAGCCTTGCAAATTTGATATTACATAAAAAATACTATGGAGTGTCCCAGCGTGTATATATTGAAGTTTGGGATGTGTTTTAACTAATATATTTATGCACATATATAAAGGTTATGCAGCAGATTAAACAGCCTGTTCTTACCACTTTTTGCTCCCTTCTGAGCACAATAGGCCTCCTATTGATCACAGGAACATGCTTCCTTACTGCATCGTTCACTCAGTTCATGAGCAGCTGCTTCATCTAAACTTTTTGCCACCACAACCAAAGGGCCTCCTAAACACACATATCTATTGTCGATGGCTGCTCCTCTCATAGTGTTCCAGTTGTCTGCTCAGTCTCACTCTCTTACACCTACTACAGCCTGTCTGCCTCCACTAACAAGAACAGGAGGGGAAGGAGCCAGAAGTGCTCATGCAACAGTCCGAGCAGACCTGGGACAGATTTAAATTTTCAGCAGCCCTAGGCACAACTTTCTTAGCCTCCCCATGTATATGTATATACATGTGTGTGTGTGGGTCTAGAAGAAGGTACGTGGATCTATTAGAAAATATAAAAAGATGTGCAAAATAGTGAGTAAATTGCTATACTTAAAACAATAGATGCACTTACAATTACATTGGATAATAGAAGTCTGATTAATTTGCAGGTGATCCTGCCAGTAATTCCGAGTATTGAGACAGATAAGCTCCATGCTGAGGGGGACAGGATATAGAAGTGCAGACCAGGGAGGTGGTGACATAAAGACCCCTCACGCATGTTGTTAGTGTGTGTGTGTTGTTACAAGGTGGTCCTGCAGAGTCATTTTCCTTTTACAATCTCTCAGATAGACAGTCCAAAAGGCTCAGGTAACTTTCAGCAATATTTTTAATAAAACAAGAAATGTAGTAATGAAAATGAAAATGTACATATATGGGCTAACTGACCTCAGTAACACCTTCATTGTACCTGTACATCTTGTCTTCCACAGGAGGGAGAACAAATACAGTCTCTGTTACAGTTGTAATCTTCTCTTGTGATATCACTCTATAATTGTTGTAATTGCAGCGGGTGGAGCACTGGCTACTCCCTACATTCCAAATTCTCCAATCCAGGGACCCATACATTTTCAGGAGGCTTTGTAAATGCTTTTAATACTTTACTAAATATATTTACCAGTTTTACAATATTTAATAATGTTATGATCCCCTGATCACCAGTCCTTGGGACTCATATGATCCTCCCAGGATTTTGAGGATGGCCATTACCCTGGCGGCTTAAAGACTCCTATCATGACTGCCTCCTGGGAATATGTGGTTATGGGACAGGGCTCAGTATGTTTTATAGTTATTTTATATTATATTAAGTTGATTATAATGTGTAGGGTAATTACTGTATGTTATGCTATGTTATGTCATGTTATGTTGATTACTGTATGCTTAATTGTGTCCAGTTGATAAGGAGTTAAGAATGTTATGAAGTAGCCAGTAACTGACAGTTGAAAGAGTTATACAATCAGTTAGTTATGTAATGTGTGTCTCTTAGGTAAAGTCTGTGCTGAATGCAGTCTGTGATGTCTTGGACAGAAAGGTAACATTTATCAGTGACTCTGAGGAGATTAATATATATATATATGAAATAGGATATCTGAAAGAGATATATATATATACATACATATCAGAATCCCTATAAAAGATGATAAGAGTTATCACTGTGTGACTGGATTAATATATATATAGAATAAGAAATATGGAAGATATATATATATATATATATATATATATATATATATATATATATATATATATATATATATGTGTCAGGGAGTATAGTTGTCCTCGTCCTGTCAACTACTAAAATGGATGTAAAGATAATATGATGCCTTACACATGAAACATAGTGAATGACTGTATAAGCAATTAATAGAAAACCCAGAAGACTATTGCAGAGTGTTATCAGTTCATGTTTAAACATTTACAGCCTTATTAAATTGCGATTCGGCCAATTGAATAGGGCTCTATATAAGCACATAGTATATTTTTTTACAGAAGTTTCTAGTTAGTGAAGACTTTGCTTTTGGATAGAAGTTCACTAACTAAAAACTTCTGTAAAAAAATATGCTATGTGCTTATATAGAGCCCTATTCAATTGGCTGAATCGCAATTTAATAAGGCTGAATAAGGCTTATTAAATTGCGATTCAGCCAATTGAGTAGGGCTCTATATAAGCACATAGCATATTTTTTTACAGAAGTTTTTAGTTAGTAAACTTCTATCCAAAAGCAAAGTCTTCACTAACTATTAGATCTGTTATGAAGTTTCCACAGCAATAAAATCAGTTCCTGATTTTTAAAATGCTGAGCCTGCATTCATATTTTTAAATGCTGCATAAAGAGCCAGGGCATTTTAGAGACATCAGCTGTCTTGGTGAAGGGATCAAACGAACCTGGTGGATATGCTGGGTAGGTTTGGCCATAAAAGACTTATCAAGCCAAACTGAAGAAAGTAGATCACTACAAGTAGCACACCAAAACAATAAACAGGCTTCAGTAGTTCCCTCACTACTTAGGCTTCCATCCAGCTACTCTGGATTCAGCAAAAAGGAAGTCAACAGTCCAATTTACTTTATATTTAGCTTTGTGGCCTTTATCATATGAACTGCACGTTTCCAATCACACTTCTGTGTCTGTCTCTGTCTTTGTCCCAGCATTAGTATCCACAGTTTGGGGTTTCTCTCAGAAGCTGTTAATTTCAGCTTTTCAAACTGAAGGCCCAAGCCTGTTCCAAGTACTGCTACCACCAGCAGCCCAAACCAGCTAGCCTTCACTGCTCACTCAGCAGCGGTTAAATGGGCCCCACCAATCTCTCACTGCTGTGTTTTAAAGGCAGTACACAGGTGTTTATCTAAATCATTGTTTCAAGTTAACTCCTTCCTTCTGGGGAGAAATCCTCAAAACTTTGTATTCTTCTGCACCAACTTCTGGGGGGCACACTGTCACAATATACATATATATTGTGACAAGGATGGCAGCACGGACCTGTTCATCAATAAGATTTTGGACATCGGGGGAGGACCTAATCGCCTTTGTTGATCCCTACTCCCACGAGACTTCTAGGATCTGGTTTACTTTTTATTGTGCAGTCAAAAAATAAATGAAAATAGCTTAATGCAGCACGAAACAAAAATCTACTTAAACGGACTAGCTCAAAGCTTAGTTCCCTCAGTAGCCCTGAAATATGCTTCTCGGTTCCCAGGTAAAACAGTCCTTTGTATTACTCGCATGGAGGGGTGGGGTACCCCAACCTCCAGGGACCCTTGATACACTCTTTTAGTGCAGGTTATAAAGACTTAACTTTGCAGATTTGTCCCTGGGGTATATGCAAAAGCCTGAAACAGTACTTTCTTTCTTTAGTCCCTCTCCAGGCTTTTCTCCAAACTCTGATGTGGTCCAGACTTTGCAGCAGCTCCTCTGAAAATCCTTTTATTTCAATGTCTATAATAAACTCAGTTAGACTCTCTCTCTGGTCACCTTATTACAAGCAGCTTGCCTCCTGTGGGACTTTAGTTACTCTGCAGGCTCCAAAACACTTTCCTCCTCTGTAGTCCATCTCTGGCAGCTCATGGCAAACAAAACTTACTGTGTTTCAGTCTCTCTCAGGCTTTCTGGTATACAGTAGGACCTGTCACTTGTAGCTCCAGGAAACAGCACTCCTTACACAGCTGACAGCTCCCTCTGCTAGCTGTACTTTCCAGGCTCCTTGCAGAAGTGTCATTTTAGCGATGGCAATTCTGCCGATAAATTAGGTTTTTAATTTCCGACAATTTTTTATAATATCCTGAAATTTTAAATGTAAGTTTCTGTAGTTAATTTCTGACATTTTATCTAACTTCTTTAAAAAAATAATACCTAAATGTTTGAAGGACTTAGAATTCCAATCAAAGGTATATAACGATTTCAAACGCAGTTTAAGCTCTGATGGAATATTTATCAATAAAGTTTCTGAATTCTGAATATTCAGTTTATAATTTGATATACTGTTGTATTCCATTATCAATTACATCAAATGAGAAAGGGACACATTTGGATTGGTCAGAGGTAATATCACATCGTTGGCGTAAAGGCTTATTTTATGTTTCCTCTCTCGGATATTGTGAGCAGATCTGATTGCCTCAGCCAAGGGTTCCATTAAGAGGGCAAACAGGATGGTGGAGAGGGGACAGCCTTGGCTTGTGCCATTTGATATTTCAAAACTCGCTGAACTAAACCCCAAACGTTCTACTGTAGCAGTAGGAAAAGTATAAAGAGCCCCTATTGCATGAGAGCCAAACTTACCAAAGCCAAACCTTTCCAAGGCTTGACTCATGTACTCCCACCCTACCCTGTCAAACGCTTTTTAAGCTTCTAAAGACAGAAATAGGGTGGGAGTGCATTTTGAACAAAAAATCACGTCTGTGTTTAATAAAGATATAGGTCTGTAGCTAGCGCAAAATTGTGGATCTTGATTAGACTTGGGGATCATAATTATTGTCTCTTTGATCATCTCTTTCGGAATTTTCCCTTCCGTCTTTATTTCGTTAAACATGTCTCTTAGACACAGACTCAACACTGGTGAAAATACTTTGTAAAAAGTGTTGGTATAACCATCTGACCCTGGAGATGTGTAAGATTTCAATTGCTTTATTACATCATTGATTTCTTGTTCAGATATAGGAGTATTTAGTTCTAACTCACTAGGAGATATAGCAGGCAATTTCAATATAAAAAAAAACTTGAATTTGATCTCTAGTTGTTTTTTTAAAGGATACGTGGTTTGATAAGTTGTAACTGTCTTCATAATATTGAGCAAACAGTTGGGCAATGCTTTGGGGGGACAAGATCTTTTCACTGTTGACTAGTAAACATTCTATTTTTTGGGGGGGGATTTCTTATTTTAATTTGGTTAGCCAATAGTTTAGTTGATCTATTATTTTGGTGGTGATATAATTGTTGGAAACGCCACAATGATTTATCAGATAAATGTTGATTTATTTGATTAATTTTATTCTGTATTGTTTTAATTAACTTCAAAGTCTCATCTTGTGGATTAATTTTATTAGTTGTTTCTAATTTATTTAAATTAATATATAGTTTTTTTAATGGTTCTCCTCTTTGTTTTATTAGCTGTAAAGGCTTTTTGGGTGTTCCACAACGTGCATTTAGATGTCACTGAATTATTATTGAGTTAAAAAGAATGGTGATTTCCTTGCTGAGATAGATGTTATTAATTTCATTTCCAATCACAAAATCATCTAACTTCCATTGGGGTCTAACTTTTTCTCTCATATTCAATGTAATATTAATTTTAATGCATGCATACTCTGAAAATGAAATATTACCTATTGTTATTTCTTTAATTTGAAGTATAATTTGGGATCTACCAAAAACAAATCTATTTTGTATCAGTTTTGTGGACGTTGAAAAAAAGGAATAATCCTTTTGATTTGGGTGCAACACGCACCAAGCATCATATAAGTTGTTTTTAATTATCCACTTTGAAAATTCTTGAACCTGTTTTCCACCTCTTTTAAGGTTTTTGCAAACTTGATGAGATGATCTGTCCATTGTGTAATCAGGCACCATATTGTTTTTCATTTGGAGCGTAAATGTTGATAAGCGTTAATTTTTTAATTGTTAATTTGTCCAAACCATATGATAAAACGATCATCCTAAATACCTCAATTGTATTACATTTTTTAGAGAAAATTATAGACACCCTCTCGATTTTTTTTATATGTAGAATGTAATCTAGGCTCAAAAAGGTTGTCTCCAAAGTATGGAATTTTCGACTTTACCCAATGGGTCTCCTGGAGAAATACAATATCCGCCATGTCTTGTTTGAATAGTCTAATGGCTGTTCTCCTTTTGCTGGGGTGATTTAGACCTTTGACATTGAAACTTAATATATTCAGGGGCATTTTAGGCCAGGAAAGACTTTTCTGTAGGTTCTAATATATATATATATATGCTTGTAACTACTCGTAAACTCTATTTTGAAGGTCCAATACAATACTGCAAAGAAAAAGATATTCCATTTATACAATTCATCCATACAACCACACATACTACTGTACACACTAAGGCCCTCATTCAATTATTGGCCGTAAAACGGCTGCAAACCTGCGATTCCTTGCGGCCGTCTTACGGGCCCCGTGTAGAGCTACCTTTACCTTGCAATTCAAATAGATGGCGCCGCAAGGATATCCCCCTTCCGGCCGGCCGCATATCATGCAAACGGCCGGAAGCGTTTTTCCAGCGCCCGTAAAATCTTGTTTTCTGGCCGCAAAGTCAGAAAACTGTAAATGCAAATATAAATTCAAGATGGCACTGTAAAGCTCCGTAAATGCTAGGCATCATAATGGGGGACATGAGGATTAATAGCAACACCCTCTCAAGCTTGCACATCAGCCCAACTCCGATATATCATTTACGGTTTACTTTACGTCCCGTAGTCCCGCGGGCTCGTTCTTGTTAAAACACGTACGGGTTCGGAGGTGTAGGGCCGCAAACAAAGCATTGTAGAAGCCAATATATATTCAATCCAGCACTGCAAAGCACTGTAAATGATGGGGAACATAATGGGGGGGGGGGGGGCATGAGGATAATTGGAAAACATTCTCAAGCTTGCACATCGCCAAATTGTACTTTGATTTTAAAATCCGTCCAAGTCCCACGGACTTCAATGATCAAGCCCGTAGCTCCTTATTCAAGCCCGTGCAGGCTTGCATGATAGCTAAAACACGAAGATTGAACATGAAGTTAAATATCTTTATTTGCGGATTTGAGAGTAGGGGAATGTTGAGCTATTAATTCTAACACCAAACATCACTTTCACTTCTAATAAAAGTACAGGATGGCTTTTCTATGCTACGACTTGTAAGTAAGCCCTTTACGACCCGTAGGTCTATTTTACCCATTTACGGACTTGACGGAGGCTAATCCCGCAGCCTTTGCGGGTCTGAGGTGCTCCAAGCCCTCGGGACTTTGTCCACGGATATTTGACATGAATTAAAATAAAAAATATTTACGGATTTGAGTGTAGGGGAATGTTGTGCTATGAATGCTAACACCTACAATCACTTTATCGTCTCCTCAGAGTGCAGGATGGCTTTATTATGTGCTTAATTGTGTGGTTGCGGGACCTTTTTGCTGCAAGTAAGCTGCGGCTCGGTTTTAGCCTTGCAGAGAGGGTTCCCGGAGCAATTGAATAGCAACCGGGATTTTCTTGCGGCCGAAACTCTTGCAGCCGTTTAAGATCAAAGGCTTTCCTCTGGCGCGTGCAGCCGCAAGGTATAACAAGGCGCCGGCCGCAAGCCTGCCGGAGTCCCCGGCCAGAAGGGAATAGAATAGGCAAATAGCTTGCGGCCCCGCATCTCCTACGGCCGATAATAGAATGAGGGCCTAAGACTGCTATACATTATTTAGCAGTCAGATTAAACAGGGCTTCAGAAATGAATGGCATATAATATGTGGAGGTTGCCTGGCTGGAGCTTATCTAACTAATTATTACATTTCTATATTCAAGTGTGCTGAATTATCACCTGAAAATTTAAGTTTAAATTCTTAATTGCCCCCAGAGTTACCTCTAAAGTTGATGAATCTGCATGATTTTAATCTGTTTTTTTTTCAGAATTCTACTATGTAGCTCAACACACTAATTTTTGCCTAATGAACTGTGTTGTGTGACTTTCTCCCTTGTTGTGTCATAAAATTATATCAACCTCATAAACTCCATACTACTCCAATTAAAGTTGTAGATTGTTTTCCTCTTTACTCTAAGCTTTATTTATAACTGTGACTTAGCAGGGTTACTATAAATTACCTAATTAATTTATCTATAAAACTTTGTAGTGGCAACTAATATCATACTTACTATTTTGTGAGACCATATTTTAGTGGCTATGTATATCCACATTTATAAGTGTGATTATTTTACCTATTCATCAGCATTTTTTTCAAATTGTTTTTAATAGTGCTGTGCCCAAATTCTTAAAAAAAAAACAATAATAATATAAATAACCGTAATATGTGTTGACTAAATAGTAGACTGTGACTTTCGTAGACAGGCCTAGTATCTATTCTTGTCATAGTTGTGTAATAATTTACCAAGTGACAAGTGCATTATTTAAAAATAATTTCAGTGGAGTGAACCTACATCGCAAGGAAATTGTGATTAACCAAATAAGAGGGGAATAACCCTTCTTTAGATGGTTCAGTAATTTTGGTAAATTTCTGGAATTCATATGGGGTGTACAGATTTCAACAATAAGATGCACATAAAGGATAAGAAGTCCATAACAACTTTAAGTTGATTGCCATTCTGGAGTTGTAAGCTGTAACTCTTGGGAAGACTCCACTGAGGAAACCATTTTAAAGTTCCATTTAGCCAAAATAGAGGTTCCTTCAGCGACTGAACTAATTTTATGCCAGTCTGATCCCTTTAAAATCAGCAAGCCTACTGGAAAAGTCCATTTGTAAGTAACATTTTCTTTCCTAAGACATTGAGTTATGGCTCCGAATTCTTTCCTCTTGTTGATCGTAGCTTGTGAAAAATCAGGAACATTTTTTGATGTTGTCATACGCAAACTTCAAATTTTTATTTAAGAAATTGGAGAAAATGAAATAAATGTGACGCACTGCATCAAATTTATGATCCAGTTGAGGAAAAGAGGGAATCAAGGCGGTAAATAAACCGATTAAATAATCATTTAGGTCTTCGTTTTTTATATTTTCTGAGATTCCACTTATGCGCAAATTATTACGTCTTGAACTGTCCTCTAATCTGGTGATTTGATTATTTAGGTCTGATTTTATTTTGCAACTTGGTAGAATAAGATAATAAAATTGTGTGATCAATTGTTAGTTTATCAAACTTTGCTTCCAATTCTACTGATCTGATATTTACATCACTTATTGCTTTTGCATTTTCGAGGATCTGAACCTTTATATCTGAAAGGAATTCAGATTGAAAAACTTTTAAGATGTCCTTCATCTTGGAAGTCATTAACAATTCATCATCTTGAGTGTCTGATTCTCTGCTTGATGAACCCCACAGAGGAATATGTTGCACTTTGGTTTTGTGAGTTTTTGGGAGACTCCCATTGGGAAACATTTTGATTCTTTACATTACTTTTTGGGGAGAAAAAAGTAGTTACATCAAATATTTGTTTTTTTCTTGTCTTTGACTTTGCTTTTTGACAGCATATTGTGTTTGGATTTAGACATAGTGTATTTTGACATTATGAGAAACATGATCTGTAAACTAAATAAAAATCATTTTAGGAGGTTAAGAGAAAAAGAAACCGAATGGGGGGATACCGAGCAGAGCACACCATCTACAGCCCACTGGGAGACAAACTCATCCATTCCCCCAGTGGACAAAGCCAGGTGGTACTCTGCCCGGATACGGGAGCGCACCAGCACCCGGAACATGGCCTCAGGTGACAAGGGAACCCCCCCTATCAAACACTGCTTCCTGGACTTATATATAGCCAATTTGGCTAATGCCAGGAGCAGGTTGACGAGGAGGTCCCTGGCCTTATTGCCCCAGGACACTGGGCGCCCAAAAATAAAAATGTGAGGGGAGAAATGCAGCCAGAACTGCAGGAGAAGGCCCCTCAAGAGTGACAAGAGGGGCTGCAGTCTGGCGCAACTAAAATAAATATGATACACGGACTCTCCCTTGCCACAGAATGGACAAGTGGAGGGAGAGTCCGTGAATTTAGCTAAGTACTCTCCCGTGCTCAGTGCACCATGGAGCACTCTCCAACTCAATCAGACTAAATCAGAATAAAGTTCCCTCCACCGGGGCCTCTTGCCCTCGTCAGCTGGTAGGACCCGCCTCCAGATGGTATCGGGACAGGTCACGAGGGCAAGGAAGTGCACTGTATGGAGCACGAGAGAATATAAGCTCTTCCTCGGCATGCCGCGAAAGCATGCCGAGGGTATGTCCCTCAACTTTGAGAGGTTGGGGACAGGAGGAGCCTGAGGGGAAACACGGGGCTTGTGTCCAATGCAAACAGCCGGAGCAGGGGTTTTGAAAGGTGCATGTGGCACTCCGGCCTGCAAGAAAGAGCATTTAACTGTCAAATTAATTTAAAATGAATGCTCCACCAAAAGTCTTGATCCTAACCTTCTTATCCACTCTGGGACCAGTCAGAGCCACCTTTGGTGACAAATATTGGAAAACTCTATAATAGAGCGAAGTGAAAATCACGTAAACCAGAGTGCAAGTAATGGTGAGTTTTAATGAATGGGAACTGTCCAAACTAAAACCAGTTGACTCTATAGCAATTTTGTTAGTCATTCAATAACTTCCCATTTACTCATACGGGTTATCGATTCTTTAAGCATGTGAATAAACCAGCCCTTTTACTACTGTACAGTAAGAACTTCTTAATGTCAGCAAGGTTCAGTATTGCCCCTTTAAGAAGGCGGTCAAATATTCCAAATGCAACTGGGTTTATGCAGAAAGCGCCCTATTAGCTATAAATTAGCGTTAATCTGGGCCTTGTGTTATTTGTTGTCTGCTATAAAGCCTCTTGAGCTCTTTAATAGCTATATAGGTAAAAAAGATAGAAATAGAGTACCGAACATAGTCTCTGGAATATTATAAACTGTTGTGTAGGATGATACTCCTCAATTCCCCTTGATGTACAAATTCAGTTTTTAAAAGTGCATAGTACAGAGGATATAATTATTGTCTACTATGAGGCATAACTTGCTCTCTGTTTTAAGTTCAAGCATGCAAATATAATACTGTGCAAAATTTCAGCATTGGTATGCACGGTTGTAAAAAAAAAAAAAATGTTTTACTCTTATTATCCAGTCTTGCATTGCATAATAATTATAAATGCTTTTGTGAGCAGATTAAAGGTATAAACTCACAGTTAGAAGAGTGAAAGGCAAAAAAAGGGCTGTGGTACTTAGCTTTGCTGCTGAGCTGATGATAGCAAACCAGCAATTCCAGGCAGTGTGTCCAACTTTGTAGGCTTAAGAGAGGAAGATTAAATGCCACTGCCGGTCAGAATCTCGCAGCTCAGCTGTTGCAACGGCTTGGGTCCGCAGCTTCCACTCAAGCGGTGCCTAGAGCTTCTGCTGTGCCTGCAGGGGTGTTACCGCTGGTCATCTGCTCCAGTGCATCTTTGTCAGCATTCTGCCACCATCAAACGCTGAAAAGCGGCCTTCCAGGGAAATCCTCTTCCTGCCTGCTCAGCAGTGCCTCCCATGTCTCTGCTCTGCACAGCGTCGGGACATTAGGGTTCGGCAAGCTTCCACCACGGCACCTCCACCCGCCAACTGCCGTAGTACAAAGACAAGTGTGTCTTGCCTACAGTCAAGCATGGTGGCGGGAGTGTCATGGTCTGGGCCTGCATTAGTGCTGCCGGCACTAGGGAGCTACAGTTCATTGAGGTAGCCATGAATGCCAACATGTACTGTGACATACTGAAACAGAGCATGATCCCATCTTTTTGGAGACTCGGCTGCATGGCAGTATTCCAACATGATAACAACCCCAAATACTCCTCCAAGACATCCACTACCTTGCCAAAGAAGCTGAAGGTATAGATACAGCATGTCTCCAGACCTAAACCCTATTGAGCATCTGTGGGGCATCCTCAAATGGAAGGTGGGGGAGTGCAAGGTCTCTGACATCCACCAGCTCTGTGATGTCATCATGGAGGAGTGGAAGAGGACTCCAGTGGCAACCTGGGAAGCTCTGGTGAACTGCATGACAATGAGGGTTAAGGCAGTGCTGGAAAATAATGGTGGCCAAACAAAATATTGACGGGCCCAATTTGGACATTTCCACTTAGGGATGTACCCACTTTTGTTGCCAAAATGGCTGTGTGTTGAGTTATTTTGAGGGGACAGCAAATTGACACTGTTATACAAGCTGTACACTCACTAATTTACATTGTAGTAGAGTGTCATTTCTTCAGTGTTGTCACATGAAACAATATAATATAATATGTACAAACATGTGAGAGGTGTACTTACTTTTGTGAGATACTGTACATATGAAAGTCTACTGATTCAGCGCCTCTCTGTTTTACTGTTAGCAGGTTTGCTCAAAAACGTATTTGTTAGTCTCCACTTGTTCTCAGCTGCAATTTTTCTGTCTGCATTAGGCTATCACTCTGTCTCTAGACTGAGCTCTTGCACCCTTTCTCACACCCACATACATGACTTCTATGATACTCCCATATCTCTGTCCAGCTTTGTCCTTCCTCAGCTCAAAACCATGTGGTTAAGTGACTTCATCTGCATCCATTTCAGTGTGTCATAATCTGAGAGGAGAGAAAAATGTCTTCTCCGCAGGTACACTCTCTTTCTACCACCATATACTTTTGTTCTCTCAGAAGAAATTTTCTGCTCATCTACAAAACTGGGTTTTCTTCTCCCCCTATCACTTATGACAAGGCTGCTCCTAATCCTAATCCTAATCATTCTGAGCAGGACAGACAATAACAGAGTACTTCCTCATAAATTCCAGGCCAAAATATCTTTTTCAAGATTCTGTTTAGGATTTTGTTTATTCTCAGGTGGCCTCCAAAGAGATGGCTGTGGGCCAGTTCCATCACTTTCTTTCAATGTCCCTGAGGTACCAGCAATTGTTCTATATCCTTCTCAAAAGTCTTAACAATCTGATACAGGAGATCTCTTTTTAATAGAAAATATGAGTCTTGAGTGTTTTCTCTTCGGCATATGGCCACTCCATTCACTTCCACAACTTTCTTTCATACATTCTGTTGAGAGGATGATTAACTTGGACTCTTTCGAAATTTTGCACATTGGCAAGACAGGGCTGTTCTTCTGCTTCCATGTCTTCACTATTCAGATTGGTTATCATCTCCTGTTAAGGAGATTCTATTGTTTCTGTCATACCTTCTGGGTTAGCCTTGGGTGCTGCTAGAGCCTCCTCTCAGTTCTGTTTCTTCTTGATCTTGGTTCCCAGACTTTTTTTTCTTTCCCCCTCTCTCTTCTTGGCTTTTTCACTTTCTCCTCAATGGAGAATAGCTTTGCATCAAAGAAAGGAAAGATTTCCCTTAATGCCAGTGAAGGCTTTCATTTGTCCTCTACAGAATCAGTATTATTTTTTGTTTTCCTTATAGAAGTGCTTACAAATGTAGAAAATTCCTGCCCTATACTACTGAATACTGTAGCTGATGAACCACAGGGCTGGTAATTAAGCCTCACATGCCCTACACGTTAAAGCAGGAAGTCTTGGTAGGAAAATTAAAAAAAAAAAAACATGTAAACAGGCTATGCCTATCCCTTTTTTCAGTCTTCTAGATATCCGTAGCTTGTACTCTTTCTTACAGTAGGGTTACTTTGCTTCCAGAGTCAATCAGTTGTGTGACCTTCTGTGACCAATAATAGTACCTCAGTAGTGAACGGATTTTTTACCTTTGCCAAGCCAACTATATTCCCCAAATCACATTGAGATATATCTGTCCCAAGACCACACTGCACAGATACTTCTCAGCTAGGACATTGGACTACTATATGTCCATATTCTCCACCCATATTGAAAACATTTGATCTTGTTTCCAAAGGTTATTTGCTTTACCAGTGGGCTGCAAGAAATCTGTTCTTCCAATTATCTTCCTTCAGACTCCTTTCTTTCAGCTGTTTGATGATGCTTTGAAAGTAGCCTAGGAAAGAAGGAAAGCAAAATGTAGTGGCAATAGGAAAATATTCTTCCAACTCAGTGATTTCCAAACCTCTCCTCAAGACCCACCAGACAGTCCATGATTTAGGGGAAACACTGTGCGAACAAAGGTGAAGCAACTAGCATTCAACAGGTGGTGGAGCCTCAAATTGCTTCACCAGTGCATTCACAAAGTGTTTCACCTAAATCATTGCATCTTGAGGAGAGGTTTGGAAATCACTGGTCCAACTGAACTTGGAATTCCATAGGTTGGCAAGAAAAGACAGGGACACATTCTATAATGAGTCACGTAAAGAGATAGAAGAAGATATCAGAATAGGAATGTCAAGAGATCCCCTCAAGATAATTGTGGATCTCATGGGAAACTTTCATGCCAAAACACAATACACAGAAGATATATACATGAAGGATCTTAACATCATTGATTACCTCAATACTTTATCCAATAAGCTGGAGCCAGGTATCATGGAGAGTAAAGTGAGATGGAATCCAAGCTGAACTGTTGAAAATCCTACAAGATGATGATGTGAAAGTGTTGCTTGCAAAATACCAGTACATTTGAAAGACTCAGCAGTGGAATATATCAATCTACATCCCAGTCCCCAATAAAGCAGTGCCAACTAGTGCTCCAATTATAGAACAATTGCACTAATTTCACATGCAGCAAGGCAATGCTTAAGATTGTGCAATCTCGGCTCCAAAAATAAATGGACCAAGAAAAACCAAATGTTCAAGCCTGTTTTCACAGAGGCAGAGGTACAAGAGATCAAATTGCCAATATCTGCTGGATAATAGAGAAAGCAAGAGAGTTCCAGAAAAAGAAATACCTCTGAAAGATCGTTAAAGGAATGCAACAAGATTGTATATTGTCACCATATTTATTCAACTTATGCACAAAACATATCATGTGTAAGGCTGGGTTAGACAAATCCAAAGCTGAAGTTAACATTGCTGGAAGAAATATAAACAACTGCAGATAAGAGGATTATACTACTCTGACGGCAGAAAGTGAAGAGGAACTATACTGCTCATTAAACACTAAAAATATGAAGATCATGGCAAACAGCACCCTCAGTTCCTGGCTAATAGATGGGGAAGAAGAGGAGGCAGCTGCAGATTTTATTTTCCTGGGTGCAAGATCTCTGCAAGATGGTAACTGCAGCCATGAACTTAAAAGACCTTTGCTTCTAGGAATAAAAGCTATGGCAAGTCTGGACAAGCTGTTAAAAATAACGATATTACACTATCAAGAAAGGTCTGCATAGATAAAACTATGTTATTCCCAGTAGTAACATATGGATGTGAGAAATGGACCATAAAGAACGCTGAGATTTGACTGCTTTGAATTGTGGTTTTGTAGAAAACTGCTTAAAGTCCCTTGAAGAGCAAGAAGATCCAGTCAATTAATACTACAAGAATTCAAGCCTAGCTATTCACTGGAAAGTTTGATAATGAGATGAAAACTGAAATATTTTGGCCATATAATGAGAAGACAGGATTTTCTAGCGAAGACTCAGATGCTGGGAAATATTGAAGGCACAAGAAGAATAGGACGGCAGAGGTGAAGATGGATAGATGTGGTAATTGATGGAGCTTAGAGGGGCGGTGGCTGACAGAAGTGTCTGACATCAGAAAAGACTGAACAACTTAACAACAAATATATGTACACACTGCTTATCCAATGACATAACAATTTATTAATAAAATACACAGCTCCTGCTCTCTCACTCTGTAGAGATATACAAATTGCTTCCTGCATACTAAACCAGATTTAAAATATACTAGGAACTTGCCCAGTCAAAAATGACGGGATTAAGATAGTAAGGCTGGCAATGCTGTTTGCCACACAATGTGAGGCTTTTACTCCTCTGAGCACCTTCGAGGCTCATTGCGAGCCCCGTGTACTTCAACGTTCCTGCTTTGCAATGATCACCTTGGGTGCTCATCGCGAGCTCCACAATGAGCACCTGTGGCGCTTATCGTGGGGCTCACAATGAGCGTCTTGGGTGCTCATTGCAAGCCTCTCCCACTTTGGCGTCTCTTGCGCTCATCGTGGGGTTTACATTGAGCGTCTTAGGCACTCATTGCAAGCCTTTCCTCCCGGCTACTGTACGGACCTCTCATTGCACGATTTGTTAACCTGCACGTTTTGTACTTGGCAATGCCATGTGTCTCTTTCCACCATCTCTCCATGTGTCTTTCTTCTCTGTGTGTCTGCACTTTGCTCAGTCTCGTTTTCATCCTGTTTCCGATTCTTTACGTTTTTCGGCCGCCACTTGTTTCCTCGCTTAGCCGATTTTCGATTACCGAACAACATGGGTCAAATTTGCTTGCAACCTCACTCCCAGGCTTCCTGGATCTCCCCCTGTGCTGCGTGTGAGTGCGTTTTAATTTTTTTTTTGTATTACTTTGCTTGTTTTTATAGTTTCTCGAATTACGCGCTTGAAGTTAGTTTGGACGTTACATTTGAAAACGCCGCTCCTCGCGGTCAGAGGCAAAGTGCAAAGATTTCCGGCGGTGTCCCACGTGCCTCAACTGCTTGTCAATATTTTGTGTGACCACCATTGTTTTCCAGGACTGCCTTAACCCTCATGTGCATGGAGTTTACCAGAGCTTCACAGGTTGCCACTGGAGTCCTCTTCCACTCCTCCATGATGACATCACAGAGCTGGTGGATGTTAGAGACCTTGCACTCCCCCACCTTCCGTTTGAGAATGCCCCACAGATGCTCAATAGGGTTTAGGTCTGGTGACATGCTTGGCCAGTCTATCACCTTTACCTTCAGCTTCTTTAGCAAGGCAGTGGTCATCTTGGAGTTGTGTTTGGGGTTGTTATAATGTTGGAATACTGACCTGCAGCCCAGTCTCTGAAGGGAGGGGATCATGCTCTGCTTCAGTATGTCACAGTACATGTTGGCATTCATGGTTCCCTCAATGAACTGTAGCTCCCCAGTGCCAGCAGCACTCATGCAGGCCCAGACCATGACACTCCCACTACCATGCTTGACTGTAGACAAGACACACTTGTCTTTGTACTCCTCAAGTTTTTGCCGCCACACACGCATGACACTATCTGAAACAAATAAGTTTATTTTGGTCTCATCAGACCACAGGACATGGTTCCAGTAATCCATGTCCTTAGACTGCTTGTCTTCAGCAAACTGTTTGTGGGCTTTCTTGTGCATCATCTTTAAGAGAGGCTTCCTTCTGGGACGACAGCCATGCAGACCTATTTGATGCAAACTCTGCAGCAATGCTGGCAGCACTCATTCGTCTATTGGCCAAAGACAACCCTGGATATGACCCTGAGCATGTGCCCTCAACCTCTTTGATCGACCATGGCGAGGCCTGTTCTGAGAGGGAACTGTCCTGTGAAACCACTGTATGGTCTTGCCCACTGCAGCTCAGTTTCATGGTCCTGGCAATCTTCTTGTAGCCTAGGCCATCTTTATGTAGAGCAACAATTCTTTTTTTCAGAACCTCAGCGAGTTCTTTGCCATGAGATGCCATGTTGAACTTCCAGTGACCAGTATGAGAGAGTGTGAGAGCGATAACACCAAATTTAACACACCTTATTCACTCCTGAGACCTTGTAATATTAACAAGTCACATGACACCAAGGAGGGAAAATTGATAATTGGGCCCAATTTGGACATTTCCACTTAGGTGTGTACTCACTTTTGTTGCCAACAGGTTAGACATTAATGGCTGTGTGTTGAGTTATTTTGAGGGGACAGCAAATGTACACTGTTATACAGACTGTACACTTACTACTTTACATTGTAGCAGAGTGTCATTTCCTCACAGTTGTCACATGAAAAGATATAAAAAATATGTACAAAAATGTGAGGGGTGTACTCACTTTTGTGAGATACTGTACATGACTGAATGAATATTATTATATTTTTTTAATTATGTGTATCTCTCTAATACAAGAAAATGTTAAGATATTATGAAGTGATCTATATTTTTATGTGAAATTGTGGCAAGTGAATGTCAAGTGTGTTGGTCTATATGTGTTAAGATTATATACATTTAAGGCAGATACACAAAGATATAACAACTTCGAATGGCATGTAAATTACATGTAAAGTGTTATAAGACACATTTGCTATAATTGACTATCTTCTACTAAGTCATCTCCTGATAATAAAATGGATGGCCAGCATTTCAACCAATGAGAAAGCCAGTGTCATTACATCATTACTCGACGCATGAGCCATTATGAGTGTATGTATATACACACACACTATACTATAAACATCAACAGATCAATCACAAAACAATGCTGTGGTCCTTCTCTAATTTCATTACAATACATGACCCTGTGTAAAAAAAATGGAAACCTTAAAATGTCATGTTCTCTGTCTTCAAGTAAAAGTACTGTGGCCAAGGACAAATCAAAAACATAAATGAAAGCTGTGGAAGTTGAACTATGGACTGTGGTATTTTTTAAACATAATGCAAATAAATTAACTTATCTAAAGTTGGTTATTTTAATGTCATGTCATTTTAACAATAAACTTGCATTGCAATGAAAATTCAGTTTCCAAGGACAGAGTGTGACAATGTTATAATTTGCATAAGAAGAACAATGCATTCCAATGACATTGTTCACTTGAAAAGAAATGCAAATGAAAGCATATTTTTTTAATAAGACCTAGAAAAGGTAAATAATTTTAAATTATTCATCTTGGGTTGTGTGGCTCATTGCCATTGGCTTTAAGTACTCAGTTCTGAAATGTTAAGGAATCCTCATCACTGGAAAAAACAACATGGGCATTTTGGCTAAACCTTTTTTATCAGTTCATAAGTATGTGTTGAAGTGCAATAGATAGCATAGCTCTGCAATAGGATGTATAAAAAGGTCTAAATATCCCACAAATGTAATACAAAAAATTATTGGGGTTAACCTTTTTTTGCTTATCCTATCTGCAATCTGTGTTCTGATTATTTAGCATTAGCATTTATTCAAATAGACTAATCCCCACATAAGCATTAATTCCATTGTCATGGAAGGGCAGAAGGCAGATTGACATTCAGCAACGAAACAATAGTTACGTTACACACTTAGCTTTTTTTCACTAGCAAGCATATAGCGTAGGAATGTTTGCCCTTAACTACATTTTCACATTGGCAGCCTGCTTACATGTTAAACAGTGGCTCCTATTCCCAAAATAATAACCTGATCCAATGCAATTCCTTGACTAATTCATCATTCTTAAGATTGCAATATTTGTATTTTATTTTAATGAAGTCACTAAATAACTTAATAATGTTAGAATCAATTTAAAGTATTTAAAATTGACTCACAGCTTCTCACCAGTAGTAATATAATATAATTCATAGGTGTAATGGTGAATGAACTTAGCAAATTAAACCTTTGCTTTTACCATCATGCTTTAGTTCCTTAACAGCTACCTGTGAGAAGAGTAACAGTCACTGATTGCAATATTTCTACATTGCCCCAGAGTTTTCACTGTAAATGTAGACTATATATACAGTTTGCCCATCCACAAAAACAAGGGTGAAAAACATGTGTTAGTAATATTTATTTAAGATAATAAGTGGTACCCCATCTGGACTGTTACCTTGTTGTCGTAAACAGACTTATGTACTTCTATGAAGCTGTGAACTATATCATGTAGGGTCACCCAAGATGGGCACATCATATAGCAGAGAGGTCAGACAAATTGAGTCAACTGGAAACTGTCAACGCACTCCACAATCTTTGCCAAGATGACCTTATGGATAAATGCAACCAGAGACATAATAATATGGCACTGGAAGATGAAGCCCTTAGGTTAAAAGTTCCCTACCACATTACTTGGGAAGATCAAACAGACTAGTATGAGTAGCACCACATCTAATTAAGTGGCTGTGCTTGAGAGGATGCTGCAGATGCGTCTGGAGGGTAAAGGAAAGTCCGCTGCTGCAAAGAACAATTAAGCATAGGAACCTTGAACATTAGGACTAACCAAAGCAAACTACACATGGTCAAACATGACTAGATTAAACATTGATATCCTGCGAATTAGTGGACTCAAATAGCTGAAATGGAACACTTATAATCAGACAACAACTAGACCTTTTACTGTAGTCAAGAATCCTGTAGAAGAAATCGATTAGCCCTCACAATCAATCAAAGGGTGGCTAAAGCAGTGCTCGGATACAACCCAATAACTACCTGAATGATTTCAAATGAAATTTTAGGCAAACCATTTAATATCACAGTCAACCAAGTCTAATGCTGAAGAGGCTGAAGTTGTCCAATTTATGAAGATATTCAACACTAGGTATAACACCAAGAAAATATGTTACTCTCATAATAGGAGATTGGAGTGCTAAACCTTTTACTGTAGTCAAGAATCCTGTAGAAGAAATCGATTAGCCCTCACAATCAATCAAAGGGTGGCTAAAGCAGTGCTCGGATACAACCCAATAACTACCTGAATGATTTCAAATTAAATTTTAGGCAAACCATTTAATATCACAGTCAACCAAGTCTAATGCTGAAGAGGCTGAAGTTGTCCAATTTATGAAGATATTCAACACTAGGTATAACACCAAGAAAATATGTTACTCTCATAATAGGAGATTGGAGTGCTAAACCAAAAGTTTAAAACAGGCAAGTTTGGATTTGGAGTAAAAAATGAAACAGATCAGAGATAATTTTCAACATAATTCTCTGATCATAGCAAACACCCTTTTCTAACAGTCTCAGAGATTACTCTACACATGGACATCACCAGATTGACAATATAAAAATTAGATTGACTTTATACTTTGTAGCCAGATATGGAGGACTGCTATACAGTATGCAAAAAACAAGACCTAGAGCTGACTGCAGCTCAGATCATGAGCTCATTAATTCAAAATTCAGAATTAAACTGAGGAATAGAGAAAAAATCATGAGTCCAAGCAAATTTAAAATAAATATTATCCCCTGTGAATATGCAGGGGATGTAAAGAATTGATTTAAGGGACTAGACATGGTATATAGAGTGTCTGAAGAACTTTGAAGAGAAGTTTGTAAAATTGTCCAGAAAACCGCAACAAAGAACATCCCCAAAAGAAAGAAAACTAAAAGGCAAACTTTATGATGACGCAAGTCTTTTTGATGAGGCTTTGAAAGTAGCCAAGGAAAGCAGAAAAGATAGAGAAATATGTTTTCCAACTGAATGCAGAATTCCAGAGTCAATGAGATAGAAGAAGATAACAGAACGGGAAAGACAAGAGATTGCTTCAACAACAAAAACATGGTGATCTCGTGCAAATCTTTCATGCCAAAGTGGTTGTAATAAAAGACAAAAATGATAGAGACTTAACAGAGGCAGATAGGGTAAAGAAGAAGTGGAGTAAAGGGCTGTAAGTCAGAGACAGGACAAATAGGAGTCCAATAGCAGAAAGGCCTCAAGAAACTGTACTGGAACAGGAAGTCCGTAACAGCACATTGTAAGTAGCAGGGAGGACCTGGTGGAGTGTGTGGACCACCAGTGAATGAGGTCCTGCTAGGCACAATCAGGTAGCTGGAGACAGACTGGTAACTCTGGGATGAAGTTAGAGATGCGGGTAACTCTGGCATGATGCCAGACAGGCATGTAACTCTGGGGTGTTGCCAGACAGGCATGTAGCTCTAGGGTGGTACCAGACAGGCAGTTAGCTCTGGATGGTGGCAGACAGCAGGTAGCTCTGGGTGGGGCCACACAGAAGGTAGTTCTGGCTGGGTGGTGCTATACAACATGTAGTTCTGGATGGTGCCAGACAACAGGTAACTCTGGATGATGAAAGATAGGAGGTAGTTCTGGGTAGTTCAAGACATTGTAGAGACATTGATCCAGGGGTCATATGCAGATGAAAGGCCAAAATGGGAAATCCAAACAACAGGTCAAATACAAGAGGAATCAGATAAACCCTGCTCCCAGCTTGTCTTGGTTCATAGTTCTAATGTTCCAGGTTCCTGATTGTCCTTTCCCCTCCAGTTACATTCAACTTTGACGCAGCCACTTCATTAGATCGGGTGCTACTCATACTTATCCTCTTCACCAGTAATATGATAGGCACATTCTAACATGAGGAGCTATCTTCCTTTGCCATATTTGTATGTCTCTGGTTGTGCTTATTCATAAGATTTTCTTGTTAAATATACTGGAGTGGGCTGCCAGTTCCTTCTCCAGTGAACCGAGATTTGTCTGACCTCTCTGCTAAAATTTGCCCATCTTGGGTGACTCTACATGATATAGATCACAGCTTTATTGAACTACACAAGACACTTCATCACAACAAGGTAGCAATCCAGAAAGAATTACCAGACTACATAAAGATCGGTATCAATGTAACGGCAAAAAAAACAAATGTGTATTTCTTGGTGACCTCTTTTGTGTAAAATTGCAGATCTTTTACTCTTCCCTAGCATATTAGCTACTATAAGTGTATCAGCCTGTATCATTTTTGACATAGGGCCATATTCAATTCAAAGCCCGCAACTCGATCGCAGACAGCTGAATGTCTGTGAGTGTGTTGGGGGCTCCTGTTCATCTTCAATTGTGATGCTATTCAATTGCTCAAGGATGCAAGTTACTGTCCCAAAGCCGAAACAGTAAACCATGCACTGGGTCGTAGCAGTTCAGGGTGGAAACATGATCAATTCAGCAAGCCCGTAAACTCCCATTTCGATTCAGCCAATAGAAAATGAGACTGTCATTATTACTAAAACATGGAGGTTACATGTCAATTAGGTTCGGGGGTCCAATATGTTATCAGACTCCCAAAACCAAAGAGGAAAGAATCATGAAAATGAATGCCAATACTGTTCTAGTCCATATGGGTGGATGATATGTATTAACTCATTGATACCCGAGATCTATTTAACCCCAAAATGAAACATAAAAATAATTTTTATTTCCAGCCAATTTGCGAGCTTGAGACTGTTGTGCAATTAATTCTAAAGTCTTTCATCACTTTCCCTGTTATTTACAGTTCTTGCATTTTTTTTTTATTTGCATTTACAGTGCTACGAATATGTGTTTAACCCCCTTGCGGGTCCTCTCTAGCACTCGTAGGATTTTCTCCTTTATTTTCCATTTACTGGTGTGAAAACATTTGCCGGCTAGGAGAAATTGAGCAATTGAATAGAGATTTGTGATTTTAGCCTTGCGAAAGTGAAAGATCAAAGGCTTCTGAAGGCTGTATGTTACGAGTTTAACCGTCGCCATTTTTTCAAGGCCGTAAATTGGAAGCCAATTGAATAGCAAATTAGCTTGCAACCTCACTTATGGGATACCAGATCTCCCGAAACCTCAATTGAAGGGGGCCATAGTGTCTTAAAGTCCCTTATAGTCCCTGGCCTAATTGCATTAACTGCTCTGTAATTGTCTTGCCTGTGTTTCACTCCTTATATGAATGTTATTACAAGTGAGAAATTATAGCAGCCACTTTAGATTAGTAAGAGTAATAAAGTACACTACAACATAGTGTGAGGTTTAGAACATTATAGTTACATAGTAATTGAGGTTGTAAAAATAGTTTTAGCCCATCAAGTGAAACTTTGCCAATTATCTCAAAAGGGAAAAAAATGAATTCCTTCCTGACCCCAGATACTGGCGATCGGATTTCTCCCTGGATCAATACTCTCTCTCGAATTAACCAGGATAACCCTGAATACCCTTTTTATCTAAAAATATATCCAATCACTTTTTGAAGATATCTATTGAATCCACTGCCACCACCTCCCTTGGTAGAGAATTACAC
The DNA here is from genome assembly GCA_027410445.1 of Discoglossus pictus. Lineage (NCBI taxonomy): Eukaryota > Metazoa > Chordata > Amphibia > Anura > Alytidae > Discoglossus > Discoglossus pictus. The sequence goes on along the minus strand of CM050166.1, from coordinate 304,751,106 downwards.
ATATTAACTACCCTTACTGTGAAGAACCCTTTTCTTTTTTTAAGGTGGAATCTTTTTACTTCTAACCTCAAAGGATGTTCCCCTGTCAGCTGAAAACACCTTGGCACAAAAGGCTCCCTTGATAAATCTTTATATTGACCCTGGATGTATTTAAATTGGGTAATCATATCCCCTCTTAGATGCCTTTTTTCTAGAGAAAATATGTTTAATTTGGTTAGTCTTTCTTCATAACAGCCCCTCCATTCCCCTTATTAGTTGGCCGTTTGCCGCCTGTCTTTTAGCCAGCTCTCAATCCAAGTGCATATATTTACTGCAATTCATGTATCCCTTAGTTTGCACAATAGTCTCCCATGTGTCACTGTATCAAAAGCCTTTGCAAAATCTAAAAAGACTACATCCACTGAGTTGCCTTGATCCAAGTTCCTACTAACCTCCTCATAGAAACTAATTAGATTTGTTTGACATGATCTATCCCTCATAAATCCATTTTGGCTCCTACTTATATTCCTGTTTGAATAGACATATTCTTGTATATTATCCCTTATTAACCTTTCTAAAAGCTTTCCCACTATAGAACTGAGACTTACAGGTCTATAATTCCCCAGATTTACTCTTGCTCCCTTCTTAAATATAGGTATCACCTCTGCTTTTCCCCAGTCATCTGGTAGAGACCCTGTTTTGAGTGAATCTTGAAAAATTAGATATAATTGGTTTGGCTATTATAGAACCCAGTTCCCTCAGTACCCTTGGATGTATTCCATCAGGACCTGGAGCTTTATTAACTTTTATTTTTTTTCCAACCTCTTGGATTTCTTCCTACGTTAACCAATTATTTAGTGATGGTAGTGCAGCCCCATTATGTTGCAGTACCTCCATTGTATATACCAAAGAAAATAACCTATTTAGCTCATCTGACTTTTCCTGGTCACTAATTGTCAGATGGCCTGTTTCACATTGTAATGTTCCTATTGCTTCCTTCCTGGCCTTCTTACCGTTTATATAATTAAAAAAATATTTTAGGGTTAGTCTTACTCTCCTTTGCAACTAATTTTTCATTTTCTATTTTAGCCAGTCTAATAGCCCTTTTGCCAGCCTTATTGATTTCCTTATACTCATGTAAAGTAGTCTCTGTCCCCTTTTGTTTATTTAAATGCCTGTTTTTTACTCCGTATCTTGGATGTAATTTTGCCGATGTGTATGTATATTTAGTACGGATTTAAATGTTTTCCATTTATGTTCAGTATTTTTACCTGTCAGTTCTTTGTCCCAGTCTATACTTTGTTTTGCTGACCTTAGACCATTAAAATCTGCCCTTTTAAAATTCTGAGTTTTTGTTGGCCCCTTATAGATTTTTTTAATTCAATCTCAAATGAGACTGTGTTGTGATCACTGTTTCGCAAAGGTTGCCCTATTTGAACATTTGATACCATATCAATATTTCTTGTTATTACTAAATCCAAGATAGCATCATTTCTAGTAGGATCTTGTATAACATGGGCCAGATAATGATCCCTGAGTGTACTCAAGAACCTGCTCACTTTTCCCGTACTGCTAGTTTCGTTCAGCCAGTTTATTTCAGAGTAGTTGAAATCTTCCATCATTAGAACTTGCCCATGCTTAGCTGCATTTCCAGTCTGTTATAATAATTACATTTCCTCACTTTCAATTATATTTGGGGGTTTATAGCATACTTCAACCAATATTCTTTTGGAATTTGCTGCTCCACTATTTAACTCTACCCACAAACATTCAATATTATCACTAGTTCCAGCATAAATATCTTCTCTGACTATAGGCTTAAATTCAGGCTTAACTTACGGACAAATTCCTCCTCCCTTTTACCATTGCCCCTATCTTTCCTAAATATGTTTTAACCATCCAGATTAACAGTCCAGTCAAGAGAATCATCCCACCATGTTTCTCATTTCCTGCTAATAATTCTAACTTTCCCATTTTTCCTGGCAAGCTTCTGGCATTAGCAATAATACACTTTATGTTATGAGTCTGTACTTCTGAAGTGCCTGCCACTATACTTGAGTTACTTAGCAGTACCTCCATATTGACTATACTAACCCTCCCCCATCTCCTCCCACATGACTAGTTATTTAATTCCTTACCCCTCTACACTTACTACTCCATTACTTCTATCTAGTCCCTCCCACACCCCACCTATTAGTTTTAAAACTCCCCCAGCCATTCTACCATCCTTTCCCGTAGCACAGCAGGCTCCCTCGTCATTAAGGGGCAATCCATCCCTGCTATAGAGATTGTACCCAAGTGAGAAGTCAGCCCAGTGCTCTAAAAACCCAAACCCCTCCTTAGTGCACCACATTTTTAGCCACACATTAAGCTCCACCTGTCTCCGTGGCACTGGTAGTATCTCAGAAAATACTACCTTGGAGGTCCTTCCCTTAAGCTTATTCCCTATATTTTTTAAATCATTCTTTAGGACACTCCATCTTCCACTAACTTTGACATTGGTACCAATATGTACCAAGACCGGCGGTTAATTTCCAGCCCCTGCCAATAATTTATCTACCCAATCCATAACATGCCGAACCCGAGGACCCAGGAGACAGCAAACTGTTTGATTGCTGGGATCTGGGTGACAAATCACCCTTCCTACCTTCCTAATAATAGAGTCGCATACCACCAACACCTGTCTGTTTCTCTGCCTGTTCTCTCCCCCCCCCCCCCCCCACCCACTCCTCCAGTATAACTGTTCTCCTGGCTGTTAGAGGGAGCAACTCTATCTGGCATTGCCATTCCTCACTCAATCTGTTGGTGCTTGCCAATTAAGTATTGGCCTGCCTCCTGCTACTGTTCCCCCTGCTTCCCCTTCTAACTGTAACCCAGCTACCTCCCTGGACATCCTCCATAGCCCCAGCTCAACCCCCCCCCCCCCCCCCCCCCCCCCCCCCCCCGCCGCTAGGCCCAGCTAAACTGTGCTCAGTGAGCACCAGCTCCCTTTCCAGTGGAGCAATATCACTAAGTGCTGCAATTCTCCTCTCCAGTTCTCCAATTTGAGCTTCCAGAGAGGCAACATGCTCACACCTCTCACAGAGGTATGGACCCTGTATCACTTTTTCCAGTAGTTCATACATGTGGCAGGAGGTACACTGAGTGAGGTTGCCACTGAACTGACTCATAATTACAAAAAATACTACAATTTGTCCCTTTTCTCTGAACTTCCTCCTGCAAACAGTCACACACAAGGTCCAAACGTATATGCAAGGTTAACCCAGGCAAAAAAAAAACTCCCCTCTCACCTGTACCACATCACTGCACACAGGAAAAAAATGCACTTTAATTGTCTGAGTAAATCAGATGCAAACAGTCAGACACAAGGCCCAAACTTATATGCAATTTTAACCCAAGCAAAAACACTCCATTTAAAGGGGCACTGTAATGCTTCTTTTCTCTAAAGAAACAGAGGAATTAATTACTAAAATAAACAAAATTTACCTTATTTTAAATATCTATGTAAAAGTTGTGCAACTTGCCTACTTTGCCAGCTATCTTTCATATGTGTCATATAGTTTTCTGTAGTGGACTACTGTTCTGATGAAGTGGACGGACATCCTGAAAGCTGGGGGCCAGCAGCTATTCATCCCCTTATTATGGGTCCATATATATTGGGACAGTTAAAGAGGTGGGAGTAATGACCAGGCTCCCCGAGGATATATTCAGTCACTGACTGACTGAAGAGACAGGACCTGAGGGGGCAATGTTATCTTTGGGGGAAACTGCTGTATAGGGTAACTGATCCAGAGAGGAACAAGAAGATTTGGAGGGCATTATAACAGCTGGTTTTCCCCAAGTAGTACCAGGCTGCTCTGCTAGCCATTGCCTTTGACATCCCATCCTCAATCACCACACTCGACAATGCCTTTTATTGACCAAGAATAACATGATATTTCCCTAGTTTCTGTGCCTCGTGTGTTACTTGTCAACACTTTGTTGGCTGTGGACTAGTGCCCCAGGCTCTCCTGCAGCCCATGCCCATTATATAGATTCCCTTCTACCAAGTGACTATAGATAACATTGCCCCACTTGCCAAGCCTAATAAGTCGGGCAAGAAATACATCCTCATGGTGGTGGATTATGCTACCCAGTATCTGGAGACTCTTGACCCCATTATGCCAACAATGGTGGTTGATGCCTTGGTATCCATTTTTACCCAGTTTGGGTTCCAGAATGAAATTTTGGCAGATCAAGGTACCCAAGCTCCAGGTGATTTGATTGGGTCCCTTCCAAATGGTCCATAAACTAGCCGACACTAGTTATGTGGTAGCCCTGGATGAGCAACAGAAGATTCAAAAAGCTATCCACATGAATATGCTGAAACCATACCAGTTGGAATCCCCAAGTAATGGCAAAATGCTTAGTAGAAGGGGATGATTCTGGTACTACCAGACATGCTTGCTCCTGATCCATCACCTGTTTCCCTCATCCTGACTGACTTGTCCCCTGGCAAGTGACAGCAGCTTGAAGGGGGGGGGGGGGCTGAGTCATCACACAGGCTTGGTCTTTACCTGGCCATGTAGGACAGACCTACTGGTCCACAAGGTCATTACCCCTGATACTCCCCCCCCCCCCCCACACATCTCTTAGAGACCCCAAGAGCTAGGGGTCATTAAATCATCCTATAGTCCTTGGACATCTCCGGAGTTTAAATGACAAGATCACTACTGATGCTTACCCTATACCCAGGGTTGATGAACTATTAGATAGGAAGGGAAACCTACTTGACCACTCTTTTCTAAGAACTACTGGAAGATCCCGCTTGCTGAGACAGCTAGAGAGAATAATAGTTTCCGGTTATGTCTTTTGGGATGAAGAAAACCCCTTGCTTCTAATGGCTTGTTGACTGCATGGGTGCCAGTATTCATCCATTCTTGACAGGAAAATGTGGATCACCTAACCTCTGTCCTGGCTCAGGTCCAATAGGCAGGGTTGACCATATACCCTGACAAGTGCAAATTTTCTAGAAGGAGGCGCTGTACCTAGGGCACATAGTAGAGAGTGAGATGGCTAATGTAGCCTTGGTAGAGCAGTGGCCCACCCTAGTGAATAAGTACAGCAGGATTTTACCGCTTGTTTGCTCCCCTTTACAGTTACCTGGCAAGAAATTGATAGACCTTACCAGAAAGGAGAATCCCTGCTTCTACAGTGGATCCCTGAATGTAAGAATACTCTCCTGAACCAGAACACTCTGTCCTAGTTACCTTGGAATACTCAGCTCATCAGAATGCTGATGGTCTCACTAGGCAATTGAACACCTTGGATCTCCAGTCACCCATGACCCATTTAGGGTTTTGAATTGGCTGGTGATTGAAGAGGGAAGCGTTTGTTATGATAACCATGATGTAGAAGAGCCTGTAATGAAGTGCAGTGCTAGCTGATTTTCTTTATTCCCCAAATAAGCCTAGGCCAGTCATCCCCAATGGGATCCCTCGATGGGTTTCCCTTCCCATATAGCTGGTCTTTCTATCTAGTATTGTTAACTTTTGTTAGTCTGCATCGAGACAAATTGAATTACCAGGATGTTATTGTTCTTTTATTTTTATAAGTCGCTGTGTGCTTCAATGAAGATCATTACACCTTTTGAAAGCATACAATGTGTTAGCTGTATTTCTGAGGGGTGGGAAATAGTTTTTTTTATTATATATTGTTTTTTAAGATGCCTTTCCTTTACTAGATTTATGTAACATAGATATATTTCAATCCTTTTATATACATATACCATTTTTTATATTTTTTTATTTTCAGCGATATTAATAAACTATTTCATGTTAGAAGCAAAAAATCAGGAATAGGGGACATGCACATAATGTATAATTCAAGTTTCAAAGATGTTTATATTTTTGGAATATATTAACATAGCAATTTTGTGGGACGTTTCAACTGATTACCCATAAATTAGTTTATTTTTTTACATTTTGCCACTAGATTGTTGTTTCAGGTACCACAATTTCAATCATAAAACTAATCAAACATTCTGTTTTGGACTGATTGTAATTTCCACTTCTATATCATTAATCCCTACTCTGTGGTTGTTGCTGTGTGTAACCAAACAGTCTGTAGATGAATAATTACTTTATGATAGGTACATCTGATTCTAAATTACAATATAACAATGGCCTTTTTTCAAATGTTCTGTGTTTGCATACAAAATCTATACTTGTAAGCATATTTTTGTTTTTTCTATTTTACAAAACGTCTTTAAAATAACATTGAATTGTTATACCGGAATTTAAGATTTTGGGGATTTATTATACTGAATGGGAAATATCCAAATTTATAATCCATGCATTAAGAACAAATGACTAACGGTACTCTGTAAATATTGATAAGCGGAAGTAAATATGAAAGGACCCTTGTCAATTAGATAATTTTATGTAATGCCCTGGGCTCATCTTCACCCTCACTCCATTGCTTGCAGTGGGAGTGTGTTTTCTCATTGTTGGCTCAGTAGAGGAATCAAGTTATTCACACATAAGCCCAAACCACTGCTTTCTCCTCTCAGTTGATCTGACAGGCAGGATAAATGTGTTGCTGGGTTATGTGATCTGACCTACTATTCATAATGGTTGCCAGATGTTGTGACAGTGTGGTGAAGCAAGTGGTGGTGCAGCCCCATGCATTCATCACTTGCTTCCGCCACTGAATAGCCAATGAAAGAAAACACTCCCATTACAGGTGACAGTGGGATAGTGATGGGTGGACCCAGCACAATATACAGAAAAGATCTGATGGCCCCTATGTTTATACACATGTAAAATAGCAACGCCACCATTTCTTATGGATAATTGCCGCTACTGCCCACCGATGGGTTAGCGAACCACAGTGGCCATAAATGTAAAATGCCATCTTTTTCAGAACTAAACTTGAAAATTGGCAACAGTTTTTTAGAATTTTAATAACACAACCTCTTCTTAATATTTTATGAACTTACATTGCAGTAGAATTGACCATTTTAGTTTCCACCTTGTTGGGTGTCTCCTAATGCAGAGAAGAAACTCTATCTGCACTATAGGAATATAGCAATTACTACTCCCAGTGCTCTCGTGAGCACTACCGCAAAGCTCATTTGTTTACAAGGACATTTCCTGTTCAGACGGAAGCTGCAAGATGCAGGCTAGCAAAGAAAATGGAACACGTAATATGATTGCATATTAAAGTGAAACATTTAAGCTGAATTTATTTATTTATTTACTTTTAAAAAAATGTTTCCATTGTAAACTGTAGTTTGTCAAAATACCATATAGAAAAAAACTACAGTGGTCCTTTAATAATTCCACAATTGGAGGAGCCAGTGGGGGAAATAATACAGGAGAATCAGCACAACAAAAAAATCTAATCGGATTTCATATCATTTTAAATAACACCCTCTGTTATCTCAAATCAGATACAAGTTTGGCACAGATGATCCTCACATATCTGACATGATGGGTAGCCAAAGGAAGGTGCAAGCATCTGATTGTTTTTTATGATGATGTTACAAAAACTCCCCTTATAAAATATTTTGAATGTAAATGCTATAGGCGATTAAAGGACCACTGTACTGCATTTATAAATAAAGCTTGTGGTGTTGTTGTTTTTTTTTTTGTTTGTTTCTTTCTTTCTTTTGCTGTGCATTGGCCATTAAAACAGTATGAAGTTTAAAATAAATAAAAGTTAACATTTGTTTCTTAGCTTCTAAACTGTGTGCTGGATTAACATGGAGCCTGGAAGCAGGTCGGGATGATGTCATTGGCCCTGACCCATGAAATCAGTAGCTCAACCCTCACTGCCTATACAGAGGTAACAGCTCTATTTTAACATGCTTACAGCCTCCCCGTCTAGTGTCAGCGCATGAGCCATCATATCCCCCTTTACTGCACATGCTGTAGAGCAGAACCTTGACTGGTCAGACTTTATTTTTAGTACAGCACACAGAAAAAGCTGGCTACACCTCCTGATATATCAAGTAGAAGGAGATAAGCATATGTTCTTCAGGAGAAAGCAGACAGTTTAAAAGTTGTTAACTTTTTATGCATTTTAAACTGCATACTGTTTCAATAGCATACACAAAGCAAACAAACATATGAGCTTTACTTGTAAATGCACTACAGTGATCCTTTAATCCAATGTGGTGATTAACACCTACAGCTTATTTTGCACTGTGACATTTGTTTAGTCAATTATTTTGATTTCAATAAAGAAAATTGTATCTCACAATAAGTTTTTTGTATGAAGGGAGAGAATTTGAGAGAGAGAGAGAGAGAGAGAGAGAAAAGATTACTGTATGAAATACAAAACATCTTTTTTAGCATTTAATTCTTATCCCAGAATTTAAGATTCTTGATTCATGCATTTAAACAAATGACTAAAGGTACTCTGTAATTATTGATAAGCTGTGGTGGCACATATAAAAATTAGCTGACTACCCCCCTTGCCAATAAGGTAATTTTATGTAATGTCCTCAACAGTATTTCTTAACAGCCAGTGCTGGCCCCTGAGAATTATCAGCCAGTCTTCAATGAGAATGAGATATATATATATACTAGCGAATTGCCCGTCAAAAAATGATGGCAATTAAATTGTAAGTGAGCTAATGCTGTTTGGTGTATAATAATGAAATATATAACACATTAATAAATGAATATACTTTACCTATTTTAAAGCATTGTGTTGAAGAGCTGTCAATGTGTTTTGATGTTGCCGCAGCATTAGTAGTGTGGAGCTGCTGTGTAAGCGTGCTGAAAGTGTGCAGTGTAATACTGTGCGTGCGCGAGACCAAACCGTTAGAGTAGTTGTGTACTTGCGCATTGTTCTAAAATGCTCACTATATATGTGATACACACACACACAATATATTGTGTGTGTGTATATATATAATGTGTGTGTATATATAATGTGTGTGTATGTGTATATATAATGTGTGTGTATACACACACACAATATACACACACATTATATACACACACACACTATATACACACACACACTATATACACACACAATACACACTCACACACACATTATATATATATATATATATATATATATATATATATATATATATATATATACACACAATAAGATGGAGATGAGGCACATATACAATGACTGACTGTAATGTGCGGTGTAATATATGTTATACATGCACATATAGGTGTATACACTGACTGGATATCTGTACACACACACATTATACACACACACACTATATATACACACACACACACAATAAGATGGAGATGAGGCACATATACAATGACTGACTAATGTACCGTGTAATATATTTTATACATGCACATATAGGTGTATGCACTGACTGTATATCTGTACACACACACTATATACACACACACACACACACACTATATACACACGCACACACATTATTCATATACACACACATTATACACACACACACTATATACACATGCACACACATTATTCATATACACACACATTATACACACACACACTATATACACACGCACACACATTATTCATATACACACACATTATACACACACACACATTATACACACACACTATATACACACACACACACACACTATATATACACATGCACACACATTATTCATATACACACACATTATACACACACACACACACTATATACACATGCACACTCATTATTCATATACACACACATTATACACACACACACTATATACACACACACTATATACACATGCACACACATTATTCATATACACACACATTATACACACACACACTTTATACACACACACACACACACTATATACACATGCACACACATTATTCATATACACACACTATATACACACACACACACACACACTATATACACATGCACACACATTATTCATATACACACACATTATATACACACACACACACTATATACACATGCACACACATTATTCATATACACACACATTATATACACACACACACACACTTTATACACATGCACACACATTATTCATATACACACACATTATACACACACACACACTATATACACACACTATATACACATGCACACACATTATTCATACACACACACATTATACACACACACACTATATACACATGCACACACATTATTCATATACACACACATTATACACACACACACTATATACACACACACACACACACTATATACACATGCACACACATTATTCATATACACACACATTATACACACACACACTATATACACACACACACACACACTATATACACATGCACACACATTATTCATATACACACACATTATACACACACACACTATATACACACACACACACACTATATACACACACACACTATATACACACACACACTATATACACATGCACACACATTATTCATATACACACACATTATACACACACACACTATATACACACACACACACACTATATACACACACACACACTATATACACATGCACACACATTATTCATATACACACACATTATACGCACACACACTATATACACACACACACACTATATACACACACACACTATATACACATGCACACACATTATTCATATACACACACATTATACACACACACACTATATACACACACACACACTATATACACACACACACACACTATATACACATGCACACACATTATTCATATACACACACATTATACACACACACACTATATACACATGCACACACATTATTCATATACACACACATTATACACACACACTATATACACACACACACTATATACACACACACACACTATATACACATGCACACACATTATTCATATACACACACACTATATACACACACACACACTATATACACATGCACACACATTATACACACACACTATATACACATGCACACACATTATTCATATACACACACATTATACACACACACACTATATACACATGCACACACATTATTCATATACACACACATTATACACACACACACTATATACACACGCACACACATTATTCATATACACACACATTATACACACACACACTATATACACACACACACACTATACACACACACACACACACACTATATACACATGCACACACATTATTCATATACACACACATTATACACACACACTATATACACACACACACTATATACACACACACACACACTATATACACATGCACACACATTATTCATATACACACACACTATATACACACACACACACTATATACACATGCACACACATTATACACACACACTATATACACATGCACACACATTATTCATATACACACACATTATACACACACACACTATATACACATGCACACACATTATTCATATTACTATGTAATATAGACAAATCAGAAGTTAGAAAATTGAATGACTGTGGCAGAGATTATTTAATCGAGTTAAATGGGATGGAGTCAAACTATGAAGAATAGTGGAGCACTGTGATAAGTTTTGGTGTATAAAATAGCTTGTAATTTCTAAGGAAAGTGGATTAGTATGATACCAGAGGTTAATTTGATGTAGGTAATAGAAGAGGGGGACATATTAGAGAACAGAGTAGAGTTTGAAGGAGAGGGTCTGACCTGTGAGGGAAGACATGTTCTATGAGGCAGTGTTACAATATGGAGGGCTCTAAAGAAATTATGTAATTCATGAGGGAAAATGGCGCTGGATAAAGGTTAGTGTTTAATATGAATGGAAATAAATAAGAATAGTATTAGATTTAGAAAATGGAAGGTGAGCTATGAAAGCATGGTGTGTACTATAAGGAAGGAAATGGAAGTGCTGCTTTATTTGTGACTGAATTTACCTGTGACGTAGACCAACACTGTTATGGAGGCTGATAGATGAAGTAGGCATGTTTATTATGGAGAGGGTTTATTAAAGGTGGGTTTGGGGTATAAGGCTGCAAACTGTACTATATGACAGGCAATGGTGCTTTAACAGCTGGACAGTTTCCAAGGACCTGTAACCATATTAAGAAATTCTGATTGTTCAGTCACTTACAGTCTCATACCCCTCCGTCCTACAGAAGGCACCAAGTGCTGCTTTCTACCCCGGGGAACAGAAGAGGGAAACAGATTGCAAGCCTCTGTGCTTCTTCTGTACAGCTCCATTGAAGAGTGATCCTCCCACTGCTTTATGGTACACTATTTGACAGAGATATAGTCATTGGTACAGGAGTCCAGCCTCCATGCCTGCCTGATCTCCGGCTGCATTGTGGGAGTCTGACTCCCCGACACACAGCGGCAGCGCCGCAATGGGAGCAGTCACAGATGGTAAACTGGCTGGGACAGGCCTCTCAACATGGAGGTATAGAGACACCACAGCCCGCTTACCGAGGGCCGCAGTTGCCGGCAAGGAGCGCCGTGTTATACCCCCATGTTGAGAGGCCTGTCCCAGCCAGTTTACCATCTGTGACTGCTCCCATTGCGGAGCGCCGCAATGGGAGCAGTCACAGATGGTAAACTGGCTGGGACAGGCCTCTCAACATGGGGGTATAGGGACACCACAGCCCGCTTACCGAGGGCCGCAGTTGCTGGCAAGGAGCGCTTTCGGCGCTCCTTGCCGGCAACTGCGGCCCTCGCGAAGCGAGCCCCTATCAGGCTCCACTCACCTGTCCAGCCCGGGCAGGCCTGTGTGTGCTCGGGGGAGGCTTCGCGAGGGCCGCAGTTGCTGGCATGGAGCGCCTTCGGCGCTCCATGCCAGCAACTGAGGCCCTCGCTACGCGAGCCCGCAAGCGTTAGCAACGGCTCAAGCGGGCTCGCATGCTCACAACTATATATGTGATATAATGAGATATAAGGCACCCAAAACATGTCTCTAAAATTGCTATACATTGGCCCTAGGAAGAATCGTCCAATAAAGTATGACAATGAAAAAAATATATATATATGTTTGAACTTATGAGTCTATGAGAGCACAATAAAAAGGGGAAAAGTCCTTAAGCTAATTTTTAGTTAGAAAAAAATGTGATGTCTCTGCGGCACAATGGATCACATATATAATTGTAAGCATGTGGATTGTTGCTAATGCTGCTGGCTCGCGTAGCGAGCCTGCGGCCCTCGCAAAGCGAGGGCCGCAGTTGCTGGCATGGAGTGCCGAAGGCGCTTCTTGCCAGCAACTGCTGACCTTGAAAAATTAACGGACTTACGACACAAAAATACGACACGCATTACGACCCATTACGACCTTGCAAAAACGCCTGAAACCTGCGCACATGAAAACATGAAAAACACAATAAATACACACAACAAATACATAAAAAGCTTACCTTCAGCAAGGGTGGGCACCCAGGACCTCGTAAATGAAGTTACACCGCAATTTAACTTGAAATAAAAGAGTTTAGACACTCGAAAATCCCCTAAGCGAAAGAAAAAATGGCCGCCAAAAAAACGAAAACGAGGCTACAGGACTCTAAAGACGCAAAACAGCAACAAACACCTACGGATTTTCCGAAAAAGACGTACGAGATCCGAAAACAAGGACGCAACCCGCTCAACCCGAAAACCATTAGAAACACAATAAATACACACAACAAACACATATAAATCTTACCCACAGCAAGGGGGGGGGGGGCACCCAGGACCTCTGCAAGTGAAGTTACACCTTGATTTAAGTCAAATTACAAAGTTTAGACACCCGAAAATCCCCTAAGCGAGAGAAAAAATGGCCGCCGAACAAAACGAAAACAAGGCTGAAGGACCCTAAACACGCAAAATACCACCAAACACCTACGGATTTTCCGAAAAAGTCAGACGACAACGAAAACAAGGACGCAAAATCAGCCACAGCCGCGTACCACACATTAGGCGCCATTTTAGAACACTAACTTACACAATCCGGAAGTACACAGCTACCCTAACGAATTTGCCTCGCGCACGCACAATATTACACTACACACTGCACACATTGCTGACACTTACACAGCAGCTCCACAGCACTGATGCTGCAGCAACATGAAAACAGATTGCCAGCTCTTCAACACAATGCTTCCTGCATATATTACTTCACAATAGGTAAAGTATATTAATTTCTTATTTTATTCATTATTCATTGCCATACCAAAAAAAAAACAACGCTGCTCATAGCACACAAACAACCAAGAGCCTTGCAATGAGCGCCGAAGGCGCTCAGCGCGAGGCTCGCAATAAGTGCCGAAGTATCTTGGAACAACAACAAAATTAATTTTGCAAACAAACATTACCTGCCTTTCAATCTTATTGCCGTCATTTTTTGACGTGCAAGTCGCTAGTATGATATATTGGTGGAAATTGTGTGTAAGAGTGGCATTAACATTTTTGGACAGCAATGATTGAATTTCTTGATTCCAAAAGCAAGCATCTGGGCCTGTAAGGAGAAAGATTGTGGTGTCCATTTCAGTCAGATCCAAATATTTACAAAACACATACTAATGATCCATTACCACGAAGTAATGTTACAAAGACAAAATGGATTTCTCTTCTTATTACAGTCTCCACAAATTCTGATCAAAACCTGTTTTTATGTTTACAGCTGCTAATGACGTTAGTTTCTTACAAACAACAGACTGTTTTCTTGAACTATGGTAGTTCTTTATACTTGCAGGATACTTTTCACTTCATATTAGGCACAATGCTTTTAGAAAGTTAAAAGTAAAAATACAGTCTTGAAATTTTAACTCATATTCAGTTTTGCTTGCTGACATTTGATTGTGTTCCTAATGGAATCAGTCACCTGGGAAGTAGATAAAAAAAGGCTGCCACAATCAAGTGGAATGGAACAATATGATTTACTCTTGGCTTACATAGCTGATAATATAATTACTTTTTAACATACATTACAAACATATGAAACTTTTCCCAAATATACCCTAGCCCTAGGTCATAATTGCAGATTATTGAAAAAAAAAAATATTTGCTGTCAACATGCACACTATTCAAGTCAATGGAAAACTAAAATACATAATATCATGCTATGTGCACCATGACTGTGAAACTTATGATGACCCCCATCACTTTAAGAAGGCAACCAACCAGTCCTAATGTACAAAAATGTTGTGAACCACTGGTCTCTATATAATTGAAAGTATTGTATTCTCTTCCTCTTTTCCCTGACCAGTTACATGATATAGAGTTGATGCAAGTCTTTGGAACCTATTATATGGTCACATGATTGTAAATTTGCTAGTTTTCAATCCTGCGTGATACTTTGGGGAAAGCCCTATGGACACTGGATTATAAGCTCAAGACAGAGCTCTCCATCCTTTGCAAAGTTTTAATATTGCTATTGCTTTTTGCCTTGAGTTTAACCCATGTACAGAATATGTTGATGTGTTACAAATAAACAATAATAATAAATGATTGTGGTTTATTACCATCAATTTGGACATACAAGTAGCCGTGCAAACACAGATAAGTTGCTTAAAAAGCACTGGGAATTACTTTCTTCAAAGTATATTTCATAAATCAAGCCAAGGTGGATCAAACAGACCTATTTCTTTGATGTTTTAGTGCTAACTTTATTATTTACAGTCAAGTGTAACTCGCCATTACATTAAAACAGTCACGCTAATTATCAATTATTAAATTTGCAACTCTTCATTGCAAAAATGTGCAGGTAAATCACATCACTGCATCAGTCGGCACATTAATCAGGTCATCTCTCGTGTTAATTTTTTCATCAGTCATGTTAATAGGGGCATCAAACAAAATTTGCCATATAAATCTCAACCAAGTTTGACCGAGTACTTTTAATGCCTTGTACATTTGACTTTGACAAGTTTCAAGTTTGAAATTTGATTAAAGGAAGGCCATTTATGTTATTTGTTTTTAAATGTAATGGAACATATGACACTCTCTGTGATTTTAAAAAATAGTTACATGTCCAGTTCTTCAAAAAATGGTTCCTTTCATTCCATTTTCAGACATTCTGTAACAAAGATGGTTGCTCAACTGAAGGAAGCTTACAGTATTATGGTAGTATAAGCCCATACTTCATATCAGGGTCATCTTTGGTTCTCAAAAGTTGATCTTCAAGATATTTATGGTCAAACTCGAAAATCGGGGTGGTTGATGCCATAGGCAGATGGTTGGGGCAGTCAGCAATCAGAGTGATTAGGACAACCAGTAGATGTTTGCGGCAGTTAAAAAAGTTGGGATCAAAATTGGGAGTATCTTAAAATTGACTACTACTGCATCAATCTTTGATGTCTTCTCATCAATAAAACTGGGATGACACACTCCACATTAACATCATGGTGTGCTACTCTAGGTTTGTGTATAAATCAGAGGTAAAGATACCCATGAAAGTACTAGGCACCAGGGATGAAGCAGGCAGGTGCACAGTTCCTTACAGTAGGGCATTTCAAAAACATCTAAAGAATAACACTTTAATGTATAATGTGTCCAGCATCCCAGAGGCCACTTTGCTACACTAATATGTTTAGGCTGTCCAAAGTCTTTAAATCCTCAAGTCAGAATAATAATGACGATCCAGCTCCTTGTTCTTCTGAATTCACTATGATATGATTATTTATGGTATGATTTAGAAAACATCCCCATACTGAGGTCCAAAAGATCAAAACAGTGATGTCCTGCATATCCATCCTGTATATTCAAAGGTTGTGTTATAACAGTCTTATTCTATAAAAAGCATTAAAGAGTGAGACACTCTGTGAGCTCATTTGCATGTCCCCACCCGTATTTTTAGATTGCAATGGGAACATTTTATATCTTGAAATTCTGAGCTGGAAACCTGTTTTAAACAAGCAAGTGTACACACGTGTATCTTTCTGTTTTTGCTTACTGTACGTGGTAAAGTGGAGGCCTTCTATTATTCTTTCCCCCACCATATGCTTAATGAATAACTGATTTTAAATGATGAGCTTTTGGAGCTGAACTGAAAACAAAAGAAGCAAACAAAGTTGATTTTTAAACTTGGAAAGTGTATTTCAAACATGTCCTATAGACAAAAGTACTGGGAATTAAATATAAAGAAAATAAATCCTCTTGCATTTAAATGAGCCTTTTAGTGATTTAAAGGGACACTGTAACAGAAGCTTTTACAGTGTAAAGTAGAGTGATGGCAGCCCAAAAATGTTTTACATATTTTACTCACTTTTTTTATTTTTCACCTGCTTACATATAGGAGTATTCCATTTTTCTTTCTCCTAATGAGTCACGATATATTGCACTGTTTACTTCTAGGGATGTGCAGCACTACTTTGATTCAGTACGGTGTAAATAGTAATTCATTCTCAAAGCTTCTTATCTACTATTTACAAAGCTCTCAGTCACAGAAGCACCGTTAGCCCCTTCAAAACACTTTACAATGGATTATGGCACACTGGGAAACAGAAGAATTAAACAGGCAGAGACACTGAAAATGGAAAATCTCTAGTAGAGGAGAAAATGAACAATAAAAGAAGTGAGTAAAATGTGAGCAAAATGTGACCTTCATTTTTTACCATTATTATTTTTTTACCATTCATTCAGAAAAATAGCTGTGTATCTGCACATATAGCTACAAAAAAATATATGTTTATGTTTCTGCATTAAAATGTGCTACCCTTTATTTTACCTTTGTTTTATATCTTTGGAGAATGTAATGCTTTGTTTGCCAAACTTGTTTACTTAGTTAATTGCTACCAATCCATTTATCATGATGAATTATTCATTACTTATCTGGACAAAAACAATTATATATATCTGAGAAAGTAATCTGCAACCATCCATCTATTATAGGATAGATGCAATCTGTTTAAGTTTTAAACATTTGAAAAAAAATGTTCCTCTCTTTACTTTTTTATATGTGTTGGGAACATTCATAGTTTGACTTCAATTCTTTTCTGTCTTATTTTTGTCCACATAATTTATATCAGAGAAAAATTGAATTACAAATCAGATAAATGGGCTAACAAGTGATGACTGACAGCACTGCATTATCACTATGTATGGGTGCTACCAGATGTATTAAAGATTAATGTGTACACCTAATTTTAATAAACTGAAGTTTGATGGTCTCTTGTTTTGGCAGTTTTATGTTAAGAGATATCATCACTAGGACATTACAAGCATACTTTAAGGTTGGGATTAAGGAAAAAGTAGATCATGTATTTGAAAAAAAAAACTTCTATATTAAAGAAATGTTTTTTCTTTTGTTTTTAACCAGGATTTGAAAAGTGTATTTTTGTTTGGTTTTGCATAACAAACCTTGATAATGTGGAAAATTATTTTGGAATGTAAAAAAATGAAATGCAATATTTCTTTTTTCACAATGTAAAAACATGTTGCTTATTTACAAATGCAGTTCTTTCAAAGGGGTATTTTAATTTGTAACCATTTTTTAACTGCAACCTTCAGCAAAATATCATGACCAGCAAATACATTAGAGTTTCTTTTTTCGAGTTACAAATTAATGACTAATAATGCACTCATGCAGATAAAAATTTTGCGTTATAACTTTGTAATCCAAGCCAAATGAACAAAAGAAATAAAGAACAATCACATATACTAGTTGTGCTAATTGCGAGCTGTTGTCATGCAATGTTAAAATTACGGGCTTGGGCATGTGCAATGAGCACCAAAGGCGCTCATTGCGTGCCTCCGATAAGCGCCTTTGGCGCTCATCGCGAGGCCCTTATGCGACTGCCTTGACGGGGCTGCAATGAGCACCAAAGGCACTCATCGCAAGCACCGTAACATAGAGGGGGAGAGAGGCTCAGAATGGCTTCCGAGTTACAGGCTCTCAAAAAATTACTGTTTTTAATGATCTTAATTTTTTTCAAGCCTGTAACTCGGAAGCCGTTAAGAGACCACTAAAACACACCAATAAATTAGAAAATTAACTTACGAGCTCACACACAGCACAGGGGGAGAGGCAGGGAGCCTGTAAGTGAGGTTGCAAGTTAATTTGCTACTTAATTGGCATTTTTGGGAGGTCTCAGAATTGCTAAGCGAGGAAAATTGTTTGCCCTAAAGACGTTATTTTTTTTCAAGCTTTAGAGAGGCTGTAGGCCTTTGGCGATCATCTCGATGCGTCACGAGGCCCGTAATCAGCAAAAGAGAGACACAGGTTGGCAAAGAAAAAGGGGAGGGGGAAGACACCGGGAAGAAAGAGGGAATAAGGAAAAACAGAGGAGGCCGATCGTGAGGACCGTAATCATGAGCGCCAAAGGCGCTCATCGCTAGGCTCGCAATTTAGAGGGGGTGAGCGCCGAGGCGTGCAATGAGCTCCAAAGGTTGTAGGCCATTGCAGCTCATTGCAAGGCATAAGAGACATAAGGGGCAAAGCAAAAGGGGAGAGGGGGAAAACACATGGGGAGGGAGACGGCAGGGGGAGGAGACACAGGGTAGGGAAACTCGCACAAGCCATAGCAAGGGACAGAAAATGTGGCTTAGCTGTGGATTGAGAGGCCCGCAAAGTGGGAGTAATTGCGAGTCTCGACGTCCTGAGACTCACAACTTGCGGCTAAGACGCAAAACAGAGCATGTGCAGTACGTTTCACACCTAAACCAACGGTTTTGTGTCACGACTGCGGCTATATATATTGCACAATTTCCAGATCTTGCTCATTTTCTCCTCGGTTGATTAACAGTGTGACTATGTTGGCGTAATTTATGAAGAGAGATTGTTAGCTCTTTAGGATTTGATTACAGAAAATTACAGAGAATAGGTCAAGTATATTTACTTTTTAATTAATTAATGTATTTATTTATTTATTTTTTAAATAAGGGAAAATATTAGAATGTAATTAAAACTTCTTAAAAAAATTTACATAAATGTATAATGGCTACATTTAAAGCAAAAATAAAAGAGATAAATTAAAGAAAAATAGTAGGCTATTATTCAAGAAAGAAATAATAATTGTTTTTATTTGATTTTACAGTTTGCAGCTCCCTGTCAATTTGAAAAGACACTTGCTGAACACAGTGTCACAGAATTTGTTGCCTACAGTGGCCGTTGATGAAGACAGGCTGTCAGCTCTGCACGATTTTCCCTTCAACTACTTGGATAAGCTAAAGAAACATATTTCTAACATTTTATGTCCTAAAAATGTAAATGTACAATTGCATTTTAAGATTACAATGTCTGATAACCAAGAAAACAGCAAAGAATACAAACAATGTCTGGCAAGGGAACACAAACAAAGATGGAGAGATCGACACTCGCCCAAGACTACGAGAAGGTAAAGAGAAGATGATCGTGAGAGACTTGCGAATAAAAGAAAAATGGCTGCACAAAAGAAAAAACACAGCATCAGGCAGCTACCAATAAAAACACATGTGATAAAGATAATGCATGTGAACAATATGGTAGCAAGAGTAATGTGGATATAGATATATATTCTCACCATAGTCCATTATTTACATATATCACAATTGTGGTATGTTGAATGTTGTTTGTCAGTTTTGTGGGGCTTATCATTTTCAACAGGAAAGATCAAGAGATGGTGAGTTTATTAGTTGTTGTCAGAAAGGAAAGGTATTATTATATATTTCCACAATATTTACAAAGTATAATGAGTGACCCTACATTTCCAAATTATAGGAATTTCAAGTAAAACATACATATCTTACAATAGTGCAATTTAATTTGCTTCTATGGATGCAACAGTTGCTAATGTTCCAGGGCATGACCTTTACTGTTTTAAAGTACAAGGGCAAATTTACCACCGTACTTTGCATTTACACCCAGAAGCAGGAGAGCAAAGAAAATGTGCTTAACTATGTGTCCTAGATACAATAGAAGCATGAGAACAACGTATGAAGCTTTCAGAAAATAAAAAATGCTTAGCCACAGTTTTTCAAGAGCTTGATAACATTATGGCCAAAAACCCATATAATCAAGCATACAAAAAATTATCAGAAGCAGAAAGAGAACAGAGTCATTCTGAACAAAATTACTTGCCTATCCCAAGAGTCAGTATGGTTCTTAGAAGAGATTGCCATTGTGATAAACGCAGTTATAATTTACCAACATCTAATGAGGTTGTGATGGTGCTTCAAAATGACGATGGGGAACCGCTATTTGAGCATGATATTAGAATATATCCCAGAAATCAAGAGCAACCATTCATTAACATAAGTGTCTTAAGTAGTAATTTGGATCCAATGACATATCCATTTTTTTATCCAAATGGTGAGGCAGGTTGGCAACCTAAATTAATACTTCCAAGTTATCCAAATAGTAAAGTTCATGTCAGAAATAATATTTCAATGCTTGAATATAAAGTTGTACAAACTGCTATTAGAGCTGAATTAAATCCCATTTTATATGGCAGAAAACTGACACAAAATGGATCATTGATTCATATCTACAAGTAGAAGCCAATAATTAAAATTTAATAAAATATCTACAAAATAAGCTACATGTTGAACAATATTGTGGACTTATGGATTATGTCGCTGAATTGGCTACAAACAGAGAACTTCCAGCTGGCCGAGCAATCATTTTACCATCTTCTTTCCAAGGATCTCCTCGCAATATGAGAGAAAGATACAATGATGCGATGGCTATTGTTACTACATTTGGGAAACCAGATTTACATAGTTACATAGTTACATAGTAATTAAGGTTGAAAAAAGACTTTCAGTCCATCAAGTTCAACCTGTTAAGATCTCCTCTGATCTGCAATATGCGGAATAGTTATTAATTAAATAATTATTAATAGTATAGTATTGGAGGATGAATAGAGAGTTAGTTTATCAAGTTCAACCTTTTTAGATCTCTATTGATCTTTTTAATGTGGACTATTTATTATTATTTGTTAATTTTTATTTGATCCAGAGGAAGGCAAACAGAAAAAAAAAACCATTGAAACTTTGCCAATTGTCTCATAAGGGGAAAAAAAAGCAAAATTCCTTCCTGACCCCAGAAACTGGCGATCAAATTTCTCCCTGGATCAATACTCCTTCGCTAGTTATGTAGAATAGCCTTGAATGCCCTCTTTTTTCAAAAATATATCTAACCCCTTTTTCAAAGTTGTCTATCGAATTCGCTGTCACCACATCCTTTGGTAGAGAATTCCACAGTTTAACCACCCTAACTGTAAAGAACCCTTTTCTTTGTTTAAGGTGAAATCTTTTTTCCTCTAACCTCAAAGGATGTCCTCTTGTCAGTTGAAAACCTCTTGGCACAAAAAGTTCACTTGACAAAGCCTTATATTGACCCTGGATGTATTTATATAAGGTAATCATATCTCCTCTTAGATGCCTTTTTTCTAGCGAAAATAAGTTTAATTTTGTTAGTCTTTCTTCATAACTTAGCCCCTCCATTCCCCTTATTAGTTTTGTAGCCCTTCTCTGTACTTTTTCCAGCTCTAAAATGTCTTTTTTATGAGGTGGTGCCCAAAATTGTACTCCATATTCCAAATGAGGACGTACTAGAGATTTGTATAGTGGTAGAATTATATCTTCTTCCCTGGCTTCTATACTCTTCCTAATACATGCTAATATTTTATTTGCCTTTGCAGCCGCTGCTTGGCTTTGAGCGCTGTTACCTAGGTGGTTGTCCACTAGTACTCCCAAATCCCTTTCAATATCTGATACCCCTAGATTTGCTCCATTAAGATTATAGATTGCTTGGCTATTGTTCCTTCCCAAATGCATAACCTTACATTTATTTGTATTAAATCTCAGCTGCCATTTAGCTGCCCATTTCTCTAATTTATGCAAATCCTTTTGTAGGGAAAGTACATCATTATCTGATTTTATTACCTTGCACAACTTAGTGTCATCAGCAAAAATGGAGACACTACATTCGAGTCCTACTTCAATGTCATTAATAAATATGTTAAAAAGGAATAGACCTAATACTGAACCTTGAGGAACCCCACTTATCACATTAGACCAATCGGAGTATGTTCTATTCACAACAACCCTTTGCTTCCTGTCTTTTAGCCAGCTCTCGATCCATGAGCAGATATTTACTGACATTCCTGTATCTCTTAGTTTGCTCACTAGTCTTCCATGTGGCACTGTATCAAATGCCTTTGAAAAATCTAAAAAGACTACATCCACTGAGTTGCCCTGATCCAAGTTCCTACTAACCTCCTCATAAAAACTAATTAGATTGGTCTGACATGACCTATCCTTCATAAATCCGTGTTGACTGCTACCTATGATCCTGTTCAAATAGACATATTCTTGTATTCTGTCCCTTATTAACCCTTCTAAAAGCTTCCCAAATACAGAAGTGAGGCTCACTGGTCTATAATTCCCCGGATTTGCTCTAGATCCCTTCTTAAATATAGGTATCACCTCTGCTTTTCTCCAGTCATCTGGTAGAGACCCTGTAGTGAGTGAGTCTTGAAAGATTAGATATAATGGTTTGGCTATTACAGAACCCAGCTCCCTCAGTACCCTTGGATGTATTCCATCAGGACCTGGGGCTTTATTAACATTTATTTTCTCCAACCTCTTTTGTATTACTTCCTGTGTTAACCAATTATTTAGTGATGGTAGTGTAGCCCCATTATGTTGCGGTGTCCCAACCACTGGTACTTCCCTTGTGTATACAGAAGAAAAGAACCTATTTAGCTCATCTGCCTTTTCCTGGTCACTAATTATCAGATGGCCTGTGTCACATTGTAATGGTCCTATCGATTCCTTCCTGGCCTTCTTCCCATTTATATATTTAAAAAATATAGATTTATTTATTACATTTACATGTAATTCACAATGGCCAGAGATTGTGGATAATTTGAAAGATGGACAAAGTGCTTTGGATAGACCAGATTTAGTGGCTAGAGTTTTCAAAATAAAACTATCAGCATTAATATATGACATAACCATTGCACATTTATTTGGTAAATGTGTGTCTTATGTTTATACTATTACATTTCAAAAAAGAGGTTCCATATAATCCACAATTGCTGATAAAGTACACGGCACATAAATGTGGAAGCTTGCACTTCGATCAAATCCATTAAATATGTGTATAAATATATTTACCATGAATATGATGCAGCAACTGTAGTTGTGCAAAGTGCACAAAACAAACAAGATAATCAAATTCTACATTATGAACTATCATATTATATAGATGCTCGGTATGTAAGTGCTTCAGAAGCAATGTGGCATCTTCTGAAATTTGAAATGCATGATCACTCACATGCCGTCTATTGATTACCTGTACATTTGCCACAAAAACAATTAGTTTACTTCAATGCTGGGGATGAAAGAAATGCTCTTGCCCAAAATGAACATAGAGAAATTACACTTACTGCTTGGTTTACCTTAAATTGGAATGACAGTGAGGCAAGGGAATTCTTACACATTGAGATTCCATACCATTATGTTTTCATAAATGTGGCATGGAGAAAAAGAAAAAAAAGAGTGGTTATAAAAATGTCAAATGCCAAGGCAGATGAGGGAACAGTTTTTATTCATTTGCATATGTTGTAATGTACCTGATGCATTATCTTTGCCTCACAAATTGAAATCATATATGTGTGAAGACTTTATGAAAAATTACAGAGAGGTATTTATTTGCCATGGATTAAGTTGTGCAACTTTTAATGTACCAGATCCAGGAAGAATAGAGGAAATAAACTATGAAGAGTATGACTGTGATGTGGAAAAACAAAAAGCAGAAGAAAAAATAGACACTTTAAATACATTCGAATTGGAAGCATTCAAAGCCATACAACAAGCACTAGATGATGAAATGCTTAAGGAGCGTTATTGCTATCTAGATGGACCCGGTGGATCGGGCAAAAATTATCTATATAATTTACTGATGAGTTTAATTTTAGATCAAAGTGAAATAGTAGTTCCCTTTGTAACAACTGGAATTGCTGCCCTTTTGTTGGAAGGTGGTAGAACTGTGCATAGTGGATTTAAACTCTCAGTTACCATTTTAGAAACATTAGTCTCGGATATTAGAATAACATAATTTCAAGCAAAAAATCTAAAAAAAAAGTAAACTAATTATAATTGATGAGGCAACAATGATGTCTTGCCATGCTCTCAAATGTATTGATCGGTTGTTACAGGAAGTCATGGCTAATGATTTGCCTTTTTGGGGGATGGTGATGTTGTTAGGTGGTGATTTTAGGCAAACATTTCCTGTTGTTGTCCATGGAAATCAAACAGACATTGTGGAAACATGTATAAAGTCTAGTCCACTATGGAAACTATTTACACACTTTAAATTAGAGAAAACTATGAGATCAGAAGGCCAAAATGAATTCAATGATTGGGTAAGTAAAATTGGCGAAGGCAAAAACAGAGATAATTTACCAGAGGATACTGTTGAAATTCCATCGGTAATGATTTGTAAAGATTCAATAATATCAGCTATATTCCAAAAATTAGCAATGAGTACTCAGAGCGTGCACACAAAGTAATATTAACATAAAAAAATAAAGATGCATTGCTTCTGAATAATGACATTTTGGAATTAATAGATGGAACCAAAAAAATGTTTTACAGTGCAGATTCTGTATTTGCTAATGACAAACAGAGTGAGACAAACTTCAGCACTGAATTTATAAATTCATTAACACCATCTGGAATGCCACCACATATATTGCAGCTCAAAAAAGGGGCAATTGTCATGTTACTGTGAAATATGAACCCACAAAAAGGACTTTGTAATGGGACCAGATTAATTGTTCAGGATTTAAGAGAGCATTTCATACATGCTGAAATTCTGAATGGTACCCATAGAGGTGAAAGTTTTCATTCCAAGAATAGCTTTGGCTCCAAGTGAGAGTGGTTTGCTTTTTGTCCTTCAAAAAAGGCAATTTCCAATTATAATGGCATTTGCCATGACCATCAATAAATCACAAGGTCAAACTTTTCAGTCTGTTGGGCTCTTTTAGGAGGAACAAGTATTTGCCCATGGACAATGCTATGTGGCATTTAGGGGGTGCAAAAATCCATTAGAAAAAAAAAGTCTTTGTCAAACAAACAGAAAGTAAAGGTGAGCTATTAGAGGATGGCAGAGTATTTACTAAAAATAGTGTACAAAATGAGGCTCTGTAATAAAAAAAAAAAACATGTATTAAGTGGTCTGTATATTTAGATAATATGTGTAATGTAAAAAAATAATATATATATATATATATATATATATATATACACACTAGAGACTTGCCCATCAAAAAATGACGGTCATAAGAATTTTAAAGCTGAAAGTGCTATTTGTGACGCAATGTGATTCTCTAACACTCTGAATCTTTTTCTTATCTACAAAGAAGTACACAAATGGATATTAAACATTTGTATTTTTTTAACAATGTACTGTTAAACCATATCAAACTTTTTAATTATCATGTATCAAATAATAATAATATAACAATCCATAAAATTTCTCATAATACGTATTGTGAACCATTACATGAAGGTTTCTAATATGCAACTTATATTGTAAACAGTGGGTAATTATTTTTTTTTCGCAATACTAACATGAAATCATTGTACTTTTTCTAAATGAGTCTCTTCAACCATGACAGAATGCTTAATAACATACAACTTTTATTTAAATAACTGGTAAATCAAATAGGTATTGAATGCAGAGGAAGGCAAAACAGTAAAAAGAAACATTACAACTTAGCCAATTGTCTCAAAAGGGGAAAAAAATTAATTCCTTCCTGACCCCATTAAACAGCGATCGGATTACTCCCTGGAGGAATCCTTTCTATTTATACATTGAATTGTGTTAACAAATGTTTCTGCTGCAAATGACATAAATCTTTAGTGACATTCAATAAATGAACTTTTCAAACTTTTTAACATACAATGATAACAATACAAACATTAACATAAGATAATAACATTTACCCTGAATTTATTTTAAACTATAGTGATCTTGAATATTGAATCAAGAGGAAGGAAAATGGCAATTAAGTTTCAACTTTGAAACTTTGTTAAAAGTGTTGTCAAAAAATAATTCCTTCCTGACTCCATTAACTGGCAATCCATCGTCCCTGGATCAATAATTTATATATCATGAAACATTTAAATTTTTCCACAAATGATGATGCTGCTAGTAACATTAAACCTTAATTACATAGAATGCATCAACTTATCAGTGCTTTTCAAACAGAATTTTAAGATTACAAACCTGAAAGAAACATATTAAATTATAAACAGTAAAGGTAATAAAATGCAAGCTAACTGTTTTGTCGGGGCAATCATGGCTAAAGTGACTTCCAAGACATTCCATTGTATTTATTTTTTCCGTTGAAAGTGGTTTCTTTTCAAGGAGCCCAGCAGACTTTTATCTGTGTCTATGGGATGTAATCCCCTTTTTTTTTCCTTTCTTCCTTTTTTTGTTGGTTATTACTGTATTTTTTTGAAACTGTAGATATAGTTTTGTAAGTGAAATAGTGTCCCTCTAAGAAGAGGCCAAGTGACTTGGGTTGTCTTCAATTGAAACTTTAATCTCATCTGGATTTGTGCACCTTGAAAAAGCAACATAGAGTTGTCCATGTGCAAAAACAGGTTCTTGTAAAAAAATACCCACAGACTTAAAAGTTTGTCTTTGGGATTTATTGATGGTCATGGCAAATGCCATGATAACTGGAAATTGTCTCCTTTAAAGGAGAAAAAGGCAAACCACTCTCACTTGGAGCTAAATCAATTCTTGGTATAAAAACTTGTTCACCTTTATGGGCCCCAGTCATAATTTCTGCATGTATAAAATGATCTTTTAAATCGTGCACAATTAATCTGGTCCCATTTCAAAGTCGTTTTTTTGGATTCATATTTCTCAATAGCATGACAATTGCCCCTTTTTTCAATTGCAAAATATGTGGTGGCATTCCAGATTGTGTTAAAGAATTAATAAATTAACTAAAATTCAATTCACCGTCTTTATCGTCAGCCAGCACTGTAATAATTATTTTGTGGTGCTTTGATGAATTTTAACATTTCATTATTTAAATTCAAGGCATCTATATTTTTTTATGTTAATATCACATTGTTTGCAATGTCTGAGTAATCGTCGTTATTCAGAGTGTTTAGAAAGATTGCTGATATGAGTGATTTCTTGCAAGCCATTGTTGACGGAATGTCAATGGTATCATTGGGTAAATCATGTATTTGTGGATGTTGTCCTTCTCCAATTTGAATGAGCCAATCATTGAATTCGTTTTGGCCTACAGATCTCATATTTAATTCTAATTTGAGGTGTGTAAATATTTTCCACAGTTTACTTGTCTTGATACATGTTTCAGTGATATCAGTTCTGTTTCCATGTGGCACAACAGGCAATGTTTGCCTAAAATCTCCTCCTAACAACATCACCTTTCCACCAAATGGCGAATTATTACCCATCACTTCTTTTAAGAATCTATCAGTACATTGCTAAGCATGACATGACATCATTGTTGCCTCGTTGATCATAATTCATTTACTTTTTTTAAATGTTTTGGCTTGTAAAGAATTCAGTCTAATATCTGGCACTGATGTTTCTAAAATGGGACTGGCAGTTTAAATCCACTATGCACAGTTCTACCACCTTCTAAAAAAAGTGCTGCAATTCCAGTTGTTGCAAATGGCATTGTTATTTGACCCTGTGCTCGAATGTAACTCATCAAACAATTGACCATTTGACCATTTCATCATCTGTAGCATTTGTGATGGCATTAAATGCTTGTAATTGTAAAATATTTAAAGTTGCCAGTTTTTCATTAGTTTGTTTTTTTTGTAGCTCAGTGTCATAATCATCAAAGTTGATGTCATCTATAAGTCCTGGATCAGGCAAATTAAAACTTGCACAATTTAATCCATGAGCAAGAAATATTTCTTGAATTTTCATTAAAGTTTTTAACAGTGCTATTGGCTCATTGTAACGTTTTAAGAAGTCTTCGGACATATTTAATTTAAATGTTTCCCACAAAGTAAATGCATCAGGTACATTGCAAAAGATGCAAATGAACGCAAATTGTTCTCTCATTTGCTTTGGCATTTGACATAGTACTGTTTCTTCCAGACACCTCTCCCATTCTGTATCATCTGTTATGAAGTTTTGATGTCTTGCAGCTAATAGGAAAGTCTCATAAACTATGTCATTCACTGTGCGTAAATGTTCAAAACTTTGTGCACCGGGAACATGTAAAAAAAGTCATCTTAAACTGAAACAATCAATGTCTCTTGGACTGACGGTATACATTTGTGGTATAATTTTATGCATATCTCTTTTTCGTTGTCGCCATAGACCATTTACAAATACATAGTGATATGGAATCTCAATGTATAAAAATTGTCTGGCCTGCGTGTCCTGGCAGTTTAATTTAAAACATGCAGTAAGTGTTGTATCTCTGTGTTCACTTTGAGCTAAGGCAGTTCTTTTATTGCCTGCAGTAAAGCAAACAAACTGACTTTGTGGCAAATGTACAGCTAATCGATACACAGCATGTGACCAATCATGCATCTCAAATTGGAGAAGCCGCCACATTGCTTCCGGAGCACTGACATAGCGAGCATCTAAATAATTCGAAAGTTTGTCATTTAAAATTGGATTTTCCTTTTCGTTTGCTGCACCTTGAACATTTATGTGTGCATTGTACTTCATGAGCAAATGTGGATTGTATGGAACTACATATCTATTTTTAACCTTTAGTCCACGTATAATAGCTGTTTGTCCTTGTCTTCTTTTATACAAAGGGTATCCATCACAATTAGCATAAGTTTGCCTTTAGAAATTGTTTTGGAAATTGTTTTGTACATTTTGTATTTGCCATACATGGTGAATTTGGATTCACATCTCCACATGGCCCATGAATCATTCTGTGTGTCATCATCTCAAATAGTTTCGAATATTTTTCTGGATCTGGCAATTCAGCAGTAATGACTGAATCCACTCTCTCTGCAGTATTCAACTTATCTTATTCCTGCAGGATTCAAAGTATGTGAGCATGTGGCAGTCCTCTTTTTTTAAATTCAATGGTATAAACTAAAGCCACACATTTTCCAAATAACTGTGCTTTAGTTATATCATGTATTAATGAATTGAGTTTGATTTTGAATACTCTTGCCACTAAATCTGGTTGGTCGAAGTAGTTTGTCCAAGATTCAAACTGTCCTGGAACTCTGGCCATTGTGGATTACATGTGAATCGATTGTGTAATGAATAAATCTGTTTTTCCATATTTTGTGACAATAGCCATGGCATCATTATATCTTTCTTGCATATTGCGAGGAGATCCTTAGAAAGTGGATGGCAAAATTATTGCTCTTCCAGCTGGAATGTCTCTGTTGGTAGCCAATTCAGCGACATAATCCATCAATCCACAATACTGTTCTAATTGAAGCTTATTTTGTTGAAATTTTATAAAATGTAGATTATTTGCTTCGACTTGTAGATAGGAATCAATAATCCATTGTTGTGTGAGTTTGCCCCCACATAAAATTGGATTAAAAGAATCCCAAATAGCAGTTTGTGCCACTTTATAGTCCAGCATAGAAATATTGCATCTAACACAAACTTTACTATTGGGATAACTTTGCAATTGTAATTTTGGTTCCCATCCAGGTTCACCATTTGGAAAAAAATGGGATATGTCATTGGATCTAAATTACAACGTAATATATTTATGTTTATAAAAGGTTGTTCTTCATTGCGTGGATATATTCTTGTATCCCACTGAAAAGGTGGTTTACCATCTTAATTTTTAAAGACCATGGCAACCTCATTTACTGTTGGTAAATTTTACTGTCTTTGATCAGTGTTGCGATCTCTTTTTAACACCATATTTATTCTTGGCATTGTCAATTGATGTCTTTGAGCATGTTGCTGTTGTTCTTTTTCAACCTGTGCTAATTGTTTGTATACTTGACTGTATGGGTTGTTGGCCATAATTTTATCCAGCTGTTCAAAGATTATGCGCAAACACTGTTTATTTTCTGGAAGCGTCATTCTTTGTTCAACAGCTTCCATTGTATCTAAGACATATAACTGTGCAAATTTCCTTTGCTCTCCTTCTTGTAGGTGTAAATGTAAAGTTTGTTGTAAAATTTGTCATTGAACAGTAAGGACCATGTCCTTGGACATTTTCTGCTAATGTAGCACCCATTGAAGCAAATGAAGACCTTATGCTTTTTTTAAAATTGGTATAATTTGGTAATGTTGGATCACTCATGATACTTTGTAAGTAATCTGGAAATGTGTGTCTTTGTGGAAGTCTTACCTTTCCTTTCTGACAACTACTAATGAAGTCTCCGTCAGTTGGTCTTTCCTTGAGAAAATGATAGGCCCCACAAAACTGACAAACAACATTGAGTAATCCACAATAATGAGTGTCTACTGTTAGTGCTCTAATAAACGCATTATCCTGAGCCTCCTCAACATAGATATCACTACAACTCTATATCTATATTGGTGTCATGTGTCTGAACATTGGTGTCAAGAGACAATATTGTATCATTGGACAATGGTTCACAGACATGTTTTTGTTTACTTTTTCGTCTCTTTGAAGCTCCAGCACACTCACATTGTGCTTTCTTACTCATGTATTCTTTTATTTAAAAGTCTCTGTCGGTCTTCTTCTCTTAAGTGTTGGGAAGTTCCAGGTGACTGTGCATCTCTCCACCTGTGCTTCCTTTCCCTTGCCAATCTTCTTTTGCGTTCAATGTTGTCTTCTCCATTATCCGCCATTATAATTGTAAATACAGGTGTAAGATGTCATGTTTTTTTTGTTCTGTACATATTGTTTGTAGCTGCTCTCAATCCAAAGGTAAATAGCATTAATGAAAAAATGCAAAGATGTGAAAATCTTTTTTATTTTTTCTTCAATCAATGAAACCATGTTTTTGTTTTTTTATTGGCATACATTAAAAAGCAAAGCCCTGCACACATATATATATATATATATATATATATATATATATATATATACATATATATATATATATATTTTTTTTGTTAATTATATTGTCATAAAGAAGATCAAACAGAAACCGCTATTATCAAAGTATAGACGTGGCCTAAAATAATGTTACATTTTCTTAATGATGCAATTAATTTAGTTATGATGTCTAATTTAGGTTCTTTAAAAGGTAATTAGTTAAGCATATATATATCATGCTATTTTTTTTATTTATTTTAATGACAAACTAAATAGTAAAAGCCTCATTCATTTTAAAAATTTTTTTATTGTAATGAAAAATTAAATCCTAAAAACCTCGTTCATTTGCAAGTTGTTCAAAACAATAGGGCACTATATAAGCATGGCCTTTTTTTAAAACCTTAGTTTTGGATAGATGTTCATTAACTAAAATGTTCTGTAAAAATAATATGCTATGTCGTAATATCGAGCCCTATTACATTTTGCAAATTGCAAATGTATAAATCTCTAAATAAATATAGTTTCATAAATTAATCATTAAGTGTCATCAATCCTAAACCTTAAGGGCATGCTGAAATCATATACCTGAAAAGTTGCTGTTTGTGTAAAAATTCTTGCAAATTCACTCTCTGTTTTCAGTCAGGTGCAGAGATGAGTAACCTGTGAAATAACATGAAAATAATTTTTAATCATTGTATTCCATTAATTCTTGATTGAATAAAGTCCATATATTTAAGTGCTTAGTGTAATGTACATTTTTTTAAGTCTTCTAACCCCATCTTTTTTAAAAATATTATTATGAATTAATAGTTCCAAAAACAATGTACATGAATGAGCAGTAAGGCAGATATATAAGTGCATGTTAAAAATTGTTATTACTTTTAATGCAGTCTCAATTTATTTTTATTTTTTAATAATGGCTAATTATTAATTAAAATATTATACGTTAATTAATCAATAACTGTTATCCATGTTACCAACAAAAAAATAAAGCATTTTTTGTTCCTTAACTACATAATTAAATGATATACCTGTCAAGATAATTTTGCTTTATCCCTATCAGGCAATTAGCAGCAACACAAATATATTGGCATAGATGCAAAACATAAAAGCATAGTCATCAATGCATTGTTAAATCAAACCTTTTTTTTGTAATGATTATAAATTATTAATTAATTAATATATTAATATACGTTAATCAATAAGTGTATTCAAATCCAAATAAAAAAAGTTTAATCCTTTATTTACCTATAAGAACATAATTTAATGATATACCTGTAAAGATGATCCTTATGCTGTTGAAAGGCTGCAAATGTCACTCTCTGTGTTGAAACTGTCAAATAATATGGAAAGCATTTGTAATATTTTGCTTCATCCCTATCAGGCAATCAGCAGCAACGCAGATCTATTAGCATAGATGCAAAACATAAAAGCATACTCATCAATGTACTGTTAACTCAAACCATTTTTTTGGTCCTGATTACTAATTATTAATTTATTAATATATTAATATATGTTAATTAATCAATAACTGTCATCAATTCCAACTAAAAAGACTTAAATCCTTTTTTTTAACAAAAGAACATAATTTAATGATATTCCTGTAAAGGTGATGTTTATGGTGTTGAAAGGCTGCAAACATCACTCTCTATGTTGATTCAGCTGCAGCGACACTGAAACTGTCAAATAAGACGGAAAACATTTGTAATATTTGGATTAATCCCTAAGAGGCAATCAGCATCATCATAGATATGTCAGTGCATCTTAAAATATACATCTTGTTTGTGGTCCTTTTTTTTGTTTTGTTTTTAATATTACTAATTACAAATTAATAAATTAATGTACATTAATAATCAATCACTGACTAAATGTATTCTAAAGATCTAAGCATTAATATATTCCTAAACTAAAGGCATTATAAAATCTCAAATATTTTTTTTCTCCTAATGATTACTACTAATTAATTAATAAAATGATGTACATTAATAATTAATGAATCATTGTGTATATATCTTAGAATTTTTTCCATTAATGTATTAATAAACTTTAAGATTTTTTTTTCTTAATGATTACTAATTAATAATTAATAAATTAAAGTACATTTTTAATTAATTATTCAATTAATTAATATATTACAAACAGTTAAGCATGAAAGTATTGCTAAACTAAATCAAGCGTAAATTCCTGTTTGCTCAATTTGTTTCAGTAATCCTTTTTTTATTAATAATTAATTAATTATTATTGATTAATGATTATTAATATATTGTACCTTTTTGTAGTTAATATTCATCAATCAGTATCCTGAAGAGCTAACAATCTCTTTTAATTTTCCGCCAGCAAAAAATGTCCAATCAGACTGTCATCACCTGAGGAGAAAATGTCAGTTCTGTGGAAAGTGTGCCCTATACATAGACTGCATGTGCGAGACAAAACCGTTGGTTTAGGCGGGTAATCCGCCATTTCACAATGTTAATGTGTAAATGTGTAAGTTAGTATTGTAAAATGGCATTGACGTTAGTCAATGTTTTCCGCGTTGTGTGCTCATTTAACGTCCTTCCTATTAGTATTTTTGCTACCGTGTACGTCGCTGGCTGTGTTTTGCGCAGTTCGGCAGTTTTTTTCTCGCTTAGGAGATTTTCAAGTGTCGAAACTATTTAAATTCAACCTAAATTCGCGTTTCACCTCACTTCCAGATGTCCTGGCTTTTCATCCGTGCTATCGGTGACCTTTTTGTTGTATATTGTGTTTTATTTTTTGAGTCCCGTGTCTTGTATTTTTTTTTTCTAAGTCCCGCATTCGTCAACTACTTTCAGCCTAAGGCTGTTTGTATGTAGGCTAATTTGTTTGTAGGCCTCGCTTCACGAGGCTCGCAGGCAATGAGCGCCTTTGGCACTCATCGCCTAAGTGCTCTGAGTTTACCGGCTCGCCTCGCCGGCTATGAGCCCTCATTGCTAAGTCGTACGCACCACGCAAAGCGTAACGACGTTTTGTAGTTAGACAATTATAATATGTGATATATATATATATATATGTATATATTATTTTTTTTTTTTTTTTTCAAAGTTTTAATATTACATTTATCTAGGTGTAAATTAGAAGAAATTGGTTTTGTATACAGAAAATGTTTATTGTGATTGTATAAAATACAAAAAAAAAAAAAGAACACAACATGTACAAGAGGAGGTAGGGTAATTTCATAAAAATAGGAGATAAAATGTTAGGTATATTTAAATATTATGTGTAAGGTAAATAAAAAAGGAATATGTATATATTGAACTTGTGTTACTATTATATTTTGGAGTTCAGGACATGGATTTATATGTAAATTAAAATCGGTTTGGCCTATAGAAAATGTGTAATCTTATTGTATATAAAAAACTAAAAAGACAGAGGTTTAAAATATTGGTGGTACATTGTTATGAACTACATGTATATTAAAAATAAAAAAAAATTGGCACTTTAATATAAAGATATTGTTCATTATTTGTTGAAAGAAAAAAATATAAAAATTGGATGTAATAAAAAATATTATCTTTTAATTGGTTTACAGATTTATTACTTATTGTTGAAAAAAAAGAGACAGGAGGTGTACAGACAGACACACATGGTGCACAAAGAGATAGCACATAAACAGACAGAAACAATGTATAAAACTATATCATGTCGTCATTTTTCACGGGCAAGTCGCTAGTCACATATTATAGTTTTCATAGTAGGTAACGATGATGGCATTGAGGGGCGTGACCATGAAATCATTGGGGCGGGGCCTAAAGCAGGAATTGATAGCAGCCGGCAGCCATGATGGATCCAAAGACAGCACAGAGAAAACACATCACAGATAGTCACAGACCTGAGGGAGTGAGGTAGAGAGAGTGAGCAAAGTAAGAGAGGGGGAGGGAGAGAGGTAAAGACAGAGTGAGCCACAGCACAGAGAAACAGACAGCAAAGTGAGTGAGAAAGAGCTACAGAGAGAGAGAGAGCACAGAGAGACAGACAGCAAGGTAAGAGAGAGAGGGAGGGAGATAGGTACAGACAGAGAGAGACACAGCACAGAGAGACAGACAGCAAAGTGAGTGAGTGAGAGAGAGGGGATGGAGAGAGGTACAGAGAGAGAGATACAGCACAGAAAGACAGACAGCAAAGTGAGTGAGAGGGAGGTAGAGAGTTACAGAGCGAGAGACACACAGCACAGAGATACAGACAGCAAAGTGAGGGAGAGAGATACAGAGAGAGAGAGGGGTACAGAGCAAGAGCCCCTGAAGAAAGAGAGAACACAGACAACGCGCAGAGAAAGAATGCACAGAGAGTGCGCATACAGAGTGCACAGAGAAAGAGAGACACAGAGAGGTACAGAAGCGATAGCGCACACAGGCAGAGGGAGCACACAGACAGAGCACAGAGAGAGAGAGAGATCGCACAGGGAGAGAGACAGTGTGCACAGAGAGAGAGAGCTCACAGAGAGAGCTAACAGAGAGGGAGCGCACACAGACAGAGCGCTCACAGACAGAGCGCTCACAGACAGAGCATGCATAGAGAAAGAGAGTACAGACAGAGAGCACAGAGAGAGAGAGAGTGCACAGAGAAGAGACAGCAAGGGAGGGTTACAGAGCTGGAAGTGCACACAGACAGCAAGAGAGAGCGCACCGACAGAGCGTG
This sequence comes from Discoglossus pictus, assembly GCA_027410445.1. NCBI lineage: Eukaryota > Metazoa > Chordata > Amphibia > Anura > Alytidae > Discoglossus > Discoglossus pictus. The sequence continues at coordinate 304,714,655 of CM050166.1, read as the reverse complement.
CAGAGAGAGAGAGTGCACAGATAGAGAGCGCTCAGAGAGAGAGAGAGCACAGACAATTCAAGATAACATTCTATAGTACCGCCATTTATGACGGGAAAATTACTAGTGTGATATAAAGAGCCTGTGACTATATGAAGTAACCAGACTTGTGACAAAGTTCTACAATAATTATTTCAAGAAGTTTGTCTCTGCTTCTTTTTGTAATTCTCCAAGGAAATCATAGTGTGTTAATTTCAAGAAACATCTGGAACTTTCTAAATTTGTATTCACGTCATGTTTATAGGAACCAGTAGTTTATGTACTAAAATGAAGTGTGAAGAGGGACATTTGGTATCATTCTGCTTTTTATCACTCCTCAATGTTTGTTTAGTTGTGATAATTACCATCATTCTGTTAATTGCTTTACAAATTGCTTCATTGCTATAATCCTTTTGTATTGCTCTTACATTTATGTCTGACAATTATATATATTTGAATAATATATAATATAGGGAATACAAAATATACAATAAAGTATTTTATAAAAAGGAAAATCACTAGTAATTATTACTATATGGAGAGGAGTTTTGCTCAAATACTGGAGCATAACCCAAAAATCTCAGAACTCTGGGATCACCTCATCCGATCAGCGATGAGAGACTACTATGCAGGAATCAAAATACCAAAATGTTCTAAAAAGCACATGTTCCCCACCTAAGAACTACAGCCATAGCATGTTCCCTGATGTGTGAACACAATTATTTTTAAGTGCCACATGAAGAACTATTGTGCAAACTACTGGATGCAGGAATTGCAGTAAATATCTGCTCATGGATTGAGAGCTGTCTAAAAGACAGGAAGCAAAGGGTTGTTGTAAATGGAACATACTCAGGTTGGAGTAATGAGGTAAGTGGTGTTCCTCAGGTTCAGTATTAGGTCCTCTCCTTTTTAACATATTTATTAATCCCTTAGAAGTAAGACTGAAAAATATATTCTCCATTTTTGTTGATGACACAAAGTTGTGCAAGGACATTATTTCAGATAATGATGTATTTTCCTGCCAAAGGGATTTGCATAAATTAGAGAATGGGGCAGCTAAATGCAGATGAGATTTAATCAGAATAAATGTAAAGTTATGCATCTGGGAAGGAAAAATAGCCATGCAATGTATAATCTTAATGGAGCAAATCTAGGGGAATCGGATATTGAAAGGGATTTGGGAGTACTTGTAGACAACCACCTAGGTAACAGTGCTCAATGCCAAGCAGTAGCTGCAAAGAAAAATAAAATATTAGCATGTATTAAGAAGGGTATAGAATCAAGGGAAGCAAATATAATTCTGCCACTATACAAATCCTTAGTATGCCCTCATTTCTCTCTAAAAAAAAGGCTTCTGAGAAGGGATATGATAAGCTTTATATAGATACATCCAGGGTCAATATAAGGTTTTGTTAAGTGAACTTGTTGTCCCAAGACGTTTTCAACATACAAGAGGACTTCCTTTGAGGTTAGACTTAAAAAGATTCCACCTTAAAGAAAGAAAAGGATTCTTAGGGCGAAAATCTGTGGAATTCTCTACCAAAGGAGATGGTGACAGCGGATTCTATAGATAACTTTAACATGGGATTGAATACATTTTTAAATAAAAAGGGCATTCAGTGTTATCCTGGATAATTAGTGAGAGAGTATTGATCCAGGGAGGAGTCCTATCACCAGTATCTGGGGTCAGAAATATATGTTTTTTTTTCTTTGAGACGATTGGCAAAGTTTCACCTGGGTTTTTTTTTTCTGTTTGCCTTCCTCTGGATCAATTAATTAACTATTAATCTGCATACTGCAGATCAGAAGTAATCTTAAAAGGTTGAAATTGGCAGACTAAAAAAAAAATCAACCTCAATTACTATGTAACTATGTAAAACACTTTGACACTACCAACACATTTTAAAGCTTGGTAATAAATAAAGCTTCCAAACCACTTGAAAGGTACTCAGTATTTTCTGATAGAGGTTCGATAAACCATATTGGAGCTTAGTAAATAATCTTATTATTAATTTAATTTTTTGGGCCCAAAACAGCTATTTCTGATTTGTGTATAATGTAATTGTAGCTTTATTCCATATAACTCTTGGATCTGAATGTGATTTCACTTTATTTATTATTACAATCAATCACTCTGACCTGGACATAACAATGTGCAAGTACAGTTTATAACCCAAGAAGTCTAGAATTTATGTTTTAGTGCTTAAGACAAAAGGCGATGATATGACTCGTCCAAGGTTACAACAGAGATTAGGATATAGAAACAATTTATTGATGTATTAAAATAGCTGTGCCCTCCTTGTATGCGGTTTTCTACTTTATTAAGAAAAGTGGCTTAAATTTATTATCTCTAGCTTTATTTTATGTTTAGACTAATCTTATTCCTATATGTATTATCAAAGATCCTCACTGAGTACCTCAATCTCTTCCGGGAGGCACTATTACTTGGGGAGATTGACTTTACTAAAGCAATATATGTTGCTCTGATAGGCTACAAAGCATAACTATCCTGCATCGCAGCCAAACACCAGATTTGCTAGACCTTGTTTCATTGTCACATAGTAGCCCATTGCTAGCTATCATGAACTGGGCATTTTATGGGTGTGTTATTGTCATATTATGGGTGTCCTGTATGTAAAACATTATCGGCAATACTGATTGCACAATTTACTAAAATAAATCTATGCTGTTTTACAGCTACCTATCCCCGGACAATCTTAAAACAATGAAAGCTGATGTCTGATGGCACCAGCATAAGTCCCTGAATTGACTGTGTTAGGAAAATAACGCACATATGATGTTCCTAAATGTATTTTAAAATCCTTCAGTAGGGTTTAAGGCCTCTTTGCCTAGCCTACGCCTTTGCAATGGGATAGGTATTTGTAAAATTACAACCAAAGTGGTCCATAATAAAGTCCTTAGCTATCTTGGCCCTCCTGGAGCCAACTCACTAAGCCACACCTTCTCCCCCACCACAGGAATTAATGGCAAAAGACCATTCCTAAAGCAGCTCTCGGACCTATCCTGATAGTGCTAAAGTGGTGAAAAAGTGTAGTGCAGGCAAAGAACTATTCCATCCTCCATTGTGTCGCATCTTGACATGCGGCAGTTCGGAGGGGAGAATAAGTATTTTGGGCCCCTGACACGCTCGTGCCACGCTAAAATAAAAGGACCGGGCACACATATAGAGGGACATATATAGAGAGACACAGACACCGAGAGACATAGGTCCTTTCCTTTTAGAGTGGCAGGCGCGTGTCCATGCCCTGCGCCCCAGTGCTGTAGTGGTGAACAGGAGGTAGTGAAGCCCAAAATACTTATTTTCCCCTCCGACCTGCCACATGTAAAGGTGCAACACAATGGAGGATGGAATAGTTCTTTGCCTGCGCTACTCTTTTTTACCACTTGTATGGCCCTCTGTGTCTCTCTATATGTATATACCTCTATATGTGTGTCCCTCTGTGTGTGTACCTGTGTGTCTGTGTCCCTCTATGTGTATGGCCCTCTGTGTCTCTTTACATGTAAGTCCCTCTATATGTGTGTCTCTCTATGTGTATCTGTCTGACTCTCTGGGTCTGTGTACCTGTGTGTCTGTCCAACAAGGGAGCTAGTGTAGGTGCACATGGTGCTTGGCAGAGCCCCATATATTGTAGGGGCCCACTGCTGGCAATAGCTCCTTGGTGAAGGGGAGGTGGGCTTTAAATTGTTATGGAATATATACCGTATTTATCGGCATATAACACGCACCGGCGTATAACACGCACCTCATTTGGTAAAGGGAATTTCAGGGGGGAAAATACAAAAATTCAAATAAAGAACTTTGAAGTAAAATCCTCAACCTCAACCTCCCTCCTCATCCTCCCTCCTCAACCCCCTCCTCAAACCCCCCATCTTCAACCCCCTCCTCCACCCCCCATCCTCATCCTCCTTCCTCAATCCCCCTCCTCAACCTCAACCCCCTCCTCAACCCTCCTCCTCATCCTCAACCTCCCTCTTCAACCCCCTCCTCAACCTCCCTCCTCATCCACCCTCCTCAACACCCATCCTCAACCCCCTCCTCAACCTCCCTCCTCAACCCCCCCATCCTCAACCCCCTCCTCAACCTCCCTCCTCAACCCCCACATCCACAAACCCCCTCCTTAACCCCCCATCCTCAAACCCCCCTCATCCTCCTTCCTCAACCCCCTATCCTCAACCCCCTCCTCAAACCCACTCCTCAACCCCCCTATGCTCAATCCCCTCCTCAAACCCACTCCTCAACTCCCCCATCCTCAAACCCCCTCTACCCCCCTCCACAACCCCCCCATCCTCATCCTCCTTCCTCAACCCCCCTATCCTCAACACCCTCATCAACCTCCCTCCTCAAACCCCCTCCTCAAACCCCCCATCCTCAAACCCCCTCCTCAACCCCCCATCCTCAAACCCCCTCAACCCCCCCATCTACATCCTCCTTCCTCAACCCCCCTATCCTCAACCCCCTCCTCAACCTCCCTCCTCAAACCCCCATCCTCAACCTCCCTCCTCAAACCCCCATCCTCAACCGCCATCCTCAAACCCCCTCAACCCCCCTCCTCAACCCCCCATCCTCATCCTCCTTCCTCAACTCCCCTATCCTCAACCCCCTCCTCAACCTCCCTCCTCAAACCCCCACCTAAACCCCCCAATCCTCAAACCCCCTCCTCAAACCCCCTCAACCCCCCATCCTCATCCTCCTTCCTCAACCCCCTCCTCAACCTCAACCCACCTCCTCATTCTAAACCCCTCCCCCCCCTCCTCAACCTAAACCACCCTAAATAACTCCCACTCACTTACATGCTTCTGTTCCGGCCTCCGCTCCGCTCCTTGACCCGGCGCCCATGTGACGTCACATGTGCGCCACGTCATTAGCATATACCGGGGCCGGAACAGAAGCAGGTAAGTGAGAGGGAGTTATTTAGGGGGATTTAGGTTGAGGAGGGGGGTTTAGGTTGAGGAGGGGGGGTTTAGGTTGAGGGGGGGGGTTAGAATGAATATCGGCGTATAACACGCACCTATAATTTGCTCCCTATTTTCAGGGAGAAAAAGTGCTTGTTATACGCCGATAAATACGGTATATACTAGCAACTTGCCCGTCAAAAATCGCGGGGCAATAAAATTTTAAGGCATGGGAATACTGTTTGACACACAATGTAAACCTCTGTCTGCGTTATTATAAGGTGTGTACTGTTAAGTAGTACTATTCCTATCAGTTTAATCCCTGTTACGTCCACTATCAGGGGACGTGTATATGGCATTTATTTTTGGAAGCGGGAGATGGAAAAAGATGCTTGGTCGGTCCTCCCACTTCAAATTTGGGGCACTGCGCGTGCAATCGAAGGTGCCACCAGATATGAGTGTCACTGTGCACTGGCAAAAGTTGGCAGAGTAGATGCAATAGCTTCACACACAAGCCTGTAGGCAGGCAATTGCTATTGAATCTATTACAGTCAAAAAAGTGTTGTTTTATGTCACTGAGCACAATATAAGCTGTGAGCCTGACACAGGCAAACTAGATTACAGGAAAAAAATGGTTGTTTTCAATGTATGTTACACCACCAGGTATGAGTAGTAAAAATAAACACAATATAAGCTGTTAGGTGTTAGCCTGTCACACACACACGCTGGCAGGCAAGCATAGATTACACACAAAAAATTATAAAATAAAATAAATGATGTTCAAAGTTTCCTCAATGATAAAGTATAGGGGGCGAACCGAAAAGCGCATGTGTTCGCCGTTCGCGGCGGACGCGAACACGGCGAACTGTTCGGGACATCACTAGTAATGAATGTTCCAAGTGTGCATTCTAAATAGGCTGCGTGCGCGAGGGAAAGCCGTTGGTTTATTGTGTAAAGCGGCATTGTATATTCGTAATGTTATTAACGTGTTAATCGGCTCGTGAGCATTTTCTGGCTTTTGTAATAGTGTATTTTCTAGTTCGTAGCTTGATGTGTAAAGTGCTACCCGTTTGGCAGTGTTTTGCGCGGCCCTCGGTCGTGTAGCCTAGATTTCATTTTTTTCGGTGGCCATTTTTTTCCTCGCTTAGGCGATTTTTGAGTGGCGACTAAATCTACGTCAATTTAGTAAATTTGCGCTCCACCTCACTCCCAGACGTCCTGGCTGTTGCCCCATGCTGTCTGTGATGTTTTTGTATTTTTTGTTGTTGTATTTAGTGTGTTTTTATATTTTTTTTATTTTCGCAGTTCGTCAGTTAATCTCCTATTTTTTTGCATCTTGTATCTTTTTTTCCACGTCTGGTATTTGTTTTTTAAGTCCCGCATCTCGTAATTTTTTTTTCTGAGTCCCGCGTTTGTCAACCGCTTGCAGGCCTAGGCGATCCCGCATTCAGGAAGTGTTTTGTGGCTAAGTCCCGCGTGTTTCATTGCCTCATCGTGTTTGTGGCGATAGTTGTAGTGCGTTGTAGTGCCTTACCCGCTGGCCTGGCTGAGCGAAGCTCGCAGGCATTGAGCGCCTTTGGCACCTATGTCGCTTATCGGATAAGGGCTACCTGTTAATGGCTCACCTCGCTTCGTGAGGTTTGCAGCGATGAGCGCCTTTGTCGCTCATCGCCTAGGTGCTATGCGTTAACGGCTAGCTCATCACCTAACTCGTACGCACCACGCAAAGCATGACAACGTCTCGCAGTTTGACAACTATTATATGGGATATATATATATATATATATATATAGTGTGTAGTGCATATATCCATAGTAACTGGAGGTGTTCTGTTTATAAAGAAATGATTTATACATTCTGAAATTATCTATATATTGGGTATATGACAGCTTATCTATATATAGTTTTACATCTACCTATATTTAACTATACATTATATATTGATATCTATTTATATATATATATATATATATATATACTGTATATATATATATATATATATATATATATATATATATACACACACTTTTGTGTATATCTTCTTTACCTACCTAGGCTAATATAGATGTGTATATATAGCACACACCCTCTCTTCATACATAAAGTTTATCAGCTGGTCTTGTACTTTTAACTTGTCATATATTTACACATTGTGTGATGTATCTATTTAGTTGTACACATTTAATAAGATTCCATTTCCCCCCATCTGTATGCTGATGCTAAAAATGTAAATATTCTCACAATACTGAAATGGCGGTGTGAGAAGGTCTTTTAATTTGCAGTTTTCAAATAGGGAGGGGGACAAAAGACAGCAGAGCAAAAATTGATGTGTGCACAACTTACACATTTACCTGCAGGGGCTCCTACACTTCACTGCCCAGGGGCTCCAAAAAGGTAGATCCGGCACTGCCCAAGACCCATTCCAAAATCAGCTACACTCCTCAAGACCCAGTGTCTGGTAACTCCTCCAAAGCTGTCAGAAGTGTGGCACATGATAGCACTGGCTAGTTTCCGCAGATAGGAGAGTGCAGCCCCCTAGTAAGTATCTCCACCACTGGGTCGTTTATCACTGCATTCTTTTAACTAGTCCTGACTAAATTGAAAAAAATGAAAATTAGTGAAGCTTTAAAACTTGTAATTGAACTTGTAGTTCAGGGAGTAGAAAATCTGCTCCTCCCCACACCCTATATGTTGCCCAGTGGGTGGGAATGGATCTGCATATGAAAGAGTCCTAAAATGTTTTAGGTTTGCCTGTTAACCATCTGCTACGTTCCCAAAGTGAAATTGTGTCAGGAAAGGGATCCATGATAATGCTGATAGCAAGGTCCCCAGGACCCTCTTTTTATTCATAGGGGCCATACAGTTCCCTCCCTTTCTTCCATCCCATGGTACACTGGGATGGACGGAAAATAAATATATAAATAGGGGTCCTAAGAAAATGTGTTTTGAGTGGTTACTAAGTTTTGATCATCTATTGTGGTTAAACTGTTTTAGATTGGGTTGGTCTAGTTAACTAAAGATACATTTGAGGCTGATATTTAATTTTAAGGCAGGTTAAATTATAGCATGGACATTTTTGAAGCTTTGTGTATGTTTTACTGAGCTTAAAAGACCTCTGTAATGCTCTAGCAGAGAGGATCCTGGTATTCTAATTACGCATTGACCATTAATAAAAATTCTATTTTATAATTTATGATAGTAATATTATGGTACCTGCATTCATGCCAAGTAGTAGTGCTTATCTCCTCCCAAATGAGGGTTTGGGAGGAGATTTGATTGAGAGACAGATCTAAAGGGTTTTAAGAATATCATAAAATAATAAACAATCAGCGATAGGCTGCCCCAACAGCAAAAGCTTGTTGTCTGGGGAAACCTATAACACAGCAAGTGTCCAGCCACTGGACATCTTTGTGTTGGTAGTAAACATTATATCTGAAAATTTAGCATCTACGTGCTTGACAAAGCCACATCCCCCCATTGACCTTATTGTGGGTGGATACTAGCAGCAGCTGAGTCTCAGTTTTGACAGTATGTTTAATACCTAATATTGCTTTTGGGTTAAATAATTTATTATGTGTTTTATTAATGATCAATGCTTAATTTCTATTTCTAGTTCATGTTGTTAGGGAATTACAGTGAGTGTTCCTTTAATGTGATCATGTCCAAAGTCTTGATATGCACAGTTGAAAAATACTGAAATTCACATCCATTTTCTCTCTGAACCCATTTCACCTGCATCCAAGTTAATGCCCTTATTTTAGAATCAGTGGCTTTGCTCACTGAACCTTGACTTGCAACTTATATAAAAAATGATTGTAGCAAACAAAGCTTAGTATTTCCAGGCAACATAATTGCCAAACTTTGCTCGTGTGTGATGTATCATGTTGTTGAAAGAAAATAAGAAAATTGATGTTAGCTGTCACAAGACTCACAAAGTGCTGCATGAATCAATCTTGTGTTACTTAGAGCCAAGTTTTACGCTGACACTTTGACAAATTGACCTCCTGGTCTGTAGTGTCTGGTGCAAGGAACTACTGTAAATAATGCTGATGGAATTTTCCGGGATGTTCAGAGTTTGATATTATTTTATTGACTCTTAAGAACTTGTTACTTTTTTAAAGTTTCCTCTTTGTTCCCATTTTGGTGTTACATGTAGATCTAAAATAAGACTCAGCTGCAATTTATTCAGCAAATAAAATTATGTTTACATTTGTGAATGCTAGCAGCTGTGCATACCATGGACGTAAAATAATTTTAGAGAAAATTAGACTATTTGAAAACATGGTTATGTATAAAATATTATATTTTATATTCTTTTTTCAACATTTCCTGAGAAATTCAAGCCTCATTGGTGTGCTTATCGTAATTAGTGAAGGTAGGGGTAGGGTAGGAAAGAAAGATTGACAGGGAGGTTGATTTTTTTAAGTTTCTGGATCTTTTAGATTATGATACTTATTCCCTTCCCCACACATGTATCAATAAATGCACGCCATGCTCTCTAACACTGCAAACACCACTTTTTCACACTCAGCCCTGACCAAAGTACCATAAATATTAATGAAATTACCTAACATAATATATGCTATGTTCTTAGGACAGCGTGTCTTTGAAAACTAAATAAGCTTTTTATTAGTCTTATTGAAAGCACCAATAGTTTTATCTGTCACATTCCAATTGTGCATATATAAGCTCTCTCTGCATTCAAAATTCTTCCCCCACCTTAGAAGCCAAGAAGCAGAAACCAATTTGATATATTCCACAGCAGCATAACTTCAAGTAAACATTATCAAATACAGTTGAAAACATTTTCTCTGTTTCAAGTGTATATTTTAAACATAGAACTCCTATAAAGTGTAGGAAGGAAACCAGAAGGTACCTGGAGATCTGACAACTACAGAACAGGCAAGATCAGAGGGACTGATGGGAACTCACCAGGATAGGGAGGCAGGGAGAACAGTCCAGACCCTGGTAGATTCAAGACCAGGGAACAGTGTTAAGCAGCACCAGCCACTGGGAGATGACCAACGACCAGAGAAGTTCCAACCGCTAACCAAGGGTGAGTAGCTGGAGAATGAACAGTTGGCAGAGGAGGGTGCTAGCCACGAGAGTCTGCCCAACTACCCATGGACTGTTACCTGTCCTGAACCACAGACCGCTGATGCCCAGGCGGTCAGGAAACAGGTGGAGATGCCAAGGCTGACAGCCATGGAGAGTGATGCCAGATCAAGGCATGAGGCTATCAGGAGAGGGGAGCATCCCCTGAAAACCTGAAGCTCTTCCCCAGCATGGATCAGGTGGATCCAGATAAGTTTGGGAGTTCAGGTGAGGACACTGGCCCTCAGTTGCTGAGGAAGGAGCAAGTTGAGGCTCCACTCCCATGCCCTGCACAGTTGCCAGGACTAATATGGATCGCTTCAGTCCAGAGTTAAAGGAGTAGGGCAAGTGACCAACGGTACCAGAGAATCTGACACAGTGTACAAGCTTACATTTTATATGACAATTACACTGAGGAGAATACAATTAAGAAACCTAGTTAAAATATTAATATAAAACAGAACAAATGCCTAAAGAGACCCATTAACAGGAGAATGACCCATGTGAGATATGAGGCTATCCCTGGTTTTGGATAGGTAGCTAAAAAGTAGCTGAGGTCTGGACCATGGCCAGAAGTGGCAGATATCAGCGTGGGGATCACTGAAAAAAAGTCGAACCAGTTGCCAGACTGGTGAAATGGCAAAATAAGTAGAAGTTTGGGGCAGATGGTGGTTAAAGGGATAGTCAAGATCACTAGCCAATGTCAAATCTGGGCATCTACACACTCACATAAATGCTTGACTGGAGTACGTGAGTCCAAACTGATGCCCATTTGTAGCTGTCTGCCATGCTTAAAGGGCAACCGAACAATAAAAAGAAAATATTTATTTGAAAACTTTAAGTCTGAGTCAGAGAATAATTAAGCAAGAAAAAAAGAAAAAAAGTAATACATCTGATTCTGAATTAGAAAAAAAAAATGTTGATGTCTCTGCAGAACCATGATACATTGGTGGAAGTTGTGGGTATGAGCAGGGCATTCACATTTCTGTGTAGTTGTTGTTGCAGTAAATTATGCAAGGGTCTGCTTCTGGGCCAGGTAGAGGGAATTAATGTTTGATTATTTCAGTCTTATCCTTTTATCTTTACCGTGGCTCTCTGTTTCCCTTATTCTCCAGCCCTCGCTTCCCTGATAAAACCAACATCCTCATGATTCAGCTCTAAGGAACCAATGAAACAAACACAAAATGGATCCCGGTACTTAGAAAAAGAGTCCTCAAATTCAGATTTTATGGAATGAGTTATTATTGTTAGTTTGTTAAATATTTAAGAAACAAGTGTCATTTTTATTAATCTGCAGTGGTCCTTTAATGCTGGTTGCATCATCTTGGAATAATGTATAGTACACCAAGAAGACGTTATGCAACTCAATCACAGCATCCAACAATAATGCAGGTACGTTCATAATAATTGGCAGACGCATATTTTCTATCATAAAAAAAAAGAATATATATAAATAATTTATACAAGAAAAATTACACTTTAAAGGTTATGAAACATACTTTAAATATATGAAGGCACACCAAGATCACTTATTGCTCTCATCTAAATACAAATATCACCACTTCCAACAAGACTGCAGTGGCATGAAATGGTCTAGTTAGCTGACTTAGCCACTTCAAAGAAGGTTCTGAAAAATAATATATTTAAACATATATATTTATATAATATATTTATACCGGGGGTTTAGAGTTGTTTACTCTAGTTCATTCTATGACGGGGTTAATCATTTCAGAATAGAGCTCATTGTGATTAGCTGCAGATAGCGCACTCAAATAATTAACCTTAAACTTTTAAGATTTTAGTTTTTGGCTTTTTTAAATATGCAAATAAACTGATTTAATGCATGGCATTGGTGTGCCTACATTATGTACTCTGCCTATGATGTCAAGTGATGATCTTATAATAAACAGCAACATTGCAACATCACAGCGGAGATTACAGTCACCTACTTATCTGAGTACAAATATCACCACTTCTTACAAGGGTGCCATGAGTGCAAATGGTTTAGAAGTTGACTTTACTTCCAAAGGAATATGAACTGTGTTAATCCACTATGTTTGTAAAATCCATAAACTTTCATGTTCTGTATTTATAGACAATTCATAATAATATCAATTCACTCAATTACAACAATAGAAATATTAATAAGTTGTTCAAACTGACAATTCAAAATAAAGTGAAAACATCATATTACAACAATAAAAATATTAGTAAGTTGTTTGAACTGGGCTTCCCACTATTAAAATGACACCAGTGTCAAAACACAATAGAATTTTTTTGAAGATTTTAAATTTGCACTGTAAGTTAACCTTAAACTTTCCTAAATCAAATACAAACATGTTCTTACTAATTAATCATATTGATTGAAATAGTTTGTCTATTTATGGATTTATGTTAAGCAGTATATTTCCAACTGTCAGTTTTTTTGTTTAAATCAGGCTGCTTGTACAGGCATGCTAGGAGTTCCATGCAAGTACATGCCAGTCAGATATAATAGAGTTGACACCGTACATCTCTATCTTAAGAAAGTGCGATAAAAAAATGTCTGGCTAGATGATAAGAAATTCTGTCTGGAATTCACAGCAAAGTTGATTTGACACAAAAGTAACAAACAAAAACTCTGCTTAATGATCCTAATTAATTATATTGCTGTGAGCTTCACATCCATACTGCATAACAAATTAATAGAAAATGTACCTAGGATTATGTTAATGTGAAAGTCTTGGCAGCAACTGAACATTCTGTCAAATATTCTGTCTCTAATAATATGTCAAACTGAATGAGAGTGTTGTAACTTTCTATTGGATAATCAACCGCACTACTTATTTTCTATCCAGTTAATGCAGAAAGTCATGTGGGGTCCAACACTAGGTTTAGTGTATACAAATTAGTTAAAGGTACTCTTTAGGCAAAATAATTTAATTTAGTTAATTTGATCCTCCTCTAATTTTTCATGTAATATTTACACTCACTTATTTGTAAGAGACCCAGTTTCTCAGCCTAAGGAACCCCCTTCAGTCTCTCTGTATACTCTCCTAAATGCTGCTATTTTTTGTTGTATACGGATGATGCCACAGAGAAGAGGATGCTGACTAAAGTAATAGGATAGGGTATGGTTCAAGTTAATATTGTTTCCTCAGATAAACATGTATTTAAATTAGCTTTAAGAATGTAATGTTATTGTCATAATATCTGTTTTTACGATCTGTCCACCAGCATCGTCTGCGCCTAGAAATTGTCCACCGATTTCACTTGAAAAACCTGGTCAGATTACCTTTAACTGCTATCTTCTGTCACAAACCAAGCTTATTGATGAGACAGTACCAGCTAAGCCATTCCTCTTTTGATGGGACATTCCCACTGGTGATTCCAGCATCCATAATGCCATATTTTTGAATAAAAAGTCTCACATTTATGGAAAAATCCATGTCTTCAGTCTTGTCTATCTCCCACTTTCTTTTAAAAGTTCATCTAAGTGATGGGGATGTCAATTCTGCACTATATGACTATAGACAGAAATCATAAGTCTATGTTCCGCAGTGTATACTGAAAGAGGTCAGGAGACTATGCTCTTTAATGTGCGTGCATAGAGGCAATGGAATCAGTTCAACGCAATATTAAATGGAATATGGGTGAATACTGTATAAAATGAGAGGCAACAAATGTCAGTCCTGCAGCATGTTTCTGTATAGAGAGCGATTAGTGTTTGATCTATAGCGAGGGGCATGTGAAGCAGAAGGGTAGGTGTCTTCTCTCTTTCCTTCCTCACCCCTCCTTGTCCCATTTAGTAGATAGCTTTCTGTTCGTGACAACAGCCCTAATGAACGAGAAGCCTGTAATCAAGTAATCTAGTACCTGCAACTCTTTCTTCTCCAAAGGAGCCCTGTCTTCCCCAAGGGAATACCTTCATTGAGTCAGCACAAGATGATACATATGGGCTTTGTTGTTTCTAGCCCAGGGCTGCCTTTGGGATAACCATGGTTCCTGTGTTTTTACTGTCTAGATTTTCCCTCACTCCAATGAATACTCCTTGTGTGTTTTGGACATTGTGCGGCTGACTGATTGTTGAAATGATTACATCCAAATTGAACATGCCTGATGTTGGTGTGTGTCTTTATGTGTAATTTTGCAATTCATATATTGTGATCCAACTAATGTGTGCAAGGATAGGTCTAAGAGGTCCATTTGGAAGCCAACACAATTGGGTGTTCAACATAGAAGTTCTTCTGCTGAGCGATTATGTTAGCTGGTTTTCCTATCTTAATTACAATACATTTTGATAATCTGCACCCAGACTAATTGGTGGAAAAGAGCTTTTTAATCAGTTTGTCTGGTCCAGTTATCAGGGACTCCTCCATCTACTTTCCGGAGCTGAATTTCTGCTCTCCGCAGATCCTGAAGCAAGTCTCCTTTGAGGGAAATCCCTATCACCAAAACACAGAAAGATGCATAGGAGAGGAATGAACCGAACCAGTGGGATCTATTCATCTGATGGTCCAGCTTATCCCTCCTCATGACACTGTTCGTGGCTTACAAAATTGCAAATGTTTTTATTTTGTTGCATACTTCACTAGAATAAAATTGTCCAATACATTTCTTCCCTACTGAAATTATTTTGTTTTTTATTTTTTTTACTTTTCACTGTTAACTGTATTACATCAACCAGAATGTATAAATATCCAAAATGAAAATGTAAATGTGGGTGATGTTACATATCAAAAAATGGTCACCCTTCTCTAGAGCCAATACTCAAGTAATTTTCCTATCTCAGAGACTGTACAGAGGGTTTTAATGTATTGTATATTTTGTGACCAGTTCCATGACGGAATACATTTATCTGTAGTGTATGTTTTTTTTGTTTTCTAATGGTACTAAATTCCCTTTAAAGCTCTTTAGACCTCCGAGCTTTGGATCACAGCCACTTCTTTTTTGGCACATTGGGCTAGTAGTAAATTACTTTAAACAAAATGACTTCTTGTTCTGCAAATGTCTCTAGTTTAAAAATGCCAGAAATGCAATACTAGAAATAAGTGGGAACACTGGCTTTCTTTAACAGAGATAATGAGGCCTTTGAGTCCCTTTGTCTGTGTGCTTCTCTTGTAATACATATCCAAAGTCTCACTGCTAAATCCTGTTCCTGGGTAGTTAGAGAATAGCAGAATAAGTGACCTGCACTGAGCTCAGTGGACAGGTCAATTATTCAAAAGCATTCATAAATATGTGAACGTGCATACACCATAGTCTCATTTTTTAACATTAAACAAAGTCTTTAGATCATAGATAGTGTGAAGTCAGCTAATCGTGCAGAGTATTGCATTCTGATTATGCTAATTAGACCAAAGTAACCATCATCAGCACAGTTATTGAGATGTAGCCAATGTCAGTTTTCAAGCCTCAACAATTATATTGTGAAGTTTACAGGGCATGTATTTGGTGTGACAGACAAATCTATACAGGGCATGGCACTACCCTATACAATGTAATATTAATATCATATTATTGCACTTTATGTGGTGTTGATTTTCAATTGGATAAAAAAAAACACTTTAATAAATGTTTCCAAAATAAAGCAAATATGAGCAACATTTTTCATAGTTCTCATGGATTTGTTGTAGAATGGGCAATGTTTTTTTAACCAGAATTCCCAGGGGAAATATTTATTAGAATGACTTCAGTGAACTGAGATATATTGCAGTGCATTGCAACAAACCCCTAGGGCCTCATTCTATTATCGGCCGTAAATCGGCCGTAAGGCTGCGATTCCTTGCGGGGGTTCAGTTAACTCGCGATTCTATTATACGGCCCCGCAAGGATCTCCTCTTACGGCCGGCCGCATATCTTGGAACCGGCCGTAAGCTCTGAAATCTAAAAACTCAAAAATACATTCAAGCCTGCACTGTACAGCTCTGTAAATGCTAGGGATCATATTGGGGGACATGAGGATTAAAAGGAACCCACTCTCAAGCTTGCACATCTGCCCAAACCCGAGTTCAAATTAACTGTTTATTTTCCGGCTGCGGCGTGGGCGTGTCTGAGGTGCTCCAAGCACTCTGGACTTTTTACATGGATATTTTACGGATATTAAAAAGAAAATATTTTACGGATTTGAGTACAGGATAATTATGTGCTATTTTTTCTAACACCTAAAATCCCTTTATAGTCTTCTAAAAGTGCAGGATGGCTTTATTTGAGCTATTTTATGTGCTTAATTGGTGCTAGCGAGACCTCTTTCCTGCAAGTAAGCTGCGGCTCGCTTTTAGCCTTGCAGAGAGGTTTCCCGGAGGAATTGAATTGCAAAACCCTTGCGGCCGTTTAAGATCAAAGGATTTCCTCCGGCGCGAGCGGCCGCAAGAGATAGCAAGGCACCGGCCGCAAGCCTGCCGGAGCCTCCGGCCGTAAGGGAATAGAATAGCCGAATAGCTTGCGGCCGGTCCTTGCGGCCCCGCAACGGCTGCGGCCGCTAATAGAATGAGGCCCTAATTCATTAACATTAATGGACCACTTTAGTCAGTGGTGGATCTGGGGAATGGAGAGCCCTGCACTGGCAGTAGCTCTGCCCCTGACTGTAGTGAATTTGCAAGTAAAGATCATATGTTTATTTGTTGGGCATATACTAGTAAATAGACTATGCAGTTTAAAATAAATAAAATGTAATATTCTTTGTTACTTTTTAGTAGGGGCTATAATGGTTCATTCATTGTCACTGATCTGTAACAATACAGCTGTTACTTCTGTGTAGCCCATGTTTGCGGAGCTAATTATGTCACCGGTGATGAGCCAGTGACATCATAGCCCAGCTTGATTCTAAACTCAATCTTGATGCCACAAGCAGAGATGGCCACACTCCCAGGGTGGTGGAGAAAGGCAGATCTGATGGAGTAGAAAATGGCATACTGTTTTTAATAGTCTATTGCCAACAAACATTTTACCTTTACTTGTATATGCACTACAGTGGTCTTTTAATGTATCTGAGTGCAAATACTAAATCTCCTCCCACTTTTTGCGAAGTGGAATTTAGCAATGTGCAGGCACAACATGAAGAAAATGTCAAGTTTGGCATGAAGCATGTGATTACCAGAAGCTGCTGAGGTATAAATATTTCAAACTTCTATTAAAATAGGAATGACATAGCATATAACAAATATAACTCAATAATCTCACAATGAATAACAGATTATAAAACTGGTTATTATTATGATAACTAGCGATTTGCCCGTCAACAAATGACGGCAATGAAATTGTAAGGTAGCTAATGCTGTTTGGTGTGTAATAATTAAATATGTAATACATTAATAAATGAATATACTTTACCTATTTTGAAGCATTGTGTTGAAGAGCTGCAATGTGTTTTGATGTTGCTGCAGCATTAGTGGTGTGGAGCTGCTGTGTAAGCGTGCTGAATGTGTGCAGTGTAATAGTGTGCGTGCGCGAGACCAAACCGTTAGCATAGTCATGTACTTCCGCATTGGCGTAAAATGGCGGGTAATGTGTGTTATGCGTCTTAGCGGAATATCCGTAGGTCTTTTGTGGTGTTTTAAATGTTTTTATGCTCGCGGGTTGCGGACGATTTTTGCAAGGTCGTAATGTCTGGTAACGTGTCTCGTATGGTGTTTGCGTTTGTAGCCTTGTTTTCGTTTTGTTCGGCGTCCATTTTTTCTGTCGCTTAGCAATTTTTTTTGTGTCTAAACTCTTTTATTTTGAATGAAATCAAGGTGTAAGTTACTTTTTTGACGTCCTGGATGCTCCCTCTTGCTATAGGTAAGCTTTTTATGTATGTGCTGTGTGTATGTATTGTGTTTTGAATTTTGTAATGTTTGCAAGTTGCGTCCGAGTGTTGCGAGGTCGTAATGTGTGTTAACGTGTCTCGTATGTTGTTTGCGTTGCGAGTTAAAGTTTGCGAGGGTCGTAGTTGGTGTGTCGTGTTGTTTGCGTTGCGACGTAAAGTTTGCGAGGGTCGCAGTTGCTGGCAAGGAGCGCCTTCGGCTGAGGCCTTCGCCCGCAGCCCTCGCTTCGCGAGGGCCGTGGCTCGCTATGCGAGCCCGCAAGCGTTAGCAACAACTCACATGCTCACAACTATATATGTGATAAGCACTTAGCAAGGCTTCAGGTCCCTACGTCGCAAAGAAATGGCAGAGAAATGGTTTAGTAGATACTCTATGGGTGATCAATCCATGGGCCTCATTCAATTGCAAGGCCACAACTCGTGGTGTACAGGCCGTATGTTTGCGGGCTTGCTGCGGTCTTATATTCTGCTACAATTACAGATCGATTCAATTGAACAAGCCCGCAAGTTACAGGCCGACAGCCGAAGCCGTAAACCATGCAATCGTATGTAGCATTTCAGAGCGTGAAAATGATCAATTAAGCAAGGCCATAACTACCGATTTAGAAACAGCCAATAGAATATGAGACCGTCATCATTAGGTCAGTAAAACAAGGAGGTTACATGTCAATCAATTAGCGTTTAGGGGTCTGATATGGGATCAAACCTCGTTCCTGCAATGTACAAAATAATAAAAATAAATGAAGGAAATGTTCTAGTCCATGTGGATGGCAGGATATGTATTAACTCATTGATTCCAGAGATTGATATAACACCAAAATGACACATACAAAAAAAATATTTTTGATTGCAGATTTGTGAGCTTGAGACTGTTGTGCAATTAATTAAAGTCTTTCATCACTTTCCCTGTCTTTTAAAGTGCAGTATTGTTTTTCTAATTGCATTTATAGTGCTACGGACAGGGGTTAAACACCCTTGCGAGTTCTATCTGGTACTCGTAGGATTTCTTTTTACATTTGCCACATATGGGTATGAAAATATTTGCAGGCTTGAAAAATTGTAGCAATTGAATAGCGATTTGCAGTTGTAACTCCTGCGGTCTTGTAAGATCAAATGCTTAAATGGGGTGTAAGTAACGGTTGTAACAACCAAAGGAATTTTCAGCCTGTAACCCATAGATCATTTGCGGCTTGCAAAAAGATGCCAATTGAAAAGAAAATTAGTTTACAGGTTTCCGTAAGCTACAATTTCTCAATTGAATGAGGCCCCTAGTGTTTTACATACAATACACCATTAAAGTGACACAGCAGACTTTCCAAATATAGTAAGATTGTCTTACAGATTTCCTAGAATGGATGAGTGTCAACTGGCTGAAGTTTAAACCCTGACAAGAGAGAGGTACTCTTAATGGGAAGACACCATTTAGTAACATCAAAACTAAAGCAGAATCAGGTGACTGGCCTGGACTATGAAGGATTACAGATATAGCCTTCAAAATAAGTGTGAAATCTTGGTGTGGATCTCATTGTTGATTAACCCTTAAAACCAAGTGTCAGACACAATCAACACCTCTTTCTTCCACCTGAAAATATACCAAGGACTAAGAAACTTAATTTCCAAGAAGGATATGGCTACAATGGTACATGTCTTTGTGACTTCCCGACTTGACTAGTTCAAGGCACCATTTCTGGGACGTCCAGATAAACAATTAAACTGCTTGCAGATATTGCTGAATGTGGTAGATAGGCTGCTGAAAAAAAAGATCTGCTCCTGTTACATTGCATCCATCTTTAATTCTCTACCTATCAAATGGTAGGCTCTGGAGGCATCCCAAGGTATAGCAGGAGAAGCCTCTTGACTCGGCAGGAACGAATGCAAAAGAAAAAGGGGAGGGAAGGATGGCTGAGAGAGGAACAATATATGGCACGATGGGAGCTGTGAATGTCATTGCTCACTCCACAGCCAGCCGTAGAGGAAGTTCACCTCCCTGTAAAAAAAATGTTACTTTATTTAATATATATGTGAGTGCAAAGTATGTTGAAATTGTTGTTATATGCAATGTTCAGTGAAGTATTGTCACAGTGGCGGGGGTGGTCGGAGTTGCTATTGTCAGTGGTAAAAGGGGTCTGTCCATACCCTATGGTGGTATGGATGTGTCATAAGAGTGGGCCCTGATCACGGGCTCAAGGCATGGGATTACTGTCGCTGACTGATTGTAAACAATACAACCCCTCAAGGGTATTAAATATTAATTTGTTATCAATAAACACTGTGACTTATTGTGCTTCAAAATATGGTGGTATGTTTTGATTGATTAAGAAGGAATGTATTGGATGGGTCATGCTGGGACCAAGTCTCTAAAGGGTCA
Organism: Discoglossus pictus; assembly: GCA_027410445.1. NCBI lineage: Eukaryota > Metazoa > Chordata > Amphibia > Anura > Alytidae > Discoglossus > Discoglossus pictus. The sequence continues at coordinate 304,694,478 of CM050166.1, read as the reverse complement.
GGGCCCTAGTTACCTTAACAACTATTGATTGTCTACACGCTCACCTATGCTCATTCATCAGCGAGTACATCACTGCTGAATATACCAAGAATTTGACTGTCCTCATTTGGTGCAGCTCCAAATGCAGCTCCAATATAAGAAGCCTAACACTACTCTTTTTACCAATGCCTTTCCACAGTAACACAGTATCTGGGGAACACGTGTAAAGTGCTTTGAGTCCACCTGGAAGAAAAAAGTTTTATAAGTTATTATTATTAATAATGATGTTAATTTAAAATGATAAGAAATAACAAGAACTTCATAATTTGAATATTATTACAAGAAATTATATTTCTAGAGCAAACTAACGTCTGAAACATTTAACTGTTAGCCAGCATTTCTGATTCACTCACAAGCAATGATTCATATCGCTTGTTAATTAGAGATTATTATTATTATTATCTTTTATTAGTAAAAAGCCAACATGTTCCTTAGAGCTATACATTGGTACAAGGCAAAAACTATTTAACACATTGCAAAAGAATGGAGGGCAGACAGGTGATGGGGAGGTCAGCCAGGAAAGAGCTGAAGTAGTTGAGATTAAATATCATGAAAGAGTAAATTAGAATTTTAATGGTGTCTTGTCTAAGATAGCGATTTATTTTGGAGATGTTTTCCTTGTGAATATGACATTTTGTGATTGATTATTATGTGAGGAATAAAGAACCCCAAAACAGAGGCCCTGTGAGGTGGGAGTGATGGTGGCATTGTCAACAGTGAGAGATATTTGTGAAGCTGTGGTAGAGGGTGAGAAGATAGGGAGCTCAGTCTTTCACATGTTGAGTCTGAGTTGAAGGGCGCTGAGAGGTAGATTTGAGTATCACCTGCACATAGATGTTACAGAAAATCAAAAGATTGTATTACAGTACCAAGGGAGAATGTATAGATGAAGAAGATGGAGCCTAGGACTGAACCTTGGGGTATGCCAGCAGTCAGAGGGAGAGGAGAAGAAGAGACGTCATAGAAGGAGACATTACATGTTCAACCTACTAGGTATGATGTGAACCAAGAGAGATCGTGGGGGGTCAACGGTGTCAAAATCAGAAGAGAGATCCAGGATAAACAGAATAGAGAAATGATCCGTTGATCTTGCGGTGAGCAAGTCATTATGGACATTTGTGAGGGCTGTCTCTGTGGAGTGTGGTGGCCGGAAACCAGATTGGAGGTGTCAAGGCGAGGAAATAAACTGGGTAAGGCGATTGTAAATGATACACTCAAGCAATTTAGAGACCAAGGGAGTTATAGAGATAGGGCAATAGTTAGATGCAGAAGCTGGTTCAGATCAAGGTTTCTTAAGGATGGGTGTACTTTGGCATGTTTTAAAGATTCTGAAAAATTATCAGTGTTCAGGGAAAGGTTGAATAGATGTCTGAGAGCTGTGATTAGTGTGATAGAGAGGGGAGGGTCAGCTTTGATGGGATAGGATCATATAGACAAGTTGTAAGATGAGTAGTTGATAGAAGACTAGAGACTTCAACCTCACATACATGGTCAAATGAGTCCATAATGGATATGGGATTGCGGAAAGGTTGTTGGCAGGGTGTTGAGGGGAGAGTGAGTTAGGGCCACCTTGAGAGGAGAGTGTGTTAAAGTTATTTTTAATTTTAATTTTACAGTGGCTAGAAAATACTTCAGTTGTGAGACGGGAAGTGGGAGAGGGTGGAGGAGAGTGCTAAATGTGGTGAAAAAACATTTGGCGTTGGAGACCAAATTTATTTTAATGATGATTACCTTGAGTTTATTGTTTTTCAGTTCAAGTCAACTGCAGAACAAAGGAGCCTGCACAGTATTTTGTTCTGTAGATTACTTATTTTGTCATGTAAAGTACTGTGAATATGGATGGTCCTTTACATATAACAATACATATATACTGAAGATACTGGGTGTAATCAGTAATTAATCATGATGATTTTTCATTACAAAGAGGTGTGAATCTTGTTCGTGGATGGATCAGACAGGTTCACTGACAGTTAAAATTGCTTTAATGTTAGCTTACTGTAGGAAAATGTCATATTCTTATATCATTAAAGTGACACAGTACTTTTTTTCTTACCTATAGTTTTAAATTATACCATATTTAGAACATCTGTTATGTCACTTAAACACTCCCACAAATTGCCAGATTGCTGGAGGCTGTGACTTACTATGGGATGAGTGGCTACTATGAAACAGAGCTTAATGAATACTGCAAAGGGCTGCAAACCATTATAAGCCATCACTATGGGAAAGTGAACCTCCCCCTTTGTTTCCCAAAACATCATTAAAGTTGCCCTATCAATGTTTGGCTCCTTTGTGTAAAATGCACTAAATATAAAGAGCCTCATTAAATCAGCCCTCTTAGTTCTCTCGGTCCTCGCAAAAGGCAGTTGTTTGCTGTTTGTGAGGATCGACTCCCTCGCAGCCTGCTTTGCGAGATGACTCTGAAAAATGGCAGAGAATAGGCTCTGAGAGAGCTACGGAGTCACACGCAGCCTTAAACCTATGAGGTGAAACTCGCACCTCGGAAGAATCCCCTCGAGCACAAAAAAGTGCTAGCAAGGGATCCTAAATCCTCTATGTGATGCCTCGGAGCAGCCCGAAACAGCCGTGTGAGGCTCCCCCCTGCTCCCTATACACATCCCCTGCAGCCCCCCCACATTAACCCCTTGCAGCGGCGGTCCCCAATCTGAATAGATCAGGCCACCCCTGCATTTAAAAGTTTTAAATTCCCCACCGCGGCTCCTTAAAGGGCCCGCGGCACACTATTGCAAACCCTGGCCGCGGCACCTAAAATTAACTTCCCTCCATGCTGGGGGTCCCCATCAGGACCCCCAAGTGCTCCCACATTAACCCCTTGCAGCGGGGGTCCCCGATCTGCATAGATCAGGCCCCTGCTGCATTTAAAACGTTTAAATTCCCCGCTGCGGCTCCTTAAAATTTTAAATGCAGCGTGGTCACGATCGGTGTGTATAATTCTGATTAAATCAGGGTTAGGTAGAGTGCTACTGGTATGCGGTGGTGGAGCCTGGGAATGAGTCCTGGTACACTTTTTAAAATCTACAAGCCCTATTCTATTAGCTGCTCACAAATGCCTCAAACTCATAAATTTGGGCTGCTGTTTTTTTTTCTTCTAAATATTTAGATGTATTCTATTGACTCACAATAGCAATTTACCTCCTTAAGCCTAAACTCATAAACCTTGCATTTTTAAGTAGGATTCCGGGGGCGTGATGATATAATCTGGCAATATTTAAACAAGTAATTATTTGTTAGACACAGCCAATAGTAAATGAGACCGTCATCATAAAATCAGTAAAACATGGAAGTTAGATGTAGTCTGCAGTCGGAGGTTTAATGAGTGTCAATAAGTAATATTTGCCGATCAGGCTTGCAATCAAACAATCTAGCAATCTATAAAATGTATTAGATCAACTGTTCTAGTCCACGTGGGTTTCATGATATGAGTCCCGGGATCGATATTACTCAGAAATAACCGTAAAAAAATATTTTTGTATTGCCTATTTCCTCGTTTGAGACTGTTCTATAATTAATTATAATGTGTTTCCATGCCTTCCCATGCTTTTAAAGTACAGTAATGTGTGTTTAATAGCTTCTACGGCTCTTACAAGTGTTTGAAAAAGCCCTTGCGAGTCCTATTTAGTAGTCGTACTATTTTTGACAGAAACTTGATACTTTTTTCATTTGCGGGTCAGACTTTTTTTGCGAGCTAGAACTATGGGTCTTAGCAGTTGTGATATTTGAGCTGTGCTAAAACCAATGGAGTTCTAAGGCTGATTTTTTAGGCTTTGGGTGGCCCATAGAGATTGTGTGCAGGGAACTCGAATCGGATTCTGAGTAGCTAATATAATATATGGCAATATTAAGAGTGATTTTAAATGTGTATATATTTACAAATTGGGCAATAGAATAGGGCCCTCGGTTGGGAAATCATAATATGCTTGTGAAGTGTTAAACAAATTAACAACAAACTAAGGTACTGGGTAAGGTGTGGGCATAAAAGCATTTTGGGAAAAATCTTTATTTTAGTAGATACTGCTTTTTAAGTAGTAAGAAGATTTGAAAGCTGAAACATAATAAGTGGTAAATTAAAAGTAGTTTTCATTTTCTTAACATTCTAAAACATTTTGATGTTCAGTCATGTCCAGCTTTCTTTAACCATATATACATATGTTTTTTTTTTGGGCAAAATACTGATACTGGAGTGGGTCATCAGTTCCTTCTCCAGTGGACCACATTCTGTCTGACCTCTCTGCTATGACCTGACCATCTTGTGTGACCCTACATGGTATAGCTCACAGCTTCACTGAAGTACACAAGCCCCTTCACCACAACAAGGTAACGATCCAGAAGGTGCTAAAGCATTTTACCCATTGTCAATTATAGTTCTAAAAAGTAGAGCTCTGAAAATATAGTGTCCATATAAAGAATCACTGTAGTTCAAGACAAAAGGCAGTTGAGAAGTATTTAAATAAAATAAAAATATTAGCATAATATTTTTGGGTGGAAAATCAGAACGTTTAAATATGCTTCTTGTAAGTAAAGCAATTTTTTTTTGTTTGTCACATAACTTCCTGAGAGGTGGGTCATATGGTGGCAGGGAGAAGATAGGGGCTTTTTTAGGTAGTTGGATCTGACTCAAATTGACACTATAATCATTCCCCCTTATTGGCACAAAAGCAGTCTGCTTGAATCAAGAAATGCAAGCATTCAAAAGGTAAATGTAGCTCTCACACCATGTTTATACATTTTGTGAAATATAAAATGTATGCTCTTAGGGAAACTCAAAGTGTTCAAATATAACTTTTGAATTACATCTATTGTATGCAGTTGATAGAGGTTTACGACTTTCCCAACCTCAGTCTAATGGGATTAAACCAAATTTTTAATGGTGATTTATGGTGGGCTTGAACCTTATAAACATCTAAAACACTAACTTGTTCTCTATGTATTTTCAGATTACACAGCAGGAAAACCATCAAAGCATGGAAGCGGAGGTTGAGAAGTGGCACATGTAGGGTATTTAGTTTCACCACACCCGGCCAACAATGTCTCTGAAGCATTTAAGGAAACAGCTTCTCTTTGTGGTTTTAATGCGGCTCAGTTTAAAGCCAATAATGCTGCCTGCATAAGGATTAATGTGGATATGCCAGTCCAATAAATGTGGAGTTAGGGTTTACTGGGCATATTTCTTTTACATTTAATCTGTACATATAAAAAAAATACAATTGTCTTGTAAAAAATGGATTTATCTATTGTTGAGCTGTCAAATTTTTCATTTGCTTATTATTAGATAAATGAAAAAATAATATAACTGCTTTCATTTTACGAATACTTTTTCCTTACTTTATAAACACTTTTCTTGTCAGTAATTAAATGGTTATGGTATTTTATAGCTCAGTTGCTCTCGCAAAAAGCACTAAATACATTTCAGTTGCTCTTAAGTATTTTTTATTATATTGCATTTAACTTTTTAACCATTTGGATACCAGACCGTTGTAAGCAGTACATCATACAAAAGCCCACAAATTGACTTTATATGTTTAGAATATATAACCATAATCATATCAGAAATTGGTACCATCTTTCTCTGCAAGCTATAACCTGTGACATTTTCTGAGATAAATATGAATTCATATGATTAATTGCTTCTGGTGTTCTGAATAAAAGTGTGGAACATGGAACTCACAGTAATGTGTGCCAGCAGATAGAGAACTGAAAATCATGGGGCAAAACTGTTAACATTTTTAAACGTACATGGAAGGTTTCTGGATTTCATTACAAATATATACTTTTATGTACTTTGTTTTATTACAACCCCTGTACTTAGAAGAACACTCTCTTCATGAGCTGCAAAGGGGAGAAACCAGTTAGGAACAATTTGTAAGATTTTAGGCAGAAAAAGCAGAACTTTTAAGCACTATAAAATATAGTACACTAAAATAAAGGTACGTAGGACTATTATATTCTGAAATCCAGAATACTTCCATGTCCCTTTAAATTTCATCATGTATTGAGGGTTATAGGCGGTTACTGCTTGTATAACCTGTGGAGCCCTACCACAAGAAGCTGTCTTGACACAGACTCTTGGAGAGGCCGTCAGCAGAGATCAATAGCTACATCTCTCTTTCTGTGCCTCTTATCAGCTTCAAGATGTAATGTAGACACTTTGTGTGATTTATCCTGGATGAGTTCTGCAGTGGAGAATATGGAAAGTATGATACTGTGAGAGAGCTCATAGCTATTGTATATACTTTGTGTTTGCTTTAGTTTATCATGTGAACTCACTAATTATATACAGCTATCACCTGAATTAAACACTAGAACAAATAAACTCTAGACAGCAGTTTCAAGTAAAGTCATTATATACATATCATGAAAGCCTATGTATTTTTTAAAGATTGAAACATCATTGTTCTTCATTCAAGCTCAGTTCAGTCATGGTGGGGTGGTAGACAAAGACCTGGCCCCCTCCCCTTACATTGACTCCACCCAACAGGATAAACCCTTCCCCTTCACAACATGTTACCTATATAGGCCCTGCCCAGTGACATAGACTCCACCCACTTACTTGATTTTTTGTTCCTGTCACTTTTCTTACGTGAGGAGGGTGAGATGGTGCTGTTTCTGCGCACTATTCTTATGCTGGGAAGTGCCTCCATTTTCTTGATGAGGGTCAGGTGGTGCTGGTTCTGCCTACTCTTCTTATGCTGGGAAGTTCCTTCATTTTCTTGATAACATAAAATAATTAAATAGAACACATAAAATACACGTTAGATCAAGACGTGTGGTCGTGGCAGCTTATAGAAATAGACAAAAGTGATCCCATAGAGAGAGACAGGGATAGAGATAGAGAGAGAGGGATAGATAGAGAGGGGGATAGACAGATAATAATAGAGAGGGATTGAGAGAGAGAGAGAGAGGAAGAGATAGAGAGAGAGGAAGGGAAAGAGAGAAAGGGGACAGAGAGTTAGCAAGATAGATCCTATGTCTCTTCTTCTATCCCTCCCTATCCATCTCTCATTCTCTTCCTCTCTTTATCCCCCCTCTATCTCTTTCTATCCCTCTCTCTCCCTATTTATCCCTCTCTACCTTATCCCTTTCTCCCCTTCTATCCCTCTCGCCCTCCCTCTCTACCCTTCATCTATCCCCCTCCCTCTCTACCCTTCCTCTATCCCCCTACCTCTCTATCCCTCCCTCTCTCTATCCCTCTGAGCCTAGGTCAGGTATTTTATGACTGAGCCAATAATGTTTCAAGCAGATACTATGATAGCAGCAAATATACAAAAAAAAGTGTAAAACTGCATGAATAAATAACTTGGTAAATAAGCAAATAGATTATTTAAACAAATGGAGACTATATATATATATAGTTTGTGGGAGGAACATCTCGCACCTACAGAAGGACAGGGTAATAATTCACCAACAACAGACCAGAACAAGAAAGTTGCACCCCAAGTTGGTTCTGCAGGACTCAGTACTGTTTTGTTTCTCCCTCCATATTAAACATAATTTCAATAGCATGTGTGAGAAGCATCTCAAACCTCCAACATGCTATTTAGACTATCTTTTAAAAAATAAATTTGAATAAAACTATGTGTTTTTTTTATATTTATTCAGTTTATATACTGCCTGTACATAATTGATATTAAGTTGCCAAAAATAAACATATTTGAGTGGTTAATTAGGTATATACAGTAGACTCGGATATATATCACCCACAGGGATTGGTAGATGCTGGATAAATGTAGTTTATGGTTGCTTGAGAATTACTAATAAAAGAGGCCTAGATTAGCTTCACATAGGATGCTCTGCTAAGTATATTTGCCAGTGAGGGCTGTTCTAGCAGCTGCAGCTTTCACTCTTCACTTACACACAGTTATGTTCGGCTGGAGGGTGCGGTGCTGAACCCGGGTAATGCAACGCCAACACTGCACTGGCTCAGTCACTTATGCCTGTCTGCTTCCAGGTAAAACTGAATTGCAAAGAAAAATAGTGGATGAAATCTAGTTGACTGTAATCATTATGTGGCAAGGCAACTTGACTCCTGGCATTTGTTGAGCCCTGTAAATTGTAATTTTTATTTAAAGTATGGTATTCATTTTTGTTCTGGTTGCTTGAGAGTTCTGATTTCCTGTGTTCTGGTTAACAGAGAGTCTACTGCATTTCTAATTCTGCTCCTTCAGATAGGGGCATAGGAGCCCAAAACATTCTGGGGGTTATACAAAATAGTCTAGCATTTACTGAGGAAACTCCAGTGATATTTAAAAAAAAAATCAGTTAACTCAGATGTTATAATAAGGGGGCATAGAAGGGAGACAAGCAAAATATGGATTGGAAGATAGATAGAAAAGACAGAGAGAGCATTTAGGTTGAAGCAAAGCCCATTATGTATAATGGTATTGGAATACAAGAGCAAAGCCTTTGTGGACATATTTGAATGTCCCTGATCAAGGTCCCAGAAGGCAGTTGATTTTACTATTTATTTACTGTACTACTGTACGGTGGAGGGATTCTATCGCTCTTTTGCCCACAATAAATTTAATTAAATACAAAAAAAAAAATATATATATATGTATACATATATATATATATATATATATATATACACACAAACACACACATATATATATATATATATATATATATATATATATATATATACACTGCTCAAAAAAATAAAGGGAACACTAAAATAACACATCCTAGATCTGAATGAATTAAATATTCTTATGAAATACTTTGTTCTTTACATAGTTGAATGTGCTGACAACAAAATCACACAAAAATAAAAAAATGGAAATCACATTTTTCAACCCATGGAGGTCTGGATTTGGAGTCACCCCCATTATGAAAGTGGAAAAACACACTACAGGCTGATCCAACTTTGATGTAATGTCCTTAAAACAAGTCAACATGAGGCTCAGTAGTGTGTGTGTGGCCTCTACGTGCCTGTATGACCTCCCTACAACGCCTGGGCATGCTCCTGATGTGGTGGCGGATGGTCTCCTGAGGGATCTCCTCCAGGACCTGGACTAAAGCATCTACCAACTCCTGGACAGTCTGTGGTGCAACATGATGTTGGTGGATGGAGCGAGACATGATGTCCCAGATGTGCTCAATTGGATTCAAGTCTGGGGAACGGGCGGGCCAGTCCATAGCATCAATGCCTTTGTCTTGCAGGAACTGCTGATAAACTCCAGCCACATGAGGTCTAGCATTGTCTTGCATTAGGAGGAACCCAGGGCCAACCACACTAGCATATGGTCTCACAAGGGGTCTGAGGATCTCATCTCGGTACCTATTGGCAGTCAGGCTACCTCTGGCGAGCACATGGAGAGCTGTGTGGCCCCCCAAAGAAATGCCACCCCACACCATTACTGATCCACTGCCAAACTAGTCATGCTGGATGATGTTGCAGGCAGCAGAACGTTCTCCACAGCGTCTCCAGACCCTGTCACGTCTGTCACGTGTGCTCAGTGTGAACCTGCTTTCATCTGTGAAGAGCACAGGGCGCCAGTGGCAAATTTGCCAATCTTGGTGTTCTCTGGCAAATGCCAAACATACTGCACGGTGTTGGGCTGTAAGCACAACCCCCACCGGTGGATGTAGGGTTCTCATACCACCCTCATGGAGTCTGTTTCTGACCATTTGAGCAGACACATGCACATTTGTGACCTGCTGGAGGTCATTTTGCAGGGCTCTGGCGGTGCTCTTCCTGTTCCTCCTTGCACAAAGGCGGAGGTAGCGGTCCTGATGCTGGGTTGTTGCCCTCATACGGCCTCCTCCACATCTCCTGATGTACTGGCCTGTCTCCTGGTAGCGCCTCCATGCTCTGGACACTATGCTGACAGACACAGCAAACCTTCTTGCCACAGCTCGCATTGATGTGCTATCCTGGATGAGCTGCACTACCTGAGCCACTTGTGTGGGTTGTAGACTCTGTCTCATGCTACCACTAGAGTGAAAGCACCTCCAGCATTAAAAAGTGACCAAAACATCAGCCAGAAAGAATAGGAACTGAGAAGTGGTCTGTTGTCACCACCTGCAGAATCACTCCTTTATTGGGGGTGTCTTGCTAATTGCCCATAATTTCCACCTGTTGTCTATCCCATTTGCACAACAGCATGTGAAATTGATTGTCACTCAGTGTTGCTTCCTAAGTGTACAGTTTGATTTTACAGAAGTGTGATTGACTTGGAGTTACATTGTGTTGTTTAAGTGTTCCCTTTATTTTTTTTGAGCAGTATATATATATATATATATATATATATATATATTTGTGTGTAATTAAAAAATTACAGTACTCCTTTTATTAACTCTACAAACCACGTTTCAAAAAAGAAAAGTTTAAAAAAAAGTTTTAAAAATATGTGTACTGTTACCCCTAATTGGAGCAATAAATATTGGTCCAATTATCGTTATCTTATATGTAGCATATGTGGCGGATGTAACCTATAATAACATATAGTGAGACTATATCACATTTAATATAGGAAAAATGCCCAATAAATTATTGGAGTAATCCAGGGTAATTATGTATATAAGCAATCCTCATTTATGCACATGCAAATCCTCGGATATACTTTAAGTAACACAAAAAAAAAAATGAAAATGCATATAAATGCTATAAAAACAATCACAATATACACTGGGTATGGATATTAGTCAAATTCCTCAACAATAACAAAAAAATAAGGTTTATAATGATCACATACAGTATGCAATAGTACACACCTCACCGAGCACGGAGGTGCAAAAGTAGGCGTTTGTGCCTTACTAGGCCACAGTCTTCATGATCCACCTGTTACTTGCAGAGTAGAGGTGATCCAAAAATAAGGAATAGGTTGCTAGTCAAAAGGTAATATTAAGGCTCCAAATGGGCAGTTATTCCATCCCAGTGATATGTGATGTATAAATTGCCAACTGGTTTTACCAAAAAATGGCTTCCTCATTTTCCTCTTTATTTGTCTGGCACTATTTATAGGAAGCAAACAGGCCCCGTTTTCCAGGTCTTCCTAGCAATATTACTTCCTGCCATAATGTGATTGGCTCCCCAGCATCATGTGCACCGAGACAGCAGCATTCTGGGTAATGAAAAGGGGAAAACCGATTCCCCAATAGCATTATCGCCACTGCGTTTCAGCGTGAAACGCAAAATGGCGGTCTAAGTGGAAGAATCTAATTTCTAAGCTAATGGCATTATCACTGCGTTCCAGCGTGGAACGCAAAATGGCGGCCGTCATAGGGGATCCCGATCTGAACCGGATATCCCATTAACTGCCGGTATTGTCACTTCCACGTTCCACTCTGGAACGCAGAACAGAGGCCCTTAATGGCCAAAAGGCTGCAGTTTAATCTAAATAAGGGATTCTTATAGCTAACTTTATTATTACTTCCGTGTTCCACCCTGGAAAGCAGAATACTGGCCCATTAATGGCCCAAAAAATACAGAGGCCATAGGGGATGGAAAATAGAGACCTTGGGAACCAAAGTTAAAGGAACCAAACCCCAAGAGGACGTCCAAGATTGAGCAACCGTCAAAAACATTAGCTTCAAAAGGAATGACTCTAAATCCAATGAACACTAAAGTGATGAACAATAATGACTATTTTGAAGATATCAATGAGAAGTTTATGAAATCCAAGCCAAAGGATGACAACCCTCAACATCAGAGAAATAAATCTAATTCTACTTTAATAGAGCAAGGAAATAACTCATCTAAGAACACTACAATTACATTATTAAAACAAAAAATGGCAAATGAAAGAGTTATTAATCTATCTACTATAACATTAACTGAGGCCCATATATCATTTCTTGAAAAAGGGCTGAATTTTGTGCCTGCCTCCCCATCAGATTGTTTTGAGAATGTGAAAGATCTCAATCTCTTCATAAGAAAAGTAGCTCTTAAAAAAGAGTTTTATGAAAAAGAACAAAAAATGATGGAAGGATTAGGACTTTCAATGGGGGATTCAGCGGCCTTGAAGGATCTCATGTCACTATTAAGTACAAATGAGGCGGATGAGCCAACTGATTGAGACCTTTTTCTAAAGACCTCCTGTAAGAATAAAAGCAGATACACTCCAGAAATCAAAAAATTCAACCATTTGGAAGTGTTTACAAGCATGGTATCTGAAGGAATTTGAAAAGTGGGAAATGAGTAATAAGAAACATCTTCAAGAACACAATTTGAACAAAGAAGAATGTAAAGCATTGAGTGAATTAAAAGCTAAAAGTATTGAGATTAAATCTGCCGATAAGGGTGGTAATCTTGTCCTGATGGATAAATCTGACTGAAAATAAATGTGCTTACGTTTGTTAAGGGATGAAAATACATATAAGATTATAACCAGAGATCCCCCTTTGCAATATGGCATAGAATTGTATGCCATCCTGATTGAGGCTAAGGATAGAGGTCTCATTAGCAAAAAAAGATTTGAATACCTATATCCTGAAGAACCAAGAGCTGCCGTCTTTTATAGTTTGCCCAAAATTCATAAGGGTAAAATACCCGTACCAGGACGCCCAATAATATCTGGGAATGAATACCTCACAGAGAAGATAAGTTAATTAGTGGACCACAATTTGAAAGTGTTTGTCAAGACATTATCAGCCTTTCTCAAGGATACGACGGATCTTATAAAGCATCTTGATAACATACATGTTTCTGCCCATGCAATTCTCGTATCTATAGATGTTGAACAGTTATATTCCTGTATTCCACATGAGAAAAATATTGTGGCAGTAAAGCACTTTCTAGAAACAGAGAGTAAGGATAAGGAGTGGAATCGCTTCCTGCTCTGTCTTTTGACTTTCATACTTACTCATAACTATTTTCTGTTTATGAATAGTTGGTATATACAACAACGAGGAACAGCCATAGGAACAAGCTGTGCTCCCAATTACGCAAACTTATATTTGGGCTTTTGGGAGCAAACAGTGGTATTCACCGATGACATGGAACGATTCACAGAAAAAGTGTTAATATGGTACCGCTATATTGACAACATAATAATTATATGGAAAGGCACTGAAAGATTACTTCAAGAATTCATACAGACCCTCAATATTAATGATCTCAATCTACAATTCACGTATAAATTATTAAAGATGAAATAGGCAACTTTAACACCACCATTTTCAGAAAATCCACTGCGACAAATATACTGCTCAGCTTGATCAGTCAACATCCGATACCTTTGAGAAGGGAAATCGCAGTTGGGCAGTGTCTAAGACTCAGAAGAAACTGTACAACATTACAGGAATTTAAAATACAAGCTGATAGCCTGAAACAACAATTCTGTGATAGGGGTTACCCCAACCGAGTCCTCAAAAGGGCATATCAAAAGGCTCTTAATACTCAGAGGACAGAACTCCTATATAAACCACCTGAACCCAAGAAGGAGGAATTGGTGAGATGCATTATGAAGTTCGGCAGTGATAATGTCAAGATAAAGTCAATACTGAAAAAGTATTGGTATCTGCTCCTGGAAGATCCAATAATAGGAAAGTTCATATCACCACAAGCATCAATAACATATAGGAGAGGCAGGCTATTGGAGATCAACTTGTACGCAGTCAATTCTCTGAAAATAAAGCTAGAGAAACATGGCTGAGCAGAAAAGGATTAAATAAGTGTAAAAATGCCAATATATACAATATAAACAACAAGAACAGGAATTCATACATCCAGGAACTGGTCAAATCTATCCCTTAAAAGATGCTTATGACTGTTCCTCATCATACGTAGTATTCGTATTATCTTGCTCATGTTCCAAATTATACGTCGGAAAAACTTAGAGACCGTTATGACGACGTATTTTGGAACACATTTCCTCCATTCGTAATGAATTAGATATCCCAGTAGCGAGACATATGAGGAGGTATCATTGTAACTCTTTGAATAACATAAAATTCCACGTGGTTGACATGATACCCAAACAATTAGGTGGGGAAACAGAAAGAAGATTCTACTACAACATGAAAGCAGGTGGATCTATCTTCTGAATTCTAAAGTCCCTGATGGTCTCAATGAGGGGTTTACATTTACACCTTTTATTTAGTTAGCACACTTGAGATCTAGTTAGTTTTTTCTTCTTTTTCTTTTTTTTCTAATTTTATAAATTACAACCTCATTTTCACAGTTCACTCTAGTCTACAAAATTTAATAGTTGATAAAATACTCTACTTTGCTTATAAATTATCAAGATATTAGCTAGAGTAAATTCAAATGATAATCACATCAGCACTAAGTGGTTGTATATTCCATTAGCATTGTGGTTGCTTTTATATTAATAATCTTTATATAAAGAAATATTTAGTGGGAAGTTAGATGCAATCCCAACAATAGTAGTATTGTAATTTCACTCAATAATTTAGTTCATTTTAGCTTTAATACATTCACTTCATTACTAAATGTAAACCTTTAACAAGACATAATATCTTTTTCTTAAGAAATATAACTATATACGAATATATAACTTTGGAATAACTTCTATGTGTCCCATTGTGGAATGTATATCTTTTTTTATCAACTATTTAGTTTTTACTTCTTTCTGTTTCTCTATTTTCCATCCTCTGTACCTCTGTACTATTTGGGCCATTAATGGGCCGGTATTCTGCGTTCCAGGGTGGAATGCGGAAGTAATAATAAAGTTAGCTATAAGAATCCCTTATTTAGATTAAACTGCAGCCTTTTGGCCATTAAGGGCCCTTCGTTCTGCGTTCCAGAGTGAAACGCGGAAGTAACAATACCGGTAGTTAATGGTATATACGGTTCAGATCGGGATCCCCTATGACGGCCGCCATTTTGCATTTCATGCTGGAACGCAGTGATAACGCCATTATCTTAGCAATGAGATTCTTCCATTTAGACCGCCATTTTGCGTTTCACGCTGAAACGCATTGGCGATAATGCTATTGGGGAATCGGTTTTCCCCTTTTCATTACCCAGAATGCTGCTGTCTCGGTGCACATGATGCTGGGGAGCCAATCACATTATGGCAGGAAGTAATACTGATAGGAAGCCCGCGAAAAAGGGGCCTGTTTGCTTCATATAAATAGTGCCAGGCAAATAAAGTAGTTTATGCCCTGAGGAAGCCATTTTTTTAGTGAAACCGGTTGGCAATTTATACATCACATATCACTGGGATGGAATAACTGCCCATTTGGGGCCTTAATATTAACTTTTGACTATCAACCTATTCCTTATTTTTGGATCACCTCTAATCTGCAAGTAACAGGTGGATAATGAAGACCGTGGCCTAGCAAGGCACAAACGCCTACTTTTGCACCTCTGTGCTGTGGGTAAGAGGGGTGTTGCACAACCCCCATTACTTTTCTTACCATGGTGTACTA